>CM056055.1:12333407-12933407 GCA_029574335.1 Rana kukunoris | reverse complement strand
TCCCCTTAACGTGAATGGGACTGTCGGTGATCAACAGTGGGTCAGGGGAGGGGCCAACAGTGGGTCAGGGGAGGGGCCAACAGTGGGTCAGGGGAGGGGCCTCTGCAGGACAGAGATGACATTTGCTCTTTAAAAATTATGATTTAAAGCAGGAGTAAACCCATCCATAAAACAGTTTAATTTACGGCACGTGCTGGAAATGTAACACTCCCACCATTGGTTGCGCTCTCAACCAAGCTGTCAAACCACCCAATGGCTGGTGTCATACCTGATCACATGTGCAGCACATGGCAGTTGTACATTAAATGGAGGCAAAGATGGCAGCTTCCTTGGCTGTAAACGATAGGGGGGGTTTGCTTGCACTTTAAATCAAATCCACCCTGGTCCCATCAAATCTACTAGAGGAGACAGGAGGGACTACAAGTCCCAGAATGCCCTGTGGGGCCAATTAAATGAGACCAGTGGCAAGCTACAAGTCCCAGAATGCCTTGTCGGGTCTATTAGAGGCCTAGATGGCCCACTCAGGGTCTATAGGGTAAAGCCAGCAGGGGACTACAAAACCCGGCATGCCCTGTTGGGTTTGTGAGAAGTGACTGCTACAAGTCCCAGCATGCCCTGTCCAACTTTAAAAGGGCCCTCGGTTGGTGGAAATGTCATTGTGGAAGGGAAGGACCCAGCAGGCATTTAAGCTCATTTTGCAATGGAGCTTTAGGACGGATTCACACTTGTGCGGTGCGAATTTCAGCTCTCTTATCTCTGCAGAGAGATAAGAGAAGTGATCTGCAGATCAGTTGCGTTTTAGCTGCAGATAGGAGACCTGGTAGAGGGGGGGTGGGAAGTGTATGGAGGCGAATGAGAGTAAATCCTGACGAGAAATGAACACATCTGCGAATCAGCTGCGTACCCATAGAAGATAATGGGCATGAATTCGCACCTGAGCCGCGCCGCAGGGCCTAAAAGACGCACACGGTTTTTCGGCAATGCGCAGTGCGAATGCATCGCACATATGTGAACCAGCCTCATTGAAAACAATGTATTTAGAAATGTTCTGCGTATTGGATGCGGTTTAAGCCGCACTCAATTCGCATAGGTGTGAACCCGGCCTTAAGGAAATCCCATGAAAATACAAACTTGGCTCCGTGCTTGTCATTCTTTATTCATTATTGTGTCGCTGATGTAGAACAAGCATGCAGCCAGGGAAGTCTGGACTCCTCTTGTATACGGCAGAGATAGTGAGGCAGAGGTGAGAGGTGACTGCCCTGAAACGGCACATAAGTCATCAGTGCCCGTGTTTTTGTCCTCGCAGGTTCTTTTTAACACTGATGCGCTTTCTTCTCTACGTTGCGTCACATTGTTTGCATCCGCCTTCGTTCTCTGCTCCCGTGGGGGGGGGGAGGGGTGATGTAACACTGGTGACAGGCAGCACAGATGTCTACATCCTGCATATAGAATGGAGGTTCCCAGAGACCCTGGAGGATGGAGTAGAAACCCCCCCCCCCCCCCCACCACCACCAGCTGAGCACCAAAACAATAGAAATCTCCTAGGCTCAGCAATGAGAGCATTGTGACCCCCCCCTCCTAACAGTCCACCACATATCAGCACACGATCCTCAATCCTCCTTTAGTGCCTGTGCTGACTTGCTTTTGTTTATGTCTCAAGGGTTTCACTTTCTCATATAAGTCATTGGAATGCAACCCCCCCCCCCCCCCCCCGCTTGTCAGAAAGAGGTCCTCTTCAGGTCAAAGGTCAAGTGCATCCAACAGTGAATTTTAAATCATCTCATATTGTTGTCATTGGCACAGGCTCTTAAAGTAGGACCTTAGTCAGAAAAATTAATGCCGGATGACTTTGGTTCGGCTCCTTTTGCAGGTATAGTTATGTAAAGCATTATGGACGGTTTTTCACTGCATCCAATCTACATGACAGGCGAGTGTGACCGGGCCTCAATGGAGCCGTCTCACACAGGTCCAGGGCGGCCAAAGTGCAAATTCCAAAAGGGCCCTGTGTGTGCTTGGGCCTGGTTCAGGTGCAAATTCAGGCAAAAATGGGGACCTGAATCGCACCGGAAACGGTGAACAGAAACGCACTGAACCCCATGCTTGGAACCGCAGCCACACGTATGTGAACCCGGCCTTAAAACAAGTGTCTATAATGTTTAAAATCCAGTAATACACTGGGGGAGATTTACTATAACTGGTGCAGTCAGAATCTGGTGCAGCTGTGCATGGTAGCCAATCATCTTTTAACTTCAGCTTGTTCAATTAAACTTTTTCAATAAACCCTGGAAGCCCTCTCTAGTCTTAATAAATTATTATTATACAGGATTTATATAGCGCCAACAGTTTGCGCAGCGCTTTACATCAGGGAAGACCGTACATTCACAATACAAATCAATACAGGAGGGATCAGAGGGCCCGGCTCGTAAGAGCTTACAATCTAGAAGGGGGGGTCAAGTGGAACAAAGGGTAGTTGGCTGTGGGGGATGATCAGATGGACTCAAATGAAAAAATACCGTTGCTAGGTGTGGGAAGGGTAGGCTTCTCTGAAGAGGAAGGTTTTCAGGGATCCTCTAAAAGCTAATAGAGAGGAAGGTAGACAGATAGATTGGGGTAAGGAGTTCCATAGGCTTGGAGAGGCTCTGGAAAAGTCCTGGAGACGAGCATGGGAGCAGGTGATGAGAGAGCTAGAGAGTAGGAGGTCTTGAGAAGAATGAAGAGAACGATTAGGCTGGTATTTAGAGACTAGGTCATTGATGTAGCTGGGGGCAGAGTTGTAACCCACACTCTCGCCCTGCTCTGCACATGCTCAGATGCCCTTCTCCCTTTTTTTTTTTTTAAACCTTATTCTCACACACCCTGCAACATCTACCCTCAGCTGGTCAACTACTTCCTATGTCATGACCTGAAGCAGAGATCCTCAAACTATGGCCCTCCAGCTGTTGTGGTACTACACATCCCATGAGGCATTGTACAACTCTGACATTCACAGACATGACTAGGCATGATGGGAATTTTAGTTCCTGAACAACTGGAGGGCCATAGTTTGAAGACCCCCGACCTAATGCCTGACCAGGAAGTAAGGCAGAAGTAATGGAGCAATGTGTTTAAACAGCTATGAAGAGAGTTAGGTAATCCGGTGTAATGGAAAACTGTTATATTTTTGCAAAATAAGTACTTTTAATGCTATATTGGTACATAGGGGAGCTGGAATTTAGGGGGGGGGGGGGGGAAGTGAACTTGTCCTTTTAAGCATTTGACACTTCTGAGACTTTCAGATGGCTGTGTTCTTTGTGTGCTTTCACAATCAATAGCCAATTGCAGCCATTGGATCATCGGGGTGCTTAGGGCATGCTGGAGCTTGTAGTTCTGCCAGATTGACCTGTTAACCTCAGGGTTGAGGAGTGGGTTATGTACAGAGACTCTGTACATAACCCACTCCTCAACCCTGGTTAACCTGCATAGAATGCTATGCTTTGGAAACCAGGGGTCCGGTGGGTTGAAACCTATAGGCATTATTATAGAATGGAAATAGTTTTATTTTAAAGGGAGTCTGAAGCCAAGCACCTTCATAGGATGTTCAAACAAAATAAATGCGTCGCTCAGAGCAGTGGAGCCTTTGTATAAAGCTGGAAGTTGCAGTCCAGGTGCCAAAGCTGTGCGTCCTCCCATCCCCCAAAAATACATTATAGTCAACAGAGAGAGACAGCTGGCAACTCCATAAACCTCAGATCTTTTTATTCCATACCAGTGAGTACAAAGACAGTGGCAGACGCGTTTCGGCGGTGAGCCTTGTTCACAGCATACACCTTCATAAGATGCTTTAGATACAAACTGCTGTTCTATGGGGGAAATTATTCCTTCTCTGTGATTAGTAATTACTGAAAATATCTGGTGGTTTTTATTTATTTTTTGCACATTTCATGCAAGAATATAAGTGTATAATGATGATAATATTGAACATAACATCTACATGCTGGATCTTCATATTTTTCACCAGTCTTTGTGTAAGTCCTTGTAAATGTATCCCACAAAGTCCTTGGCTGTTTAGATCTTTCCGGATATCGTTTACAATGCAGCTGAATTGATTCAGCTTAACCTCCTCAGATCCAGGGCGGGCGTAAAGTGGGAGGAAAGGTTTCACAACCAACATATGTGTTACATTTTACTTCCCCATTTACTTCTAGATCTTTCACACGGCCATTTAGCTACATACGCTGTATTCTAGTGACAAGGATCAGTGGATTCTTCAGTGCATGTTCTGCTCAGCTTGTACAAACTAATGATGGAGAGGCAACAATTAGCAGGTATATTGTTCCGTTTTTCCTAAAACTTTGAAAGCTACATTCACCTTTAACAAAAAATTTATAATTCGGATTTTTTTATTTTTTTTTGGAGGTTAAAGGATCTGCATTTATTTATTTTTAAACAGGAGCCTGCAATTTCAGTCTCCTTCACACTCCCCAGCTTTCTGCCCTTACCCTTTGTAGTGGCATTCGGCTTGTAAGCTGAAGGGGAGTCTGACTGGACTACGAGCATGCTCATCAGCATGCTTGCGGCCCATTCATTCTACAATGACAGATGGGACTTGTAGTTCTCTCAAAATATGACAGCGGGTAAGGGGAGAGGATTCCCCCCCATCTGCTGTCCCGGGGATCGGAAGGATCAGGGGTGCTGGGGGAGGTTGATGAACATGTTCCACCATAAATACTGGTGTAACAAGTTCAGTAGAGCTGCACAATTTTGGCCAAAATGAGAACCGCTATTTTTTTCTTTTTTTGCGGCATTAAAATCTTTCACATTATACAAAAAAACTTGGGCTAATTTTACTTTTTTTATTTATTTTTTATTGTATACCGTATTTTCCGGCGTATAAGACGACCTTTTGGATGCAAAAAAATGCATCCAAAGTCGGGGGTCGTCTTATACGCCGGGTCTGACTCCGGTCAGGCTGCGGGCACGATCTTCTTACCTTATTTCTGGATTCCAGGCTGCGGGCATCCATAAATCAAAAGCCGCTCCTCCTCCTCAGTTTGTTCCGTGATAGGCGGAACACAAATTTTCCCAGCAGGGCCTCTGTTCTGTGTTCCGCCTATCACGGATGCCTTCTCATCCTCAGACGAGAGGACATCCGTGATAGCCATCTGAGGAGAAGCGCGGCTTTTGATTTATGGATGCCCGCAGCCTGGAAGCCAGAAATAAGGTAGGAAGATCTTCTTGGCCGGCACAGTGGGGGCAAGTAATGGCACAGTGAGGGCAGGTAATGGCACAGTGGGGCATGTAATGTAATGGCACAGCCTTATTATAGGCTTGCCTGTAAGGGTACCACTTTAAACTTGAAACCAACAAATGTCATCAAAAAAGTTTGGTGTTTAAGTGGTTAAACTTTCCTAATTTACACACAGAAGTCTCTTCCTTTGATGTAAAAGACAAATTGTTACAATGTTTAGACTTCATGTTCCACTGATAAAGAATGTTCTGATACTTGGCAGACTGCCCCAGATTTTACAGCTGTGGATTCAGCAGAGCAGAGCCGCATTCTCTTCATAGAAAGATCGGAAAATACTTTGGGGGAAAAATATTTGCGATGACGATTAATCGTGCCGCTCTAATGTTCAGAAAGGTGAACTTATCCTTATTGGCTTTTCATCTTCTAAGTTCACCATCTTCTGACTGCTAGAGAGAACGCTGACACTGGCTGTTATGCAATAGCTACTCAAGGTCATTTAAGCATGCGCTCCAAGCTTGCCTTGTATGATTGTATGGGGCCACATCTGAGTGTATTTGCCATAGCAACCAGACTCATCCCAGTGCAAATTACAAGATGAAAGTAAAGACTCAATGACTGCTGTAGCCAAATTTAGATGCATTGCATTCATTAACAAGTCATTATGGTCCTTGGCTGTTTTTTTGCTTTCCTTTGAAAACGACTTCTGCTCTTAAGGAAAGGTAATCGGATATTGGGCTCTCACCGTTCTACTTACTGAGCCATTAGGCCGTAGTGCTCAGAGAAAGCAGGTACAGCCATTGTAATGGTAAAGTGGAAAACCCCTTCTGTATACTTGGTTCATAATGACTGAAGGCTTGTGTAATAACTGATAGCTTAACACATGCATTCTGTACCATTCCTTGTAAGGAAAATGACAATATGTCAAGGTTTGATGAAAGATAATCTTGCATAATGTTATATTTATTCCTCGGTGGGGTAGGGGCTGCGTTTTGATGTAGCTTGGGTTGTGAGGACGTGTCTTGGCTGGAAAACACCACCCAGTGTCAAATGTACCCACTTCTAGGATCTGACAGTGATTATGGCCTGTTCTGCCGATGTCCTGATACATGTTCTGGTCATTATAGCGTTTGCCAAGATAGTTCCTATTAAAAAGCCCATTTAGAACTGACCTGACCTAACCCTGTCCTTCCTGGAACACACTCCCTTCCATAAATCTTGGTTGGGGGGGGGGGGGGGGGTCAGTGACCTTTTACTGTTTGCCTTTTATTTACAGTTTATTTTAGACCCATGGCATTATCATCAATCAATGCAATGCACTCCTATTTCTGTTCATGCTTTATTATTATTTTTTAACCCTCTAGGGATAATTAAAGGTAACCGGTCATCAAATTGGTTGCATTTATTATTTAAAGTGATTCTAAACGTGTGTGTTATTAATGAACCTGCTCTGTACAATCATTTTACACAATGCAGCCCTGAGCCTCCTCCTTTATTTTATTTTTTGGGTCCCCTGTCGGTGGTCCTGGCTCTCCAGCAGGCTTGCTCCTGAGAATGGACATTACCCACTCACACACAGAATCCCGGCTTGGCCCTGCCCCTCGCTCTCCTCATTGGCTCACTGGCTGAGTGAGTGACAGCAGTGGGAGCCAACATGATGAGAAACCAGGGAGGGCCACTGCTCTCATGCACATCACTAGTTCAAAATTGGGCTTAGGTAAACTATAAGGTGAAGCTGTGGTTTTTACTGAATGTGTTAAGGTAAAAAAAGTTCTACCTTTTTGGAACCACTTAAAAGAGGAAGTAAACCCTGATGGGTGGTACTTCCTCTTTGTTTCCCTGCAAAGGTAAAGCATAATGGGCTACTATGCATCCCATAGTAGTCCATTATGTGTCACTTACCTGCAGGAGAAGCCCACGATGTCCCAGTCTTCCTCACTAGTAGCGAGCATTCATCTTCATCCTTTTTCTTGCGGGGTACGAACTCCGGCTCGCGGGAGCCGTCACTTACAACATGACCCCATTCATAAAACGGCACGCTCAGTGCGCCTGCGCTGTTGTCTATGGAGCACATCTTGCAAATATCTCCTAAACCGTGTAGGTAATGAGATATTGCAAGCACCTATAGGCAAGCCTTAATCTAGGCTTACCTGTAAGTCAAAGTTCTGCCTGAGGGTTTACAACCACTTTAAATGGTTTGTAAAGGAATTTTTTTTTTTTTGTATCTTAATAGCTTCCTTTACCTTAATGCAGTGCTGTTTTCATGTCCTCCATTGTTTTTTGCTCTCAAGTTGCTGTAATCCTTCTCTGATCTGCACACTTCCTGGTTGTCTGTTTCCTGATAACCACAGTACTGGGAGCTTTCTCTCTGTGGTCACTAATCAAGGAGATGTGATTACTGTGTGTCTAAAACCCCTCAGCACTAAGGATGAGCTTTGGCGTGTTCGCATGGAACACGTGCAGAGCACGCCAGGAAGTGTGCACGGCGCTGCGCTAATCACAGCCAGGGAGACCTTTTACCGATCTCTGCAGCCAAGCATCGGGACAATGTCTCCCCGGCTGTGATTAGCGCAGCACTGTGCTGTCTTCCTGGCGGGCTCTGCACGTGTTTAATGCGAACACGCCAAAGCTCATCCCTACTCGGCACCAATCAGTTTTGTCTTCCAAACCATCACTGCCCTGTATTGGCTCTGTGTCTCTGTACATCACAGAAGCAGGAAACGGCATGCAAAAATGAAACTAGAACCTACAGTACATTATATGATTGATTTTTATCTATTTTTAATCGTTTTTAAAATGAATCCGTTTATTATGTCTCTATACCCTGTAAACAGTCATTTCAGCAAAAATGTTTTTCCTTTGCAACTCCTTTAAGTCCTTTGGGGGGGGGGGGGCCTCATTAATGTTTCTTCAGAATTAGGAAATCTCTGGAATTCTGCATGCATCACCAATCGCACTGCTCTTGTGAGATGCTCAGGGCTGTCATTCATTCTGATTTTTTTGTGCGTTTACACAGCAAATGTGGGGTGCACAACCTGCACTAGTGTGAGCTGAGCCTATGGCTTCTACTGCTGCTTATTGATCCATGTTCTAGTCCAGTTCTCCTTGGATATAATAAACACTATTGGGAAAGGAAAATAATGCAGCTGCCTGTAGACTTTAATTTTTCAGCACATTGATGCAGAAACATTTGCTCAGGTCTGGTTGCTATGAGCATAAACTACTTTCTATTTTGTAGGTTTTACATGAAAACAAAGAGGGAAGTCTCAAGCAATGGTGTCAAACAAATCTATTAAACTGTTATTCATTTATAGATTTTCAGTTCTTAATGGAGAAGTGTCTGTATATTCTTTCCCAGGCATATCTCTTATGAAATCATTGACTTTGCAGGCAGCGTAGAATTCTGTGGAGAGGTTTTGCTCCCAAGTGAAAAGCCGGTTCTGACCAGTTTCAGTTATCTTTGTCAACACAACCAGGATCCGTCTGACCAGCACCAATTCCCCTTTTTTATGGTTGCTGCATGCTTGCTGTGATCCAGTTACATTCTCACTAGAAATCTGCATACACATTTATGCAGGATAGCGTTTGTCAACCTTTTAAATCTGATAGGAATGGAATGAGTGTTGTTATAGTAGCCCGGGGCCAGATAAGCCTCTTAAATATTTGATAGAACGTTCTATTTATGGAAAAGCTTCAGATTGCAATCGCCTAATTCCATGTTTTCTGTATATAGTTCATCTAATGAAAGCCTTTTTATTTAGAAAACTAGGTCTGAAACACTTGTATTACGTAAAGGTTTGCCCTGAGATCAAGGACTTGTTATGATTTTGAAGAAACCCATTCTGCATCTCTGTTCTATACAGACAGCTGACTGCTTCACACAGCTCCATGAGAAAAGCCCAGAACATATGTAGGTGGCATCGTTTAGGCTGCAGTTGGCTGTACCTTGGGAAAATGCTCAGAACGCATGTGGAGATACGCCTCAACAAAACCAGCGCATCTTGCTGAAAGCAACATTATGCAAATGTATATAAGAAAAATAATATGCATTTAAAAATATCCATAATTTGAATTACTGCTTGAAATCAATCTTCAGCTGCCCACAGTTTCCTGCACAGCAGAGATCAGAGTGGGAGGTGATACTGTGAGACGGGCTCTGCTGCAGATTGAAAATGTTTTATTTCTATATCGGATATCTAAACCCAAGGACAAAAGTGCACCAATCTTTGGGGCTCATACACGCAGGAGTACACTTTGCTGCATATAGATACGCACATGCACACTGGTCCAAAACTAGAAAAATCTGCATTCGTTGTCAGGCGTGTGGATCAAATATAAAGTGATATTAAAGTGAGATTTTTTTTTTTTTATTATCATTATTTTTATATATAATATAACCGTATTTGCCGGCGTATATGATGACCCCCTAATTATCCAGCTAAAATGTTGGTTTTGGGACCCCTCACTGTGCCATTGCCTCTCCTCACTGTGCCATTGCCTCTCCTCACTTCGCTGATCTTCATTCCGGTTTTGCAGAGTGAGTCAGACTGCAGGCGTCCATTTTTTTTAAAAGCTGCGCCTCCTGCTCGTCCTCTTCCATGATAGGCGGAACACTGTTTCCTAGCCGAGCCTGTGTTCAGTGTGATAGGTAGATCACTGAGCCTATCACGGGACAGCACGAGAAGGAGGCGTGGCTTTTAAAAAATGGACGCCCGCAGTCTGTGTCCGGCGTATAAGACGACCCCCGATTGTTAAGCCAAATTTTTAAGCATTAAAGGTCTTATATGCCGGCAAATACGGTGTGTGTGTTTGTGTGTGTGTATATGTATGTGTGTGTGTGTGTGTGGTGTGTATTATATGTGTGTGTTTTTATATATATATATATATTGTGTGTGTGTGTGTGTGTGTGTGTGTGTGTATATATTGTGTGTGTGTGTGTGTATATATATGTGTGTGTGTGTGTATATATATATAATGTGTGTGTGTGTATGTATATGTATGTGTATATATATATATATATTATATATATATATAAACAATGTTACCTGGTCTGTGCATGGCTTTTACAACACAGAGCAGCCTAGCTCTTCCTCTTTTCAGGTCCCACTTTGTCCCCTCACTCCTGCGCGTTTCAGCTCCTAGCAAGTCTTGCTATTGCAGGCGCCCCGAAGCTAAGGCTCGTTCCCAAGCGTGCTGCCTGTATGTCGACATTCCAAGCAGAGGGTGCTGCCTGGTCAGCAGCCCCCCCCCCACCCCCGCTCTCTCCTCCACTAGCTGTGACTGACTGTAGCAGGAGCCAATGGCTCCCACTGCTGTCTCAGCTGATGAGGAGACAGAGGCCCTGGAGAGCTGAGGCTCTCGTGCACGTCACTGGACAGGGGAAATATTAGGGGGGGGGGGGGGTGCTGCATGAAAGCAAAAAACCTTAAGCATTTACAACCACTTTAATGTTGTATGCATGGAAATGTTTGTGCTGAAGTTAGCATGCGTACAGCATACCTGAACCCCATTGGATACCACAGCTCAACACCAACATGGAAATATTAGCTGCTGATTACACACTGATGCCTGCATCTCCCCCCGAGAGAGAGATTTATGTGGCAGTGGTGCAAGACACATACAAAACAATTGTTTTCTGTGTGCCCTGTTCACACCATTCATATGCAGGAAAATTGAGCTCAGTGGACATGGTGTAAACCAGGCCTATGGGGGAGACAACCATTGTTCGCTCTGTAGAAGCAGTTGTAAAACAACCCATTCAATTGAAAATAGAAATGCAAGTCAAAACATTTGTGTATAGATATAAAAAAAACATAAACTCCTCTTCTCAGCTGCTTAAAAAAACTTCGAGCTGGGAAGGAGAAACAACACACTGATCTTTCCAGTAAATGGCTATTTGGGGGGGGGGGGGGTTAAGGCAAAACTTGGAGGAGAGCAGGCACAGCTAGAGAACTGACCAATCTGCGCACTCATGCCTAGTGTGGTCAGTTTTTAATAGAGAAGCAGAGAGACCGGCGGGAACACCAGGGATTTCACACAAAGGAGGCAATACCAACGGAATGGGAGACATTTTCAAACAAGTACATAATACAGCAGCCACATATCAGGAATATGAAGTGTTGGGTTTACGTATTCTTTAACCACTTTAGCCCCGGGCCTGTTTTTCAGATTCGGTGTTTACGAGACTAAAACATTTTTTTTTGCTATAAAATTACTTAAAACCCCCAAACATTATATATTTTTTTTTTCTAACACTCTAGAGAATAAAATGGCAGTCATTGCAATACTTTTTGTTACACCGTATTTGCGCAGCGGTCTTACAAGCGCACTTTTTTTGGAAAAAATTCACTTTTTTAAATAAAAAAATAAGACAACAATAAATTTGGCCCAATTTTTTTACATATTGTGAAAGATAATGTTACGCCGAGTAAAATGATACCCAACATGTCACGCTTAAAAATTGCGCCCGCTCGTGGCATGGCGTCAAACTTTTACCCTTAAAAATCTCGATAGGCGATGTTTAAAAAATTCTACAGGTTGCATTTTTTGAGATACAGAGGAGGTCCACTTGTGTGGTTTGAACACCGTTTTCATATGCGGGCGCTACTCGCGTATGCGTTCGCTTCTGCGCGCGAGCTCGTCGGGACGGGGCGATTTAAAAATTTTTTTTTTTGTTTTCGTATTTATTTCTATTAATTTTACCAATTTTTAACACTAAAATAAAAAAAAATGATCACTTTTATTCCTATTACAAGAAATGTAAACATCCCTTGTAATAGAAAAAAGCATGACAGGTCCTCTTAAATATGAGATCTGGGGTCAAAAAGACCTCAGATCTCATATTTAGGCTAAAATGCAAAAAAAAAAAAAAAAATTTTTAAATGTAATTTTTCAAATGACATTTAAAAAAAAATGTCTCTTTAAGACGCTGTTTGGAACTGACGTTTGACGTCACTTCCGCCCAGCAGAGCTACGGGGATGGACGAGGGAAATTTTTTCCCTCACTCGCATCCCCGCTGACCAGGCGAGCGCACCCGATCGCCTCCGCCGCTACCGACGGCTCCGGTAAGCGGCGGAGAGCGCGGGAGGGGGGGGGGGATGCTCGTCCGCTACCGATAACGGCGATCTCGCGGCGATTCCGCCGCGGAGACCGCCATTATCGTTTACCCGACCGCCCACAGAAGAGATGGATATCTCGGTTGTGGCAGCAGCTGCTGCCGTTACCGAGATATCCATCCTCAAAGTGCCGACGTATACCTGCGGTGGGCGGTCGGGAAGTGGTTAATGAGCAGATGGGTCACACAGGAAACTACAAAGCTGATATATTTTAGATTTTATGATGTGCTGCTATTAGAAGATAGAAAAGTGACAACAAATGAAGGTATTGAGTTTTAATTTTTTTCTCTATTGGGTTCAGTGTCTCAAAAAGAGGAAGTAAATCCTGATGGGTTTTAGTTCCTCTTTATTCCCCTGCAAAGTAAAAGCATAACGGACTACTATGCATCGCATACTGGACCATTATGTGGCACTTGCCTGCAAACAAAGCCTGCGATGTCCCCTCTGGTGGAAGCATTCATCTTCACCCCTCTTCCTTCTGTGGACGTGGACTCCGGGTCTGTGACTGTGTGAAGTCGCGCATGCGCATAGGAGTCACCAGTCACGGCACATGCTGGGCAAGAAACCGCACGGAGGGCTGTTTCTTCACTGCGCCAATGACAACATCGGCTCACTACAACGCAAAAATATCTCCTAAAACGGCGCATGTTTGGGAGATATTTTCAGTACATGGAGAATTAAAGTAGTCGGGGAGGTTTACCCTCCACTCTTATCCTCCACAAGTGTAGATGTTGATGGTTTCTGTACTAATGATTTTATTGGAGCCACACATGAACGCATACATACTATATGACCCTAGTTGTTTCACATGTCAGGTATTGCATTTCTATATAACATAAAAGTATTGGTTGATGAGATGTCAAACCTGCATCCTGTGACGTTTGCTTTAAGAGTGAAATGTCTGAAGTCTGGATACTCAGGCTTCCTGTTTCTGCTCTGTGCAGACTCTTTACTGAACATTTAAATAAACACTTCCTTCCCCTCCTCCTCCCCAAACAAAACTGCTGCTATTCGTTCTACTTCTGGGATCTAATGGTTGACACTTTCACTGACTGCTTTATGCCCCAGAATGGAAGCAGAGCGGGCTGTGTGCCACATTCCACATATAAGCAGTGCTAGAAAAAAAATTAAAAAATGAAGCGTGTATTAGTTTTTAGGATATTTTGGGTATGCATAGATTATACAAACAAATATTACCATAATTGTCATGTTTTATATGACATCCTTTCCTTCATGAATTGGAATAGACACGTTGCATTTTAAAAAATACTACCCGCCCGGCTGTCAGGCCGCGTACACACAACCGGTTTTCTCGGCAGAATTCAGCAAGAAACTCTATGGGAGACGTATTCTGCCGAGAAAACCGGTCGTGTGTACACTTTTCGCCGAGAAAACTGTCGGAACTCGTCGAGCCAAAAAGAGAGCATGTTCTCTATTTCCTCGATGGGCAATTGGAAAAATTTGGCTCGATGAGTTTTTTGACAGCTGAACAAGGAACTCGACGGGGAAAACTATGTGTTTCACCCATCGACTTTCTCAGTTGTGTGTACGCGGCCTTATTCTGATCCCATGGGAAGTACTGTATTTATTGGCGTATAACACTCACTTTTTTTACCCTGAAAATAGAGGGTAAACTGTGCCTGCGTGTATTATACGCAGGGGGACATGGAAAGTTTTTTTTTCCCTGACACTTTCCTCTAAGGCCGCGTACACACGATCAGACCAGTTCGATGATGTGTACGGCCCATCGGACCGTTGTCCAGCGGACCAAAGTTTTAAAACCTGCTTCAAAATCTGTCCGCCGGACAGGTTCGATGGTTAGTACGCAAAAGCATCGGACCAAAAATCCGCGCATGCTCAGAATCAAGTCGACGCATGTTTGGAAGCATTGAACTTCGTTTTTTCAGGGTGTCGTTGTGTTCTACGTCACCGCGCTCTGGTCTGATCGGATTTTTGGTCCGATGGTGTGTACACACATCGGACCATCAGACCACTTCAGCCTTGTCCGATGAAAACGGTCCGTCGGACCGGTCTGATCGTGTGTTAGGGTGCGTGTTCTACACCTGTGCGCGTTATACGCCGATAAATACAGTACTTGAACCACAACATGACTTTAACATGTTGCTAATACAGTAACACGGTTAGCGAGCATTTTGAAAAATGAGCAACTTTAAAAAATGAATAAATCTGACTCTGTTTGCGAGTGTTGTCTGTTGCATTAACTTCTGTAGCCCACATTTTATAGTGGAAGTACTTTATCGCTCGTCTCCCACCTTAACCTCCCTGGCGGTCTTCCCGTGTGTGGCACGGGGTGAGATTTTCAAGCTACGATCGGTAACCCCGTGCCACACACGGACTTGCCTCGCTGGATGCAGAAAAAAGTTTACTTACCTTTTCTCTGCGATCCAGCGATGAATCCCCGCAGTACACGGCGGGCGGATGTCCGCCTGATGCTGTGTGTTCCGCCGATTCCCTTCCCTGCGAGCGTCGCGACGTAGGGGGGGGAACGGCGCCAAATTTAAAAAAGTAAACAAACACTATACATACAGTACACTGTAATCTTATAGATTACAGTACTGTATGTAAAAAATACACACCCCCCATGTCCCTAGTGGTCTGCCCTGTACACTACATGTCATTTTATATAATAAAAACTGTTCTTTCTCCCTGCAAACTGTAGATTGCCCATAGCAACCAAAAGTGTTCCTTTATGGCAAAAATTGTTTTAGAGCAGCTAAAAAACAGCGATAATAAATCAGAATCACTTGCAGAATTTAGCGATAGCGATTTATGGGGAAATTCGTCATAAAAAAAAAAAAAATAATGACAGCAAAAATTCTGCAACTGAGCAAATTTCAGTGATTTTGATTTGATTACATTATTGAATAATTTTTACTATAATTATATTATTATTTGTTATAATTTTTTTATAATTATTTATTATATTATAATTTTTAATAAGAAAAAAAAAAAAATCATACCCAGGATGCCTATTAGACTCTTGTTTGGATAGATTTCAGTGAGTTATTCCTAAGAATTACAAGCCTACAGTATAAAACGCCAAATTCCCTTGCAAATAATGGTACCGCTTTTAGCACCTAAAATCTGAAAGAATCATACCGCCAGGGAGGTTAAAGGGGTTCTGAAGGTACATTTTTTTTTTCCTTTGCCTTAGTGCAGTCCTCCTTCACTTACCTCATCCTTCCATTTTGCTTTTAAATCTCCTTATTTCTTCTGAGAAATCCTCACTTCTTGTGAGGATTTCTCAGAAGAAATAAGGACATTTAAAAGCAAAATGGAAGGATGAGGTAAGTGAAGGAGGACGGCACTAAGGTAAAGGAACCTATTTAGGGGAAACATTTTTTTTTCCTATACAACCCCTTTAAATTCTATGGCTCAGTGGAGGAATGGTCTCGCTGTCTCTTGTAATTGCGGTGTCGTTTTTACTGTCCCTGCCCCCATGTGCACAGCACCCGGATTACTTCTCTACCGATGATGGTTATCTCTTGTTGATTATATAAATTGACCGTGTGCTTAACAAACAACAACTGTTCTCTCCTGCTGCCAGTTGTCTTGGAGAAAGAGGTCTGATTAGAGTCTAGAAATGTCTCTGCACTTGTCACAGAAAACTCTGTGCTATAGTCTCCAACTTCCGCTGATCTATATCGGACTGTTAGCTCATCTCTGTGACATTACTGGTTAGTATATAGAACATGGGGACTGTCACATGACTTTAACATTGGGAAATGGATCACATGATTTCCTTGTGTTGTCATTGAAGGCTTCCTTGTTTGAACACACGGTTCTATATATATCATTGGAAGATAACAGTCATATGTATAGTTGTTTGTTCCAGTGATAAGCTTGCAAGGGTTCCATTTGGAAGTTTGTGGGAGTCGATGACAAGGGGTGGAGCGGGAGGAATACATGATTTTACTGCACACTCAGTATTCCAGTATCCGTTTATTTCAATTTCCGTAGTACAGGTGTTCACAAGCAATTTGTAAATATAATTCCCTCCTGCAAAAATTTCAGAATGTAACTTTAAATTATCTAAATTTAGTAAAGTGCCTCGGTAAAGTGAAAAATATAGAAGCTGCCATTGCTGACCCTCTTGAAAATGCTGGCCGTGTCTGGATTCCATACTTTTGAGTCGCAGACCTGGAACAATCCTATTAACCACTTGGCCCCTGGAAGATTTAACCCCCCCCCCCCCCATATGACTAGGCCATATTTGGCGATACGGCACTGTTATTTTACCCGACAATTGTCCTTTTTTCCCACAAATAGAAGCTTTCTTTTGGTGGTATTTTATCACCACTGCGGTTTTTATGTTTTGCGCTATTAAATAGAAAAAGACCAACAATTGTGCAAAAAAAAAAAAAACCCATATCCAACAAAAAAAAAGAAATTAAAATGCCTTCATAAATTTAGGCCAATATATATCCTGCTACATATTTTTAGTAAAATCCCTATAGTCCTACATTGATTGGTTTACGCAAAAGTTATAGCGTCTACAAACTATGGTGTGTGTGTGTGTGTGTATTTTTATATAATATACCGTATTTATCAGCGTATAACACGCACCCTAACTTTAAGGCCGCGTACACACGATCAGACATGTCCAATGAAACTTGTCCGACGGACCGTTTTCATCGGACTAGGCTGAAGTGGTCTGTTGGTCTGATGTGCGTACACACCATCGGACCAAAATCCCATCGGACCAGAACGCGGTGACGTAGAACACAACGACGTGATGAAAAGTTCAATGCTTCCAAGCATGCGTCGACTTGATTCTGAGCATGCGCGGGTTTTTAGTCCGATGATTTTGTGTACTAACCATCGAACCTGTCCGACGGACAGGTTTCCAGCGGATAGGTTTTGAAACTTTGGTCCGCTGGAAAACGGTCCGATAGGCCGTACACACGATCGAACATGTCCGCGGACCAGTTTCAGCAGACATGTTCGATCGCGTGTATGCGGCCTAAGAGGGAAGTTTCAGGAAAAAAACACTTTTCACAGCCCCCTGCATATAACACGCTGGCACAGTTTACCCTCTATTTTCAGGGTAAAAAAGTGAGCGTTATATGCCAATAAATACAGTATATAAATAATTTAAAAAAATTATGTGTGTGTGTGTTTGTGTGTGTGTATGTGTATATATATATATAATATATATTTTTTTTGTTTCTTATACTAGTAATGGTGGTGATCAGCGACCTTCTACTACAATATTGCAGTGGACAAATTGGACAACAACTGATACTATTTGGGGACCAGTTACTGTAATACAGTGATCAATGTTAAAAGAAAAAAAAATGCACTGTACTAATGACACTAGCATGGAAGGAGTTAAACATCGAGGGCGATCAAAGGGTTAAATGTGTGCCTAATCCGTGAATGCTGTGCGATTCCTGTCCAAATTGCATTCGGTTTTCTCACCGCTTTTGTGTGAACCCAGGCTTGACTTCAGCCGGAGTTCACACAGGAGCAGTGCAGGAAACCACATGCATTTCGGACAGGAATCGCACAGCATTCCTGTTCAAATTGCTTGCGATTATTTGCCGTGCGATTTGCTCCTTTTTTTTCCCGTATGGACTCGGTTTCGGGTATTGAGAGCGTTTTCACAGGTACACAAATACTCAGTAGCTGCGCATCCCTAATACTACAATTCCACATTGTCTTGATTCTGTTTTCTTTAGGCTCGGTTTCCACTAGTGCGACTTGTCATACGACTTTGATGTACTCAATAATTTCCAATGAGTACCGTTCATATCTGTGCGACTTCAGATTAGTCCCTGCACTACTTTGGTCCCACTTTGATGCGACTTAAGGTCGATAGACATAAAGAATAAACAGGCATTGCTTCAAGTCGCATCAAAATCGCGCAACTTTGGGGTTGCAATAGTGGAAACAGAGCCTTATAAGCCCAACTCCCCCCCTCAACATTTCCATATAAGCTCAGAAATCCTTGATCCCCTGTGGTATGCTACATACATAAGGCCGAAAATAAGTTTCCAAATGGCAATTTCCCACAGGTTTTTGGCTTTTCAACAATTTATTTGTTTTGCTGGTAGTGACATTTTTCTGTGCGGGGGTCTGGGTAATGCCTGTGAACGTTGTGTAAGATCTTTTATGTAATGGTGCCTTTTACAAAGCTTGTTAAGGAAATCATGTTTAGGTATAGTGATCGTGGCACGTTCCTTTCCACCCGTCACACAATACTCGCTTTGTTATATTCACTCCGCTGTTTGCAAAGCTCTTGGTAAACAATGTTTGTTCTGTGCTGAACAGTGGGATTAGCCCATGCTTTATATGACAAACTTATAGAGAATCATTCATCATATTTTCATTCCTTCCTTCCTTATTTTCAAGTTACCAAGTAATGGTGGTTAAACTTAACAGCCTGGAAAGCAGCTTGCTCCTCGGGGCTATGCTTTCATACTGTGCTGCAATGTACAGTATATGGAGCTGTGCCAGGGACCTGCACATATATATAGTATATATGCTTCAGGACTTTGCAGGCTCATTCCTGGAATGGCTCTGTATTTGTTTTACAGATAAAGATAAATAAAGCTGTCTAGGCGGAGTACATAGTTCAATGTTCAGAACACTCTCTCCTCGGCCAATATATATATTTTTTTATCTGTGCATTAGGCACTAGTGATATTGCCAAAAAAAGTCACTAATGAGAATGTGGTGACAGGTTCTCTTTAAATAGAATCTTAAAATGCTGAGCTTGTTTACTTTGGAATTCTTAGCATACTCTTGCAGTTCATTAATAGAACAGCTACTTTATTCCGTTATATTATACCAAAATTTGTATTATTGCAAACCCCCGGCTGTCTTAATGCTGCTTCTATTCTGCTTCTATTCTTAATGACTTCACTGATCGATAAGTAACACAAGGACTGATTCCATCTCTGCCAAGTCGAGACATCTATTGATAGTTACAGCAGGTTTAACCACCTCGTTACCGGGCACTCTCCCCCTCTTCCTAGACCAATTTACAGCTTTCGGTGCTCTCACACCGCCAATCCCTCGGTTCTCAGGGCTCCCTGAGCAGAGAACGGAGAACGGTCAGTCACCGCTGTCTGCTCTGCGCTCACTGGGAACCAATCGATCAACCACTGATTACTTGGGTTTCCAGAGCTCCCTGAGCAGAGAGCTGGTGACTTTCAGTAACCGCTCTCTGCTCTGGGTACGGAGCGGCTGGCTCAGGCTCTCAGTGGCTCGGGTTGTGGGAGTATCATGACTTCATTGTCCCAATCTTGCCTAGGCCTGGAGCGGCTCTGTGACGTCAGCAGGCTTCAGTCCCGCTGTCTGCTGAAAACAGGTCACAGGTGTGCAGAACGAACTGCAAATCCAAAACGAGCTTTGGCTGTCCTCCTTCAATTGTTTGTTTTAGCCCAGGTTCACACTGGGCTGCGGGAGTGAAGCCGTGCGATTTTTGCTGATCTCGCACGATTTCACTCCCACTGGCAGTCCCGATTCTGCACAGATGTCAATGAAAAACGCGGCACAAAATCGCAAGAAGTAGTACAGAAACTACTTTTTGAAATGGGTGCAGCGCCGCAGATGTGGCGATTAGGACGGTGCCATTGCCGGCAAATGCCGCCGATTTGAGATGCGATTTGACATCTCAAATCGTACCAGTGTGAACCAGGCCTTGGGGTTTTACAACTTGGGGTTGTACAAGCATGTTCACTGGTTACAGCACAGTTTGGGACTTGTAGTTCTTAGTTCTCAGCAGTCAGGCCTGATTCACACCTGTGGCATTTTTTGTCCATTTTGCAGATTTGCACTACAGAACGTGTTCCATAGGAAACCACGGTAAATGGGCTGTAGTGCAAATCTGTAGGGCCGAAACAACTAATCGATTTACAATTCTCATAATCGATTAATCGGCCAGTAACCTAATGGGGTTAAAAAACTAAAATTAGCCTTTTATAGTACAAAAAAGCAAATCGCTACTGTAAATATTACTTTTACTGTCCCACAGTAAAAAAAATGAACCCCTTACAGTAGCGATTATTTGCTCTTTTTGTACTTTTTTTTTTTAACCCCCATTATGTTACTAAACATCTCAGGCCGGGGTCACACCTCTGTGTTTTTTATGGTGCTTTTTGCAGAAACACACTACAGTTCAGTTACATGTTTTCCTATGGATTTTTTTTTCGGCTGCTGCGTATTTGGAAAGGGCAAGGACTTTTTAACGCAACAACAAATTGCCCCCAAAAAAAAGTAAAAATGCATTTTTTTTTTTTTTAAAGGCTATTATCTGATTAATCAAAACAATAATCGGCCAACTAATCGATTATGAAAATAATCGTTAGTTGCAGCCCTACAAATCTGCAAAAAGCACTAAAAATGCCATGGGTGTGAATCAGGCCTGGGACCTGGGATATACACGGTCTGATATACCCAGAGAATGGAAATGTTTGTTTATGGGTCAGGGGACAGCTGGTGTGGTTTCAGATGTCCCAACTAAATAATTCATCTATAAAACATGATTCCACCAGGGGGGGGGTCGTCTTTTACAGCATCTACTGCGTGCTTTTTTTTTTTTTTCTTCACACGTCATGTTAACGTTAACAAGGTATTATACTGTTCTTCTGTTAAACACTATTATAGACACAGGTGTCACACAGATATTCCCAGATACTCGCTTCTCAGGAGACTGTATAACGCTTCTTAGTAGAAGATCATTTGTTCCCAGCGGAGCTTTCTGCACAACAGGCAAGGCAGTCATGACAGCTCTTTATCCTGGCAGCAAAAAATGTCACCGTGACAGAAAACCTGCATATTATCAATACACCTCACACAGGTAGCAAAACATATCTCTATGCATAATGGAAACTTGCCTCTCAATTTGGAAGTACAGCTTAGATTTCTTGTTTATCACAAGATAAAAAAGTAAATTATTCAGAACAGCCATCTTTAAACTTTAATATATAATTTCTCAGCTTTTGCTGTTTTAAAGTTGAACTCCAGGATATACAGATCTTGTCTAAATATGTGAGTCCTGTGTATTCATCCCTGAATATTTGGTGAGCTTTGTGTATTACTCCCAGATCTGTGTAGTATTCCAGTGTGAGACTTCCTGTAATAAAGACCGCTCACTGCTGCTCTCTCTCCTTGTGCAGGGTGACTGGTCTTGTCTCCACCCCCTTCGTTTTCTGCAGGCAGCCTGTAGTGGGTGGAGCCTGTTTGGCTCCTCCCACAGCCCTGCTCTCTGCACAGGCTGTGTATAGCACAGTGTCACTGCTACTTTTACCAGGTTAATTGTATCGGGGTTAGCAAAATCACAATTTGTATTTATTTATAGATGTGAATCGTGTGGTGAGGGCTCAGAGCCATGGTCAGGTTTTTATTGCTTTCTGTGTCTCCATTAGAGAGATTAACTAATTGTCTTGATCACCAATGTCACCAGAAATAAGAGGGTAAAATCCTAATATTGAGTTGCCACCAGAACATGAATATCGGGGAAATCTTCCAGTGGGTACACTTCTATGAGGGGAAATGTCTCACCCTGAAAAGATTTCTTCTAAATTCCTGTTGCATCTACAGGACAGGAAGTAAAGGTTAATCACCCTAATGGGACACACAATATGGGGGGGGGGGGGGGGCTTAAAAGGGCTGTAAAGATAGATTTTTTTTTTTTTTTTTTAAACAAACATATAATTTTTCCAAAGAATCATCAAATCCAAGCACCTCGTCCCATGTAGTACAAATTAAATAAAAAGAGGAAGGGTACCTAAGGGACTATTAGAATGGTGCTAGTAGAAATATAAGAGACAACAAAGGAATATAGAAAATAATTTTATTTAAAATAAAACTATTTTCTATTTCTTGATCGTACATCACGGGACACAGAGCGCATAGCCATTACATATGGGTTATATGGAGTACCTTCAGGTGTGGACACTGGTGTAATCAACTTCACAGGAAGTTCCTCCCTATATAACCCCCTCCCACTGAGAGTGCTTTAGTTTTTCCGCCAGTGTCTTAGGTGTTGGTCACGTCTAGCTGTCCCTCGGAGGTCTCGGGACCCAGGATAGCTAGCCGGATCCGTCCGAAGTGCTTCAGAGCCAAGATGTACGGTACCCGGGCCCTGCTGGAGTGGGGTTTTGCCTATAATGCCTCTCCTTGGAGGGCTGGATTCTGGGCTCCAGTGCTTTAGTCTCTTCCAAGAACTAAAAGTTACTGATGCCAGGATGCTATATAGGTCCAGGGGTGTGGGTTCCTTAACACAGGACCCCGGTCCCTGAAGGTCCAAGACAATACCCACGGAGATGGGGGAAGGCTGGGCCTCTTGCATTTTGCAATACCCTGCGGCGTGGAGCAGGTAAGAGGGAACCTGCGGGACTTGGTTCGACAGTAGGTATCCCCCTGGGGGTTCTGGGTTGGCTAATGGTATGCTTGTGCATCAGCCACTATCTCCACTATGTCGGTTGAGGCAGGATGGGATTCTAATGTTTACCCAGATAACATGTAGATATATGTATACTTGTGTAAGTTATATATTTGCTACTCACCCCAGGTCTGCCTGTTAACACTGATACTGCAACCCCACATGTTTTAAAGAGGAAATTGCTGGTTAAAACTCCTGTTTCTTAGGAAGCCCATGGGGACAGCTTCCTCGCTGTGTGTGCACTACAATAAGATTAGTGCTTACCTGGTGTCTGTTGGTGCTGCATAACGCTGGTCCATGTTGTTCCTCTGCTCTGCTTCCTCCATGTGGGTTCGGCGTGGTGCGCGCGATCATGCGCGCGATCGTGCGCGCGATCATGCGCGCGTGTGTGCGCGCGCATACGCGCGCGCGTGCACGCCGCCTTTTATAGCGTCGGCGTGCGTCGGGGGGGCGGGCCAGCAGCGTCAGGGTCTGTATAAAGGAAAAACTTTTCTCTGGCTGGTCTTTCCCTCCTGGAGGCAGAGGAAGAAAGGATACAGAGCGTGCAGCTGGGTCTTTTGGCCACACAGGGACACCTAGTGGCGGTTTAGTGGATCTTCAGGTCTAGGACTTAGGTCCACTATAGACCAGAAAAAAAAAAAAAAAAAAAAAAAAAAAAAAAAAAAAAAAAAAAAAAAAAGGGTTTTTTTGCTTAAAGGGACTCAGCCTTAGATCCAGCAGTATCTGAGTCTACCTTGGACTCCGGCTAACGGGCATTGGTGTGTCAATACTCACAGGCTTCCTCGGTATTGCCACCTCCCAGGCGGGTAAAAAAGATTTTTTTTGAAAAAAAAAAAAAAAAAAAAAAGAGAAATATAAAAGAAAAAGAGAGAAATTAGTTCTTTTTCATTTTCTCTCATACCTGCCCTCATATTGGTTATTCCTAGCTACAACAGTCAGGTGTTGGCTATAGGGGGACCCAAGGTTGTACAATGGCTCCAAAGGGATCTGGACCAGCCAAGGCTGCTAAAGGTACCAAAAAGCAAAAGGGGTCTCCATCGGGGTCAGAGGATTTGGGCCAGGCTTCTACGGCCCCACCCTCGCCAGTCAGGACACCGAGTGGCATAGTACAAGAGCCATTGGGGGTGCTGGGGGCAGAGGCGGCCCCCGATCCACCCATTCCCGTTTACGTGACGGAAGAAATGCTAGCAGCCACCATGTGTGGGCTAGAGAAAAGGTTAACTGCGTTGTTTTCCCGTCCTTGCCCAAGTAGCAAGCGGGCTAGATCCCCTTCACCCAGTGTGGGGTTTTCAGATGCGGAGGTCTCCTCTTCAGAGGAACGGGACCCACAAGGGGATCAGGCAGACCCAAGTCCCGACGGTTCAGACAGGGAAAATTCCACTATAGATGAATATTTTTCGGCCTCTCAAGCGGAGGGCCTGTGGATCCAGTCTTTGACAGATATGGTTCGCACTGCCTTTAAACTTCCAGTGCCAGAACTAGTAGCCCCGGAGGTATCCTCATTGGGTTCTTTAAAGGCCCCATTAACTGGTGCATCCTTTCCAATGCACCCCCTTCTGCGGAACGTGATTTACCAAGATTGGGCTCGACCTGATAGAATCTTTGTCCCTCCTAAAAGATTCTCTATTCTCTACCCTATGGAAGAGGAATATGTAAAGAAATGGGCTCTCCCTACAGTGGACGCAGCCATTTCCTGCGTGAATAAATCCCTGACTTGTCCGGTTGAAAATGTCCATATGTTCAAGGATCCGGTCGACAAGAAATTCGAGACCCTACTGAAAGCAGCTTTTACCTCAGTAGGTGCCATGGTTCAGCCAGCAGTAGCAGCCATTGGTGTTTGTCAGGCCTTGAAGGATCAGGCAAAGCATATATTGAAGGACATGCCGGCTCAGCATACTCATGAATTAGCAGAATTCCCTAGGGCTCTCTGCTTTGCAGTAGATGCTATTAAGGACTCCATCCAACAGGCATCCCGTTTATCTCTACTGATGGTTCACATGCGTCGTCTTTTGTGGCTAAAGAACTGGTCAGCAGAGGCACCCTGCAAAAAGCTTCTAGCAGGGTTTCCCTTTCATGGGGGAAGACTATTCGGGGAAGACCTAGATAAATATATCCACACCATATCAAGTGGAAAAAGTACTTCCTTACCGGTCAAGAAAAGACCGCGTGGGCCCACGTTTAAACGACAGGCCATTGCAGGCTCGGCCCCTTCGACTTCCCGTCAGTATCGACGGCCTCCCGGGCGTTCAACAGTTAATAGCCGCCCACAGGGACAAGCCGCGGCAAACAAGAGGCCCTGGTCTCGCAAGCCGGCTAAACCAGTCATCAAATCAGATTCATGAAGGGGCGCCCCCACTCTCTTGGGTGGGGGGAAGACTTCAGTTTTTCTCCGAAGTCTGGAAGGCCAGAATTCCCGACTCTTGGGTTCGGTCCGTAGTAGCCTCAGGCTACAAACTAGAGTTTCGAGAAATCCCCCCTCCTCATTTTCAGGGGTCAAGTCTTCCAAGCGACCCGTTAAAGAGGGCCTCTCTCGTAAAGGCGTTGGATCGCCTCTTGCTCCAAGGAGTAATTGTAGAAGTACCAACCCAAGAAAGGGGTCTGGGATTCTACTCCAACCTTTTTGTTATACCAAAACCCAATGGCGACGTCAGGCCTATATTAGACCTCAAACGCCTAAATCACTTTCTAAGGATTCAGACCTTCCGTATGGACTCCATACGTTCAGTGACAACCAGCCTGCATCAGGGCGACTTCCTAGCATCTATAGACATAAAGGATGCATATCTGCATGTGCCAATTTACCCAGCACATCACAAGTTTCTTCGTTTTACGATAAACCAAAGTCATTATCAGTTCGTAGCCCTCCCTTTCGGGTTGGCAACAGCTCCACGGGTATTCACAAAGGTGTTAGCCCCGGTACTAGCCGTCCTAAGGACAGAAGGCATCTTGGTCCTAGCATACCTGGACGATCTCCTGGTTATCGACAGTTCAGCTTCCAACCTCAATCATGCAGTAGTCCGCACAGTGCGGCATCTAGAAGAGTTCGGGTGGATTGTGAACCAAGAAAAATCAAGGTTACATCCCACAAGACAGTTGGAATATCTAGGCTTTCGGTTAGATACAGAATGCCAGAAGGTATTTTTACCTCAAGAGAAGATCAGGTCGTTGATTCAAACGATTCAAATAGTCTTAGGCAAAAAGAAGCCGACTATTCGCCTATGCATGCGACTGCTGGGGAAGATGGTGGCCGCCTTCGAAGCAGCGCCCTACGCCCAGATCCATACCAGAATTCTGCAAGCAGCTATTCTCTCTGCTTGGAACAAGTCCATACAGGCATTAGACCGTCCATTAGTTCTTTCTCCAGAAGTCAGGCACAGCCTGTACTGGTGGCTGATCCCTCAAAAATTATCAAAAGGGAAAACCTTTTGCCCCATCTCGTGGAAAATAGTAACCACAGATGCCAGCCTAACAGGTTGGGGGGCAATCTTAGGAAAACGGACCCAGCAGGGACAGTGGTCAGAGGCAGAAAGTCTGCTTCCCATCAATGTCCTAGAGATCAGAGCTGTTCGGTTGGCCCTGGTCGCCTGGACTCTCCCCCTGCAGGGTCTGCCAGTAAGGATACAGTCCGACAATGCCACGGCGGTGGCATACATAAACCACCAGGGGGGCACAAAGAGCCTGGCGGCTCAAAGGGAAGTAAACCTAATTTTTGCATGGGCCGAAGCCCATGTACCCTGCATCTCAGCAGTGTTCATCCCAGGGATAGACAATTCTCAAGCAGATTTTTTGAGTCGTCAACAGTTGCTCCCGGGAGAGTGGTCTCTTCACCCCCAGGTATTCCAAGAGATTTGCCAAAGATTCGGAGTTCCCGATGTGGACATCATGGCAACAAGATTCAACAAGAAATTGGACAAATTTGTATCCCGAGCCAGGGACCCCTCGGCCTACGGGACCGATGCGTTGGTTTGCCCCTGGCACCAGTTTTCTCTCCTGTATGCGTTCCCTCCACTACAGATGATTCCCCGCCTTCTACGAAGGATCAGGGTGGAGCGCAGGCCGGTGATCCTGGTGGCCCCAGCCTGGCCCAGAAGGGCTTGGTACGCACTCATCGTGAGGATGTCAGTAAGGGCACCGTGGCCACTCCCCCTGCGCCCAGATCTGCTGTCTCAGGGCCCGATCTACCACCCTGCTTCACAGCAGCTAAATTTGATGGCTTGGCGGCTGAATCTCTAATTCTTAAGGGCAGAGGCCTCTCGGCCCAAGTCATATCTACGTTAATTCAAGCTAGAAAGCCAGTCTCTAGAAATATCTATTACAGAGTCTGGAGAACCTATGTGGAGTGGTGCGAGTCTCAAGGAGGGCATCCTCGCAAGTTTTTTATTGACAGGATCTTGCGATTCCTCCAGGTTGGCGTTGACAAGGGGTTGGCTCTTAGTACTCTAAAGGGGCAGGTGTCTGCCTTATCGATATGGTTTCAAAGGCCTTTGGCCACACATTCGCTTGTAAAAACCTTTTTGCAGGGGGTCTTGCATGTAAATCCCCCTATTAGAGCTCCCCTCTGCCCCTGGAATTTAAATCTGGTCTTGTCAGCTTTACAAAAGCAGCCGTTTGAACCTCTGACAGAAATCCCTCTTGTGCTGCTAACCCGAAAGTTGGTTTTCTTGGTGGCTATGGCTTCGGCCAGAAGGGTCTCCGAGCTGGCAGCCTTGTCTTGCAGGGAACCGTACCTTATTCTGCATAAGGACAGAGTGGTTCTGCGGCCTCAGCCTGCTTTCCTTCCTAAGGTCATATCCAGTTTTCACTTGAATCAGGACCTAGTCCTACCATCCTTCTTTCCTACTCCCCAGTCCAGAGAGGAAAGATTGCTTCATACTTTGGATGTGGTCCGAGCCATGAGGGTTTATCTCAAGGCTACAGAAAAGATTAGGAAAACAGATGTGCTTTTCATTCTTCCGGATGGCCCCAAGAAGGGTCAGCCGGCTGCCAAGTCTTCCTTGGCTAGGTGGATTAAGCAGCTGATTTTTCAGGCCTATGGTCTGAAGCGCGTTCCACCTCCCTTATCAGTTAAAGCCCATTCTACGAGGGCCATGAGTGCCTCTTGGGCGGCACACCATCAGATCTCTATGGCACAGGTTTGCAAAGCGGCAACCTGGTCTTCCGTACATACGTTTACTAAATTTTATAAGTTGGACGTCACAAAGGCTGCGGACGCAGCATTTGGGCAGGCGGTCCTACGGGCAGCAGTATAGAATCCTCTGGCCCGGTTCACGCCCCCTTTTTCTGTTGGTGGAGCTATTTTACCTCCTGATATAGTTTCTGTTTGGCTATTTTTGCCTTACGGTCTCCCTCCCTTCATAGAGCATTGCTTTGGGACATCCCATATGTAATGGCTATGCGCTCTGTGTCCCGTGATGTACGATCAAGAAAAAGGGATTTTTAATAACAGCTTACCTGTAAAATCCTTTTCTTGGAGTACATCACGGGACACAGAGCTCCCACCCCTCTTTGTGGGAACATTGTGTAACCTCAGAGAAATTGCTTGCTACAAAACTAAAGCACTCTCAGTGGGAGGGGGTTATATAGGGAGGAACTTCCTGTGAAGTTGATTACACCAGTGTCCACACCTGAAGGTACTCCATATAACCCATATGTAATGGCTATGCGCTCTGTGTCCCGTGATGTACTCCAAGAAAAGGATTTTACAGGTAAGCTGTTATTAAAAATCCCTTTTTTTCTACATTCCTTTGTTGTCTCTTATATTTCTACTAGCACCATTCTAATAGTCCCTGTGGCCCTTAGGTACCCTTCCTCCTTTTAACCAATATATAATATTTCCACGTTTTGCAAAAAGTGGCACTGATCCTGGCTGCGCTGCTATCAATCATCCAATGAAGAGCGGCCTCAAGCTGGGGGTAAGCATCGCAGGATCGCGCCCACGGAGTTTTGTGGCTCAGGTAAGTAAAACGGGGGGGGGGGGGCCCGAGAGTGCAAGGTGTTTTTTCATCTTAAAGTGGTTGTATACCCGCAGAACATTTTTTTTTTTTACACTTGCAAGGGAAAAGCCATAATGAGCTAGTATGCACCGCATAGTAGCTCATTATGAAATACTTACCTCGGAACGAGGAAAGTAGAACTTACCTGGTCCACGCCGAGCAAGATGTCATCTTGCTCCGGCATGTCTTCCGGGTATCGCCGCTCCAGCTCTGCGATTGGCTGGAGCGGCGATGACGTCACTCCCGCGCATGCGCGCGGGAGATTTCAATTCGGCAAGGTCCGGCGGTTGCTGGTCCTTTTGCCGTGGATCCCCCCCCTGCGCCGCTGCAATCAGCGGCGAATTGCGAGGGGAATATCTCCTAAACCATACAGGTTTAAGAGATATTCTTTATACTTACAGGTAAGTCTTATTATAGGCTTACCTGTAAGGGAAAGTGGTAGTATAGCGTATACTACCACTTTTAATGCATAGGATGCATTAAGGTGAAAAAACACAAAGCTTTACAATCCCTTTAACCTTCCCTAACTCTGTCTAAAGTGACAAGTTTTTGGCTTTACCTGTACTTTTTAGTTTTAAACGTTTAAATAACAAGAACCATGTGCACTGGGTTTCTGCTCTTTGCTCTATGTTATGACATTACTGCTTGTTTAGCACATTATGTGTTCCATAAAGAATGTTCAGGTGATGTTGTGTCACTGTATAATCTTTCCACAGATCAGTGTGTTGAAGCTTTTCTAATGCTCAGGCAGGGTTCCCCATAATGGAACTAAACTGCCTTTAATTACCTTGTAACTTATTCTGTACTTTGCCAAGGAATGTTTGAAGATTTAGCACTTTGCTTAGAACTTGAGTCTTTAAAATATTAGTGTTCCTGCTAGACCTGGAGAAATTTCCCCTTCTGATTGATTGCTGTAGGGGAAAAGCCTTGACTTTCTAGTAACACATTGATACAGCATGCCATTTAGTGTTTGTATTGTGAAATCTGGAAGGTAAAATTACAAAACGGAAGCTGATAATTTGCTACGGTGCCCTGAAAAAGTATTCGTACCCCTTGAAACTTTCCACATTTTGTCATGTTGCAACCAAAAACGTAAATGTATTTTATTGGGATTTTATGTGATAAACCAACACAAAGTGGCACATAATTGCATTATTATTATTATACAGGATTTATATAGCGCCAACAGTTTGCACAGTGCTTTACAGCATGGGGGCAGACAGTACAGTTACAATACAAATCAATACAGAGGGATCAGAGGGCCCTGCTCGTTAGAGCTTACAATCTAGGAGACAAAATTGTGAAGTGGAAGTAAAATTATAATATTTTTTTTTTTTCACAAATTAATATGTGAAAAGTGAGGTTTACATTTATATACAGCCCCCTATACTCTGATACCCTGAACTAAAATCTAGTGGAACCAATTGCCTTCAGAAGTCACCTAATTAGTAAATAGAGTCCACCTGTGTGTAATTTAATCTCTGTGTAAATACAGATGTTCTGTGAAGCCCTCAAAGGTTTGTTGGAGAACCTTAGTGAACAAACAAGGAACACACCAGAGAGGTCAGGGATAAAGTTGTGGAGAAGTATAAAGCAGGGTTCGGTTATAAAAAAAAAATATCCCAAGCTTAGAACATCTCACAGAGCTCTGTTCAATCCATCATCTGAAAATGGAAAGAGTATGGCACAACTGCAAACTAGGGTCCGGGACCGATACCGAGTATTTGCGCGAGTACTTGTACTCGCGCAAATACTCCCGATGCCTAAATAGAATACTTTTTTTTTTCCGAGTGCGGGTGGAGAGGGGGCGGAGAGCGGAGCAGAGCAGTCCTCGTATGGTGGAGAGGAGAGCTGCTGCCGCCTTAGACAAAAACAAGTCAATCCCCCCTCCCCCTCCCGCTGCTGCTGACATCTATACTTACTATGCGCTGGGGGAACACAACAGCTGTCATTTGCATTTCGATAGACAGGTCACCCGTCGGACGGGTGACCTGTCTATCAAAGTGCCCGGGCAAGGGGGAGGGGCTATACATGTCGGCGCGGCGGGGAAACACAGCTATTCAAATGCAAATGACAGCTGTTGTGTTCCCCCAGCGCATAGTAAGATGTCAGCAGCAGCGGGAGGGGGGGGGGGATTGACTTGTTTTTGTCTTAGAGGGCCCGTGGCTGAACTTAGAGGGCCCGTGGCTGAACTTAGAGGGCCCGTGGCTAATCAGAGGGACACAAGGCTGCATTTGGGGACACAAGGCTGCATTTAACAAAAAGTATCGGTATTCGGTATCGGCGAGTACATGAAAAAGTATCGGTACTTGTACTCGGTCCTAAAAAAGTGGTATCGGGACAACCCTACTGCAAACCTACCAAGACATGGCCGTCAACCTAAACTGACCGGGCCGGGCAAGGAGAGCATTAATCAGAGAAGCAGCCAAGAGGCCCATGGTACTTCTGGAGGAGCTGCAGAGATCCACAGCTCAGGTGGGAGAATCTGTCCACAGGACAACGATTGGTCGTGCTCTCCACAAATCTGACCTTTATGGAAGAGGGGCAAGAAGAAAGACATTGGTGAAAGAAAGTCATAAGAAGTCCTGTTTGTGAGAAGCCATGTTGGGGGACACAGCAAACATGTGGAAGAAGGTGCCCTGGTCAGATGAGAACAAAATTGAACAACTTGGCCTAAAAGCAAAAACGCGACAGGGACAGGGAAGCTGGTCAGAGTTGATGGGTGGAGCCAAATACAGGACAATCTTAGAAGAAAACCTGTTGGAATCTGCAAAAGACTTGAGACTGGGGCAGAGGTTCACTTTCCAGCAGGACAACGACCCTAAACATACAGCCAGAGCTACAATGGAATGGTTTTGATCAAAGCATATTCATGTATTAGAATGGCCCAGTCACAGTCCAGACCTAAATCACATTGAGAATCTGTGGCAAGACTTGAAAATTGCTGTTCACAGACGCTCTCCATCCAATCTGACAGAGCTTGAGATATTTTGCAACGAAGAATGGGCAGAAATGTCCCTCCCTAGATGTGCAAAGCTGGTAGAGACACCCCCAAAAAAACTTGTAGCTGTAATTGCAGTGAAAGGCGGATCTACAAATTATTGACTCCGGGGGTGCCATATAGATGTACCCCCCACACTTTTCACATATTTATTTATAAAAAAAAAAAAAATTGAAAACCATGTATCATTTTCCTTCCACTTCACAATTATGTGCCACTTTGTGTTGGTCTATCACATATAATAAATTTTTTTACATTTTTGGTTGTAACATGACAAAATGTGGAAAGTTTGAAGGGGTATGAATACTTTTTCAAGGCACTGTATATGGGTATATTAAAGTGGTTCTAAAGGCAGATTTTTTATTTATTTTTTTACCTTAATGCACACGAAAATTCTGACAAAAGGCCAGAAAACATCCCCTGATAGCTTGCACTCATGGTTCAGTATATTATTAATAATGTGGCAATATTAGGTGATCACTGATCTCCGTGTCTCTTCTGGTGACCGTAACTTTGATCTAAGAAAAGACAAACAACAAAGTGCTTTTCCTCTGCCCATGTGCCAAGGTCACATAAGAAGTATCTGGGTCATTTCTGTATACACTGTTTGTTGTTGTCTAACTAGGGTGATTATGAAATGATATTGAATGAGTAACCTGGAAATGGATAATTTCCAAAAACCAGGTAGACGAACGTGTAAAAATGACAGCTGATAGCTAGCTTTAATAAATACTCCCCGTGTCGTCTGACTCCTTGCAATGCCTGTCTGCTCCTAGATTGGGCTGATGGCTTTAAATATTCTGCATTTTAAAAATGGACCAAGTCATTTGTGTGTCAGATTCCTTGATATATAATGTCAGTGCGAGAATATGCCATCAAATCTGGATGGTATATTGTTACAAACTAATAAAAAAAATTGCACAACACTTTTTTTGTCTCAGTCTTTACTAGCAAGTGTGTGCAAAGAATAATTCCACTTATTGTCTATATGGATGCAATCATTCATAAGAAGATATAAAGAGCTTATTCACGTGGATGCACAAGTGTACAGTCGTGTGAAGGGCAGTGTGTGCCCACATGGAATGCACAGATGTTTTGTGAAGACAGTCCCGTTCATGTCAACAGGGATACAGCTGTCGCTCCCAGTTTGACAGCTGTGTGGGTGCAGACAGAACAGCATTTGGGAATCGTGACGAGCAGATCTTGCCCTTTTGGGGTAAAGACTGCTTAGAACTAAAATATCACTCTTTGACAATGTAGGCTATATCATTTTTTTGTATGCGTTTTTTTTACACAACATGCATATGGCAGCCTAATCAATGGGATGGACCACCCTACGTTCCAAAGAAGCTCATGTGCCTTTTTCAGCTTTTCAGATGTTGAGCTTTGTATGTATTTTTACAATTCATTTGTTCTTTAGCCCTGGTTCACGTTGATGCGATTTGACATGTCAAATCGGCTGCTATTGCCCGCAATGGAGCCGTCCGAATCCCAAAAGTAGTTTCTGTACTACTTTTGGTGATTTTTTTTTTTTTTTTTTTTCAGGTGCGATTTCAATGATTTGTTTTATGTTTTATATCAAAGTCAAAAAAATATTCAAAATTGTTTTTTTGTTTTTTTTTTGTATTTATAGCACAAAAAAAACCTGCAGGGATGATCAAATGCCACCAAAAGAAAGCTCTATTTGTAGGGAAAGAGGTCACGCAACACTGTACCCAATCGTCATTTAAAGTAATGCAGCGTCGTTGTGCAAAAACAAATGTCCTAGTCATGAAGGGGGGGTAAACCTCTCGGAGGTTAATAATGAATGCAGGTGCTCTGTGAACGCGTGGGTGTGACGGGCGCTCTGTGAACGCACGGGTGTGACAGTGAACCCGCGGGCATGGCAGGGCGCTCTGTGAACCCGAGGGCGTGGCGGTGAACCCGCGGGCGTGACGGGCGCTCTGTGAACCCGCGGGCGTGACGGGCGCTCTGTGAACCCACGGGCGTGACGGGCGCTCTGTGAACCCGCAGTTGTGAATAGAACCTTATGATGCACTTGCAGATCATTTTTATGCCCTGTTTTCCTCTTTGCTCTATTAGCCCCGCATTGTATTTCAGAATCTCACCAAGCTCTTGTGTTTTGATTCAGTTATTTGGGAGTCTGTTATTCGTAGCAGTAGTACGTCTTGTGTTATGGAAAGGATTCGCCGTCTCCAGTGCCCTTAAACGAAAAGCAGATGTCTCCAGATCGGGTTTGTTGGCCGTTTCTCACAAGTCCTCTCCGTTTGATCTCGTTGCTCGGCCTCAACAAAAACAAAAAAAAGTCAGCGATTTACGTATAATAACACAGTCGTTTTTCTTGCCTGGCGGTCTTGTTTTTCCTATGAGATATTAAGAGGCTTCCAAGCAGCCTGTTCTGATTTGTCTTTCTGTTTTGTACAGAATATCCACACAGATTGCAGCTGGCAAGAAGGAGGAACCTTTTTATATAGTTCCATTTTTTTTCTATTTTCATCGGATATTCCACTCTAAAAGACTTCACTAATGTAGTTATATTAATAATAGTATATGCAGCCATTATCTGCTCAAAGTAGAAAAAGCTGTTTTTGTTAGCTGCTTCATATTCAGCTTATCACTTCCCATTTATTTTATTATAATGTTATTAAAGTGGAACTAATCCCTCCTATCTTTACAGGAATCTGCCATTTTAGCCTCTGTTTGATCAGCAGTTGCCATGGTGCTGCACATGACACCAGCTATTTGATGGTTTACAGTTTGGTTGTGAACACAAGCAACTGTGCTAGTTATCAGTCACCGCATGCCTTGAATGTAACTGAGAAATTGGTTGGATCAACAGGTTTAGTTCTGCTTTATAGTTCTGTTAAAGTGGAACTAAAGGTAGAACTACTTGCCTTAGTTCCAATGCTCCCACGTCTGCAAAGTTATCACTGGCGCCAGCATCTTCTTCCAGGTGCCGGTCTTTGCTGTCTTGATTGGCTGAAGCAGGATGATGTCACCCCCGTGCCATGCATGCTGGTGTATTATTACAGAAGACACATTGCATGTTTCTACAATACAGAGCCTGACAGTTCTTTCTCAACGTTTGTTGATTTGTGTCTACTGTACCGTGTACTTGTATGAAAAAGTACCCTGTTCTCTTTTGTATTGATTCCTTTGTCCGAAATTTCTGCCAGTCTCTCTGCTTTCCTATTAAAAACTGACCACACTAAGCCAGAGAGTACAGCGTGGTCCATTCTCTAGCTGTGCTGGGAACTCGGTTTGCTCTCCTTCAAAAATCAGATTTGACTCGACAACCCCCACTGCTCCAAACACAGCAATTCACTGTTCATTGTACTGCTGTCTCTCCTCCCCCCAGCTCTTATGCAGGGAATAATGATCACTTGTAAAAAAGGGTTTAATATGTTTTTAGTGTGTGTGTGTATATATATTATCCTATGCACTGTTTTGCCTTTCATCTCTATTTTAATCTCTTGGCGCTGAGTGAACGCAAATATGCGGCCTCTCTGTGCCGAGCGGCTGCATATTTGCATGCAGTAGCACCGAGGGTGCTTTGCTGAGATCGCGCACTTTGTACGCTCCCGACAGTGACCAGCAGCTCATGGAATGTTCCTGATCGGGACTTTTCTAATCGTGCGACAGCCAATCACGGCAGTCATGTGGCCATAAGCCCCGCCCGGCTCTAAGCATAGCAAACTCCTTACAGGGCCAGCGCCAAGGGGTTAAACTAAATGGGTCACATATACACTATAAATATATATATATATATATATTATTGGTAGTAAACTCTCATTCGTTATTTTTACCTACAGGCGAGGTTCTAAAAGAGCTTACCTGTAGGTAAAATGAATATCTCCCAAACGTGCACAGTTGTAGGAGATTTTCTAGCCAGCAGCAGCCGGTGACGTCACCGGTGCATGCGTTCTGAAGGAACGGCATACCTGTGCTGTTCAGAACTGTGTGACGTCATCGTGGCTCAGGCCAGCCAAGCAGCCGCAGCAGACAAACCTGGAAGGAAGACCGGGGGAAGAAGAAGGCGCCTACAGTGGTGACAGCGCGCCGCTGGAGGGCTCCGTTTTGAGGCAAGTCCTTCATAATGTATGCAATGCACAATAGCATCTTATGGCTGTACCTTACAGGGGATAACTTTTTTTTTCTTCCCCCTTTTTTTTTTTTTACAGATTTTTTGACCCTTTGCATATCTTCATAAATGTGGGAGTGGGGGGAGAGGGTATGTAGTACACAGGTGAACTAGGCAGGGCTGTAATACTGCCTGAGATCACAGTGCAGGAAGTTAGGAGCACCAGGATTTCTGGCAGAATAACAGGTATTTTTTTCAGCAGCGTTGCACCATTGATTCCCGCTTCTGTCGATCAAAGTCGGTGAGCCAATGAGGAGGGAAAGGGGCGGAGCCGCAGCTCTGTGTCTGAATGGACACAGGGAGCTGCGGCTTGGTTCAGGTCCCCAGTAGCAAGTTGCTTGCTGTGGGGCCAAGAGCACTGGTGAGGGAACCGAGAAGGAGGATCTGGGCTGCTCTGTGTAAAACCACCACACAGAACAGGTAAGTATAGGCATGTTTGTTATTTTTAATGACAAAAAAACTGAGACTTTTAATATCACTTGAAATTTTGCTTAGACATCCACTTTAACCAATCACTGAAACCAGATCCCCAAGCAGTATGTGCCCATCTCCCACCATTAAAAGCTCTGAAAGTCATAGAAGGCATGTGAGATTTGGAAGTCTTCCACCTGTATAAACTGATCAGAGGCACGCAGTGCCCACAGACCTTGATATAGCCTAATGGGGTTATCTGAGTAGGAAGAAATAACATCTAAATGCTCTTAGAGGCAGCAGACTTTCTCAACCCTTTTTAACACGGAGTAACCCTTCAAATAAATGTTAGGCCTCTGGTAACCTCTTCTAGAAATGACTATACCAACATACATTTGTATGAACTGTAAATTGAGATATAAGAATACATAATGCCTCCCTTAGGCCCCTTTCACACGAGGTGGACTCCTTTTTTTGATCAGCAGGGGATCTGTCCGCTGATTGGAGTAGAGTGGGTGCATGACAGGTCTGTGTCTGCTCATTTCCCTCAGAACGGACACGGACCGAGCCGGCTTTGCTCTATTGACTGTAAATGGACAGATGGAGGAAGGTGGATTCCCTTTCATGAGTGTTTTTTTAATGTCATTTCCAAGCCATTTGGGAATCGTAGGTAGGCGGTTGTAGTCCGTTTTGCTGGTCCATGGAGGGTCAGATCAGGTCCACCCGAAAAACAGGCAGGCGGAACTGATCAGACCCTTCATGTGAAAGGGGCCTTACAGATACAGTAGCTAGGGAAGATAACTTGTCAGTGGTTACCTATGTGAGAGACAGAAATTGCTGAGTGAACCCCTAATGGGTGGAATTCTGGTTGGCATCGGCTGTCCTAAACTGACACCCGCAGCTGTAGAACGTCTGTGTAGGTTACGCTCCACTTGTTGGAATCCTTCTCTCTAGAATGCTCTAAAAATGTAAAGCCAGTGCTGTGTACAAGACCTGGCTCCAGTAATGTTTTCTTGAATCCCTAATTATCTGAGGGACTCTGGCCCTGGAAACGGATTGAAGCAACAAAGCAGTTGGAATGTGTCACGTCACCGTGATCCTGCTAATGATCTCATCGGAGAGTCAGCAGGGTGTGGCCGGCACTTGTTTCTGTTCATGTTTTCTTCTCGGCTTGTACTTGTAATGATCTCAGAGCGCTATGCACTTGCTGTGGCCGAATTGATGCATCTGTCAGGGGAACTGTGTAACGTGTGTATTGAACGATGAAATACGTTTGGTTGAGGTAAAATCGCATGCAGTAAGGGGCATAGATGTTTAGATCTATGGAATTTAAATTTTATACAGGATTTATATTAGTTTGTTCATCACTTTACAATACAAAGGGAGACAGTTACAATACAAGAGGGTTAGGAGGTCTTTGCTCATAAGAGCTTACAATCTAATAAATATGTAGTTGCATGGAACAGATACACAGGACACAAACTCTACTTAAAGCAGTAGTAAAGGACATCCCCCCCCCCCCCCCCCCCAAATAGCTTCCTTTACCTCAGTGCAGTCCTCCTTCCCTTACCTCATGCTTCCATTTTGCTTTTAAATGTCCTTATTTCTTCCGAGAAATCCTCACTTCCTGTTCTTCTGTCTGTAACTCCACACAGTAATGCGAGGCTTTCTCCCTGGTGTGGAGAAAGCCTCTTGAGGGGGCGACCAGGAGTGTCGGGACACTCACTAACACACAGCTCCTTTCTCTATCTGCAAAGTAGAGATTGTTCTAACTGGCCTGCTCGCCCCCCTCAAGAGGCTTTCTCCACACCAGGGAGAAAGCCTTGCATTACTGCTTACTTTTAAAAGCAAAATGGAAGGATGAGGTAAGTGAAGGAGGACTGCGCTAAGGTAAAGGAAGCTATTTAGGGAAAACATTTGTTTTTCCTTTTACAACCCCTTTAAAGTGGTAGTAAACTGTTGGCTGTTTTTTTTTTTCATCTGCAGGGTAAAGTCATAATGTGCTAGTGTGCATGTTCTCCCAGTCTTTCTTCCAGGTTTGCAGGCCCAGAGCCTGCAATTGGCCGGAGCTGCGATGGCGTCAGGAGCCCTGGGTTCTATCACAAAGCTCTGAAGGTCTACCAACGTATGCTGGACCTTCAGAGCGCATGCGCCAGTGACGTAACTGGCTGCATTTAGGGTGAATATCTTCTAAACGTTGCACGTTTTGAGATATTTATTTTACCTAGAGGCAAGCCTTTATTATAGGATGACCTGTGGGTAAAAATCACCAACGGGTTTTACTTCCGCTTTAAAAACAGGCGGTTGAGCTGCGGTTTGGCCATCCATCTAGAAGATGGCATGCAACTGCTCGGGGTTGTACATGTCGTGGCAAAATACTCCCATCGTGCTCGGCAGGCAGTACACACAGGGAGGCCTCCTGGCCAGCAAAACACATTGCCTGCTGCTAGCGGCTATTGCTGCCAGCAGTAATAGAGAGTAAAGAAATCCAACTGGCTGTTTGTACCCAAGTTGATCAATAGAGATCCGATCAGGCCGCCCATACATGGACCAACCGGTCCCTGCTTGAACACAATGGACATATTTCGGTCCATGTATGGCCAGGTTTACCCTTCTTTGCTCTGACTACTGAAGCAAACCTGTTACTTTGCTCTGACTTTCTTCTTTTATTATTGATCCCTGTGTATGTTTAGCTGGGCGAACCTGATAACCCTTCTAAGGAGAAGAGCTCAATTATCACAGCCGCCTCAGCAGTACTTTTCTCTTGTCAGTCTGATTGAACAGTCAATATTTAAGTGCCTTAGGTAGGAAGATAATAGTTTAGGTTCAACGGGTTTTTGTAAAGCCTTGATGAGAGTTCATTGTCAGTGGATCCCCTTATAGGAGCCTCATTCTCTACATATATTACAATAATTGAACTACAGCAATATATATATATATATATATATATATATATATATATATATATATATATATATATATATATATATATACATATATATATATATATATACATATACATATATATATTTGGGGGGGGGGGGGGTGGTGGTGTTTAGTGATAAAGCTTCAGTGGAGACACTTTTTACCCATGAGCCCATTCACACAGGGGCAACACGACTCTTTGGAGGCGACCTGAGCCCACACCACATCGCGACATGGGGCGACTTCAATTACCCTCCAGGACAGGAGGCTTTCCAGTAGCCAATCAAACTTGAATCGGCTCTGTGGGAGGGAGGGGTTTGCCTTATAAACTATTTTCACTTCCTGAAAAGTCGCTGCAGTAAAGACAGTGATCCGACGTCTGAGGCGACTTCCATTGAAGTCGATGGATACAAGTCACCTAGAAGTCAGATGGAAGTAGTACAGGAATCTTTTCTGAAGTCGGAGCGACTTCAGTAGTGTACATTAAGACGGCTCCATTCACTCCGATGGAGTTTCTCAACAGCGCGACTTCAAGTCTGATCCCAAGTTGCCCCTGTGTGAACCGGCTCTTACAGGAGTGAATGTCCCTATTTAGGAGGAGATTTCGTCTCAATTCCTGTTGTCTCCCTCTTTTTGTAAGTCGGATATTTGCAACCCGGGGACTGCCTGTACATATTTTTATTATACAATTTATATAAGCAAAATGTCAAAAACATTTTCAGAAGAAACCAATTACAGAGCGATGTGCAGCAAGAGCTGCAGACGTTCGTTTTATTTTTTTTATAGCTTATTCTTTTTGTTTTGTTTTTTCTTTTTTGTTGAGCGTTTTTGGTTGGACCTCTCTCTGCTCCAAAAGAAAATCTTGGCACAGAGTCCGAAGGATTTGCGGTCACAATTTTTGCCACAATTGTAGCACAATATATAGAAATATAGATGATCCTACAGCTTTCCAAAAATCTTTTATGCCCTGTACACACGATCGGTTCGTCTGATGAAAACGGACCAATGGACTGTTTTCATCGGACGAACCGATCGTGTGTGGGCCCCATCGTTTTTTTTTTTTTTTTTTTTCCATCTTCTTATGGTTAAAAAAACGATCATCTGTGGGGAAATCCATCAGTCAAAAATCCACGCATGCTCAGAATTAAGTCGACGCATGCTCGGAAGCACGTCGTTGTGTTTTACGTCACCGCGTTGGACACGATCGGATTTTTAACCGATGGTGTGTAGGTACGACTGATGAAAGTCGGCTTCATCGGATATCTGAAGAAAAAAATCCCTCGGTCCGTTTTTATCAGACGAACCGATCGCGTGTACAGGGCATTAGAGAGAAAAATAAACCAATGTAATTTCAGGATTAAACAAATGAATATACAGTAACTAGATCAGCCTTGGCCGAACGACTGGCTGACAAAACGGCCTACAGCTCCCTCTGCTGGTAAAATGTGTAGAAATCAGAGCATGGATCCTGGATATCTTAGCACTGTGTATCTTTTAAACAAGTAATTCAGCTAAATGCTGCATATTTTACGTTTTTTTTTTTTTTTTTACAAAGAATTTTATTACTATCCATAGCAAATTCACAGCTTAACATTGAAAAGGATACATCATGAATGACCGTAACAAAAAAATAATAATGATGTAGCATTTTAAGAAGGAAAAATGCTAGTAAATTAGACACACATTTTTTTTTCTCCTCTATTGTAGCAGTAGTGAAAAATGCATGCTATAATTTCAAATACAGAAAATATATATCTGCCATAATATCCCTGATGTGTTACAGAAAATATAGTATAGTGTGCTGTGATTTTATTTTATTTTAGTTGCATTGCTAAAAACCCTTTGGGGGTTGTTTACTAGAACTAGAGAGTGCAAAGTCTGGTGCAGCTCTGCATATAAACCAATCGGCTTCCACGGTTTATTGTCAAATATTAATTAAACAAGCTGAAGTTAGAAGCTGATTAGATACCATGCACAGGTGCAACAGATTCCTAGTGCTCCAGTTTTAGTAAATCTCCTTCTTTGTGTGTTTATACTAACATTATGGGGCAATTTAATAAATAAAACTGTAGAGTACAAAATCTGGCGCAACTCTGCATAGAAACCAATTGGCTTCCAGGTTTTATTGTGAAAGCTTAACTGAACAAGCCAAAGTTAGAAGCCGATTGGCTACTATGCAAAGCTGCACCAGATTTAGCACTCTCCAGGTTTAGTAAATCTCCAACCTTTGTGCATTTTAAATTAAATCACCTTGTTTTTATTAACATTATGGGGTTGATTTACTTGAACCTGGCAAGTACAAAATCTGGCATAGAAACCAATCGGCTTCCAATTATAGTGGCAGTTCACACTATGCGGTACGGTAGCGATTTTGAACAGGAATCGCACTGCATTCCTGTTCAATACACATGCGATTCTTTAGCAGTGCGGTTTGAGCCATTATTCTGTAGGGCTCGAATCGCACCAAAAACATGCAGGACCCCCCCCCCCCCCTTTTTTTTTGGCTGCACCAGAATCAAATTGCATTAAGTGTTCTCCCCCATGCAATCAGATTCTGCAAATCGCACTGCACTTTGCAACTTAATTTCAGGGTATCCTTAACTTAATGTACACCCCTGCAGCTGTTTGCGTGAACGGGTTGCGTTTTGGATGTGGTGCAGAATCTGCATCGCGTACGTGTGAACTGACACTTATTGTCAAAAGCAAAAGTTAAAAACCAATTGGCCACTATGCACGGCTGCGCCAGATTCTGGGTGCTCAAGTGTTAGTAAATCGTTTTTTATGTATGTGTGTATAGATATTTTATTTAACAATCTTTTACTTCTTTTGATGTTTAAAAATGTTTATTAAATTTACACTTTCTACTGACCAGTATATCATACAGCCACCCTGTAATGCAGGCGGTGGTCTCCCAATGTTTAGCAGCAATTATTATGCCCGTTTTATTACATTTAAATGGGCTATTTACTGGCAAGTACGTCACGGCTATTGTAAATTTCATTTTTTTATATATATATATATATATTATACATTTTATTCCCAGACTGCCCTGTATTGCAGGTCGTGGTCTCCCATAAAAGAATACCATCAAGCGTTAAGTTTCTTTGGCTGTTTCACATCAACCTTCAATGTTTTAGAAAGGGAAAAAAAAAAACAGCTGAGAGCAGCAACGTTTTTTTTTTTTCCTCCACCTTCTTTTGTCTCTCCAGCTTGCCTTGGGGGCTCCTCCCAGCCTGCCCAAGATGCCTGTCTGATTGGCTGGATGTCACGCAGGAGGAGCCAGCGAGATTGTTTTTCTTCTCCTGCGTGACATCACTGTATTTGTCTCGGTGCTGCAAGCCTGGGAGCTCAGTTGAGGATTTCTCCCGTCTGAGGAGAGACGTGCCGTGGATTATGTTTTAGGAAATGATGAAAAGATATTTGTTTTTCACGCACGGACTTTAATCTCACATTTGACTAAACGAAAAGGACCTTTTTTCTTGTTGCATTTGTTTTGACAGAGACGTTCGAAACGGGTAAGCCACGTTAAAGGAGGACAGATCTGAGGAAGCTATTTTGCGGCTCGCCCTCTCTAATGTGCAGTAACAATGAGCCCAGCATTCGGAGCCATGGAAGTGGAGCACTACGGAAAGGGAGTCCTGCTCGAGCCTTTCTTACACCAGGTCGGAGGACATTCTTGTGTCCTTCGCTTTAACGACAAGACCATCTGTAAGCCTCTTATTCAAAGGGAGCACCTGTTTTACGAAACGCTCCCTGCCGAAATCCGAAAATTCACACCTCAGTACAAAGGTAGGTTCTCATTTTTTATTTTATTTTTGTGGCGGGTCACCGCTTTTATTTATTTTTTTACTGTCCTTGTATTAAATGTTTGCCATGACTTGTTTTCCTGAAGGCTCTTTCTTTTATGAAAGCAGTTTTATGGGAATGATTTTTCTATTTTTTTTTTTTTTTCATATATTTTGATTGTTGTCAGGGACAGGCTGTGATGCGTGTGTTGGAGATTACGATTGGGTCTCTTGGCTGGCTAAAAAGCTTTAGAATTTAGACAGCTGTGCTTGCGGCCCTGTGTCTCCCTTAGACTGCGGTGGGTAAGTGAAACCTCAGGAGACCAGCGTTTTAAAACAACCTGGTTCCGTTTCCTTTCTCTTTCTCTCTCCCAATTTTATTCTCCTACTTTTCTTCTCTGGCTGCCGAAAAGAGGTTGGTTTTAGGTGGAAAAAATCCACATTTATTTTATTTTTTAACTTCGATTTACTTGAGTTTTGGTTAAACTGTTATGGTAACAAAAACAAAACAAAAAAAGCTGCACAGGCCGAGTATTTCCTGTACCTTCTACATACTTTCCCTTTCAGAGGAAATGAAAATGTATTTTTGGATTAAAGGATTGCAGCAACTCCCCCGGAGTGAGTCACCTCAAGTAAGCAAGTGGAGTTCCCGCTACGAGGGCTATGCGCTCCAGAGACACTATTCTTTGTTCCTGAGTAATAACCTTAATTGCAGGTGATTCAGAGATTTGGGATATGGGCCATTTTTTTTTTTAATTATAATATATTCTCTACACAATGGTGCTGGGGTGTCCTTGCCAGCCGTACAGTCCTGTCTTTTGAACATGGAACAGGTAAACAGGGTGGTACAGGTATGGAGTTACTGTACTATTTATTGCAAACAAACACACGGGTAAGCAGCCATGACTTTAAAATGTTACCATAAAATCTTATAAGCTGTGTTTTTTTTTTTTTTCCCCCCCATTATTTTTTGATTTTATTAATTTTTTTTTGGTGTTTTAGTTTGTGATTATGGTGGAGAGTAGGAAAACGGCTCCACACAGTCCCGACTTTCCTCGGCGATAAAGCTGAAAGCTGTTTGTTAGTTGCCGTCTACATTTTTTTTTTTTTTAACCCTTAGCCCTTCCATTTGTGCTTGAAAGCAGCCCGCTGTTGTCCCCAGCTCTCCTGTTTTAGTCCCAGGTCCGCCTGCCCTGAGGGAAGCGAGCGACAGCAAGTACAGCAGACACTAGGACCAAAAATAAAGGGACAGTTCAGGACTATTGAGGACTTTTATGGCACTCCTGGAAAACAGCTGAATGGCTTAAAGACTATTAAATTAAATAAAAAAAAAAAAAAATGGGTGCACTAAAGACTGTACTAAGCAAAAGGTGCTTTCTTTTTATAAAAGAGTTCACCATGGATGATATTAGGTTTTCTTTGTGTGTTTGCGTCCCAGTTAATAACACTATAAATAAAGACGCTTTTCACTAATACTATTAAAAAAGTTTATAAGCTATGGTGACTCTGAATAGATGCATTTTAGGTAGTTTTTGCTGTATTGTTTGTCTATTCCCCCCTGTTTTTTTATTTTGCTCCGCTTGCACATCTCCTAATCTAATGCCTTGATCCCTTCATAGTTGTGTGACATTAAATGCCTTTTTTTTATTTATTTTTTTATTCTCGCTTTGCTGCAGTGCATATGAAACACATGGTGTTTCGCTGCAAGATGTAAATAAAGTTTGTTTTACATCTTTATTTCACATGCTACCAATAAAAAGAATATTTATTTAACTTCAATAAATATTTTAATAAATGGAAATTGTCTCCTGTTATTATTTTGTCAGTGTTGTGCTTTTGTTGGGGATGTTTTTTTTTATTAAATATTTTTTTTAATATGAAATGCTTCCATACAGCAATTGTGCCTTTTGAATTATGCTGTCTCTTCTGTGTTGGGTGTTTTTTCTGTGTTTAGCCGCTTTTTGATATCTGCTAGGTTGGCAGATCAGGTTGGGCCTGTGACAGGATAAGTGCTAAGGATTGGGTAAGACCACAAACCGCTGTCATTTGTAAAACCTTTTGTCATCTTGAGCTTCACCTTCCACTTTGTTCTCTAAATGTGCCCTCCTCTGTGCCCCTGCAGGTGTGGTGTCGGTCAGCTTCGAAGAGGACGAAGATGGCAATCTATGCCTAATAGCCTATCCCTTAAAGCGGGACCAAGACAACCTAGAAAACGTAGACTATTCAGACTGCAGCGAGCCAAAAAGTAAAGTGCTCAGGTGGTCTAACAAGAAGGCCCTCCTGCTGGAGAACGACAACCTTGCCAGGGAAAAAGTTCGACAGCACCGGAAGGAGGAGAAAATCAAGAGGTGAGCCAGTGAGAGCAGTCTATTTAAGTTCCTTTTTTTTTTTTTTTTTTCGATAATGATATTTTAGTTATAGATCAAGCTTGGTAGGCTAAGTCAGCCCCTTGCTTCCTCTACACCTTGGGCAGAATTTGGGCCATTTTCCACAATCCCACAAATCTTCTGTGTTCCAGCCTCCTCCTGAAAAACAAAGGGCACAGCAGGTGTGCAAGACTCCAAAACTTGAAGATTTTACCAGTAGAGTGAAGTTTTCAAGTTTTTGTAATTAAAAAAAAACTAAGAACTAAAATGGGTGGTTTAATGTTTTTTAACGTGGGTGTTGTCATCATCTAGTATTGTTGGTGTCAGTGGGTGGAATAGTGCCCCATTGGTGTTGAGAGGGATGGGGGGGTTAGTGGCCCATTGTTGGTTTCAGTGGGAAGGACTGGTGTCTCATCAGTAGTGTCAGTAGAAGGAATATACCCTTAGGGCTGGATAAAGGCAAGCAGAGGCCCGCATCTGGCCCATGGACCACAGTTTGGAGACCACTGATCTAACAGACAGCATGTGGGACAAACGTTGCTAATCTCTTACCCTGGTGCTAATTTGCCTCTAAATGGAAAGTTATAGCTTAACAAGCAAAGCTATGTAGCAATGGTGTGATATATTCTGACTAAATAAGGTAGTGCTCAATGCTCATTAGCATTAATTTGGCTTTGGTTTCAAAGATGATCTATAAATGATGAGTAAATGAATGCTGTGGATTAGTGCACTGTGGATACCTCTGTATATGCTGAGATAGGTTCATGGTCGGGCACTCCAGGTGATGTGTATATTGAGAAGGTTTCATGATCTAGCACACCAGCTGGTGTATATTTTAAGATAATTTCATGGTCTGACAACCCAGGTGGTATATATGTTAAGATGGTGACATGGTCCGCAACCCCAGGTGGTGTATATGCTGAGATGGTCTCATAGTCCAGCACCCCAAGGAATGTAAATGTTAAGATGGTTTCATGGTCGGACACCCCAGGTGGTGTAAATGTTAAGATGGTTTCGTGGTCAGGTATGCCAGGTAATGTAGCCAAGATACAGCTGGAGTAATAATCAATTTCTGACTTGGCAAGACCATACATTAAGTTTATATGTTGCCCATTACTTACATTATTTTGCAATAATTCTTCTGCAGTAGTGCATTTTATCTACTATTTTGAACCAGGCTAATAGCAGGAAAAATATTTTTACTATATCCTTAAAATGTGTCTCTTCTTTTTTTACAGCCACATGTTAGAAGAAGAGTTTGAATGGTTAAAGAAATCTGAAGTCTTGTATTATAGTGTGGAGAAGAAAGGGAATGTTAGTTCGCAATTTAAGCACAATCCTTGGAGTTTGAAATGCCACCAGCAACAGCTCCAGCGAATGAAGGAAAACGCCAAACACAGGAACCAATACAGTATCCTTTTCTACTAATAGCCACTTACAGTGTGTGAACCAATTCCTTACTGTTACTCTTGTTCCCTTGTGCACTTGCGCTCAGCCTTTGTATCAAAAATACCATCCTCCTGAATCTTATTCACATCCACAGTGTATAAATGGTTGGCATCAGGTCTCACTGTATACAGTTTTCTAAAGCAAATCCATTTTTGTGACTCTGTTTCAAAGTTTCTTACCTGGAGATCCTGTCAGTAAGACCCCTTTCACACTGACATGTTTTTCAGGCGGTTCAGCGCTAAAAATAGCGCTGCTATACCGCCTGAAAAAATTGTGCCCTGCAGGCTTCAATGTGAAACCCCGAAGGCTTTCACACTGAATCGGTGCACTAGCAGGACCGCTCCAAAAGTCCTGCTAGCCGCATCTTTGGAGCGGTATAGGAGCGGGGTGTTTACCGCTCCTTTCCATTGAAATCAATGGGAAACCGCAGTAATACCGCCCGCAATGCACCTCTACAGAGGCGCATTGCGGGCGGTAGTAACCTTTTTTCGGCCGCTAGCGGGTGTTAAAACTGCACCTCTAGCGGCTGAATATCGCGGTAAATACGACGGTATAGCTGCGCTAAAAATCGCGCTGCTATACCGCCACCGCACCTCCACTGCCCAATGTGAAAGGGGCCTAACAGAACTTCTTTTAGAGGCTGACAGTGCCAAGCCACTGCCTTGTATTTAGCAGCATTGTCAGCTTGCCGCATGCACTCCTTGTATTGGATGCTGGGCTGTCTTATCAGGCAGCTTAACAATCAGCCGAAAGAGCGTGCACAGCAGCCTAATGACACTACTGCTGATTGCAATGCAGCGACTCGGCGTTGTCATTCAAAAATAATCTCCAAGTAAGAAATTCGGCAATTTCACTAAAAGCCATCTGCTTAAAATAAAAATGTGTACAATGAGGCATGATGCAAAACATACAAAAAAAAGTATAAAATCTTGGAGTTTATGTACACTTTAGGTTCCTGCAGTCTCTTGTGATATAGTTTATCCCTCTGACCCTTTTCCCTTTTTGTGGCCTGTCTCTGGACTCACTTTAAATTGAACCAGTCATCCGTAAGTTTACTTCTTAATGCCAGCTGTATGCATATAATGTGGCAGCAAGGAAGTGGACCTTCTGCTATGCTGCTGCTGCATAAATGTATTTGGCCGGTGTTGCTGTGTAATGCTGGAAGCACACTTAATCGTGCACCCCAGAACAGTGATTGAGCTGCCACCAACAGCTCCCGACCGTTGCTAGGTGACCGGCAGTCAGTGAGATGGGATCACAGTGACAGCCAATCGGGAAGCTCATTTAAAGGGTTTCTAAACCCTTGTGTAAAAGGCTCAGGTGAGTAAAATGGGGGGCCGGTCACTGTCAGAAGTATTTTTTACAACCCCTTTTAATGCCAATATCTTTAAAGAGCCTGCTTCTGTTGGTGGTAAAGTAGTTTAAAAGAGAAGCATGGAATTTTTTATTTTTTTTTAACAATCATATTTACCTAGGTGGATGCAGCAATGATTCAATGATGCATGTATCCTGCCAACTCTAAAATTGAGAACCAAGCAATCAAACACCACTGATCACTTGGATTTCTAGAGCTTCCTGAGCAGAGAGCTGGTGACTGTCGGTCACCGCTCTCTGCTCTGGGTGGGAGCAGCAGGCTCTTGGCGGGGCTCGGGTTGTGGGTGGATCATGAGGATATTGTCGCGATTTTGCCCCAGTCTGGACCGGCTCTGTGGAATCGTCCATCAGCGGGGCTTCAGCCCTCTGTCTGCTGAAAACAAGTTACAGGAGTGCAGAACGAACTACATTCCTGTGATCCACAATAGAAGTACAAGCGAACAAGCTTTGGCTGTACTTCTCCTTTAAACATGCTTGGGATGGAGCACAACTTTCTGTATAGAAAAGCACTGATTTTGTTCTGTCTGTTAGTGGTAAAATATGGAGGCTTTCCTCGTGGTCGGATGTTTCGGCAACATTTCATTCCCTTGTCCAAGTATAAACACCTAATGTATGTCTTTCAGAGTACAAGCTGAGTGTGTGTGTGTGTAGTAATGTGTATTTACTTTCTGGACTGTGGCTGCTGAACAACAGTAGAAGTGCATACTGTTTTCTTATTGCTTTTTGTAATGCATGAGAGAGTTCCCGTTAATCGATTGACTACTTGTGGATCAGACAGTTTTCCCCGCCTTTTGCACCCTGTCACTGCTCGCTTGCTGTCTTGCACGTAGCAGAGTTTGCACCCTTCAGCAAAGGTGACTCTGTAGTCTGTTTAATCTCTGTTTATTATATCTTAAGCAGTCTGGTGATTAGACTTGGTCCTGGGAAGTAAAAGCTGATTAGATTTAAATGCCTCTTGTCACTTCCAATGTTCTCCTCTCCTACTAAGATGTCTGTGTCTTTCTGTAACTTTGAGGTTCAATCTTCTGTAATGCCATTGACAGGTGACATGGGTCTGAGTCTTGTCTGGACATACACAAAGCGGCAGCAAAGAGCCAGTTGCCAACAGATCATCTACTGACATAAAATCCATAGAGTGGAAGTTACTAATCTCTTTTTGAAAGTCTTGTAATTCTGGAGAATAAAAGACTTAGTTGTTTACGCTTCCTATAATAGCCAGATTTATTTCCAACCCGGAGAACAAATGCGTCTTTGTATACACACTCGGAGTATCAGTAATCTGCATTATTGCCATATAAAAGGTTTTCTTTGAACACTTCTTTTTCAATTTGCTTCTTAGCGGAAGGAATCTGTATCTGACAAATGTGTTTTTAAATGATGGCTTATCTAGAATATAATATCTAACTCACTCTGCTCCATTGCAGTAGGAATTTGTAGTATTGGTTACTATAACAGACCTTAGATAGTCACGACAAAAAGTTGTGTATGTTCCTTAACTAATCAGAATTCATCTTATTGGAAAACCTGACATGTCGGTATCAAGTACCATGCGTCCTTGACCTGAAGATGGGCACGCGACAGCATGGTGACGATGCATCGGAGGAGAAAAAAGCTAACCAGATCCAGAAGTGTCAGCAAAGCACATCTGCAATCATTGGGGTCCGTGTTTGTGGGATGCAGGTGAGTTTCCAATAAAAAAAAAAATGTTACTTTGTTCACATAAAGACAGATTGCTTGTTTTATCATATTACTAGTCGGGGTCTACCAGTGCTATAAAAGCAGCTTTCTATGCTCTCCAAGCTGACCACAGAGTCTGCTGGGATTTTTCATTGGCTAATCCTTAGTTCATGATATGATTGTAGCAAGAGGGAAAACTCACCCAAGTTATTATTATTATTCTACAGGATTTACATAGTGCCAATAGTTTGCTCAGCGCTTTACATCAGGGAAGACGGTACAGTCACAATACAATTCAATACAGGAGGGATCAGAGGGCCCTGCTCGTTAGCGCTTACAATCTAGAAGGGAGGGTGAGAGAGAGCTGTGCATGATGTCATAATCCTAGGCCAATGACCAGACAAGAAACAGGAAGTGGGCTGTATAAGGGATTTACTGGCAGAAAAAAAAATGTTTTACTATCCAAAGTTAAAACAACACCAAGGGCAGAAGATTTATTAGATGGAAAGATGAAAAAATGGCTGAAGGTCCACTTTATAACCGTACACCTATACAAGGTGTTCCCTGCATCCCCATTCTGGCAGTCCCATTTGTGTCAGTTGGGACAAAGTCATAACTCCAGCCAAAGCTTTTTGACTGGATCGAGTAGGTAAGGGTTAGAACTGTTTTTTACTGTAGGTAGGTACAAAGGCATCAACAAAAACACATTTTCTAGTACAGTGAGAGAAGTGTAGAAAATGTGTAGGTTTTTGTATTGCTTGGTTACTATTCCACACGCATGTCAGACACATGGCAGCCCGATAAAAATATATGGGGTATATTTATAAAGCAGTGAATGTCACATTCACCAAACCTTAATTACACGTGAATCTTCTCGGTGGTTGTTTTTTAAAGTGTCATCCAAACCCACATCATAAAAAAAACAAAACAATAAATTGTGTATTACGTGCTGTTCATACCCGGTCACTCTGAGATTTTGTTTTCTGTATTCTGCAAAAAATTTAAAAAATCTGGTTGATCCCGCTGCGCTATATCTACCTCTTCTGTCCCCAATTCAGCTAGAGATTTTGCAGTGGCAACTCTGAACGTACTCAGTTTTAAGTGAGTTTCTATGCTGAGCATCTCCTCCCTATCACATCTGAGAAGCCCATGTGACTATAGACATACATGTGGGTGTATAGTGGTAAATGACAGCCCACTCCCTCCTCCTCTCCTCCTTGCCCACTAACCAGCTAAACACAATGGGGGGGGGGGGGGATATTACATGTAGATATGTCGATTGATAGAGGCTTCACCTTTCTCGTATTCTAAGACACAGGCTGGAGGGGGGGTGGGTCACACAGCCTGTTGTTTTTTTGTTTTGTTTTGTTTTTTGAACATGTGACCAGCAGCAGAGGACTAGAGGCTCCTCCTGCTTAGGTTTCCCTGCAGACAGACGGGGAAAGATCTGGGTCATGTGATCGCTGTATATGGATTAGGAGAAAGGTACTTGGATGTTTTTTTAATTAAAATGACAGTGCCATCATCCATATACAGACATAGAACGGACAATGTAAATTATACAGTGTGTGTTTAGTATCAATTTAAATTACAGGTTGCCTTCACTGTTTGGTGAATTATTCACTGCTTTATATGCCCCCACATGTTCTCATAAAAGGAGGGAAGAGGCATTTCCAGAGTAAGACGTGGGGGGGAGGGGGGGGGGTTGTAAAGCCAATTTATATGAAAATGGTGATTAGTATTGTTGTATGAACGGCCGTGGGAATTGTTTTCTTATTCCCTTAATAATAATGTCCAATATATTCAAGTCCGGTGGGAAATTATAGCTGTTTTTTTTTTTTTTTTTTTTTTTTTTTTTTTTTTTACATGAAGTAAATCTATTTGTATTTCCTTCTAAGCCACTTAGTAATGGAAACCTGAGGTGGGCCCCCTGTTTATATCTCATTAGGAGCAGAATGATTTGATCCCGCAACATGAAAGGGTTGATTATAACCCTTGTCAACCGAAGGGAGGACATCACGGCAAAATCACTGGTTGTGTTTGGACATTGTGCACCGGGGATGACAGCCTGGAGAATACCAGACTCCACTGAAGGCAATTGTCTAAGCCCTGTGTAAACACCGGCTGGCCTCCTTGTTTCATATTTAATATAACAGTTTGGAAAACAGTTAGCGCCGGTTACAAAATGTTCCCATGTATTGAGTAACCTGGGTTGGTCTTGGCTCTTTAGTCCTATTATGTGCCTCTCACTAAAAAAACACATAAAAATGAAACCACCACCTCCTCCTCTGCTGCAATATTACTAGGAGGGTGTCCGCCCCAGAGTTGGCATAATTAAATGTCAGTGGTGGCAGCTGTCATATTGTTTTTTAGACAGGTTCCTTTGGAAAGCAAGCGATTACACGAACGGTATGACAAACAGTTTGCTAAAGCACCCATGTGTCATCATTTAATTGGCATTCTTTTTTTTCCATACCGTCTCAACTTTTCCTCCTTTGCTGAATCTCAGTGGTGCTGATCTCCTCCGGACTTTACTAGACACTTCTTTACATGCACTCCAGTGACAGCTGCACATCGTGGCTCTGGACTGGTTTCCTTCTAGTTTTTTTTTTTTTAAGACTGTGCTTGTACAACATGTTTTGGCATGGCCCCCTGTAGTCTTTGTCCGTTGTATGTTTGACAGAAAGATAACAGGAGCACTATAGTCACACATTGGTAGGAAGTGACTGAACAGGGGCCCTAATGGCAGGATTACCACATGTCTTTATTTTAAAGAAACGTGAAGTGACATCTGAAATTACATCAACGTGGTAAAGCTTATATTCAATTTAAAGCACTTTACCCCCCCCCCTAAAATTATAGAAAGGTTATACTTGTCTGCTCTGTGGTTTTCACAGAGCAGCCACGACCCCCCTGTTCTGGAGCAAGGAGCGCGAGCCGGCGCTCCTACCACCACCCCCCCTGCACCTGCTGCCCATCGTTGCCACCTCATCATCGCACATCAGCAAAGGAGAAAAGTTACTTCTTTGCATAAAATATATATATATATATAATGTGTGTGTGTGTGTGTGTGTGTGTGTGTGTGTGTATATACACACACTCTTAAAGCAGAGTTCCAACAATATAAAAGTCAGCGGCTACGAAAAAGTGTAGCTGCTGACTTTTATTAATCGGACACTCGCCTATCCCAGGTTCCAGCGCCAGCATGGTGACTGTGGGTGCCAGACTGTGCCTTCACATCCAGGCATGCACTGCGCATGCGCGCCGTGATTGTCCGGGCAATCATCTCAGACCTGTGACGTGTCCCAGATAATTGCAGAGAGAGATGGGGAGAGGTGAACTTACTTCTGGCACCACGGAGCCCTGGGAGGAAGTGAAAGCTGGATCCTTCTAAAAAGAGGGTTCCCCAACCCCCATCATCACCTAATAAAAACTTGAACATTTGAAGAAATGTTTTTACGTTTGATGGGTATAAAAATGTATTCGGTGGTCAATTGTCATTCAAAGTGTGACAGCGCTGAAAGTGGCCTAGGCAAGAAGGGGGTGAAAGTGCCTGGAAGGCAAATGGTTAAAGGGCCTGTAGAGATGAGGAGGAGCTTTATGTACCGGAGGAGGTATGCAAATTCTGAGCAGAGAGTGTGCTGTGATCTCAGGCAGCACATGCATAGTGAGAGGAAGTGTTTGTCCTGAGCAGAGGATTCACATACTAATAAAGCAAAAAAGCTTTGGGGTGCCATTTCAATAGAGGTTGGATAGCATAGTTGGCTCACCATCGGAAATAAAGTAATACACCAAGGGCAGGATTGCCAGATACTACATTGAAGCGAAACTAAACAGTTAAAAAAAAAAAAAAATTGGCTACATCCCCGGAGTTGTCACATTTGGTTGTTCTTTCAACTGAACTGTGAAACCATCAAAGTCATAACTGATCACATGTGCAGCACCATGACCGATGAAGATCAAACAGAGGCCAAGAGAGCAGCTCCCTTGGCTGAAAACAAAGGGGAGGTTTTAGTTCTGCTTTAAGGCCCCTTTCACACTGGGGCGGTGGGTGTGTCAGTGGTATATCGCTGCTATTTTTAGAGGCGCTTTACCGTCAATTTCACTCGGCTATTAGGCCGCTAGCGTGGCACTTTTACCCCCCCCCCCTCCCAGCTAGCAGCTGAGAAAGGGTTAAGACCACCGCAAAGCGCCTCTGCGATTTGCCGGCGGTATAGCCGCAGTGCCCATTGATTTCCGTATACACACTGCTCCAAAGATGCTGCTAGCAGAACTTTTTTTACCGTCCTGCTAGCCCACCGCTCCAGTGTGAAAGCCCTAGGGAGGTGGGCTAGCAGGACGGTAAAAAAAAGTCCCTAGGGCTTTCACACTGGAGAGACTGCAGCGGCTGTTTCAGGGTGCTTTGCAGGCGCCCCAGTGTGAAAGGGGTCTAACTGAGGCTAATAGAAGCATTTTGGGAATTAAATGATGGAAACCTTGCAAAACACTTACATTTTCATAAGAGCCTTGTCATGAAATGTTACTTGGTTATTGTGTACTTTGAATAGTCCAGATAGCCCAACTAATGACCTTGTTCTCCCACTTTCCTTTCAGGTCTATCAAGCTGGTACGGGGCAGTTAATGTTTATGAACAAATACCACGGCAGGAAGCTTTCGGTTCAGGGTTTTAAAGAAGCACTTTACCAGTTTTTTCACAATGGCAAAATCCTACGCCGGGAACTCATAGACCCTGTCCTTAAAAAACTGACAGAACTCAAAATGGTTTTAGAAAAACAGGAGTCTTACCGGTTTTATTCCAGCTCCCTGCTCATCATCTACGATGGGAAGGAGTTACAGGAAGTTTCCATGGACTCAGACCCCGAAGATCTGGGGGACTTGTCAGAGGAGTCTTCGGACGAATCGGCGGGGGCCTACGCCTACAAACCTTCTAGTAATAAACACAGCTCCAGCACGGTTGACGTGCGGATGATAGACTTTGCGCACACCACCTGCAAATTTTACAGGGAAGATAGCGTTGTACACGAAGGCCTGGACACCGGCTACATTTTCGGACTCCAAAATTTAATAGCCATTATTAAAGAAATAAGAGATGAAAATGGAGAGTGAAAAACCTGGAAGAAACTACATTTCGGACTGAAGCACTATAACTAACTAATGTTAATTCCAAAACGACAGCCACTATGTGGTGGTCGAAATCAAGACAGGATTCCATGGGTGTGACCCGTGAGACGACCTGTCCAAAATAAAAAAAAAAAAAAAACAAGAGGGCATTTACTTAGCTGTGCTGGACAGAGCACCGGTTAATATTGTTATACTTTATTTATTTTAAATATTTCTAAAACATTCCATATTTGATGATTCAAATACCTCTGTTACACCTGTGTGTATATATATATTATTTTTTTCAATAAACTTCCTTTTTTTTTTCTTATCCTCTCCTCCCCCACTTTTTTTTTTGTCTACCCTCTCCCTTCACCCTTTTTTTTTTTTTGTTGTGTTGCAGCCACCAGCCATGGAAATCAAATGGACTCCATTTAACATTAAGCTTGGCCCTCTGTTACATACCTGAGGCTATGTTTGCCTGAACTACAGTTTATATACCAGATTATCCATTATTGCATACAGAAAGCTAATGAAAAACACAAAAAAAATAATAATGACTCTGTATTGGATATTTTTGCCTGGTCTAGCATTGTAATCTAATATTTCTATTTATTGGGCCCCCGAGCCCAAGTTACAATAGCAGTGTGGAACATGATGTAACTTCATGAACATATGTGCCTTTTTGAATCGCACGCAAATATACGAAATGTCAACCGTTTCGGGCCGAGGGCCCCCCCCCCCCCGCTTTGTGTGAATCGAATTGATATGTTCCTCCGATAAGCCTTGAAGTTTACCACAAATGCGTTCCATGTCATTTGCACTTTTTATTTTATTTGCTTCTTTGAAGAGATCATTAAACCAAATACAATTTTTTTTGTGATATGCGTTTGTTAAGGGGATCAGTAAAAAAATTATATAACAAAAAAAAAAAAAAGCTAATTACATTAATGCTGACACAGAACGGGTATCTATACTTTACAGGGAATTGAAGTGTGAAAAGCCCCCAATGGAAGCTGCTATGCCGTATGCCAGATTCTAGCTCCAGACCCAGAGATGTCATTCCCGTCGGGGATGAAGACGTGTCGCTTTAGATGCTACAGGGCAGTCAAAATCCGGCAGCGTCCATATGAGGCTTTTAACACAAGTGTCTTTGTTTTTTGGTGACAGGTTCCCTTTTAAAGTGATCAGGTGCTTCATATACATGAGAGGTCGCCATTTTTTTTTTTTGTGAACTGGCCCCATCATCAAAGGTTTTCATGATTGAAAATGCCTGAAAGAAGAACTGCCAAAGTCGCACCTTCCCCCACCCAAAATGTTTCTGTTTTTCTGAAATATTAATGTGATTGTGTGCTGGGCGCAGATCTGTGGAAGAAGGATTTTTCAGACATTTCCCACCCTGAAGTGATGGCGCTTATTTCAACGTTCACACCCTCTGAGAAAAAAAAAATGGCACCTCGTATGTTTATAGGCCTACGTATACTTAAAGCGTGCCTAAGCCCAAAAATAATAATGTAATATATGGCAGCTTACCACTCCTTAGGTGAGGTGACTTCTTTTTTTTTATTTAAATTTTTTTCCTTAATTTTTCACCTCGTCATCCAGCCAGTAATACACTTTCTGTCCTAGGGTGACAACGCCCACTTGCTGTACTCTAAAAAGAAGCAGCGTGGTCACCCTAGATTTCTCAACTTATTTAGTATACATCTCCCCTTTTCCTCATCTCCTTCTCATAGGAATGAGCAGTTGTGTAGGTCAGTGTTTTTTCAACTCCAATCCTCAAGGCGCCCCAACAAGGTCATGTTTTTAGGCTTTCCATTATTTTGCACAGGTGATTTAATCGGTTTCACTGCCTCAGTAATTAACACAGCCATTTTATCTGAGGGAAATCCTGAAAACATGACCTGTTGGGGGGCGCCTTGAGGACTGGAGTTGAGAAACGCTGGTGTAGCTCACAGAAGATGGCTTGGAGCCTCTGTTCACACTGCTGCGACCCCCCCCCATGCGACTTTTGTGATTTTGCTATTGCAGTCCCTGACACAAGTTACACCAAAGTGGCAGGATTCTTTTTTTTTATCATTGCAACTTGAGTCGCATTGATTGAGGTGGCATCTGTTTAACGTGTTTTTTTATTATTATTATTGTCATACAACATGCAAGTTGCATGATAATTCTCAGCAGTGTGACCCCAAGGCAGAAGCCTAACGTTGTGCGAGATTTCAGATCTGTACACAGGAAGCTACAAGGGCACTGGATTTTGATCATGCAGGAAATATTCTTACCCTGACACAAAGAAAACAAATGCAGCCCCCCCCCACATCTAAGGACTGGTAAGCTGCAGTGTGTTGTATTTTTAGTTTTGGGTTTGGAGCAGGGGTATGCAATTAGCGGACCTCCAGCTGTTGCAGAACTACAAGTCCCATGAGGCATGACACTCAGAGGCAGAAGCATGATAGGATTTGTAGTTTTGCAACAGCCGGAGGTCCGCTAATTGTATATTCCTGGTTTAGATGCACTTTAAAGAATTATTGGCACTCTAAGGGTGTTTTCTGTTAAAGAGCCATCTGTTAAAGACCGGGTTTCGTTCTGCCTATTTGTGTTTTGTTTATATCTATATATATATATATATATATTGCTGTAATGCATACGGTTCAGTTTTGGTTTAAAGACGAATCAGATGATTTCTTTGCTTGATGGTGAAGCTCCTGTGGAGTTTGCAAAATGTAGGGACTTTGACCATCATGCCTTGTAGGAAAAAAAAGGTGGTAATTATTTATCCCTAGGTGTGTCTCTTTTCCAGAGCTGGAGGTTTTATAAGCAATATGTTTTTGAGAACGTAGCTTGTGACCCATCTGATGTTGTTACCAGCGAGCACAATCGCAGTTCCCGAAGACAAGAATAGAGAACTTGGAGAGCTTGAACAGCTGTTGTTTTAACAGTAACTTCCATGACAACCATTCAAACACGACAACCGCAATATACAGAGGTTCAAATCTGTTTGCTGCCTGCAGAGGCGGCGGTTGGCATTTTGTGGTCGGGGACAATTTTTTTCTTGAGAACGCGGCCTAAGCCCTCTGTGATGTCACAGGTTCCCGGCGGTTTCCTTTTTTCTAAATGGCTTCCTCAGATGTTTGTTTGAAGTTGGTACGTTCTCTCTATTTCTGTCTTCAGGGAGTGCTGCTGTTGGGAGAGACCCATCGTTGTCAATCAGTGAGCAATGGATACTCTTTTTGTGTTCATGGAATAGTAAATAAATATCTTCTATGACTTGTAACCATCTTGTAGAGGTTGTGTTTTCTCTTCTATTACACACTAAATTTGAGTACATGGTTCTGCAAAAAAAAAAAAAAGTCCTTTCATGTTTTATATAAACAAAAAAGTCAGTGCTACTACCCATACATCACATGAAAAGCAGAGCTCCAGGTGCTCGATCCACCGGCCCTGGCAGCGTAGAATAACGAAGAAAAGATGATCCGCACTCCAGGCGTTGCTCTTAAACAATAGACGTATTTCTTGACAAGCCACAGTAGACAAACGCAATAGGAAAGGTTGACGCGTTTCAGCCTATAAGGCCTTAGTCATAACCATATGACTAAGGCCTTCTAGGCTGAAACACATCAACCTTTTCTATTGTGTTTGTCTACTGTGGCTTGTCAATTGTTCAAGAGCAAAGACCGGGGTGTGGATCTTCTTTTCTTCATCTTTTATGTTTTATTTTGGGCTCATTATTATTATTTCAAGTACCGTATTTATCAGGGTATTGCGCTCTCCTGCGTATAGCGCACACCCCTGATGTGGACCTGTAAAAAAATGTTTAGTTCTTTTAGTACTTACCTTTTTGGTGTCTTGCGCGGCGTCCATCCTCCGGTCCGGCTTCAGTGGTTTCCTCCCGGCGAGTCGAATCCCCGCTTCCCACGCTCAGTTTGAACGCCTCCGCCGACATATACCGAGTGCAGTACATTCGGCCAGGCTCCGCTTCGCTCGTGCTCACGCCCTTTGACGTTTATGCGTGAGCACGAGCGAAGCCGAGCCTGGCCGAATGTACCCAAGTGTACTGCACTCGGTATATGTCGGCGTCTCACTTCAAACTGAGCGTGGGTATCGGCGTATATTGCACACCCACGATTTTCCCCTTATTTTAAGGGGGAAAAAGTGCGCCGTATACGCCGATAAATACGGATCTTGTATAGCGCCTCCAATTTACGCAGCGCTTTTACATATACATTGTACAGGTAAAACCTTGGATTGCGAGCATAATTCGTTCCATAAACATGCTTGTAATCCAAAGCACTTGTATATCAAACTGAATTTCTCCATAAGAAATAATGGAAACTCAAAACGATTCGTTCCACAACCATTTATATTAAATGTCACTCCACGAATGGAAGCCTCCATAAGGGGATTAGAAGCAGATATCATTTAGGAGCTACAGAGTATAAAAGAGAACAGAGGCACCTCTAAAGCCCCCGCGTACACACGATCGGACCTTTGACCAAAATCACATCGGAATTCCGACAGAGTAAAATAGAACATGTTCTCTATCTAAACTCCGATGGAATTCATCTGAATTTCCAATGAAATTACTCCGATGGGGCATACACACGGTCGGAATTTCAGTCAGACTTTCTCTTATCGTCCATGGATGGACACAGCTCCTTAAATCTTGACAAGTGGCTTATGTTCCCTGTTTACAGGAGAGCACCATCTCCTGTAAACAGGGAACATAAGCCACTTGTCAAGATTTAAGGAGCTGTGTCCATCCATGGACGTCCGAGAAAAGGATTTTACAGTGAGTACACAAAATCCTATTTTTTCCATCAGAAATTCCGATCGTGTGTACGGGGCTTTATTGTACCAGTAATATGTTGCTAAATATTGTACCCTCATTAAATGTAACCCTATTGCAGAGATAGGCAATTGGTGGACCTCCAGCTGTTGCAAAACTACAAGGCCTCTGGATGTCATGCTTGTGGCTGTCAGAGTCTTGCTATACCTCATGGGACTTGTAGTTCTGCAACAGCTGGAGGTCCACTAATTGCCTATCCCTGCCCTATTGCTACACTTAGAGGTGCCTCTCTTCTCTTTTATACTTGATTGTCACATGACTCTACTTGTATATCAAGACATCGCTTGTATAGCAAATCAAAATGTATTTAAAAAAAAAAATAGCTTGGCTTGCAAAAATGCTCTCAAACCAAGGTTTTACTGTACATTTACATCAGTCCCTACCCCAAAGGAGCTTACAATCTAAGGTCCCTAACACACATTCATAGGCATACTAGGGCCAATTTAGACAGGATACGCTTAAACTACCAGCATGTCTTTAGAGTGTGGGAGGAAACTGGAGCACCCGGAGGAAACCCACACAGGCACAGGGAGAATATGCAAATGCCAGGCAGATTGTGTCGTGGTCAGGATTCAAACCAGCGACCCATGAGAGCTTTTTAGATCTGCCAGAAACTTAAAGTGGAAGCAAATCCTCTTATCGTTTTTAGCCAAGGAGGTTGCCATCTTGGCCTCTGTTTAACCACTTGTCATCTGCCCACCGTCAAATGACAGCGGGCAGACGACTCCATTGTTCTGACATCACGTCATATGACGTGATGTCCCTTTAAAGCCGCGGGCGCGCGCGCGCGCACCCCCCGCTCTGCGGGGATCCCGTGCGAGTGCCCGGCGGCAACGATCGCCGCCGGGCACACGCGATTGCTCAGTAACTGAGCTGGGACGTGCAGCTCTGTGTGTAAACACAGAGCTGCACGTCCCTGTCAGGGAGAGAGGAGAGCGGTTGTGTCCCTTGTACATAGGGACACAATCGGTCACCTCCCCCAGTCACCCCCCCTCCCCCTACAGTTAGAACACTCATAGGACACACATTTAACACCTTCCCCGCCCCCTAGTGGTTAACCCCTTCACTGCCAGTCACATTTATACAGTAATCAATGCCTATTTATAGCATTTTTCACTGTATAAATGTAAATGGTCCCAAAAATGTCAGAAAAGTGTCCGAAATGTCCGCCATAACGTCGCAGTCCCAATAAAAAAATCGCAGATCGCCGCCATTAATAGTAAAAAAAAAAATGCCATAAACTATCCCCTATTTTGTAAACGCTATAAATTTTGCGCAAACCAATCGATAAACGCTTATTGCATTTTTTTTTTACCAAAAATATGTAGAAGAATACGTATCGGCCTAAACTGAGGGAAAAAATATTTTTTTTATATATTTTTTGGGTTATTTATTATAGCAAAAAGGAAAAAATATTGCATTTTTTTAAAAATTGGCGCTCTATTTTTGTTTATAGCGCAAAAAATAAAAACCGCAGAGGTGATCAAATACCACCAAAAGAAAGCTCTATTTGTGGGAAAAAAAGGACGCCAATTTTGTTTGGGAGCCACGTCGCACGACCGCGCAATTGTCAGTTAAAGCGACGCAGTGCCGGAAGCTTATATTTTGTCTGGGCAGGAAGGGGGTGTAGGTGCACAGTAGGCAAGTGGTTAATCTGCAACTCATAATGCTGCACATGTGATCAAGTATGACACCAGCCATTGGATGGTTTGGCAGTTTGGTTGAGAGCACAAGCAAATGTGACGGCTAGCATTTCTGGCATGTTGGGAATGTTGACTATTTTTAAAACTATCAAAATCGATGGGTTTACTTCTGCTTTAAGCCACTATAAATACACACCTTAGACATACACTGATCGCCCATAACACTATGAAAGCATAAAGAAAATGGGAAAGTGTAAAGATTTGCGTGACTTTGACGAAGGCCAAATTGTAACCGGTAGACCAGTGGTATCACCTTTGTATTGGAACCAGCATTAACCTTAATTTAGGCTACAGTAGCTTCTCTATTGGATCGGACTACACAGTCCAGTCCTCCAATAAATCAATGAGCCTTGGATGCCCAGAACCCTGACACCAGTTCTCCTTCCTTGTACCACTCTTGGTCGGTTCTTGACCACTGCAGACCAGGAACATCCCATAAGAGCTGTAGTTTTGGAGTTGCTCTGACCCAGTTGTCTACCCCAGTGGTCATCAACTCCTGTCCTCAGGGCCCACTAACAGGCCAGGTTTTATGTATTACCTTGGGGAGATGCAGACTAGAATACTGCAATCACTGAGCAGCAAATGATAGGATATGATATCACTTGGCCTGTTGGTGGGTCCTGAGGACTGGAGTTGATGACCACTGGGGTAGACCAGTGTTTCCCAACTCCAGTCCTCAAGGCACACCAACAGGTCATGTTTTCAGGATTTCCCTCAATTGAAACAGCCGTGGTAATTACTAAGGCAGTGAAACTGATCGAATCACCTGTGCAAAATAATGGAAATCCTGAAAACATGACCTGTTGGTGTGCCTTGAGGACTGGAGTTGGGAAACACTGGGGTAGACAACTGGGTCAGAGCAACTCCAAAACTACAGCTCTTATGGGATGTTCTTGGTCTGCAGTGGTCAAGAACCGACCAAGAGTGGTACAAGGAAGGAGAACTGGTGTCAGGGTTCTGGGCATCCAAGGCGGACATTGCGTCCGATGTGTCCTCCATAATGTCGCAGTCCCAATAAAAATCGCCGCCATTACTAGTAAAAAAAAAATAATAATTCTGTCCCCTATTTTGTAGGCGCTATAACTTTTGCGCAAACCAGTCGCTTAATGCGATTTTTTTTTTTTACCAAAAATATGTAGAAGAATACATATCGGCCTAGACTGAGAAAGAAAATATGTTTTTTTAAAGAAATTGGATAATTATTATAGCAACAAGTAAAAAATATTGATTTTTTTTTCACAATTGTCGCTCTTTTTTTGTTTATAGCACAAAAAAAAACCGCAGAGGTGATCAAATACCACCAAAAGAAAGCTCTACTTGTGGGAAAAAAAGGACGTCAATTTTGTTTGAGAGCCACTCCACACGACGTGCAATTGTCAGTTAAAGCGACGCCGTGCCGGAAGCTGAAATTTCACCTGGGCAGGAGGGGGGTATATGTGCCCAGTAAGCAAGTGGTTAAAGGATCTTCTACTGATGGCTTGTTGGCAGATACCACAGCATACCTTCATAGGCCTCGAAAAAGTCAGGTTCTGTTTTGATGGCCAAAGGGGGACCTACTAAATTTTAGTCGGGTGGTGATGTTATGGGTGATCAGTGTATATGTGAACTGTTTTACTGGGCAAAGGAATAGGGCTCTTTCACACCAGAATTTTCTTTCATGCCCCACAGTGGAGCTGACGTCGTGAGGTGTACTGCAATCAACCTCAACACAACATTATGAACATGGCACCTAGAAAACAATCGGTTTCTATCTGCCTTTGCAGGGAGCCTGAGTTGCTCTGTACACATGGTGTGAATGAGCCTTTAACATGTATGTAGGGGAGGGTTAAACACTGATACAGTTTGTTCTTTCACGTTTGTATCCTGTTGGGTAGATCTTCCTTCACTATCTGTCCCAGACATACCACATGAGCTGATAAGTAATCATTACAAGGTGAAGGAATTTCCTCTCTTGGAGAGTTGTCTCTGAGTGAGTGTCCTATTGGAAAACTAACTCTTCACGACCTGAATACAACCAGGGCTGGTGCAAGGATTTTTGACACCCTAGGCCAGTGATGGCGAACCTTTTTGAGCCCGAGTGCCCAAACCGCGACGCAAAACCAACTTGTTCCTTTCAAAGTGCCAACACAGAATTAAACCTATCAGCGGCTCTGTACAGAGGATTGGACTGATCGTCACTCTGAATTAAGGTGACCAGATTTTTAAAATGACATCCGGGGACATATTTTTTCTTTACTAGTAATGGCGGCAATCAGCGGCTCTCTGCCCGTCGCCGCCCGCCTCACAGCCCGTCTCACAGTCGGGCCCCGGCTACCACTGGATGGGGAGTGGAGGAGGATCACTCCGCCAGGGAAGGCAAGGAGATAGGCAGGTGGCTGGCCGGGATTTAAGCCAAGGAAGAAGAACATGCGAGCGGAGCTGAATGGGCATGTGCCCGAAACTGAAGAAATATTCCCTCCTCTCCGACCAGCACATGACCATCAGAAAGGGGCACAGATAATGGGAAAATACAACCCCCCTATGCTAGTAGGCACGGCGGAGAGGGGTGTGTAATTCTAATTTTTTTATTTTAATTCTGCACTGATTGTCTTTGAAATTGCCCCTGCCCCCTATTAAATCCAATCTGGGGACAAAACCAGGGACAGACTTGGTCCAGGGACAGTGTCCTCACTCCTCAATCAGGGGACTGTCCCCTGAAACTGGGGATGTCTGGTCACCCTACTCTGAATGAGCCCTAAGGAACCACATACACTGACCTACATAAGCATTACATTAACGACCTGACCATTACACTCACCTACATGACTGATGCAAGGAAGGGAGCATAGGCGTGCGCACAGGGTGTGCCAGATGTGCCCAGGCACACCCTAATCACCATGTGCAGCATAGATTCCCCTTACTGCCCTAGTAACCCTTCCCCCCACCCTGTTGCCGGCTTCCCTTCTCTCCCGGAGGCTGATGGTGTGGGGATGTTTTAGGCAGAACGGGGGAAGGGGCCGGTAAATATGTAATTTACTGACCCCTTCCCTTTCTGAATGAACACAGCGAGCGATCATTTGTGTATGTTTGAGCTTTGGGGGTGCACACCCTAATGCAATAGGCTGTGCACGCCTATGGAAGGGAGCAGACTCCTCCCTGCCTACACCGTCAGCGCAAGTGACTGCCTGGCTGGGGATTCCCCTGGAGTGCCGACAGAGAGGGCTTGACGTGCCAGCTGTGGCACGCGTGCCATAGGTTCGCCATCACTGCCCTAGGCGAAACCTCACTTTGCCGCCCCCCCCACCTCTTTGGCTTCACCCCTGACCCCACCTCATTTTCCCTGCCCATGTATACCCCACCTTTTTAATGAAGAGCCCATCAAATGCAGACTCACCAGTGCCCATCAATGTAGCCTATCAGTGCCCATCAAAGTAGCCTACCAGTGCCCATCAATGCAGCCTCACCAGTGCCCAACAATATAGCCTACCAGTGCCCATCAATGCAGCCTACCAGTGCCCATCAATGTAGCCTATCAGTGCCCATCAAAGTAGCCTACCAGTGCCCATCAATGCAGCCTCACCAGTGCCCAACAATATAGCCTACCAGTGCCCATCAATGCAGCCTACCAGTGCCCATCAATGTAGCCCACCAGCGCCCATCAATGCAGCCTGATCGGTGCCCATCAATGCAGCCTACCAATGCCCATCAATTAATGTTTGTTGCTTCCATTAATTCGGGAGTCAGGACACAGTCCTCCGCCGCTGCTGCGCCTCTGACACTACGTGCGAACGGACCGACGGCTGCCTGCTGATGCTGAGACTTAGTTGCTTGTTGCAGAGAGAATAAGGTAGGTACACCAGTGGTCGGCGCCCCGTAGGCAGAAGTGCACCCTAGGCGGCTGCCTAGTTTGCCTAGTGGTAGCACCGGCCCTGAATACAACCAGTAAAGTTTGGGATTTTTTTTATCAATTTATGTCTCTGTGACAACTCATCGGGACAAATAGGGAAGGTGAAAATACCTACCGGGGACACAAACAGCAATAAAAACCTACCAGGGGTGTTAACTCTGCCCTACTCCATCCAAAAATAAAAAAATCGAATTGACTATATGAACACTTTAAGGCTTCATGTACACTAGCAGCTCCTAAGCTTGAGTTAAGGAGATTTTTTTTGGGGCGGGGTTATTTGCCAAAGCTACTCAACTCATGGGTCAATGTACACATAGGCTTTTAGCAGAGTTTAGGAGCTGCTGCAGTTAGGTGAGGTTCAACCTCCCTCTCCTGAACACGGAAGAATCGCGTCGGGATAGCAACGTTTGACCGTCGGTCATGGGAAAATGTGAAACCACAGTAAAATTGTGCCGCAATTTCCTGCAGCCACGGTAAATGACAGCGTACCTGTACGTGAAGCCTAATTCTGCTCAGCTAGTTATCCCTGACACCCCCCCTTTTAATTTTTGCTTTGTCACCTGGGGGGCCATTGGATCAGAAATGGGTTGTGTGATCCAGTCTCATTGGTGTCCGTTTATGAAGCAGTGATCCCAAGCATCGCCACTGATCACAGCCCATAAACAGTCTATGAAACAGAGATAATCTTGGGAGAAGTGTTTGAACTTGTTCTCCCGCCGATGATCTCTGTTGAATGAGACAGTAACAGCCAGTTTATGAAGCTGCGATCTGAGCACTTCACTGGCCATCCGTGTCAGAATTCACTCTCCCCGATTCACCAGCTCAGAGGTGAAGAGAGAATCCGGGGGGATCTGAGGAGGAAGGAGGAAGATTTTTTATTTCCTTCTACCTAGTTCAGACCCCCCCAACACTGTAACCATCAGTGGCGGCTGGTGCTCAAAATTTTTGGGGGGGTGCAAACGAAAGAAAAAAATTGCAGCCTCACTGTGCCCATCAAATGCAGCCACTGTGCCATCAATTGTCACCACTGTGCCATGCCATTTAAACGCAGCCACTGTGCCATGAATTGTCACCACTGTGCCATGCCATCAAACGCAGCCACTGTGCCATCAATTATCACCACTGTGCCATGCCATCAAATGCAGCCACTATGCCATCAATTCGCACCACTCTGCCATGCCATCAAACGCAGTCACTGTGCCATGCCATCAAACTCCGATGCTGTGCCATGACATCAAACGCAGTCACTGTGCCATGCCATCAAACGCAGTCACTGTGCCATGCCATCAAACTCCGATGCTGTGCCATGACATCAAACGCAGTCACTGTGCCATGCCATCAAACGCAGTCACTGTGCCATGCCATCAAACGCAGCCACTGTGCCATCAATTGTCACCACTGTGCCATGCCATCAAACGCAGCCACTGTGCCTCTCAATTGTCGCCACTGTGACAATTGTCACCACTGTGCCCTTTAATTGTCGCCACTGTGCCCATTGTTGCCACTGTGCCATGCCATCAAACGCAGCCACTGTGCCATCAATTATCACCGCTGTGCCATGCCATCAAATGCAGCCACTATGCCATCAATTCGCACCACTCTGCCATGCCATCAAACGCAGTCACTGTGCCATGCCATCAAACGCAGTCACTGTGCCATGCCATCAAACGCAGTCACTGTGCCATGCCATCAAACACAGCCACTGTGCCATCAATTGTCACCACTGTGCCATGCCATCAAACGCAGCCACTGTGCCTCTCAATTGTCGCCACTGTGACAATTGTCGCCACTGTGCCCTTTAATTGTTGCCACTGTGCCCATTGTTGCCACTGTGCCCTTTAATTGTTGTCACTGTGCCCATTGCTATCACTGTGCCCTTGATGCCACTGTGCCCATTGATGCCCATTGTCGCCGCTGTGCCCTGTAAAATGCACTTACCTTAATCCTTCCACGTCCCTCGATGTCTTCTCCCGCCTTGGTGACGCTTCAGCCAATCAGGTTACCGATAAGCAGAATCGGCGAACCCGATTGGCTAAGACGGCCGTCAGTCTTATTCAAGAACGCATCCCGTACGTTCCCTGGATAAAGCATCCGGGAGACGAGGGCTGTACTCGGAAAGCCTATCAGAGCCGCTGGCTCTAATAGGCACTTCCGCACAGCCAACCAGCTGCCGTTATTCAGGTGGTGGGCGCTCAATGTCCGGCCACCTGAATAGACCAGCGGCAGCTGGCAACCATAACATACATTCATGCAATGCATGAATGTATGTTATTTTCAGTGGCGGTGCAGAGCCAGAGGGGGCGGCGCTCCAGCGCCCTCTATGGACGGTAACCATGACCCCCTGTGTACATGTATATATACATATATATATAATGTGAGTGTGTATATATATATATATATTATGAAGGGGGACTCGTTATTTTATTAGCATATAATACACAATCTATCTGTGTATTTAGCAGTGATAAATTAAATTTAACTGATATCCAAGATGTTTCTGTGAATTTCTGGTAGTGTAATCTCGTAAAGTCTCACGGGATTCCAGTATCAGGGGCCGTTCTCCACTGTTGGAAGTGTTGGTAGATAGCTTCCTCCAAGGGTGAAGCGATCTACTCCGCTTCATAAACAGTCACACAGAGGAGAAAGATCTCCTCTGTGAATGCCAGCGAATTAAGCAGTGAATATATTTCACTGCTTCGTAAACGGACACCATTGTTTGCTAAGCAGGCAGGGGGAGAGGTAAGTTAACACATGAAGATGAGGAGCTCAACCAGGGTATAAAACCCAAAATAGGAAGTTCTGCTTTATGGCCTCCTCGTACCCTCCTCTTCTATTACATTGGGTACATTTTTGGGGGGGAAGGGGAGCAGGTACCTAGTTTTGATAGGTACCCACTCCCTCCCACTTCCACTTAGATCGCCAAGATCAGTGATGGCGAACCTTGGCACCCCACATGTTTTGGCACTACATGATGTTTAATTACACTGCAGTGTAGATGAGCATCATGGGAAATGTAGTTCCAAAACATCTGGGGTGCCAAGGTTCTCAATCACTGGCCTAGATGATCCAAGTGAAGGTTCAGTCCCTTTCTCTTTGTCCGGAGGAGGCTGCAGGACCATTCACAAAGCACAGTTCGGCTCACGCATGTGCAGAATGATCTCGGCCTTCAGTCCTTTCAGAATCGGTTGGGGTCATTCGCCACCACTGCATTATTAACTCTTTCAGGGCTAACATATAAACATTAAAAGTTTGTAATCAGCGGCGGCACTGCTGGCTACACATTTTTTATATTTACATTGGATCGGAGCAGTGGTGGTAGCCAAAATAGTCATTTTGCACTATGCATGTGTAACCATTAACAAGATCCTGCGTAACATTATTCATACAGCTGTATAAATGGGGCCTTGAGAATGTTTTGGTTAAAGTTCCCATGGAGTAAAGGTAAGAGCAATTCACATCATATCAATAAAATGTAATTACTGTTATATTAGTCAGTGTTTCAGTAAGTTTGTTGTGGAGTTACTATGGTGACTGTCAAGTATATAGGAGCTCAGTGATGGATTGGTACAGTATTAAGGAGGGCAACTTGGGCAAGTGCGGTCTCACCATCTTCCTAGATCGGGGGTCTCCAAGATTTTCAGTCCGAGGGCCCCATTGTATATTTTTTTTAAATATTTATGGGCTGAAAAAAAATCAGTTTTACAAATGAATGAATAAACCCGCTCCAAGAGAGAACGTCACAATAGCAGCCATCCTTCTCATCAGAAATTACCCTTCTCAACAGAAGCCCCACATCACATAAGAGTTGCCCCATCACAACCGATGCCCCACATTGTCTCAGAAGTCACTTTTTTTTACATAAGAAGCCCCACATCACGTCAGAAGCCCCCCATCACATCAGAAGCCCCCACCACATCAGAAGCCCCCCATCACATCAGAAGCCACCCATCACATCAGAAGCCACCCATCACATCAGAAGCCCCCCATCACATAAGAAGTCACCCATCACATCAGAAGTCACCCATCACATCAGAAGTCACCCATCACATCAGAAGTCACCCATCACATCAGAAGCCCCCCATCACATCAGAAGCCCCATCACATCAGAAGCCCCCATCACATCAGAAGCCACCCATCACATCAGAAGCCCCCCATCACATCAGAAGCCACCCATCACATCAGAAGTCCCCTGATGTATCAGAAGTCCCCCATCACATCAGAAGTTACCTTTCACATGAGAAGCCCCTATCACATCAGAAGTCCCCCGTTGTATCAGAAGTCACCTTTTCACTTAAAAGTTGCCCCTTGACATAAGAAGCCCTCCATCACATCAGAAGCCCCATCACATCAGAAGCCCCCATCACATCAGAAGCCACCCATCACATCAGAAGCCCCCATCACATCAGAAGCCACCCATCACATCAGAAGTCCCCTGATGTATCAGAAGTCCCCCATCACATCAGAAGTTACCTTTCACATGAGAAGCCCCTATCACATCAGAAGCCCCCCGTTGTATCAGAAGTCACCTTTTCACTTGCCCCTTGACATAAGAAGCCCCCCATCACATCAAAGTTACCCATCCGATAAAATCAGAAGTCCCCCTTTTCACATCAGTGCCCCCACCCCCTTACACATCAGTTTTATAAATTAACCTGCTCCAAGAAAGAACTTCACATTAGCAGGCACCCCTCACATTTCAAGCCCCCATCACAGAAGTCACACTTCACATGAGAAGCCCCCCCCCCCCCATCACATCAGAAGTCCTCCTTCACATAAGAGTCACCCCATTGCAACAGAAGCCCCCCATAACATCAGAAGTCTGCCTTCACATCAGAAGCCTGACTTCATATAAGGTCGCATCAGTAGCCCCCAACACATCAGAAGTCACCTTTTCACATAAGAGTCACCCCTTCACACCAGAAGTCAACTTTTTACATAAGAGTCACCTCCTCACATCAGAACCCTCTCATCATATTAGAAGTCACCCTTCACATCAGAAGTCACCTTTTTACATAAGAGTCACCCCTTCACATAAGAAATCCCCCATCACATCAGAAGGCCCCCTTCACATCGGAAAGCTCCCATCACATCAGACATCCTTCATTGTAACAGAAGTCCCCCTACACATAAGAGTCATCCCATCACAACAGAAGCCCCCCATAACATCAGAAGTCCCCCTTCATATAAGAGTCGCCCCTTCACATCAGTAGCCCCCAACACATCAGAAGTCCTCCATCGCATCAGAAGTCACCTTTTCACATAAGAGTCACCCTTTCACATAAAAGGCCCCCCCCCCATCACATAAAAAAAGAACATCACATAAGAAGTCACCTTTCATATAAGAGTCACACCTTCACATAAAAGGCCCCCCCCCCCCCCCATCACATAAAAAAAAAAACATCACATAAGAAGTCACCCTTCATATAAGAGTCACCTCTTCTCTTAAAAGCCCCCCCCCCCCCCCCCCCCCCCCATCACATAAAAAAAAACACCTTTTCGCATAAGAGTCATCCCTTTGCATCAGAGTTCTCCCATCCACAAACCAGAAGCCCCCCTTTTTACATCAGAGTACCCCCCATAACATCAGTTTCCCCATCATATCATAGTCCCCCCCCCCCCCCCCCCCTCACACACACATCAGAAATCTCTCTTCACATCAAAACTAAAAAACTATTGGTGAAAAACCTTCCGGCTGGCCATAAAATAAAATACTCCTCTTTGCAAAAGAGGTCTCTTCTTGGACAAATGTGTACAAAGGATGAAACCCGTCAACAAGAAAACATAAAAAGGAACCAATTATTGAAAAATTATTAATTCATTTATATTGTCATCAAAGTTGAGTTCCATTTTACCAGCATATTAAACCTATGGGCACAGTTTATTGTTTTTACTCTTCTTCAGGGGCGGACTGACCATTGGGACTCTCGGGCACTGCCCGAGGGCCCCATGCCACTAGGGGGCCCCATCAGGATTGCCAGGCTCAATAAAACCAGGGACAGTATGTTAAAATCTGTGTTTTTTTTTACATCTGTCCCTGATGTGTCCAAAACCGACATGCTCTTTTTTTATGTTAAAATCCTGAGATTTTAGGTGCCCTGCCTATGCAATGCCTTCTGGCATGGTGGCCATCTGTAAACCCAGGGGCCCCATAATCTTCTATTGCCCAGGGGCCCAATGAGTTGTCAGTCCACCCATGCTCTTCTTACAAGATTTTGGGTGATTTTGTGCACCTGCCTTATCCCATAACTTAAAGGGGATCTCCTCGTCACCAAGGTCTCTCCTATATCCTCCCATTATCCCGTATGAACACATTCCTATAGCATGCTGATATATTTATACGTCATTGGATACAGAGCGCCTTCCTTCCGCAGTTCCCATGCTGTTCTGTGTAATCCTACCTGCTCCGGGTTTATACACATTACATATAACAACACAGTCACTAGGCGGGTGTGCTAATTTTACAATGTTGCCGTGGACAGTCAGTGGATCATCAGAGCTGTCAGCGCTGACCTCCCTCCCTGGCCACACAGAGAGCAGGGTGGCAGCCAATAAAGGAGAAGCCAGATACCCTATATTACCAAAAGTATTGGGACGCCTGCCTTTACACGCACATGAACTTTAATGGCCCCCCAGTCTTAGTCCGCAGGGTTAATATTGAGTTGGCCCCGCCCCCTTTCAGCTATAACAGCTTCAACTCTTCTGGGAAGGCCGTCCACAAGGTTTAGGAGTGTGTCTATGGCAGTGATGGCGAACCTTGGCACTCCAGATGTTTTGAAACTACATTTCCCATGATGTTCACCTACACTGCAGAGTGCAAGAGCATCATGGGAAATGTAGTTCAAAAACATCTGGAGTGCCAAGGTCCGCCATCACTGGTCTATGGGGAATGTTTGACCATTCTTCCAGAAACGCATTTGTGAGGTCAGGCACTGCAGTTGGTCTAGAAGGCCTGGCTCGTAGTCTCCGTTCTAATTCATCCCAAAGGTGTTCTATTGGGTTGATGTGCAGACCAAACAAGTTCCTCCACCCCAAACTCGCTCTTCCATGTCTTTATGGACCTTGCTTTGTGCACTGGTCTAAATCATTTGGTGGAGGGGGGATTATGGTGTGGGGTTGTTTTTCAGGGGTTGGGCTTGGCCCCTTAGTTCCAGTGAAGGGAACTCTAAAGGCATCAACATACCAAGACATTTTGGACAATTTCATGCTCCCAACTTTGTGGGAATAGTTGGGGACAGCCCCTTCCTGTTCCAACATGACCGCTCACCAGTGCACAAAGCAAGGTCCATAAAGACATGGAGGAGCGAGTTTGGGGTGGAGGAACTTGACTGGCCTGGACATAGTCCTGACCTCAACCCGATAGAACACCTTTAAGATGAATTAGAGCCTGGCCTTCTTATCTAACACAAGGCCTGTGGGCCAAATCCGGGCCTCTAGGCTAATTCATGTGGCCCTCGCACCTCTTCTGCAGCTGCAGGAGAGCTCCAACCCTCCTCTGGTCCTCCTCCAGACCTTTACTTTCTGCTTTTCAACCAATGCATCCAGCTTCTTCCCAGCAGCTGCATAAGGAAAGGGGGGTGCACTGTGATGTAAGAGAGGGTGGGGGACTCAACTTTTGATGGTGGGGAGGCTCTTGACATCTAATGTAAGGGGAGGGGATGCGCTGGACATCTAATCTTACAGATACAACCGGCCCTTTTAAGGGCAATCATAATGCTAATGTGTCCCACAATGAAATTGAGTTTGACACCCTTGCCAAAGACACACTCCTAAACCTTGTGGACAGCCTTCCTAGAAGAGTTGAAGCTGTTATAGCTGTAAAGGGCGGGGCCAACTCAATATTGAACCCTACGGACTAAGACTGGGATGCCTTTAAAGTTCATATCTTTGTGCGGGCGTAGCATATCTCATTTACGCTACGCCGCCGTAACTTTGAGAGGCAGGTGCCGTATTCAGAAAGAAGTTGCGCCCAAAGTTACGGCGGCGTAGCGTAAATGGGCCGGCGTAAGAGCGCCTAATTCAAAATAGGCAGGTAGGGGGCGTGATCCATGGAAATGAATCGTGACTCCGCGCAATTGACGCTTTTTCCAAACTGCGCATGCGCCGGCCACGAACGTATCCCAGTGCGCATGCTCCAAATCACGTCGCAAATATTCATTGATATCGACGTGAACGTAACTTACGCCCAGCCCCATTCCCGAACGACTTACGCAAATGACGTAAACGACGTACAACACGACGCTGTCCCGACATCCATACTTAACATTGGCTGCGCTTCATATAGCAGGGGTAACTGTACGCCGGAATTACGCTTACGCAAACGACGTAAAATACGACGACCGGGCAAATGAGCTAAATACGACGACCGACGACCGGCGTATCTAGCTTATTTGCATATTCAATGCGAAAATCGACGGAAGCGCCACCTAGCGGCCAGCGTAAATATGCAACTAAGATACGACGGCCTAAGAGACATACGCCGCTCGTATCTTAGCTAAATTCCGGCGTATCTTGTTTTCTGAATACAGGAAAAAGATACGCTGGAGCATCTCAGAAGTTACGCTGCGTATCTCGAGATACGCCAACGTATCTGTTTTCTGAATGTGGCCCCATGTGTTTGTAAAGACAAACGTCCCAATACTTTTGGTATTATAGTGCATGTAGCTATGGACGATTACAATGATAAATGGTTGTGAAAACAAAGTCAAGCTGTTGTCTGTAGCAACCAGATTCCTGCTGTCCCGTCTAGTGTACATCAATCGCTCGCTATGGTGACCTTTGAAATTCACGCATAGCAGATAACCAGGTCAAATCTATCTTTAGCGCAATGTAGTCTTAACACATCATGGCATGAGAAAAAAAGAAACAGCGTGTATGCAGACTCATTGAAACCTGATGGAATTCCCTATAGCGAGCCGTAAAGCTGTTCTGTAATGTATCGCAGGGTGGTATTCCTGTATAGCAAATAATAAAAAAAAAGAAGAACCACACTCAGGGCCGCCATCAGGAATTATGGGACCCCTTACACAGCTTCAGGCATGGGCCCCCTGGAGCAGAGATGGGGGGGGGGGTGCTGCTAACTCAAATTGAGAAGTGGGGGGCCCCTTAAAAAAAAATGATATAAAAAATGATATATATATAAAAAAAAGAGGGGTAGCCATCTGGGGACCTCCGGGCCTTTAGGGACCTCTGGGCCCTTTAATATATATAAAAAATATATACCGTATTTATCGGCGTATAACACGCACCCTAACTTTAGGATTGAAGTCTCAGGAAAAAAACTTTCCACAGTCCCCTGCGTATAACACGCAGGCACTGTTTACCCTCTATATTCAGGGTAAAAAAGTGAGTGTTATACGCCAATAAATACAGTATATATATATATATATATATATATATATATATATATATATATATATATATATATATATAAAGGGGGTTGCCATCCGGGGGCCCTCTGGGCCCGTAAAAAATAAAAAATAAATTATATATATATATATATATATATATATATATATTTTTTTTACCCGAGTTTCTCCCGTTTTAATGATTTATTCACCCCCCAGTAAAAGTTGGTTTATAGTTTACTGTTGGATAAGAATTCCAGTGTTGGGGCAGAGTCAGTGTGATCAGGCCCGCCATCAGGGGGGTACAGGCAGTACACCTGTAAAGTGCCCGGAGGTCCCCAGGGCCCAGGATGGCAACCCCCCCTTTTTTTTTTATAAAAAAAAATTTAATTATTTATATATATATATATATATATATATATATATATATATATATATATATATTTGGCACGCTTTATTATTCATCAGTAAGACTTTGAGATACTACTGTACATACTAATAAAGGCTTTTATCACAGGTACAGTGCCTTGAAAACGTATTCATACCCCCTGACATGTTCCACATTTTGTCATTTTACAACCAAAAACGTAAATGTATTTTATTGGGATTTTACGTGATAGACAGGGGTCTCCAAACTGTGGCCCGAGGGCCGGATGTGGCCCTTTGCTAGCCTTTATCTGGCCCTTGGAGTACTATTCCTACCAATGATATGGGGCAATATTTCTCCTACTGACACCAACAATGGGGTCAGAGGTGTATTTATGTTTTGTGCTGCCCTAGGCCTGACTAAACTCGTGCACGCCCTAATTTAAATTCGACCCACCCCTTCCTGTCACGGCCACACCCTGTGTTGTTTAAGACCCGCCCTGAAATTTTCGAGTGAGGACACTAGTTCTGAGGGCCTTGGGGGGGGGGGGGGGGGGAATAGATTTCCTTAATTTACTTAGATTTCCTCTTACTTCCTGGTTGCCCATAGAGCAGGAAGTGATGGGAAATCTTCGCAATGGGACAGGGACGTGTAACGTCATTGATCGCCTTTCCCTATATCAGGGAACAGACGATCAATGACAGTGCCACTGTGAAGAATGGGGAGGGTGTGTTTACACTCACCTCTTCCCGTTCTCCAGCTCCTGTGACCAATCGCCGGAACTCCGGTGGCGATCAGGTCCGCGGGTCCCATGGCCGCGGTCACGGAGCTTCGGACCGGGTCACGGTCGCGGAACCCACGGCTGGGCACTTAAAGAGGACGCACAGGTACGTGACTGTGCCCAGCCGTGCCATTCTGCCGACGTATATCGGCGTTAGGCGGTCCTTCAGTGGTCAAATGTAACCATATTGCTACACTTAGAGGCGCCTCTCTTCTCTTTTATACCCTGGAGCTCCTGCTGGATTTTGCTTCTAATCCCCTTGTGGAGGCTTCCATTTGTGGATGGACATTTTATAGTTACACAATTGCTATCATTTTTTTATATGAACTATAAACTGAAGGAAATATGAAAAAATGGTTGCAGAACGAATCATTTGAGTTTCCATTATTTCTTATGGGAAAATTTGCTTTGATATACAAGTGCTTTGGATTACAAGCATGTTTCTGGAACGAATTATGCTCGCAATCCAAGGTGTTACTGTATTATAATTGCTGAGCTGCTTGTTTTAAATCTCTGTGGCCTTCTGCTTGCTCCGGGTTAGAGAACCTCGGATTTAGCTTTCTATCTCTGAGGTCTACGGCAGTTTCTGACCTAAAAGGGAAGCTGAGCATGGCTGTGGAAAATCAATGAACTTAATAGGCCTCCAGGACATGGAGAGAAAATGGAGTGGCGGGATCGGCGTACACGTGATCGGGATCAGTAGGTCATTTTTACAGTTCAATATTCGGCTCTCAGATGCAGGGCTCCGTGTGTCCTGAGTGCTAATGAAAGATATTGACCAAGTGTGACCTCCACACGCCCGTGATTTGTTGTATTCAGAGGGCGGCTCAGGACAATAGTATACCTCCTAACCATCCCGGATTTCGCGGGAATGTCCCGCGATTCGCGGTAAATCCCACGGTCCCGCGATCCGGGCTAGTGTCCCGCGTTCCCCCCCGTGCGATTACTACGATTCGCGTTAAATTCCGCGGTCCCGCGATCCGGGCTAGTGTCCCGCGTTTCCCCCCCCCCCGCGCGATTACTGCGATTCGCGTTAAATCCCGCGGTCTGGGCTAGTGTCCCACGTTCCCCCCCCCCGCGATTACCGCGATTCGCGTTAAATCCCGCGGTCCCGCGATCCGGGCTAGTGTCCCGCGATTCCCCCCCCCCCGCGATTACAGCGATTCGCGTTAAATCCTGCGGTCCCGCGATCCGGGCTAGTGTCCCGCGATTCCCCCCCCCCGCGATTACAGCGATTCGCGTTAAATCCCGCGGACCCGCGATCCGGGCTAGTGTCCCGTGTTCCCCCCCCCCGCGCGATTACCGATCCACAGAACACCCCCCCGCTCCGAGGAACCCGGGCTAGTGTCCCGTGTTTCCCCCCCGCGATTACCGATCCACAAAACACCCCCCCGCTCCGAGTAACCCCCCCCCCCGCTCCTCAACAACTCCAATCCGCAGCACTCCCCCCCCCCCCGCTCAACAACTTCGTTGGGAGGTATGCTCATTTGTCCCTCATTCTGAAGTTGAAAAGTTAGGAGGTATGCAATAGGATTTGTTTCACTGATAATTAGGACGGCCTAGAAACAGTTTAAAAATGGACGCCTTTGGATGGCCACAAGATGCAAGGATCCCTCAATCATAATTAGGACTGCTCAGGAACAGTAAAAAGTTGACTCCTTTAGACTATAGAGGCCCAAGCATGCTCCCCGATGCCCATACACTTGGTGCTTTGGATCCCCTCAAAATAACCAAAGGCCGTTCTGTGCACTGATTCATCTCAAAGCTTTTCTATCAGGTTGAGGTCAGGACTCTGTGCAGGCCAGTCAAGTTCCTCCACCCCAAACTCATCCATGGGCCAGATTCAGGTAGAGTTGCGCTGGAGTATTTCGATATGCGCCGCGTAACTGTCAAGATGCGCCGTTGTATCTCCGCGGCCATACCCACCAAACTAGATGCGACAGAAAACGGGCTTTCCCCGACCGGCTTAACTTTCCGACGCCAGAGTATCGTCAGCGCATAGTTTCGCTTGGCGCATCAGTCGCGCCTATTGATTTCCCCTGCAAATATGCAAATGAGGGAGATTTTCCAATTCGCGAACGGATTAGCACCATACGCTGGCTACATGCGCCGCGCATATGTCGTCCGTCTGTCGCAAAGTTATTTCTACAAAAGGCTGCTTTATCTTTACTCCAGATGGCCACAGGTCAGCAGGAGAGCAGCTACAGCAGCGTTACCGACGATAAGAGCTAGCTGAGCACCCCCACTTGCAGGACAACACCTCTGTCCATGCTTGTCTGTCAACTTTTACAGCCATGGAGGAAGACATCATAGGTCTCCATAGCCGAGATGACGGCTGACAGCTCCTGGCCTTTAGAGTTCAGCTTTCTCCTGTGTTTGCGGGGAACGGGAGCAGCCATCTCAGAACAAAAGTAACTTCACTGCGGGGAGGGGGAACAGGATATACTTTAGTGCCGGAATGGCGCATCTACGGGCGCATTTAAACGCCCAACGGAACACATTGCGCTGTCGTTTCCAAGGAAGTGGTGCCGACGGAAGTTGTGAGCATGCGCACTGGGATGCATTGACAGTCGACGCATGCGCAGTACTTTCGCCGCGGGATGGCGCCTAGTTTTAATAATACACGCCCCGTACCCGCCCAATTTGAATAATGCCGGCTCATTTTCGAACTTTAGGAGCAAGTGCTTCATGAATAACAGCACTTGCTCCTAAAATTTCGCCAGAGTAACGTAAATGAGAAACGTTACTCCAGATTAAAGATGCTCCCATCTACCTGAATCTGGCCCTATGTCTTTATGGACCTTGCTTTGTGCACTGGTGCGCAGTCATGTTGGAATAGGAAGGGGCCGTCCCCAAACTGTTCCCACAAAGTTGGGAGCATGAAATTGTCCAAAATGTCTTGGTATACCGACGCCTTAAAGGGGTTGTAAAGGTTTGTGTTTTTTCACCCTAATGCATCCTATGCAATAAGGTGAAAAAACACCTCGCTGAGCCCGTTCCCCTGCTGTGCACGTCCCCAGCATCCTCTTCTCCACAGAGTCTGGCCGTTGATTGAGAAATCCTCACTTCCTGTTCTGTCTGTAACTCCACACGGTAATGCAAGGCTTTCTCCCTGGTGTGGAGAAAGCCTCTTGACTGGGGAGGGGGCGAGCAGGAGTGTCAGGGCGCTCACTAACACACAGCTCCTTTTCTCTATCTGCAACGTAGAGAGAGTCCTGACTATCCTGCTCGCCCCCTCCCCCCTCAAGAGGCTTTCTTCACACCGGGGAGAAAGCCTCGCATTACTGCGTGGAGTTACAGACAGAAGAACAGGAAGTGAGGATTTCTCAGAAGACATAAGGACATTTAAAAGCAAAATGGAAGGATGAGGTAAGTGAAGGAGGACTGCACTAAGGTAAAGGAAGATATTTTTTTTTTTTTTACCTATACAACCCCATTAAAGTTCTTGTAAAGACAGGTGTCCCAATACTTTTGGTAATATAGTGTATATAAATTAAAGTTTTCATGCCCAGTTTTTACTTTAACAAAGATGCCGAGGGTTTCCAAATCCACGATGGAGGTGCAATTGTTTTGTGGCTGAAAGGAAGGGAGGGCCTGATTAGAGTTCAGCTTTCCTCTGATTGTTGTGCCATTGTCTGGGCTCACCGCCGCCTCTCGTACAAGGAAGTGGCTGCCGTGCCATGAGAAACCTTATAGGAAATTTCCACTGTCAACCAATTTTCCATAATCCTCTTTCTGAAATCCCAAAATGAATTTATTAGTAATCACATTCCATGTCGCCTTTCTTAAAATCTCCTCCGTTTGGTTTATGCCCCATTTCTTTAACCACTTGCTTACTGGGCACATATACCCCCTTCCTGCCCAGGCAAAATTTCAGCTTTCAGCACTGTCACCCTTTGAATGACAATTGCGCGGCCGTGCCTCGTGGCTCCCGAACAAAATTGGCGTCCTTTTTTCCCCACAAATAGAGCTTTCTTTTGGTGGTATTTGATCACCTCTGCGGTTTTTATTTTTTGCGCTATAAACAAAAATAGAGCGACTATTTTGAAAAAAAAAAAAACAACAACAATATTTTTTTCTTTTTGCTATAATAAATATCCAATAAAAAATTCTCAGTTTAGGCCAATACGTATTCTTCTACATATTTTTGGTAAAAAATCGCAATAAGCGTATAGTGATTGGTTTGCGCAAACGTTATAGCGCCTACAAAATAGGGGATAGAATTATGACTTTTTTATTATTTTTTTTTTCTTGTAATGGTGCGATATTACCGCCGACACATCTGACACATTTTTGGGACCATTTACATTTATACAGCAAACAGTGCTATAAATATGCACCGATTACTGTATAAATGTGACTGGCAGGGAAGGGAGTAACACTAGGGGGCGATCAATCGGGCAGCACAGTGGTGCAGCGAGTAGCACTTTCGCCTGGCAGCAAAAGGATCGCTGGTTCGAATCCCGACCACGACACCATCTGCCTGGAGTTTGCATGTTCTCCCTGTGTCTGCGTGGGTTTCCTCCGGGTACTCCGGTTTCCTCTCACACTCCAAAGACATGCTGGTAGGTAAATTGGATCTCGTCCAAATTGGCCCAGTATATATGTGTGTATGACTGTGTGTCCCTAGCGTGTCAAGATCCTACAGTGTAAAAATGACCGCACCAGCCAAGCAGACACTAGCTGGAAAAAGTGCCCAGAGGCGATTCAGTTTGCATGCGTTGCGCTATACAAGTCATTCAAGGGGTTAAATGTGTGCCCTGCTAGGTGATTCTTACTGTGGGGGGGAGGGGACTGACTGGGGGAGGTGACTGATGTTTGTCCCTATGTACAACAGACAACCTATCGGTCAGTGTCCCCTTTCCCTGACAGGACGTGGCTCTGTGACTGCCGATCGCGGGTGCCAGGCAGACATCGCGGCCGCCAGGCATGCGCATGGGCTCCTAAGTGACACGGCGGCAGGAGGCCGTATATTGACAACCTCCCGCCATTTTAGAGCCATTTTAGAGCCACCTTGTAGCTGTAAAAACTGGTGGCGAGTTACACTTGAGGCTTGGCTAGTAGCTCAGGACTTTTTGAGCCCTGGTAACTGTACTGTTTTCATGCACTGTGCAAACTTTATCCTGTATAATAATAATAATAATACAACATAAGGACTGCATAGACCACCATTCCGTTCTACGGGCGGTTGTAGGTAGCGGCTGTCTCTCCCATGTACATGGGACCCAGGTTCAAACTTCTGTAATGCATTTGTGGGCACACACTGCGGGTACTGCAGCCCATTTTTTTTACATTCCTCAGAAAACATTCTGTAGGACGGCATGCGTAAGGGCGGAGCTAAGCGGCGACGTCATCATACCCCGGCTTGGACGAGCAGCGGTGTTTTAAGGAGCTGTCTGAGTATTTTCTACATTTGTAGGTATATTCTCTTGGTTTTTAATAAAAATGGAGTTAGAATTACTAAGTGGCTTCTTCCGTTCCTCCTCGGTGTTTCTTCATTATACGATGGGTCTACATTCGAGTTTGTGTGACAGGGTCACTTGAACAGGAGATTCTGTGTTTAGAAGCCGAGCAGACACAAGCCAGGACTCTGCGTGCTGTATTGTATTTTTATACCCGGCATGCCTTGGCACGGTTCCAGGGACACACATTGAGTGATGAGAGCCAAGGGCCAGGAATGTCTTTGGGCCACATAGCGCGCTCGCTCACCGGATTCCACGCTTTAAATAACTGATATTTAATAAGCACGGCGAGGGGAGCGCGGCGGGCCCGGGAGGCCGGTCACCAATCATCTTTCACAAGCTGTAAAGAAAATAAATGATATTCAAAGCAGACTATAGATAGACACGGCAGGGGGGGGGGGTGACACTATACAACAGCAGCACTATGGATTTACTAAGACGCCGCCCTCTAGGCCAACCGGCGAGAGCACATGGTGAACGCGGAGCATATAATGGCACGCTTTCCGCCTCTAAATCACCAAAGCAGCTTTAAAGGAAACCTGGCATGGAAATAACATGTAGGCTGCCTTTGATGGGATCTGACCTTTGGGCCGCCCTCTTTCAACCAACAGCTCGCTATTGTAACGAGCAACTTCACAGACCAATATTGGCGGGATTTGTAGGTAACTCTCAGTGCACAGTGACCAGTGCCATGCCAGAAATGGTACTAAAGGACTGCATAACTTCCCAACCAGAGACCTGCTGGTATATTATATCCCTCATTAGATCGTCTGTCTCAGACAAGAGCCTTTTACTCATGCATCCCCCAACAGTGCTGTAAGGTCCTGGGCCCCACCCCAGCCATGGGCATCGTGGATTCCATCAACCCCTCTTTTGCATTATAAGAAAACATTGAGACATCCAACATTTCTTCCTCCGTAAATGCCACAGATGTACTCTATCTGTTCCTCTGCTGACGCCTTTCCCCTCCTGCTGGGGCTTAATTATAGAGTTATGAGTAGAGTACAATTTAGCCCCTGTGGAGGCGAAACATGTCAGAGAGGAATGGGTTGAGTGTCTCATTTGCACCATAAGATTTTGTATGCGGTGGAGGAAACTGTTCTACACATAGAGCAGCCTTTATCAACTTTTTTATCCCAGAGGAACCTTTGAAGTACTTTTCAGATCTCGGGGGAACCCCTGCCAAAACAAATTCATTAGTGAACAGTGGGGTTAGGGGTTAGGGTTAGGTGTTCAGAAGGCCACCTAGACAGCTAAAAAGATAACGTTCACCACAACTATGTGGCACCATCAAATGGGAAGTCAATCAGCCACAGCTCATCGAAACCTGATCAACCTTTGGAGGAACCTACCCTAGAATTCTTCAGAACCCTGGTTGAGGATGGCTGCTATAGAGCTTGCTCTGTGAGATATCTTGAATCAAATGCAAATCATGTTTCCTCGTAATTTCATGGCATTACAGACAGGATGACTCCACTCAATGCTCAACACTTGCAGGAAGTCCTATGCTAGAAGGACCGTTCCTTTTTTATTCTCCTGTCCCCAGGACAAAGATATCCTGCCTACCTCTATAAATCTGGGGCATACAGATTCACATTACGTGCCTCTAAATAGGGTCTTCAGCTGGTTCCATCGTGTCTAACTGGCTAAATGTCCCTTTTGGATGCCGTAATGATCTTGGTTTTATTGAGGTATGGCCCCCTGGGGCTTGCTGACCCCTTTCTACAATTTCTGCCCAAACTAGTTTTCCTCATTCTTAGGCTAGACTTTCTACTCAAGGTACCATCCAGGTTCCAAGTCAATGAAGAACTAGTCTTACCAAGCTTCACCACACTAGAGGACAACCAAGTGGATCCACTCAGTCATTTATGTCTATCTACAGATGGTATAGGTGACTAAAACACACACTATCATTGATCGTATGGTGAGGATCACTTATTAGTTCATACCAGCGCTTTCACGCTATCCTGCTTTGCCGCATGGTGTGCCGTTTCAGCTCCCGTGCCAGACAATGTCCTCAGCTGCCTCAGTATCCACTACCACACTTATTATCATCAATTGACCTGTAAGTATGGGTGGGTGATTTTGTAATTTCCCTCCCAGTCTTATGCAAGCCTGACTCTCATTGTTTGGTATAATATTATTTTTTTCTTTTTAGACATCTAATATACATCAGCTCCTGATGAGTGGCAATATAGTCACGAAACACGTAAAGCTTCAGATGCCACAATCATATTGAACCAATGCAGTTTTATATATTCTGTACCCACTATTTACTTACTATATTTAAATACTTTTTCAATGTGCAATATTAATTAATTAATCGTTATGAATTATGAACTATGAAATACTGTGCCTTTTATGTATTAATTGTGCAATATTCATTAAATACAACATTATCAAACCCATACAGCTAATTTTTGCTTCCCATTTTTGCATGCGTCATCTAAAGTCCCAACCTCTTTTCTTTTGCTTCAACAGGGATGGAGGCAATTTGACCTAAATGTCCTAGGCTTCATACAAAGTCCCAACCCCTTCCTATTCTAAATCTTAAAATCTTTTCTCCAGTCAACAAAATCGGTGATTCCTACAGGAAGAAACAAGGGTAAGGAGTCTTCGCTGGAGTAAAGTCATCAACCAGATCTATATGGCAAACTCCTCCAGTGCCAGGAGTGGTGACTGCTCATACAACATGCAGTGTGTCCATATCATGGACGGTGTCAAGGACATTGTCAATTCAGACTACCTGCAACATAATTATCACCAAACATATTCCTATCTCATTATTGTGTAGCTTAGGCTGAATTAATTGTGGTTGAGTTTGGACAAAAAGATTAAATCTGGCTAAGCACTGAGACATTTTGTCTGATTCTTAATGAATTTGTGGTAGTTATTCACCATGTGGTATGCCATGGAAAATTGATTATCAATACTCACCATAATTTTTCTTTCATGGCTATTTTAATGTCATCACACAAGCCTGCTCTGAGTAGGAGTACTTAGTTACCCTGTTAGGGTGGAATACAAATCATCTAATCAACAGTTGTTGGGGTTTGGTGAGGAGCAAAGCCAACCCATATGTCTTGGTAGGATAAGAGGAGGTAAAAAGCCCATCAGTGAATAATAAAAATGGTAGAGGCGTCCATGTGGTCGAGTCATCAGGTTAGATCAGGGGTCTCCAAACTTTCTAAACAAAGGGCCATTTTCCTGTCCTTCAGACTTTAGGGGGTCGGACTGTGGTAAGTGGGAGTAGAAAATACCCTATCATTGGTGGGAGAAGGAATATTGCCTCATTGTTGGTATTTGTGGAGGAATAGTACCCTATCTTTGGTGTCAGTGAATGAAATATTGCCTCATTGTCGAAGTGAGGCCCGGAGTGACAAGACAGTAAAGATAACAGAGGGCTGGGCATGACTGGGGTGGTAGGATGGGCAACTAAGGGTTAATGGGGGAAGGAGGCGATTCAGGGGAGTGGCCGTAGGTTAATAAATGGAGTGGGGAGGAGCCCTATATATAGGGGGCGGGGGCGCATGTGGCCGCATTTCGGGAAGTAAGACGCACAGGGAGGCCGGTTTTCCCACCCACCCTCCCCGTTTTTTGTGTTGTGTGTTTGTGCGTTTGTTTTCTTTTCTTTCAGGTTTGGTGAGAAGGGTTGTCATGACAGCGTTGGCGGTCTCCTTGGTCTTTGATGCTGACAGTTAACAGATGGAATGGAAATGATGGGGGGGCTCATCGGTGGGATGGGCCACTTCTGGGGTTATTCCAGTGGAACGGTGTCTGCTGGAATGCGGTTATGGTGCACTGCGGGCTGAAAGCGGGTGTCTCCGAGCTGGAGGCCGGGTATGGTAATGGTACCGCAGTGTGGTGGTGGAAAGAAAGGTTAATGTGGGGGTTGCTGTCAAAGACCAATCAGACAGGTGTTAATAAAGTTGTCTCTCTCGTTGTCTCTCTCGTGGGTAAAATGGAAGGGGGTAAAATAAGGTGGGGGGTAAAAGAGATAAGGGAAGGTTGTGCTATCTTAGCTACACTAGTCATGTCATTATGAGGAATAGTGCCCTATTGTTAGGGTCAGTGGAAGGAATAGTGTGCCATTGTTTTATAGCAATAGGAGAAATTATGCCCCAATGTTGGTGTCAGTGAAAGGAATTTTGCCCGATTGTTGGTGTTATTAAAATGAATAGTGCCCCTTCTTTGGTGCCAGTGGAAGGAATGGTACCCCATGGTCAGGGCCGGACTTACCATTGGGCTTGACTGGGCTCAAGCCCAGGGGCCCCACCCAATAGGGGGCCCCTCTAAAAAAAAAAAAATTTTTTTTTTTTTAGGGGTCCGGAGGTCCCCAGGGCCCCGGACAACAACCCTTCCTTTTTTTATTTATTTTTATAAAAAAATATGTTTTTTTTATTTTATATATATATATATATATATATATATATATATATATATATATATATATATATATAAAAAAAAAATGTAAATTGTTTTATAAAAAAAAGGGGGGGTTGCCATCCAGGGGCCGTGGAGACCTCTGGGCCCTTTAATAATAATAATAATAATAATATATATATATATATATGTATTTTTTTTTTTATTAAAGGACTCAGAGGTCCCCAGGGCCCCATGTGGCAACCCCCCCCCTTTTTTTTTTTTATAAATATTTATTTTTGTTTATATTTTTTTTATTAAAAGACCCAGAGGTCCCCAGGGCCCCCGGATGGCAACTTCCCTTTTTTATGTATTTTATAAATGTTTTTTTTTTTTATTATTATTATTATTATTATATCATTTCATTATTTGTATTCTGTGCACAGATGAGTCACCCCCCCCCCCCCCGCTCAACAACTTTAAAGTGTGCACCCCCCGCTCAACAACTTAAATGCCCCCCCGCTCAACAACTTTAATTCCCCCCCCCGCTCAACAACTTCAATTCGCCCCCCCCTCCCGCTCATCAACTATGATCCCCCCTCGGCTCCAGGGGGCCCCGTCAACACTCAAGCCCAGGGGCCCCCACCACCCTAAGTCCTGCCCTGCCCATGGTTGGTGTGAGTGGGAGAAATAATGCCCCTTGTTCCAGGCAGAGGCAAGCTACACACGAACGGACCCACGTGCCACAGTTTGGAGACCACTGGGTTAGATGGACGTCGATTAGCTTCTTTTCACCAAAAGATGTGTTTTGTGTCTATGGCTTTCGACTTCCTCAGTTTACAATGATACACAATTTGCCATTTCTCGATTTATCTTTCCACTCAAGAGTGTTTGTAATTTTTTCTTTTCTTTTTTTTTAATTTCTCTCAATTTAGAAAATAATTAATTTACATACAATATAAGGGCTCTTCTACCTCTCCCCTCTCTTTTTCTGGTGGATCTCTTAGGCCCTGTACACACGAGGAGACATGTCCGATGAGATGAGACAGGTCTGACGGACCGTTTTCACCGGACATGTCTGAAGGGATATTTTGGTCTGATGTGCGTACACACCATCAGACCAAAATCCCCGCGGACCAGAACGCGGTGACGTAGAAGACACAGACGTACTCAAACAAGGAAGTTCAATGCTTCCACGCATGCGTCGAATCAATTTGACGCATGCGCAGGATTTCGCGCCGATGGTTGGGCGTACTAACCAGCGGACATGTCCGACGGACAGGTTTCCAGCGGACAAGTTTCTAAGCATGCTTAGAAACTTTTGTCCGATGGAAAACTGTCCGGTAGGCCGTACACACGATCGGACATGTCCGCGGAAACTGTTCTGGGGACCAGTTTCAGCGGACATGTCTCCTCGTGTGTAATGTACGCGGCCTGTGACTTTCGACTTCCTCAGTTTACAATGATACACAAATGTTTGACATTTCTCGATTTATCTTCATTTTTTTTTCTTTTCTTTTTTTTTAATTTCTCTCAATTTAGAAAATAATTTAATTTAGATACATTCTAAGGGCTTTCCCTTACCTCCCCTCTTTTTCTGGTGGATCTCTTAGGTCTTTTTATGGGTCTCCAATCTGCTAATTCTGTCTGACCCCTTGGACCTTTGAGGACCAACACCACTTTAATTCCCAACCCTTGTGTGATAGGAAAGGCATCCATTGAGATAGGAAAGGTATCCATTGAGATAGGAAAGGTATCCATTGAGATAGGAAAGGCATCCATGGAGATAGGAAAGGAAAATTAAGGTAAGTTTTGGTAATCAATTTTCCGTTGTTGTCTCACTGGACTGACCCTTGTGAATGAGGAACCGTGCACCGTCCCCATGAGGACAGGATAAATAAAAACCCATCCTACCTCTCACCTATAAACCTGGAAAATATATTCACTCCCCGATGCTGCCTTCTGCGGCAGGATATATAAACCGTAATCAGAGACGGCCAAAGAGCCGGGTGACGCAATACAGCATTTAATAGACCGGCAAAAGACATTTCAGGAACTGTCAGGCTCATGTTTAATTTGTCCTTAATTTCAGGCGTATCGCAACTGACTCATTTACCATGTGAGATGCTTGTTTTGGACATGTCTAGGGTTGTTTATATATTTGTATCGCTTATATAACTAGACTAATTGCTTTTTTAAAATTTTTGGATGGGGTTTGGAAGGTTTAGAACCCCTGATGGATTTGTATTGGTGTCCCCACTGGGGAGATTCATCTTCTCAATTTGTTCTGGTGACCATTATCTCCGTGACTGAAATTGAGGGAGAATACAAAATTGTTATGCCCCGTACACACGATCGGAAATTCCGACAGCAAAAGTCCGATGTGAGCTTTTGAACGGAAATTCTGACCATGTGTATGCTCCTAAAAAAGCTGGTTCCTATCGGAAAATCCCATCGTCTGTAGCAATTCCGACTTGCAAAATTCCAACGCATGCTCGGAAACAATTCGACGCATGCTCCGAAAGCATTGAACTTCATTTTCTCGGCTCGTCCTTGTACGTCACCGCCTTCTTGACGGACGGAAGTTCAGAGAACTTTTGTGTGACCGTGTGTGTGCAAGCCAAGCTTGAGCGGAATTCCGTCTGAAAAAAAAAATCCAAGGTTTTTCCGACGGAAAATCCGATCATGTGTACGGGCATAGGTGTGCGCAGCCTGTTGTATTAAGTCAGTGGTCTCCAAACTGTGGCCCGGGGGCCAGATGCGGCCCACTGCTTGATTTTATCTTGCTATTGGGGTGCTTTTTTATTTATTGGCACCAGTGAAGGGAAGAATTACTCCCAATGACACCAATGATGGGGCAGAAGTCCACCCATTGATGGGGCAGAAGTCCACCCAATGATTGGGCAGAAGTCCACCCAATGATGGGGGCAGAGGTCCACCCAATGATGGGGGCAGAAGTCCACCCAATGATGGGGTAGAAGTCCACCCAATGATGGGGCAGAAGTCCACCCAATGATGGGGGCAGAAGTCCACCCAATGATGGGGCAGACGTCCACCCAATGATGGGGCAGAAGTCCACCCAATGATGGGGCAGAAGTCCACCCAATGATGGGGCAGAAGTCCTCCCAAGGATGGGGCAGAAGTCCTCCCAAGGATGGGGCAGAAGTCCTCCCAAGGATGGGGCAGAAGTCCTCCCAAGGATGGGGCAGAAGTCCTCCCAGTGATGGGGCAGAAGTCCTCCCAGTGATGAGGCAGAAGTCCTCCCAGTGATGGGGTAGAAGTCCTTCCAGTGATGGGGCAGAAGTCCTCTCAAGGATGGGGCAGAAGTCCTCTCAAGGATGGGGCAGAAGTCCTCCCAATGATGGGGCAGAAGTCCTCCCAATGATGGGGCGAAGTCCTCCCAATGACACCAATGATGGGGCAGAATGACACCAATGATAGGATCCAATAACTCCAATGATGGGGCAGAATTCCTCCCAATGACACCAATGATGGGGTCCAATGACACCAATGATGGGGGATTTTGTACTCCTGATGGCCACAGTCCAGCCCCTTAAAGTCTGGAGGACAGTAATCCGGCCCTTTGTTTAGAAAGTTTGGAGACCCCTGCATTAAGATGTGCACCTGAAAGCTCAAAAACACAGTACCGATCTCTCACTGTGTTCATTCAGAAAGGGAAGGGGCCGGTAAATGACATTACCTCTTCCCCCACTCATCCTGAACTATCATCTGTGTGCCCACTGCAAAAGCCAATGGGAGAGGCGCCGTACACACGATCGGTTTTCTCAGCAGAATCCAGCAAGAAACTCGATGGGAGACGTATTCTGCCGAGAAAACCGGTCGTGTGTACACTTTTCGCCGAGAAACCCGTCGGGAAACTCGTCGAGCCAAAAAGAGAGCAGGTTCTCTATTTCCTCGTTGGGCAATGGGAAAATTTGGCTCAACGAGTTTTTTGACTGCTGAACTAGGAACTCGACGGGGAAAACGATGTGTTTCGCCCGACGAGTTTCTCAGTCGTGTGTACGCCGCCTCAGGAAGGAAGCCAGCCATGTTGTGGTAGGGGGCATCAGCAGCAGGGGGGATCTGCACCGCAGGGAGTGATTAGGGTGTGCCTGGGCACACCTGGCACACCCTGTGCGCACGCCTATGTGTACGGGGCATTGGGGTTGTCTACAGAAAAGGAAAAGAGGGGACAACTTTCAATGGGGACACCTGTCTAAAAGAAGATTTACGTGCTCCTCGCCTGAATTGGCTTACTCTGATTTCACTGCACACTGTGAGCTTCTCATCATGTGCATTAGAAGCTGCAGCAAGTCAGAAATAAGATTTTAATACATAGAGGCTCTACATCTCAGGTGGCTGTTACCACAACTTCTTGTCTTTAGAGATGGGTTGAGGCTTGCATAGAATCGCATTGTGTGTAAAGGCAAGCTTGTTATCCTGTTACAGTCCTAAACCTATTACTACCCAGTGTTCCATACCAGCAGTCTATTTGCGGACACAACAGGCGTGTGTGAGTTGCGGTCTCTGTACTCCGCGTTCTCGCCGGTCATGTGACAGGGAATTCCGGGTCTGATACAGAGAGGCCGGAGAGTTTTATACACAAGCCGAAGTACGGAGGGGTTTTGGAAACTCGGGCCTTGCTAAGCTATAAGTGTCAGCGGAAAGGTCAGACGGCTGACAGGTTGTGTAGTGAAACATGGGATCAGCATAGCTCCATGGGAATGTTTCAGGCCCTGCAACTGAAACTCAGTATGACACAACGGAAATGTACCGCCACCTCGGAAATGTACCGTCACCTCTATGAGCACCGAACCGCCCGTACCACCCAGACATGTACGGGCCCCTTTTAACTCTTTCCACGGTGGACAGGACCAGAGCAACACTTGTCACCGGCCCCTCCACACAAAGGGGTCAATTCCCTAACATTTACTGCATGTGCAAGGGGCGGACTGACAACTCATGGGGCCCCCGGGCAATAGGAGATTATGGGGCCCCCGGGCAATAGATTATGGGGACACACAGTACTGTATATATACACTCACACACACATACAGTATACCTACACAGTATACACAGACACACAATATACACACACAGACACACAGTACACACACACTGGGCCAGATTCTCAGCGGCGCAACGACGGAGTATCTCAGATACCCCGTCGTATCGCCGTTTTTTTTTGGCTCGTGCTTAGTTTCACTTTGGCATAGATATGCTTGAACATCCGACAAGTGTAATACCATTACACTTGCGGATCGTAGTTGTAATGACAACTCCGGCCACTAGGTGGCCTTTACGTTGTTTTCTCATTTGCCTATGCAAATGAGGCTACTACGCCGCCCCGTCGTCGCGTATGTCGTTTACGAACTCGTAAGGTTACCCCTGCTTCTATGAGGAGTAACCTTACGAAGTACCGTCGGATGCCGTCGGGTGCCATGTTAAGTATGGCGTCGGGTCAGCGTTGGCTTTTTCCGTCGCTTACGTCGTTTTTACTAACTCGTTCGCGAATAGGGCATTGCGAAGTGACGATCACGTCCTTTTGACGTTGGTTTCAACGGCGCTTTCCGATGTGAGCTGGAACATGCGCACTGGGCTCTTTCCCCGGCCGGCGCATGCGCAGTTCGTTCGACGCTGGGGCGCGCTTAATTTAAATACAAGCCGTCCCATTTGAATTACGCGGGCTTACGCTGGGCCATTTTCGCTACGCCAACGCAAACTACGGAGCAAATGCTTAGGGAATATGGCACTTGCTCTAGTACGATGCGGCGGCGTAGTGTAAATGGCTTACGCTACGCCGGCGAATTTCTTAGAGAATCTGGCCCACTGAGTGCCAGAATGCCTGAATGGTCAGTCCGCCCTTGTGCATGTGATAACACAGTCAAGTGACTCATTTGCATCAATTGTCGCATGCGATAAATATAGTCAATTTCATAGAAAAAAAACAATTATGTAAAATGAAAAATGTGCCGGTAAATATAGAGTAAAAAAACATATTAACCACCTGGGCGCAGTGGCGACCCGTCCATAAGGGACACAGGGGTGCCTCCCTCCTAATTCATGCGCCTGGCCTCTAAACTACGTGCAGGGTGCCGGATGCATGGATTTCAATGGGGTTTCTTTTTTTTTTAGAGTCTGAGGCTCTAATTGGCTTAAAAAAGGGTGGGCTCAGGGCGCAGAGCATTGCGCTCTGAGCCCACCCAGTTGTGTGACAATAGCAAATTAATATTCACTATTGTCTTGCCGATTCTCCTCCCGGCCAATCATGAAATCAATACCCGCTCATTTCTCAGGACACACTTCCTGTTCGGTCGATGGGAGAACCAATGGCCCAGCTCCTCCTTCCCCCTGCCTCTTAAGGTAAGGCCTCTGATCGCGGCCTTGCCGTCCATTTCCCACGTGGGGTGGGGGTCAATCATCTCATTCCCGTTAATCTCCTGCAGGTGGGAGGGTATTTCCGCCTTCCCGTCCATCTCCCGGAGGGGGGTGGCATTTGTTTGCTGCCCCCCCCCCCAAATATTGAACACTGATTCCCACTGACATACGGTATGTGTCTAAAAACAGCGTGGGGGGTCAGGAGGACACCCATGCTGTTATTTTACAAATAGCTGGTTTCTAAGGAGTGGACCAGGAAGCCGACAGCTGCGTCCTTAACAGCGGATTACTCATCAGCTGTCAGCGGGCTTCCTGCTAACAGCTGAATGTAAAGAAAGAATGCAGACAATTAAATATGATGAAAAAAAAACAGCATGGGGTCCCCTCCAGTCCATACCAGGCACTTCGGGTCTAGTATGGATTTTAAGAGGAACCTCAAGGCAATTTTTTTTTTAAATGGCATGGAGTCCCCCCCCAAAATCCATACCAGACCTGAAAAAATCCTGACGCTTAAAAATTATTATAAAAAAAACCAGACAGATTTTATTTTTAAATAGCGTGAGTGCCCCCCAAAATCCATACCAAGCCCTTCCGGTCTGGTAAAGATTTTTAAAGGCAATCCCACGACAATTTAAAAAAAAAAATGGCGTGGGGTCCCCATCAAAATCCATACCAGACCCGAAGCGTCAGGATTTTTATTTTACATTCAACTGTCAGATAAGTCATCTGTAAAAAAAGGTGGAAGCCGGCTTCTCGGCCGGTCCTTAGCAACCCCAATAATGTGGTAATTACCGATAAATCAAACAAATAACGCATTCGGTATTTAACGCAAAATTTTACTTTCGCAACTGATTTACTGCATGCGTTATTTTCTGAATTTTATTTGTTAATTATAAACTTTTAGGAAATTGACCCCAAAATCACAGACTTTATCCAAAACCTAATTGTAGGCTCCTCTCCTGTGCGGAAATTGCTTACTCAGAATCATAGGTGTGCGCAGCCTTTGGCATTAGGGTGTGCACCCCAAAGCTCAAACACACTTTACCAATCACTCACGATGTTCATTCAGAAAGAGAAGGGGTTGGTAAATGGCATATTTCCTGGCCCCTTCCACCACTCACCCTAAAACATCCACAGCAACAACCAGTGGGAGAGGGAGGAAGCCAGCACTGCTTTGGGGGGAAGGAGGGGGAGCCAGGGCAGTAGGAGAAATCTGTTCTGCACAGGGTGATTAGGGTGTGCCTGGGCACACCTGGCACACCCTGTGCGCACGCCTATGCTCAGAATTCACTGTGAGCTTCACACAATGTGCAACCATAGAAGCTGCAAATCAGCTAGAGCCCATCTTATTTCCCAGCTGGAGGACACTCAGCATCATCTAATGAGAATTAAAAATGAAGCCCCACGCCACTGCTTAAAGGTTCAGGTACAACTTTATTCCATTAAAAGTCAGGAGTACATTTCAAAAGGTAGTCAACGCGTTTCGGGCGTGCAAGGGTGCCCTCTTCATCAGGGCTGGAAAGAACATAAGAAGATCTCCATGTCAATCTGATATCAATATAATATACCCTTCATCAAATTGTATAATGCATGGTTCAAGCTATACACATCAGTTTTGAGAAATAATTTACACAGTTTATATATATATATTAGATCAGTGTTTTTCAACTCCAGTCCTCAAGGCACACCAACAGGTCATGTTTTCAGGATTTCCCTCAGATGAAATGGCTGTGGTGATTACTAAGGCAGTGAAACTGATCAAATCACCTGTGCAAAATAATGGAAAGCCTAAAAACCTGACCTGTTGGTGTGCCTTGAGGACTGGAGTTGAAAAACACTGTATTAGGCTAACACATCCCCCCAAGGTGTATCATTTTATTAATAGTGATAATTATTAATGCTATTGTGGGATTTTTCTTTTCTCTTTTTGTATGTTTTTGCACAGAACAGACACGATTCGCTTCTTCTCGGGACCCCTTCTGACACTCCTGGCTCCTTCCACCTGCCAAGAGCCACCATAGCAAGCTGCTTGCTCTGAGTGTACTCATACGGGCTTACTCCCAAGCCGGCTCTGTGTGTCCATTGACACACAGAGCGTGGCTTGGCCCCGCCCCTGCTCCCTCCTCACTGCCTGTGATTAACAGCAGCGGGAGCCAATCGCTCTCGCTGCTGCCTCTCTGTCCCATGAGGAGAGAGAGAGAGACGCTGCTCTCATGCACATCCTTGGATCAAGATACGGTTACAGTAAGTTATATAACATCCTCCGCGATGCAGAGCAATCCCATCAAATAATGTGACCGTTCTTAATTCAAAACAAAATAATAGTCCTTCAGTGTAATAGAAGCTGTATTTCTTCCACCACCATGATGTGATTTATCTCTTCCTTCCCCTTTTCTCAAACTCTGTGACACATGCAAACGAAATTATACATTTTTAGCTATGAAAATAAGCAAATAAATCATTGCGTCATTGGGAACCATAACACTCCCAGGTGTACACTGAACTTGGACAGTGTGGTGATAAAACCGCTCCTATCTGGAGGGTAATCATGAATTATGGGGCTGTAAATGTCGGAGGAAGGTCACATCTGGATCTTGCCTTGTAGGGCTCACTGGCACATAATAACAAAGGTCTAATTCCACACATTGAGCAGCAAACCCAAAGAAGGTATCATTGCTGTGATGTCACCAACGGAATAATGACGAGTCACCGGGATATGTGCGATTCACTCTACCTGAGCTCCAGGATTTCTCTGACACAGTAGGTTTGAAGTAGGCGATCAATACTAATACCAGATCAAAGACAAAGATATCAATAGAGGGGATCAACAGTTTTGACACTATGTAGATCAAAGAACAAGGAAGGAGGAATTAGCTGCTGGCTTTTTTTTTTTAATGAAAGTTTTAGTGTATATAGCCGAAATTAAGTCATAAAATCAATACCTGCAAAGTGGTAGAGTTTGCAAAGTCTCAATGTTCAGATGTCCTCAGGGAGCAAAAGTCCCAACTGTCAGATGTCCCCAAGGACAGAAAAGTCTAAATGGTCAGATGTCCCCAGGGGCAGAAAAGTCTCAACAGTCAGGTGTCCCCAGGGATGGAAAAGTCTTAATTGTCAGATGTCCCCAAAGGCGGAAAAAACCTCAATGGTCAGATGTCCACAGGGACATAAAATTCTCAAAGATCAGATGTTCCCGGGATGGAAAAGTCCTAATAGTCACATGTCCCCAGGGACAGAAAAATCTCAGTGGTTATACATTGTATTTTGGTGATGTACTAGTACTCAAAGTCCCACGGGTATCTTTTTGAAAATCTTTTTCGAATGTATATATAGGTATGGTGGTACATTACCTTATGTACAGTTGTAGAGGCAGAAAAACAGACAGGCGGACCCAATTGGACTGGTCGTGTGAAAGGGGCCTAAGGCTGCTTTCACACTGATGCGCTGTAGCGTAGTGCACCTGTGGCTTTCCTTCGGGTTAGCTGCACTTTGCTATATAATTCTATTATATCTTGCAGATGTGGAGCACTTTTTGAAAGTGCACCAAACCCACACATAATAACAGAAGTCTATGACTTCAGGTGCAGCCCAGTGTACCTTTTGTGTAGAGAACAGATATGCCCATTGCTGTTTGATTTTAATTATAGTGGAAAAATAAAATAAGAAAAAGCGCAACCCAATTGATCGAAATGTTAATGAAAAATAATATTAAAAGTTGATCCAATATCCAATGTAGGATATCGACACAAATGAAATAAATTGATACTAATCATAAAGTGCAGATGAGACCACCTTAACAAATACTGGCTCAGATGAAAAAAGTCCATATAATGTGAATCTATACATAAATAGTCCAAAACGTGATGAAACCACCAATGGCGTGAAGCTAATATAATGCGGCAACACACTGGGCAGATGAGTTGGTATCATAAATTTCATATCCAACGGGCTACTGATAAGATAATGGCTGCTTACCAGATACAAGTAGTATTGAACTCTGGACTAGGCTGACCTGCCTTGAGGCACTCTGTCCTCGGTGCTCCCCACACATGGATCGATCTTAAACTCCAAAGTCGGTCACCGTGAACACTGGATCTCAAATGCTGCGGACAACTCTGTGATCCTTCACAAGCAGTGAGGTGAATTGGCAATGGTATAATCCCGCATTCCAGCCAATATCAGCACAATTTTGGTATCCCAAGGTCGGCAATCAATAAAAGGAAGAAGAAAAAATCCTCATGGTGCAGTATTTCTTCCTACAAATACATTTATTTGCACAAATTATGTAACATACTGACGGAGGCTCCGTTCCCAGACGAATCCTAATACGGGGAAACGCGTTGGGTGGAGCCATAAGTCCCTGACGTCATTACGTTCCAGACAGCTGGTGTGAACCGCGGCTGGTTTTGAAAATTGTCTTTTCCTATGGATGTCAGTATGTTACGAAATTTGGGCAAATAAATGTATTTGTAGGAAGAAATACTGCACCATGAGGATTTTTTCTTCTTCCTTTTATTGATTGCCGACCTTGGGATACCAAAATTGTGCTGATATTGGCTGGAATGCAGGATTATATCATTGCCAATTCACCTCACTGCTTGTGAAGGATCACAGAGTTGTCCGCAGCATTTGAGATCCAGTGTTCACAGTGACCGACTTTGGAATCTAAGATCGATCCATGTGTGGGGAGCACCGAGGACAGATTGCCTAAAGGCAGGTCAGCCTAGTCCAGAGTTCAATACTACTTGTATCTGGTAAGCAGCCATTATCTTATCAGTAGCCCGTTGGATATGAAATTTATGATACCAACTCATCTGCCCAGCATGTGTGTTGCCGCATTATATTAGCTTCACGTCATTGGTGGTTTCATCACGTTTCGGACTATTTATGTATAGATTCACATTATATGGACTTTTTTCATCTGAGCCAGTATTTGTTAAGGTGGTCTCATCTGCACTTTATGATTTGTATCAATTTATTTCATTTGTGTCGATATCCTATATTGGATATTGGATCAACTTTTAATATTATTTTTCATGAACATTTCGATCAATTGGGTTGCGCATTTTTTGATTTTCTTTTTCCACTGTTTTTAAGTCTTATTCAGGCTAATTCAATTGCAGCACCCAATTTATTCATTTCAGGTGTTAATCAACCTGTCATCACTGGTTCACTCACCCACACCTTCAGAGTATTTTGCACATGTATTGTGGTTTAGAATTGTGAAGGGCATCGAGCATCACTTATCATTTGATGTTAATTATAAACTGACCTCAATCTTCACTTCTTCTTTAGGATTCTTACAAGTATTGCTGGCTGCTGCTGTCCCCAAGGGTAGGAATGACTGGTGGTTGCTACTGTCCCCAAGGGCAGGAATGACTGGTGGCTGCTGCTGTCCCCGAGGGCAGGAATGGCTGGTGGCTGCTACTGTCCCCAAGGGCAGGAATGACTGGTGGTTGCTACTGTCCCCAAGGGCAGGAATGACTGGTGGCTGCTGCTGTCCCCGAGGGCAGGAATGGCTGGTGGCTGCTACTGTCCCCAAGGGCAGGAATGACTGGTGGTTGCTACTGTCCCCAAGGGCAGGAACGACTGGTGGCTGCTGCTGTCCCCAAGGGCAAGAATGACTGGTGGCTGCTGCTGTCCCCAAGGGCAGGAATGACTGGCTGCTGCTGTCCCCCAGGCGAGTATGGCTGGTGGCTACTGCTGTCCCCAAGGGCAGGAATGACTGGTGGCTGCTGCTGTCCCCAAGGGCAGGAATGACTGGCTGCTGCTGTCCCCCAGGCGGGTATGGCTGGTGGCTGCTGCTGTCCCCAAGGGCGAGAATGGCTGGCGACTGGCGGGTATGGCTGGTGGCTGCTGCTGTCCTCCAGGCGGGTATTGCTGCTGGCTGATAATGGAAATTTCAAAGGGATGGACAGCCGCACTCCAAAAGAACTCTTGAGTTGTCTTTATTTGTAAAAACAGCAAAAAATGCACCACAAAGACACAGCAAAAATCAGGAAAAGGACAGCCGACGCGTTTCACACTGGTTCAGTGCTTAGTCATGGCTGCTGCTGTACATGAGGCGTATATGGATAGCAGCTGCTGGTTGTCCCCAAGGGTGGGTATGGCTGGTGGCTGCTGCTGTCTACTGCAGCTGAATGCTTCCTATAGCGTCGGCACCATTCTTGACACTGATGCTCTGGAATGGCGGCTCAAGAAGCCGCGATTTAGGCTTTCTGAACTACTGTCCCCATGGGCGGGTATTGATGGCGGCTGCTGCTGTATCCTTGTTGCGGGTATGACTGGTGGCTGCTGATGTACATTTGGTATCACTCCACCTGGTGCAACAATGAAAGCATCGGCTTTGCTCTCTACTGCAGCTGATTGCTTCCTGTAGCACCGGGAACCATTCTTGACACTGATGCTCTGGGGTGGCGGGTCAAGAAGCCATGATCTGGGCTGCTCCCAAGGAGAGCAGTAATGCAGGGCACATAGCGTGCCACAGCAAGCAGTGGGTGTGGCCAAATTGCTCTTACTGACATCATTGCCCTGCCCCTCAGTGATGCCAAACCTGCCCCCAGACAGCCCCCCACAACTCCCAAGTGGCAACAGATTTCCATGTGACTACCTTGGTTACTTGGGGAGCCACAGCCCGGTCTGAATAATGTGTCCGGGTTTCAGTTCGCCTGAAACCCGCATACATGATTTAAAACCGGGACTGTCCAGGTGAATCCCGGACAGGTGGCAACCCTAGGGTTGAGAACCCTTAAATGGAGTACTGAGGCTGGGTGCTGGGATGTTTTCAGGAAGCCATGTACAGCACCCTACCAGCCCCTACCACCAGCCATGATCTGCCTGCATTGCATAAAAAGCACTGCGACCCAGTGATGACATCACCGGGTTTAAAAGAAGGTATGTAATGAAAACAAAGGTTTTATTTAAAAATGTAATTAGCATATTGATCAAGAAGGGAAAGGAGAAATATAAGCAGATTGAACTTCAGATTTAAATGTATTCAGATGCAGAGAAGTGACACAGCAGTGTTCCTGAAGTGTGAGATGTTATGCAATGATTTATGTCGCACTGAGCTGCATACTAACCAGGAGATGGGCTAAACTTTAACTCTATCTACTAATGTGGCACAGATTCTTCACATTCACTTTGTACACAATAACAGAATCCTGGTGAAGTTTGTTTATTTTTAACTATATTAGACCCAATGACTATCCTGGTACAGTATGTGCGTCCCGACATTTCTCCATGATAATGCTGACTGTACAGAAAAATCTGTACAGAGACCTGATCTGTGTTTACAAGGAATTTCTCTGGGTTTTCAGGCGTAGGCCAAAGGGTAAAAGTCCTGACGGCTTGAAGTGGATGTTAAAGCGGAGGTTCGACGTTTTTTTTTTTTTTTTTAAAGTCAGCAGCTACAAATACGGCAGCTGCTGACTTTTTGAAAAAATGACACTTACCTGTCCTTCGCGCCCGCGATGTCAGCAGCCGAGGCTGAGCAATCGCTCAGTCCTCGGCTGCTTCCGCCGCCATCCTCTGTGAGGGAATCAGCAAGTGAAGCCTGATGGCTTCGCTGCCCGATTCCCTACTGCGCATGCGCAAGGACCGTGGTGCGCTGTCACTGGTCCCCGGTCTCTTCTGGGAACAGTGTTTCCCAGAAGACAGCGGGGGCGGGTGACGTCACGGGCTGGATTCCCCGCGGGGAACAGACCCGGAAGTGGTGCAAATACCTGTCTCAGACAGGTATCTGCACCCCCCTCCCCCTGAAAGGTGCCAAATGTGACACCGGAGGGGGGAGCGATCCAAAAAGCGGAGGTTCACTTTTTGTGTGAACCTCCGCTTTAAGCGGCAAGCAAACTAATGCTGACCATACAAAGGCAAATCTCAACAGATGATATGTATGATATGACAGATATTGCATGCGAGGTCAGTGCTGAAAAATGTATGAAAGTTAGATGTGGATGGGGGATGCAGAGATAAGCAACTGTGGGGGAAAAAGGCTGAACTCTGCACTCTGTATGCAGTGCACTCTCGAACACTGCACTCTGTAACCCCTTTTCCCAAACTCTGCACTCTGTATGTAATGAACTAAGCCCTCCCGCTGTTAGTATTGTATTAAATTGCTAGGGTATATTAAAGGGGTGTTCCAGACACAATTTTTTTTTTTTTTAAGTCAGCAGCTACTAACAGTGTAGCTGCTGACTTTAAATAGGGACACTTACCTTGTCCTACTTGCCCGCGCTGATGGCCCCCCCGATGCCGGTCCCACGATCGATCCAGGTCCCGCGCCGCCATTCACACTATGGGAAACAGGCAGTGAAGCCGTACGGCTTCACTGCCCATTTCCTACTCCGCCTGCGTGTCTCTCGCTGGCTTGTGAATGGGCGGCTGCTCTCTGAGAACACACACAGTTCCCAGAAAGCAGCGCGCCCCATTCACAAGCAGAAGAAGCAGAAGAAAAGACACAGCGGTGTGGAAGAGGCAGATTACGGACTTCCGCATAGCAACAGGTATTTCGGGTGAGTATTTTTTTTTCACATTTTTTTTAATTACATTTTTTTAAGCTAGATGGGCAAATGTGGTTTTCCTGGGTGGAACTCCGCTTTAATGTTACAAAATGATGCCTTCGTCCCATTGAAATATTGTAAAGAAAAGGAAGGCTGTATTGGACTATAATGGCATCGTATGAGCAACTGATATAGACTCAAATTTATAATGTAAAATATTTTTATTACAAAGTAAAACTTTCTAAACATTTACAATAAAATATTGATTGTGACAACCATAAATCAGCTTATCATTAACATTGTATTAACAATGATGTATACAAAACATCAAATATTGTGCAGTGTATATAAACTCTACATGTTGCATGTTTCGCTGTTACTCGCTTCCTCAGGAGCCATACATGGGCACATAATTTATTAAACGATATATATGGAATATGTCACAAAACTAAAAACAAAGAAGTAAACATTAGTATTTTTATACATTGTGGAAAATATATTAATATTTACAGTAGGGATGTCCCAATACCGATACTAGTATCGGTATCGGGACCGATACCCAGCATTTCCCCGAGTACTTGTACTCGGGGGAAATGCTCCGATGCCTCACCCGATACCTGGGCAGGCAGAGGAGTTGCAAGTCCTCTCCCCCATGCTCCGTGCAGTCTTTCCTCCCCCCGTGCTCCGTGCAGTCTTTCCTCCTCCCCTCGTCAGTGCCGCTCTTCTCCCCCCCTCAGTGCCGCTCTTCTCCCCCCCGTCAGTGCCGCTCTTCTCCCCCCCGTCAGTGCCGCTCTTCTCTCCCCCGTCAGTGCCGCTCTTCTCCCCCCCGTCAGTGCCGCTCTTCTCCCCCCCATCATTGCTGCTCTTCCCCCCCCCCCATCAGTGCCACTCTTCTCCCCCCCCATCAGTGCCGCTCTTCTCCCCCCGTCAGTGCCGCTCTTCTCCCCCCCATCATTGCTGCTCTTCTCCCCCCCCATCAGTGCCGCTCTTCTCCCCCCCCATCAGTGCCGCTCTTCTCCCCCCCCCATCATTGCCGCTCTTCTCCCCCCCATCATTGCCGCTCTTCTCCCCCCCATCATTGCCGCTCTTCTCCCCCCCATCATTGCCGCTCTTCTCCCCCCCATCAGTGCCGCTCTTCCCCCCGTCAGTGCCGCTCTCCCCCCTCAATTTGTAAGGATGGAGAGCGGAGGTAGGGGCCGCTAAACTGACTGTTCATTCATATAACTGAAACATCGTAACCTGTGTTTACGATGCTTAAGTTTATGAATGGAGAGGAGCTTCTCTCTATTCATTTCAGCTGAGGCTGTTGAGAAAGGGACTGGAGAATCTGTGTCCTTAGTCCCATTCTCCGTCTTAAAGGGGAGATGTCAGGGGTCTGCTAAGACCCCTGATATCTCACCAAAGACATCCCAACAGGGCTGATAAAAAAAAAAAAATTGCAATAAATATTTTAAAAATAAAATAATAAAATGTAGATAATAATAATAAGAAAAAAACACTGACAATTCACCCCCCCCCCCCCCAAAAATCACTGTAAAAATAAAAAAATAGTAAAAATAAAATAAAAAAAATACCGCCACTGTCACATTATATTTTAAAAAAAGTATCGGTATTTGGTATCGGTAAATACTTGAAAAAAAGTATCGGTACTTGTACTCGGTCTCAAAAAAGTGATATTGGGACAACCCTAATTTACAGTTATATATCAGACAGGAGGCTCATATCTTATGCATTATCTTCCTTTAATAATGCCCACAGCAGAAATACAAACTTTCAGTGAATTTCAATAATAAAAACTTTTAAAACAACAAACTACAAGTCCCAGCAGCCTTCAGTGTATGACTGCCAATCACGTGGCAGATCAGACCGTATATAAGGTACTGCCCCTTTAATATCCTCCTCTTTCTTTCTGCTCACAGCATGAAATCAGATGAGTATTATAGTTATTCCTTTGAGAAGTTTTATTACTCCTATATATTGGTTAACTTTATTGTGCCGAGACTATATTTCTCCTGGGGTTTCTTCCCCTAGGATATTCCCTCAGAAGCATCTGTACTCTTTGAGTTCTAAACTTAATTTTTAAATTTAAAATTTTTATTTATTTTTATTTATCTTTATTTTAACCCTGTAATTTGTGTAATTTCTTTCTGATATCTGTGTCTCCGGGCGGCGCGCACCCCGTTCAGGTGCGCGCCGACTTCCCACAACGCTTCTCTCATTCCCTCAGTGTGGACAGCGCCATCTTGAGCTATGGCGCCATCCTACTTCTCTTTCCCCTCGCCGCGCGCGCTTCGCAGACCAGAGCGGCTCTAGGGGGCGTGTCGCCGCGTCTCCGCCAATCACGCTGAGGCCTGTAGTCTCGCGAGACTACGGCCGCAGACTCCGGAACCCGCTCCTCCGCTATACCAGGCTATAGAGAGCGGTGTACTGAGCGGAGCTCACGGATCAGGTCCGGGGTTTTTTCTCTAGCGGTAGGTTGCTGTGATAGCCCCAACACTAGGCAGCATCCCAACACAATCCCTGCACTTACTGCATGAGTGGCACAATAGCGATTACTAGTGAAATTATACCCACAAGTGACTTTCACTTCTGACTGACTCTGCCTATTTGTCCTCAGCAGACGACACCATTGTATCACAATCATGAGTGATGAGAGGAATTACGGGTCACCAAATCTTCTGGCAGGGGGGGAACCCCCCCTTAACAACCCCATATTCCTTACAGCTGCCCAGATTCAAGAACTGATTAATCAGTCGGTGCAAGCCGCTATGGCTTCGGCCCCTACAACGTTTCAAGCTGCATCTGTCATGCCTGACCCCTCAGGCTGTGGTGAACCACTCACAAAAAAGGGCAAAGCGTCTAAAAAACGCAAACACATCACCACATCAACCGACTCCCCGGCAGGGGAAGTAAATAATGTGCCCCAGGCAGCACCCTACCCGGTCTGCCAACCTACTACCCTCCCAGACTCTCACCGACCCCTGAGCCTCGGGGAGCAGCAAATGCAGGGGCAAAGGTCCGCTAGACGGTCCAAACCGGATTCATATGTGGATGCGTCAGACTCATCCGCGGAATCCGAGGCGGCAGACGCCTATGAGTCTGATGAAGCAGAGGAATACGAGGGTAGTGGGCATATGGCGATCCCTGAAGACGCCACCCCTGCAACACAGGGAGACATAATTCTGGATGCCCGGGGAGAACCCTTCTTCGATCCAGAAGGAATCTCTCACCCCCGATCTGGAGAATGGGCTCCCCTCCCAGAAGTCGCACAGTATATTCAATACTGGGCTCGCAGGTCCGTAGACAAACATAATCGAAATAAATTAAAAGCAGAATGCCCTCGCCCTACTATCTCTAAGAAAGCGGTGGTTACTCCTGAGGTAGATCCGATACTTCTCAGGTACCTTACTAGACAGGGCAAATACTCAAAGAAGGGTATAGAACGGTCCTTTCGCTCCATCCAGGATCGAATCCTCGACCTGTTTGGCCCTGTCACAAAAATCTTAAATATTGTAGAACAGGCCTCGTCCACTAGTGACCCTGTGGACTTGGACCAACTCAGAGGCTGGGCCCAGAGAACAGTATGCCTCTTGGGGAGCGCAAACACCATCTGCTCCACGGAACGTAGACGTTCCATTTTAATGAAACTGGACCCTCAACTGTCCCACCTCGCAGATTCGGAACCCGGCCCAGCGGCCGAGGGCATGCTCTTCGGTGACACACTCATTAAAGACATTAATAAGATGGTCGGTCTGTATACAAGTCTTCACAGGGCCCAGACATCCCTGAAAAAGTCAGGGACTTCAAAAATTTTTCCTAGGGCCGGCAGAAACAGGGGCCGTTCTGCCGGTCGCTATTCTGCAAACAGGCCATACTTCAGAGCTCCCGCTCAGTACAGCCAGGCTCCTCAATCCTATCCAGTCCCGATGGCACAGCCAGCACCCTTTTTTCCACCCCGCGGACGTCCTTGGAGGGGACGTGGAGGGAGAGGCTTCCCCCGCTCACGCCCTGCTACCGGTGAGTACAATACACCTGAGTTCTTTCCACACTCTCTTGGGGGGAAGACTGAGATATTTTATCCACGCCTGGTCTGCGATTACGGCAGACGCCTGGATACTCAACACAGTGATGGGATATCAGATAGAACTGTACTCCCTACCAGAGATGAATGTGATACCTTACCCCATCCGATTTTCAAACGTAAACTCTGCACTTATAGATCAGGAACTGCATACCCTCCTTTCCAAACAGGCCGTAGTAGAGGTGGACCCTCTTTCACCAGGGTTCCTCAGCAACCTCTTCCTGGTAAGAAAAAAGGATGGCGGGTACCGCCCCGTTATCAATCTAAGAACCCTCAACCAACATGTCGTTTACCGACATTTCAAAATGGAGGGGATACATTACCTACGGGATCTCCTACGCCCTGGGGACTGGTTAGTGAAGGTGGACTTGAAGGACGCCTATCTTACGGTTCCCATTCATCCCTCCTCCCAACACCTTCTACGTTTCCTTTGGAGAGACAAGACTTGGCAATTCACTTGCCTCCCCTTCGGACTCTCGTCCGCCCCATGGTGCTTCACCAAGTTGCTGAAGCCAGTAGTGGCGGCATTAAGGAGCAGAGGTGTTCGGTTGATTATCTACCTAGACGATCTGCTCATTATGGCCCGATCCAACCATCAGGCGAACATACATGCCTCCTGGACCGTCAGTTTACTCCAGGAGCTGGGATTCGTCATAAACCACGAGAAATCCATTCTGATTCCATCTCAGGAGATGGAATTTTTGGGATTCTTGGTGGACACGAATCGATCTGTCCTCCGCTTACCCAAGCCCAAATTGGCCACTATCCGCAAGGAGATTCGATCCATGCTAGACAAACGACGAGTATCTTTACGCAGTCTAGCACGACTAGTAGGCCTTTTATCGGCTTCCATACAAGCCATCTTTCCGGCGCCTCTCCATTATCGGGCCCTTCAGAGACTCAAAGCGCTCCATCTGCGCCGGGGTCTTCGCTACTCAGACGAAGTACCACTAGATGTAGAAGCCGTAGTGGAACTACGCTGGTGGTTGCGTCATGCCGTAGAGTGGAACGGCAAAACCATCTTCAGCTCCAATCCAGATTACATTATAGAATCGGATGCGAGCCGTCACGGCTGGGGTGCTCGGTGCGGCCTCTCCTCCACAGGAGGGACCTGGTCCACAGAGGAATCTCGGCTCCACATCAATGCTTTGGAACTCATGGCGGCTTTTTTCGCCATCAAGAGTCTTCTCCCGTACGTGTCCAATTGCTGTGTGTTATTACGCATGGACAATGTGACCGCAGTCCAATATGTCAATCGGCTGGGGGGCTCCAGATCCAGAACCCTGGCGGAACTAGCAAAAGAATTTTGGCACTTCTGCCTGGAACGCAACATCGTTCCCTTAGCAGAATACATCCCAGGCACCTCCAACTTGATAGCGGACTGGAACTCTCGGTACCTCACCGACTCCAGCGATTGGCGTCTGGACCGAGCGGTATTCCTCTCCCTGGTCCATCTGTGGGGTCCTTTATCTATGGACCTGTTTGCTTCCCGCCTCAATCGTCAGCTCCCACGCTTTTACAGCTGGAGGCCGGACCCCGAGGCCCAGGCGATGGACGCTCTTCGCCATATCTGGCCACAGGGCACGCATTACGCATTCCTACCCTTCTCGATGATCCTCAGGGTCCTCCTACACGTTTCAAACCTGGGGGCCTCGGTCGTGTTGATCACTCCGTGGTGGCCAACACAGCCGTGGTTTCCTCTTCTCCTGGGGATGACTGTGGACCTCCCCAGACTGCTTCCTCGTCTCCCCCATCTCTTATCCAACCCTACCGGGGATCCCCATCCCTTAGTCGTGGATCACAACCTCCATCTTCTTGCATGGCTGGTCTCGGGGTGCCGGACGCAGATAGCGACCTTTCACGAACAGCTAGGGACCTCCTCGCCCTGGCCTGGGCCCCCGGGACTAGATCTGCATACAGATCAGCCTGGCGAACCTGGGTACGTTGGTGTGATCAACGGCAAATTGATCCCATTCACGCACCTATATCAGCGATAGCCAACTACCTGGCGGTTTCGTTTGAATCCGGGAGATCCTATAGCTCCATTAATGTATATCGCTCTGCGATTTCGGCTTATCATTCTCCAATAGATGCTCTTCCAGTTGGTAGACACCCTCTGGTGTGCCGCTTGTTGAGAGGTGTCAGGTTTCAACGTCCACCACGCCCCAGGTATCAGAACACGTGGGACGTAGCTACGATATTAAACATGTTTTCTATGTGGGAGGACAATGACGCTCTCTCGCTAAAACTCCTATCTTTTAAACTTACAGTTCTTTTATGCCTGATCTCCATCAAGCGTGTTTCCGATGTCAAAGCTTTGGACATATCGAGACGTCAGTTTTCACCTCAAGGTGTTAAGTTCTCGATCGTACGTAGGACTAAAACAGGAATCCAATCTGTATTCTATCCGCTTTTTCCATCACACCCACGTTTATGTGTGGTTCGATGCCTACAGACTTATGAGTCACAGACAGCTTCGTTACGGTCGTCGCTCTCCTCCCAACTCCTCATTTCCTACGTTCGCCCGCACCACCCGGTTTCTTCGGCTACGTTGGCTCGGTGGGTAAGATCCACCATGGACATGGCAGGGATCGATGTTTCCCTGTTCGGTGCCCATTCTGCCAGGGGTGCCATGGCTACCAGGGTAGTCACCTCTGGAGGTTCACTTTCGGATCTTCTCATGGCGGCAGACTGGTCTTCCGAGACCACCTTCCGCCAATTTTACTTTAGACCGGAGGAACACATATCTATGTCAGTTCTGTGATTTGGTTATGGGGTACACTTGTCATTACTAATAGATGTATATATATCCATGTATGACTTTGAACTTGCATAAGATATGAGCCTCCTGTCTGATATATAAATTGAGATTTTCCTAGCTTGTGACGGAAAATATTAGTTATATGAAGACAGGAGGCGAGTATCTTCCCACCCAACCCAACCCTGTCACGGTTTTATCTTATTTATTCCAGGTTATTGATGACCACAATCCACGTGCCAAGGGCTGAAATCTTTTCTGGAATGGTCTCCTTTGTTCCCCCGTTGGGACGTTACCCGTTGGGAGGTTTCCTACTCGACTTACCGCGCCCGATTCGTTGGCAGTCAGAAGAATAGTTGCATCGGAAGATCTGGTTACAAGTCCATACAAGTTCGCCTCAAGAAAGAGGAGGATATTAAAGGGGCAGTACCTTATATACGGTCTGATCTGCCACGTGATTGGCAGTCATACACTGAAGGCTGCTGGGACTTGTAGTTTGTTGTTTTAAAAGTTTTTATTATTGAAATTCACTGAAAGTTTGTATTTCTGCTGTGGGCATTATTAAAGGAAGATAATGCATAAGATACTCGCCTCCTGTCTTCATATAACTAATATTTTCCGTCACAAGCTAGGAAAATCTCAATTTATATAGATAAGAATACATCCATCTGCCAATAATATAACCATCATTTAAGACAATCTCATGCTGTGTCAGGTAGGTGGCCAAGAACCCGGTTCAGGGAAGCAACCCACTGTTAGTGACATTTGACCACACCCAATATTTAATGCAGTTTGGAGGGTGTGAGGGAAGGGATCTTCTGAGGGGATCGTGCAATGCCGCGTACACACGGTTGGACATTCCAACAACAAAACCGTGGATTAATTTGCGACGGAATGTTGGCTCAAACTTGTCTTGCATACACACGGTCACACAATTGTTGTCAGAAATTCAGAACTTCAAGAACGCGGTGACGTACAACACTACGACAAGCAGTGAAAAATGAAGTTCAATGATTCCGAGCATGCGTCAAATTGATTTCGAGCATGCGTAGAATTTTTGTAGGTTGAATTGTGTACACATGGAAAAGTTGTTGTCGGAAAATTTGAGAACCAGCTCTCAAATTTTTGTTGTTGGAAATTCAGACCGTGTGTACGTGGCATTAGAGTTCCTGTACCTATTTTCTGAGAAAAAAAAGCCCTGCCAAAAAATGTCTGCTTAGGTTTCAAACCACCATGATGGAATGTGCAGTCTTATAGGGGGCATATTGGTTAATAGGGAACCTGCGAACAGACCAACATTTTGTGTGAACTTTAGAACCCCATTAAAGTCTATGGGACTCGAACATTTGAAATCTAAAGTGCTAATTTTAAAGGCTAATATGCAAATTATTGTCCTAAAAAGTGTTTGGGGGCCTGGGTCCTGTCCCAGGGGAGTGTTTGGGGACCCGGGTTCTGCCCCAGGGGACATGTATCAATGCAAAGAAGAGTTTTAAAAATGGACGTTTAGAGGAATATTTTACTTTTATTGTTTCACTTTAAGCATTATTAAAATCACTGCATCCTGAAAAAACTGCAGTTTTTAAAACTTTTTTTGCATTGATACATGTCCCCTGGGACAGGACCCGGGTCCCCAAACACTTTTTATGACAATAACTTGCATATAAGCCTTTAAAATCAGCACTTTAGATTTCTCCCATAGACTTTTACAGGGTGTTCCACGGCTTTTCAAATTGTTCGCTGTTCGGCGAACAGGCAATGTTCGAGTCGAACATGAGTACGACTCGAACTCAAAGCTCATCCCTATTGGTTAATACTTGTGGCTGAGATATACGATTTGTTGCACAATAGAAGCGGTCAGTACCTACTCCATGCTCCCATATCTAAGGAGGCCAGAATATGCTGCAAAAGAGTGGTCAGGGTCAGGCAGCCTAGACTGTGGTTAGTATGGACAGCTTTGTATTACATTTGACATTTACCTCCTTTACACGTCCATTTCTGCAAAAGTCAAGTCCTCCTTTAAGTATTGCTCTAATCAGGCTTTGAATTATCTAGTGAGGAAACCCCACATAGCAGAGACAATGAGATTATGTGTAATGTTTGGAGGAACCAATTATCTCTAGTGTGTCTCAAAGGTCTGCAGTGACTATCTTCAGAAAAATGTAGATAATGCTCTGCACCACTTCTGTCCATGGCTGGGATCACTTTACACCTGTCTCTGGATGGTGACATATGAGCTCATGGCATTTAACAAGGATAAGAAAAGTGAATAGGGTCAAGTGAAACAAAAGTTTACTCTGCAACACTTATCTACAGAAATACAGTAAAACCTTGGATTGCGAGCATAATTAATTCCAGATACATGCTTGCAATTCAAAGCACTTGTATATCAAAGCAAACATCCCCATAAGAAATAATGAAAAACTCAAATGATTTGTTTCACAACCATTTATTTATAGGTCCTTCAGTTTATAGTCCATGTAAAAAGATTATAGCAATGTGATAGGTTGTGTAACCATAAAATGTCCATCCACAAATGGAAGCCTCCACAAGGGGATTGAAAGCAAAACCCAGCAGGAGCTCCAGAGTATAAAAGAGAAGAGAGCCTTCCCAGAAGAGTTGAAGCTGTTATAGCTGCAAAGGGTGGGCCAACTCAATATTGAACCAGGGGCGGACTGACAACTCATGGGGCCCCCGGGCAATAGAAGATTATGGGGCCCCCCGGGCTTACAGATGGCCACCAAGCCAGGTGGCAGTACAGAGGCAGGGCAGCTAAAATCTCGGGATTTTCACATCAAACACATGTAGGTTTTGGACATATCAGGGACAGATGTAAAAAAACACAGATTTTTACATACTGTCCCTGGTTTTAATGAGCCTGGCAGCCCTGATGGGGCCCCCTAGTGGCACGAGGCCCTCGGGCAGTGCCCGAGTTCCTCAATGGTCAGTCCGCCCCTGTATTAAACCCAACGGACTTTAACTGGGTTGCCATTAAAGTTTATGTGTGTGTAAAGGCAGGCGTCCCACTTTTGCCAATATAATGTACCTATCATGTGAAGTAACCAGAGAAAGAAGAGGAAGTTTAATCTTCTAGTGGTTGTCCGTCTAGCAAGAGGTCTAAATGTAAGAGAGCAAAAGGGGTCTCTGCTGCACACAGCCTCCTGTAATGCCCCTCGTTTCTTTTACAGTGCAATTCTCCCTCCACAGACCCCTACTGAAGGGCCTGCAGCCCACACTGTGCCTCCTGGCCTTTTTGAAGTGCTTCCAGCCACTCAAAGTGCCCCCTAGTCCCCTCCAGAGCCCCCAGACCCTGCAAAGACTCTGACAGTGCACTCCAGCCCCATGCAAACCCCATCAGCTCACACCAAAGCCCTCAGCCTCCTTCAGTGCCCATCAGTCTGTTACAGTCTGTTTCCCCATGGAACTTCCCCTTTATAGGGCCGTCTTACGTGTTGTACGTCACCACGCATAGTAGACATGTGCATTCATTTTCGTAAGAATGCATTTTCGTCCGAAAATCAGTTTTTTTCGTTATCGTTTTAACAAACGATAACGAAAGCGCAAGAAACGAAAGCCGAAAGATCCGACATAAAAAATGCTTTATTTTCGTTTTCGTTGCGGTAAAAATTCGATATAGAGGGATTCGACTTTGTAGAGAAAAGATTCGACATCATAGGGAAAAGATTCGACATCATAGGGAAAAGATTCGACATCATAGGGAAACGATTAGACACTATAGAAATAATAGATTCGACATTGCAGAGATTAGATTTTGATTTATGAGAAAATAGATTTGACATTATTACTAGTCATACAACATTAGAATTCTTGTAGGCGGAATATTCGAACAGAAATGTACGATTCGACGTAAAGATTCGAAGTTCCGTCGAATATTCTTTTGACCATTCGACAGAAACCAAGTATTATTGATTTTCGGACGAAAGCTATTCCCAAACGAAAAACGAAATAAATCACAACGATTAGTAACTAAATAAATGTATTTTCCAAACGAAAACGAAAAAACAAAACAAAATATTCCAGTCTCCACATGTCTATTTGCTAGCTTGAGCATTTATTTTTTTAAGATCGTGTGTAGGCAAGGCCGTTTTAATGATCAAGTTGAAAAAAACGTGTTTTTTTTCTAAAGGCTGAAAAAGTTTGTTTTTTACAACCCGAAAAATTATCGCGTGTATAGGCATTATGCTGCGTACACACGGTCAGAATTTCCGAAGGGGATAAAATCTGATGGAATTTTCCGTCAGAATTTCGTTCAAGCTTATCTTGCATACATGCTGTCGGACCAAATTCCGACCATCCAAAACGTGGTGACGTAAAACACTACGACGAGCAAGGAAAAATGAAGTTCAATGCTTCCGAGCATGCGTCGACTTGATTCTGAGCATGCATGTTTTTTTCTCCGTCGGAGTTCCACACAGACGATTGGAATTTTCGATTGGATTTTTTTCCATAGGAAAAGAATAAAACATGTTCTATTTCTAAACTCCGACGGAAAAAAGTCTGATGGGGCCCACGCACGGTCGGAATATCCGATGAAAATAGTCTGACGAAATTCAGATCGTGTTTACAAGGCCTTAGATTTGGAAATTGTATTTTCTGCTCTTTTTGTCTTAATCCATTTAGTAAAAAAAAGTTCTCATTTTTATTTTAGATGTCATACTTCAGCTTAGCTATTTTCTCAAACAGTGAGTTGGATTCTATTTTCAGAGGCGCGGTGGGAGGTTCAGGTGCCTAATGAATGAAGCTGCTGCTTTATCTTCTGAGTTTTATTATTTATTGGTCCCGTATGGCTCATGTTGTTATGACAACATACTTGACTTTTACGATGTCCTCGAGAGAAGGTCTTCCAGTGCGTTTCTCTACAACTATCCAAATCAATCAAAGAGAATGGAAAAAAAGATCCTAACAATTACCTTCTTTTTTTACAAATATTTTATTTAGTCACAGAACACAATCAAGGGCATACAACTAGACAAGCGCTGTGTCTGCGCATGCGCAGAACTGCTTGTACCTTGCACACATGCGCAGAGACACCATAGACTGGCAGAGACCTGCTTCTTTGGGTGCAGGCACAGGAATTTCTTGTAACTGGGCATGTGAAGGTGTGCCGTGCAGCCTTGCCAAGTCCCATAGACCTGGCAGGGATTCTTAGCATGCCTGCACATGCACGAGGTGTCGGGGCCAAGATAGTGACGACAGTGAAGAACATTTGGCTGGAAGGAGGATAACATTAGACTTCATGGACTAGTAAATCCTTGGATTGAGAGCATAATTTGTTCCAGAAACATGTTTCTAATCCAAAGCACTTGTATATCAAAGCAAATTTCCCCATAAGAAATAATGGAAACTCAGGTGATTCGTTCCACAGCCATTTCTTCATAAGTCATTCAGTTTATAGTCCATATAAAAAGATTATAGCAATGTGATGGGTTGTGTGACCATAAAATGTCCATCCACAATTGGAAGCCTCCACAAGGGGATTCGAGGCAAAATCCAGCAGGGGCTCCAGACTATAAAAGAGAAGAGAGGAGCCTCTAAGTGTAGCAATAAGTTGCTAAATGTTGTACCTTCATTAAATGTAACCGTATTGCTACACTTAGAGGCTCCTCTCTTCTCTTTTATACTCAGTTGTGATATGACGCTACTTGTATATCAAGACATCGCTTGTATATCAAGACATTGCTTGTATATATTGTACAAAGTCAAAATGGCAGGGCAGGATTTCCCCCATTGCCTTGGTGGCTCTCTGCACATGCTCAGTTTGTTGTGTATTGCTAGAGAGTTTTTTTAGGGGGAGGGGGGGGGAGATGCAAGTGATCAGCACAGGGCCAATCAGCACTGTCCAGACAGAGGGTCATGACTGCCCTCATAGGACAGCCAGAGAAGAATGAAAACTCCTCCCACAAGCTTTAACCAGAAACTGATAGAAGTCACAAGACTGCTATATACCACTGATGAGAAAAAGTATTTAGTAGTTTGTATTTTCTAAAATAATTACATTTTAGACATGTGCAGAACTAAAAAAAATAAAATTATTTTGTTTCGATTCGGTACTTACATAAATTCGTTTTATTTGTTTTCGAAATTCGTTTAGTTTATTTGTTTTTGAATCAATTAAAATTTAAATTCGGATGGATCCAAAACGTTTTCAAATCAATTTCGAATAGCTTTCCCTTGTTGGAAATTGGAAAACTTTTCGTATTCAAATAGTTTTCCAATTTCCAAAGAGAATAAAATAGAATAGAAAATAAAGCAATAGAATAGAAAAAAAAATGTTTCTTTTTCTGTTCTATTTCTTTATATTCCATTCTTTTTTATTCTCTTTGGAAATTGGAAAACTATTTGAATTCGAATTTGAAAAGCTTTTGAATTCAAATGTGAAAGCTATTCGAATTCGAAGAGTTTTCGAAGTTAACCACTTAAAGACCGCCTCCTGCACATTTATGTCAGCAGAATGGTACGGCTGGGCACAAGGCACATACAGGTATGTCCCCTTTAAGTGCCCAGCCGTGGGTCGCGCACACACCCGCGACCCAGTCCGAAGCTCCGTGACCGTGGCCGTGGGACCCGCGGACCCGATCGCCGCCAGAGTCCCGCAATTGGTCACAGGAGCTGAAGAACGGGGAGAGGTGAGTGTAAAACACCTTCCCCGTTCTTCACAGTGGCAGTGTCACTGATCGTCTGTTCCCTGATAGGGAAAGGCGATCAGTGATGTCACACGTCCAGCCCCGCCCCCCTACAGTTAGAAACACATATGAGGTCACACATAACCCCTTCAGCGCCCCCTTGTTGGTTAACTCCCAAACTGCAATTGTCATTTTCACAGTAAACAATGCATTTTTATAGCATTTTTTGCTGTGAAAATGACAATGGTCCCAAAAATGTGTCAAAATTGTCCGATGTGTCCGCCATAATTCCGCGGTCATGGATAAAATCGATGATCGCCGCCATAAGTAGTAAAAAAAAAAAAAATATTAATAAAAATGCCATAAAACTATCCCTTATTTTGTAAACGCTATACATTTTGTGTAAACCAATCCATAAACGCTTAATGCGATTTTTTTTTAACCAAAAATAAGTAGAAAAAAAATCTGCCTAAACTGAGGGGAAAAAAACGATTTTTTATATATTTTTTGGGGATATTTATTATAGCAAAAAGTAAAAAATATTGCATTTTTTTTTCAAAATTGTCGCTCTATTTTTGTTTATAGCGCAAAAAAAAAAAACCTGCAGAGGCGATCAAACACCACCAAAATAAATCTCTATTTGTGGGAAAAAAAGGACGCCAATTTTGTTTGGGAGCCACGTCGCACGACCACGCAAGTGTCAGTTAAAGCGACGCAGTGCGTAATGGTCCGGGGCTTAAGTGGTTAAAAATGATTCAAATTCTTTTTTCTGTTCTATCAATTTCATTTGTATTCTATTTTATTCTCTTTGGAAATTGGAAAACTATTTGAATTGGAAATAGTGAATTCAGGGACCTGGCTATAGGTCCAAATTGGTCCTTACTAATAATTTAATTAACAAATGTATTGCTTGTAAATAAATGTATTCAATATCTCTCCTAACATTTCTAATATTAATGCAACACTAAATTATAATTCTTTGAGAAAACTTTCAGTTGTTATTCTTTGATATACAGAAGTGCCCCCTGTAGGTTTTGGGGGTCCTAAGGGGCGGAGAGCCCCCCGGCCTGTGGAATATCCAGCAAGCTGTCCTCTCTGTAGGGACACATAATCCTCCTATTCTCCTGAGGGCCCCAATCTGGAATCATTCTGTCCCCTTACACCAGCAATAAGAAACAATTGCGCTATTCAGGTGAGCCGCCGGGGGCCTCAGATTACGCCATCCTTTGTTTTCCTCTAGATAAAATGTGACTACACTGCCAGTGTAATTTTTACAGTAATCAGTGCAGTACAATGGACAATGGTCCCAAAATAGCGTCAAAAGTGTCTGATGTGTCCGCCATAATGTCGCAGTCACAATAAAAATCGATGATCGCCGCCATTACTAGTGAAAAAAAAAATTATTAATAAAAATGCCATAAGACTATCCCCTGTTTTGTAGATGCTAAAACTTTTGCGCAAACCAATCAATAAACGCTTATTGCGATTTTTTTTTACAAAAAATATGTAGAAGAATATGTATCGGCCTAAACTGAGGAAATTATTTTTTTATATATATATTTTGGGGGATATTTATTATAGCAAAATTTAAAAATATAGAATTTTTTTAAAAATTTACGCTCTTTTTTTGTTTATTGTGGAAAAAATTAAAAATGCAGAGGTGATCAAATACCACCAAAAGAAAGCTGTATTTGTGGTAAAAAAGGTTGTTTGGGAGCCACGTCGCACAACCGCGCAATTATTAGTTAAAGCGACGCAGTCCCGAATCGCAAACAGTGGCCTGGTCATTGTGCAGCCAAATCTTCCGGGGCTGAAGTGGTTAAAGTGGCTAACCTTTTTTAACAAATGCATAATGTGCAAAAAATAAAAGATGAGGGTGGATGGTGCAGGGTGTGTGCTAATGAAGTCAGCTGGTCAAATCCTTCCTGTGTTATGACCTAAAGTATGGCCAGGAAGTAAGGCAGAAGTAATGGAGCAGTGCTTTTTTTTTTTTTTTTTTTAAACAACTATGAAGAGAGTTAGGTAAGTGTGTGTGGAATAAATGGAAAGCTGCTTTATTTAAAGTATATTGGTACATAGAGGAACTGGAATTTAGAAAATAAATATATATATATATATATATATATATACACAGAGTTACCTTGATCCAAGCTTGACCAATGGAACCATGTAAAAATATCCATATCTTGAATTCATCTTCAAGGTTCTCTCGGTATGGGGAATCCTTCTATGGAAAGCGGATCTACAGACTGCGGACCTGAACCGGTTAAAGTGTATTTTTAATGCCTGCAATTAAAGTGACTCATGGAACATGTACAGTACGGCCTCCACCTTCACTAACATTCTCCTTTAATATTACAGAGAAGTTTTCCTTTATCTTCAGGCAATAAATCTCCTTCACAGGCTCAGGACTTTCCAATCTGAAATTCCTTAGTGCCTGCCGAGAAAATGTGTTTCTTATTCCTAATCCATTGAATAATCACTGAGCTCCTGGCGAGCTGCTTGTGTCCTGTCATCCCGAGGCCTCCAGGAGCCAGGGCTGTCTTAATGAGAGGGCACACCTGGGCACTGCCCAGGGGCCCCAGCTGCATGGGGGCCCCTGCCCTTTCACCAAAGCAGCTGATCCTTGAGCCCGGGCTGCCCTTCTACATCCCAGATATCCCCCCAGCACTCTGACCCCTCTACACCCTAGATATCCCCTACATCCTACCTACTTGATTTCGGTTTACCTACACTGTCTCCATTGCAGGGGCCCAGAGCATTACTTTGCCCAGGGGCCCATGATGCTATGAAGACGGACCTGCCTCTGGCCACATGCAGTATTGCATGTCATAGAAGTCAATGTGGAACAAATTACCTTTGTTTGCATTGACTTCTATGGGGAAACTCACTTTGATATGCTTTGGATTACAAGCATTCTCCTGGAACGGATTATGCTTGTAATCCGAGGTTCCACTGTATATTTAGGGATGGAGCCATGCCCTTGCTGTGCTTGGGAAAGAATAGGGCACTTTCAGTTTTTTTTGTTTACTTAGCATAGTAAATGAGATGATTTTTTGTGTCGTTAGAGGACCTTATCATTGGAGAAACTTAAAAGCGGCATTTGCTAAACTCTCCTTCTAGAAAGCTCTATTTGTGGGGAAAAAAAGAACGCCAACTTTTGTTTGGGAGCCACGTCGCACGACCGCGCAATTGTCAGTTAAAGCGATGCAGTGCCGAATCGCAAAAATGAGGCAAGGTCCTTAACCTGCATATTGGTCCGGGTCTTAAGTGGTTAAATCATATTGCTAATTGCATATTGTATAGCCAGGGCCGGATTTGCTCTCCCTGCCGCCCCAAGGCCAGGTTCCACAATGCACCCCCTCCCCACCAACCGAACCCCCCCCCCCAAATCAATGGAGAATGGCAACCGGAGGGGACAGGGGGGGGCACAGTTAGTTCAAATATTTTTTGTTTCTATCTTTTTAACTTTATCACTTTTTTTGGTGTAATATTCTTATTATTTTATTATTCTTTATTCTTCTTATTCTTTATTTTTTAATTACTTTTTAAATGTAATTATTATTTTTTTATATAAAAATTGTTTCCACTTAACTTTATAGCTATCACACAGGAGAAAACAATTCCCTGTGCGATAGCAATTGGAGATGACAGGTTCTCTTTATTGACCCTGTCACCTCCAAAACAGGAGTCCTAGCACTGTGCTAGAACTCGTGTCACAGCTGAGATGGGAAGAGCACAGCTCACCCCTCTCACTGTGTACATCGGCGGCAGGGACAGGAGACAGACTCGGCGGCGGGGGGGGGGGGGGGACGAAGGAGTCCCAAAGGCAGAGCAAGCAGAGAAAGTTATATGGGGGGAGGGGAGGACGGACAGCAGCACACATTTAACAAGTGATTTTGGCGACATCGCCGCAGTCACTTAACGAGCGAGTGGATTCCCCCACTCAATTCTCCCACACAGCAACTTACCACCCAAACTATATGTTACGGGCGTCGGAGGACACCTGCCACTGCTGCCCCCTGCCACCCTGCCGCCCCAAGGCCTGGCCTCGGTGGCCTTGTGGGAAATCCGGGCCTGCTTACAGCCTAAATACTGAAATTTGCACTTAAAACTGTAATTGTTTTACTTTTGGAAATGCCAGTAAAAACTTGACTGTGCCAGTAAATTTTGGGTGGTTTGTCAGTAAATTTCAATCTGGTAGGTTGGCAACACTGCATCATGCCTATACAGTCACATTGCAGATTTCTTTTGGACGTTTAAAAATAAAAATCGATCGCCCATTCAATTTCCAATGTAAAATAAATTACCCAATAATGTTGCAATCCCTGCTCGGCAAATTACTCCATGACGCGCGGCTTAAAAATAAAAAACGGCAACAGGAAATGGTTATGAAATCTTTTTTTCTTGAGTATTCCCTGGCTGGGGCGGGTTGGCCGGGGGCTCTGCACACAACTCTTCCACAACTTGGAACTTTTTTTGTTTTATTATCAATTTCAAAGCATCTGTGCCAGCTTTGATGTTGTTCCAGCCAAGAGGCCGATTCACAGGAAACTATAAAACAGCTTGCAAAAATACACGGCTATATATGTCCCGTATTCCTGGGAGTGATACGCGGGAACCGACCTCTCCTTAGGAAAGATCAACACAACAAAAAAAACAAGGGAATCCGACCTGAAGAATACACAGTGAAATACCGCCATCCCTATACAGTAAAACCTTGGTTTAAGAGTAACTTGGTTTCAGAGCGTTTTGCAGACGAGCAACATTTTTAAATCGATTTTGCCTTGATATACAAGCGATGTCTTGATATAAGAGTAGCGTCATGTCACAACTGAGTATAAAAGAGAGGAGAGGTGACTAAGGCCGCGTACACACGATCTGTTCAAACCGATGAGAATGGACTTAAGTCCAGTTTCATCGGTCCAAACCGACCGTGTGTACGGCCCATGGGCCCGTCGGACCAAAGTTTTAAAACTTGCTTTAAAATCTGACCGATGGACGCAAGTTAGTACGCAAGAGCATCGGTCCAAAAACACGCGCATGCTCAGAATCAAGTCGACGCATGCTTGGAAGCATTGGATTTTGAACTGATGGTGTGTACACACATCAGACCTTTAGACCACTTCAGCATTTGAGTTTCTATTATTTCTTATGGGGAAATTTGCTTTGATATACAAGTGCTTTGGATTACAAGCATGCTTCCAGAACGAATTATGCTCGCAATCCAAGGTTTTACTGTATGTACAAACAAGTATGGGATTAGGATCATGGGACTTTAAATGAGGCAATCACTTGATGTAATAAAAATAAAGATATATAATAATTTATTGTACATAAAATAAATGCATAATCAACATCCCAATGTCATACAAGCATATATAAAAAGATAAAACATAGAATATACATACAGTAATACAATTCATAATATACAGTACATATTATGAATTGTATTACTGTATGTATATTCTATGTTTATCTTTTTTTATATGCTTACATGCCATTTGGAAGAGTCCTGGTTGATCCAAACTTCTTCCACTTCTTCCATTTTTTGTGCTCATTGGGACCTTCAATGCTGCAGAAGTTTTTCTGTACCCTTCCCCAGATCTGTGCCTCCATACAATCCGGTTTCGGAGATCTACAAACAATTTCTTGGACTTCATGGCTTGGTTTGTGCTCTGACATGCACTGTTGTCTTCCCTGCCAGTGACATTTATACAGTAATCAGTACATTTTTATAGCACCAATAGCTGTATAAATGTGAATGGTCCCAAAAATGTATCAAAAGTGTCCGATCTGTCCGCCGCAATCCCCGAAAAAAAAAAATCGCAGATCGCTGCCATTACTGCAGATCTGATCAAATACTACCAAAAGAAAGCTCTATGCGTGGGAAAAAAAGGATGCAAATTTAGTTTGGGTACAGTGTTGCATGACCACGCAATTGTCATTCAAAGTGTGACCACACTGGGCAGGAAGGGGGAAAGTGCACGGTATTGAAGTGGTTTAATCGATGTGGGCCCCGTAGATCTATACCTACTCTGCCTATATAGTAATCCAGCACTGACGGGACCCTAGTGTAAACGTGCTGGCTGTCTGAGCATCCCCAGGTGAACAGAACGGCAGGGGAGTAAAGGGAAAGTATGAGGAACTGCGAGGCCTCATCTCTCAGGAATCAGCGGGGAGGGTGTATTGACTGTAATTTAGAGTGGCTATGATGGAGTTAACAGCACTTGGCCTCTCTTGCCCTTGGCCCCCACGCTCACTCACTCGTTGTCCTGTCACTAGAGTCCTCTGGTACACAAAGTCCCAGATTTTAGTAGAAGGGAACTTTTATTGCGAAGAATGCCTCTATGTAATGTGCCATATCAGGGTCGCACAGCATCTTCATCCAACTCTTCTGACGTCATCGTAGGTGGGGGGGGGGGGGGTGACATTTCCTTTCACTGTCATTGTTGTCCCTTTCTGTCAGTCCTGGACATGATTGAAGAGTTTCTTTTCTCTCCGACATGCCGGCGCAACAATAAAGATTGTATCTGGACTCTACATCATCCTTCCAAGCACCCTGTTCCCAGGGATACACCTCTCCTCATCGGGGGGGGGGGCGGAAGATCTGAACCCAATCACTAAAATCTCCTATAAGCAATAACAGTTTAGTGCAACTTCAAAAGCAAATTAAATCTGCAGCTTTCATTAAATAATCCCTGGTGATCCTGCCATAAAGGTGTTTTACAGCTTGTCAACCACCCCATTTACTGCTACAGGGCGGCCGCTCTGCACAGGACCACGTGTGTATATATAAGTGATTCTGCACTTCCAGGTATCAAACGCAAGTGTGTGTTGCTGGTGGGTCGCTTCCATTGTGATTCTACACAACAGGAGCTGATCAGAGGGTCCCACAGCCTCAATGTGAACCTGCTGATCGCTCGGTACACAGGCAGAACGGCAGTCTGCCTATATACAGTGCCTTGAAAAAGTATTTATACCCTTGAAAATGTTCCACATTTTACAACAAAAAACATAATTCATTTTATTGGGATTTTATGTGATAGCCAACACAAAGTGGCACATAATTGTGAAGTGCAAGGAAAATGATAAATGGTTTTCTACATTTTTTTTACAAATAAATATGTGAAAAGTGTGGCGTGTATTTGTATTCAGCCCCCTTTACTCTGATACCCCTAACTAAAATCTAGGGGAACCGATTGCCTTTAGAAGTCAACTAATTAGTAAAAAAAAGTCCTGTGTGTAACTTAATCTCAGTAGAAATACAGCTGTTCTGTGAAGCCTTCAGAGATTTGTAAGAGAACCTTAGTGAACAAACAGCATCATTAAGGCCAAGGAACCCACCAGACAGGTCAGGGATAAAGTTGTGGATAAATTTAAAGCAGGGTTAGGTTATTAAAAAATATCACAAACTTTGAACATCTCACGGAGCTCTGTTCAATCCATCATCGGAAAATGGAAAGAGTATGGCACAACTGCAAACCTACAAAGACATGGCCGTCCACCTAAACTGACCGGGCCAGGCAAGGAGAGCATTCATCAGTAAGGCAGCCAAGGGGCCCATGGTAACTCTGAAGGAGCTGCAGAGATCCACAGCTCAGGTGGGAGAATCTGTCCACAGGACAACTATTTGTTGTGCTCTCCACAAATCTGCCCTTTATGGACGAGTGACAAGAAGAAAGACATTGGTGAAAGAAAGACATAAGAAGTCCTGTTTGCAGTTCGTGGGGGAGGGGACACAGTAAATATGTGGAAGAAGGTGCTCTGGTCAGATGAGACCAAAATTGTACTTTTTGGCCTAAAAGCAAAACGCTATGTGTTGTGGAAAACTAACACTGCACATCACCCTGAACACACCATCCCCACTGTGAAACATGTTGGTGGCAACATCATGGAATGGATGGAGCCAAATACAGGACAATCTTAGAAGAAAACCTGTTAAGGCTCGTACACACGATCAGTTAAAACCGATAAAAACGGACTGAAGTTCGTTTTCATCGGTCCAAACCGATGTAGGCCCCAAACCGTGTGTAGGCCCCATCGGTCAGTTATCCTTCGGTCCAAAAACAGAGGGCTTGCTTTAAAATTGAACCGATGGACGGCTAACCGATAGGTCAAAGCCAATCGTTAGTATGCACAAGCATCGGTTAAAAAGCCGCGCATGCTCAGCATCAAGTTGATGCATGCTTGGAAGCATTGAACTTCATTTCTTTTCAGCTCGTCATTGTGTTTTACGTCACCGCGTTCTGACACGATCGGTTCATTAACTGATGGTGTGTAGGCACATCAGTCCATCAGTCAGCTTCATCGGTGAACCGATGAAAACGGTCCTTCGGACCGTTCTCATCGGTTGGCCGATCGTGTGTACAAGGCTTTAGAATGGGACGGAGGTTCACCTTCCAGCAGGACAACGACCCTAAACATACAGCCAGAGCTACAATGGAATAGTTTAGATCAAAGCTTATTCATGTATTAGAATTGCCCAGTCAAAGTCCAGACCAAAATCACATTGAGAATCTGTGGCAAGACTTGAAAATTGCTCTTCACAGACGCTCTCCATCCAATCTGACAGAGCTTAAGATATTTTGCAAAGAAGAATGGGCAAAAATGTCCCTCCCTAGATGTGCAAAGCTGGTAGGGATATCCCCAAAAAGACTTGTAGAGAAAGGGGGTTCTACAAAGTATTGACTCCGGGGGGCGCCATACAAATGTACCCCCCACACTTTTCACATATTTATTTGTAAAAATACATGAAAACCATTTATCATTTTTTTTCCACTTCACAATTATGTGCCACTTTGTGTTGGTCACATAAAATCCCAATAAAATAAATGTTTGCTTGTAACATGACAAAATGTGGAAAAATTTTAAGGGGTATGAATACTTTTTCAAGGCGCTACACGTGTCATGGCGTATATAAAATTATAGGGATTGGGATTCTATGGAACTGTGACGGGGGATTCTTGTTTTCTATGGAAAAGGCGCAATGTGTGTCGCAGACGGAGAAGACACAATAGTGAATAGCTGTGTGATTTCACCCAGGAACATTCCTGCTGTCACAGGGAGAGCCCACACTCCGTCTGCCCACTCCGACCATGACAAACAAGTCTTACTGTGCTGCCAAAATCATATGACTCTTCCATCACATTTTTTTTTATTAGGGAAAAATATATCAGGAAAAAAAGAAATGTGACACATCCTAATTCTACAGAATGCATTTGTAACACTGTAGATCTACATAGTGCATTGGTAACATTGTAACTATACATAGTGCATTGGTAACTATGGGCCAGATTCAGATACAATTACATTGGCGCAGAGTATCAGAGATACACTACGCCGCCGTATTTTACCTGGCTCTACGCCAAATTCTGGTAGATTTTGTCCCTTACGGTACGGCGGCGTAGTGTATTTCTCGTCGCGTAATCGAACTACGCGATTAGGGGGCGTGAAGCATTTAAATTAGGCGCGTCCCCGCGGCGATCAAACTGCGCATGCTCCGTTCAGAAATTTCCCGCCGTGCATTGCACGAAATATCGTCGTTACGTCATTTTTTGTTTGAGTAGCGTCGTTTACGGACATTCCTATTCCCGGACGACTTACGTAAAAAAAAAAAAAAGACGTCGGAAAACGTTGATATTCGACGCGGGAACGACGGCCATACTTAACATGGGCTGTCTAATATTAGAGCAGCAAAAAGCTGGTATAACTTTACGCGGCAAAAAGATGACTAAAGATGCCGTAAGAGATTGCGATTGAAGTTCTTAACTTCGTGGATCACCGGCAAAAGCTCATTTGCATACCCCGACGCGGAAAACGACGGGAACTCCACCCAGCGGCCGCAAATTTATTGCAGCGTAGATCCGAAGGCGTACGAACACGTAAGCCAGTCGGATTGAAGCCTGCAGCCGTATTTTCATGGTTTGAGGTTTCAGAGTAGTGAAAAAATGCGCGTAATTTGAAAGTACTCCAGTCTAACGCGAGATAGACAGGAGTAAGGGCTCTGTAAATGTGGCCCATTGTAATTATACATAGTGCATTGGTAACATTGCTTTGCACCCTGGCGCCTGCAGAGGTGGGGAAGCCGAAGAGCCAGAGATCTCCCCTCCCTCCTTCTCTCCTTGTTTGTGTCCGTCCAGAATTAGTTTTCTGAGCATAGGTGTGTGTCCGTCCAAAACTGGTGTGTGAGCCCGTCCAGCCTGGCAGTGCTGGGGATGGGGGGGCATTTCTGTGGTTGAGTCGTTGCCATAGAAACATGTGTAAAGGGGAGGAGTTAGTAAAATGACCACGCCCATGTGGGGGTGCCAGAAATATTTCTGCACCCAGGCGCCTGTGACCCTAGGATCGGCCCTGGTAACTCTGCATAGTGCATTGGTATCATTGGAACTTTGGATAGTGTATTGTAACATTGTAATTCAGCATAGTGCATTAGTAACGTTGTAATTATACATAGTGCATTGTATCATTGTAATTATTTCAACAGAATGCATTTGTAACATGGTGTATATGTTAAATTTCAGTCTAGTCATGGACACAGTGAGGCCGTGTACACACGGCAGAGAACCTCGACGGGCAGAACACATCGTTCCGCCCGTCGAGGTTCTCTGCCGGCCGTCGAAATCGGCGACCCGCCCGTCGGGAATGGCAACCAGCCATTCATCCAGGCGGGCCGTTGAGCAAAAAGAGAGCGTGCTCTCTTTTCGCTCGACGGGATTCCCGACGGGCGGGGCGAGCGCTCTGTGTACACCCGGCCGAGGTCCTCGCTAGAATGCAGCTTCCAGCGAGGTTCTCGCTGGTTTCCAGCGAGAACCTCGGTCGTGTTTACGCCGCCTGAGGCATGGACACAGTGAGGCATGGGCACAGTGAGGCATGGACACAGTGAGGCATGAGCACAGTGAGGCATGGGCACAGTGAGTTATGGACAGAGTGAGGCATGGACACAGTGAGGCAATGGACACAGTGAGGCACGGATACAGTGAGGCATGGACACAGTGAGGCATGGACACAGTGAGGCAATGGACACAGTGAGGCACGGATACAGTAAGGCATGGGCACAGTGAGGCATTGACACAGTGAGGCATGAGCACAGTGAGGCATGGGCACAGTGAGTTATGGACACAGTGAGGCATGGACACAGTGAGGCAATGGACACAGTGAGGCACGGATACAGTGAGGCATGGACACAGTGAGGCATGGACACAGTGAGGCATGGGCACAGTGAGACATGGACACAGTGAGACATGGACACAGTGAGACATGGACACAGTGAGGCATGGACACAGTGAGGCATGGGCACAGTGAGACATGGGCACAGTGAGACATGGGCACAGTGAGACATGGGCACAGTGAGGTATGGACACAGTGAGGCATGGACACAGTGAGGCATGGACACAGTGAGGCATGGACACAGTGAGGCATGGGCACAGTGAGACATGGGCACAGTGAGACATGGGCACAGTGAGGCATGGACACAGTGAGACATGGGCACAGTGAGACATGGACACAGTGAGGCATGGGCACAGTGAGGCATGGGCACAGTGAGGCATGGACACAGTGAGGCATGGGCACAGTGAGACATGGGCACAGTGAGACATGGGCACAGTGAGACATGGGCACAGTGAGGCATGGACACAGTGAGACATGGGCACAGTGAGACATGGACACAGTGAGGCATGGGCACAGTGAGACATGGGCACAGTGAGACATGGACACAGTGAGGCATGGGCACAGTGAGGCATGCAGATGGACACCCTAGGCTTATACTCGAGTCAATAGGTTTTCCCATTTTTTGTAGTAAAATTAGGTGCCTCGGCTTATATTCGGGTCAGCTTATACTCGAGTATATACAGTAAACACACTTTTTTTTTTGCCTGGAGTTCAGTGTTACACCCCCCCCCCTCATTTTTCCATCCTGACAGGATTCCCTATAAGGGTCTGTTGTTTTCCACTTGAATCATCTAATGATGGCACATTATAGAAGAATCTGATTCCCCAGCACTTCCAGCTGAGTCACAGATACTTTGTCTTATTCGTCTTCTCTGCGTATGGAGATTTTTAGGTCCCGTAGTTTGTCGCCATTCCACAAGTTTGCGTAAAAAAAAGACAACTCACCTGTCCCACAATCCAGCGACGTGGCCACCCGAACCCTCCATTCTCTCCCCCACCGGTCCATGGCGCTGGCAACACTGGCTGGCATCCGGCTGTGACAGCTTGCAGCTTCAAAGCCAGGTGAGCATGTCTCACTGCGCTGTTCTGCATAACCGGGCAATCTTCTGGGACCTGTGGTGTGTCCCAGAAGATTGCAGGGAGGAAGGGCCACCTAGGCAGCCCAAGCAGAAGTGGGAGTTTGTCAGGAATTGTGATGCATCGTGGAATCGAAACGATTTGTTGTCCATATAATTGTAATCGAATCGTGAGACCAGTGAAGATGCGCACCTCTACAGTAATATCCAGAGTTCAGTTTTTAAGGCAACAATAAATGTTGGTTATTGTAAATAAGCTCAGCTTAGGGGATGCCAGTCAAATATCTAAGATTCCTGCTTGCAGAATTTCTGGAATGTGTTTTCAGCACACAGATTTTTCCCAGATGTTACAATACATTGACCTGGTCTGCTATGACTAGAAAAGGACTTCTGCGCTCAGCTGACGCTGCGTCACTCCACTTTGGGCTTATATAAGCTGCAAGACAGACCTTCAAGGGAAATTCCACCTTTCTACCTGCTACCCTGTTTAGCAATACAAACATGCCTGAACTGCCACACTGTAATACTATTTAAATGAAACTATCACAAGCATATTAACTCCTTGTCGACCAGCCACCGTCATTATACTGCGGCACGTTGGCACGGCTGTGCGAATCGTCCTAGGTGTATGTCAGACGCTTTAACAGGTATAGGGTGCACGCAGGGCCGGCCTTAGGTGTTCAGGCACCCTGTGCGAGCTAATCCTGTGGCGCCCCCCCATCTTCACCCCTTGCCCCCTGGTCACCTAAACATACACAAAGAGGCTGTCCGGGGCCCCTCTATCCTCTGCCAGGAGCCTGGGGAGTGACAGCGAGGAGGAAGAGGTGAGGCAAGAGTCAGCGGAGCCCCTAGGTGGCAGTGCGCCCTAGGAGGCTGCCTTCCTAATCCGCCTAGTGGTAGCGCCGACCGCCCGGCCCTGCTGCGACTCACATTCTGCGAGCTGTGATGGCCACACGGCGCCCCTGTTGCCCATGGCACCCTGCGCGGCTGCACAGCTCGCACACCCCAAAGGCCGCCCCTGGTTGCAGCAGGGCCGGGCGGTCGGCGCTACCACTAGGCGGATTAGGAAGGCAGCCTCCTAGGGCGCAATGCCACCTAGGGGCTCTGCTGACTCTTGCCTCACCTCTTCCTCCTCGCTGTCACTCCCCAGGCTCCTGGCAGAGGATAGAGGGGCCCCTGAACAGCCTCTTTGTGTATGTTTAGGTGTCCAGGGGGCAAGGGGTGAAGATGGGGGGGGGGGCACAGGATTAGCTAACACAGTGCGCCTGAACACCTAAGGCTGGCCCTGGCTGCAACTCACATTCTGCGAGCTGTGATGGCGGCACGGCGCCCCTGTTGCCCATGGCGCCCTGTGCGGCCGCACAGCTCGCACACCCCAAAGGCCGGCCCTGGCTGCACGCTGTAAAGATTTAGCATGAAGGATAGGCAGAGCTCGAACATGAGCTTGGTCTTTATTCAGTAGCCTCCATCTTAGAACTAACCACAGCTCACCGCCCCCAGATCACATGACCAAAACTGCAGCGCATGTGCCCGGCGGCCGCAATGTCAGCCAGCGACCCGCGATCCCTCCTTAGAGAGTCAAAATGGGGAACAGACAGATCCCCGTTCTGTCAGGGACGTAAAGATAGATCTTCTGTTCCTAGTGATCAGGAACAGCGACCTCTCTCTACTCCCTGTCAGTCCCCTCCCCTCACAGTTAGAAACACTTCCATTGCAGGTAAGAGAACCCGGCAGTGTAGCCTTTCAACTTCACGCCGGGAACCCTACTGCGCATGCGCGAGGCCCCGCTCCTCTCTATTAGCCCGGTGGCCAGGGGAGGAGAAGGAGGGAACCCCGCGGTGATGTCACGCCCACGGCCGGACTCCTGGAAGTGAGCAAGGATACCTGTCTTTGACAGGTATCCTGTCTCCCCTCCCCCCGAAAGGTGCCAATTGTGGCACCGGAGGGGGGGGGGAATCCGATGAGCTTAAGTTCCACTTTAGGGTGGAGCTCTGCTTTAAAGACGGCCCTGGTCCACATTGGTGGGTCAGTGAATGTTTGGGTACATCTAAAGATCAGGATACTAGAATGAAAAGCTGGAGCGTCCATTAAAATCTATAAGCTCCTTCTGGAGTTATTTCTACAAAAGAAAAAAAATGTTTTTTCTATACAGGTCCTTTAAATGTTTATTGATAATGATCACTGCAAGTCTGTGGATCAAGTCTAGGCTGCCCACGTGTCCTAGATTTCCAGGCACTGGCCCGCAATTGACATGTCTGTCCCTGGTCCCGGGCACCTTCATAATGGGAAAATACAATGTCCCGGAATGAAATAGAGGACACATCCACCCCCTAACTAACTAATAACTACATTTCCGGAACTGGTTGCTAGGGCCGGCGCTGTCTGGCATCTTGCACCCAGTGCTAGGGCCTGCACCTAGTGCAGCACTGCTGTCCGCACCCACCCCGGCAACTCCTCCTTCTCCGGCACCCAGCGGCAAGCAGCAGGGACTGGTGTGATCTTCACTCTCTAGATAGTGACGCCACTCCTTTTTTTTCCACAAGAAATGTGACGCCACTCGCTCCTTACCTTCTACGCACGCCGCTCATGCAGAGGGAGTGACAGCACCCATCTGGTGGCAGGCTATGGGTGGCAAGCGGCACTGCATCTGGTGGCAAGTGGCATATTCACCTGACAAATAACCTGCCGCCAAATTCCCCATCAACCCCTGAGACTACATTTCCCCCCGCCCCCCTTTTTTTGGGGAAGGTGAGAGAGGGGATGTCCGTGAATGGCAGTTTGGAAATGTGGTCACCCTAATCAAGTCTAGCTGGACTTAAAATAGATCCTATATAAGGTTAATTGAGCTTTTCTTAGTGGACATTAATTGAGGTTAACAATCACATTCCCTACAAAAGATTTGTAATGCCATTTACAAAAGAGACAGCCATCAAAAATAGAACTGACAGCAAGTAAAAACACAATTTCTGTAAAAAGTAATTTCTTTTAGTTAAATGTTACATTGATAACTCAGAATGTGTACTTACTGAAAATAGACTATAGTTTAACCAAATCATACGCAATCCTGTTTTTATTAGAACATGATTCACTGTATACCCAATTATGACGCTAATATCGATGGCATACACAGTAGCTACTTGAGGGGACTTGCAATTGGCTAGTAATAGCGCCAAAGCACATGTCCCTGACTCCCTGCCACGGTTCTTCTCCTGAAAAGTGGCCCTCCTGCTTGAGGCTTTAACCCATGGCAGAGACCTCCTCACAACATTCCTGGCTATTAACATTTATATCCCCAAAAGAAGTACTGTCCACATAAGGTTTTTTTGTTTTTTTTTAAAGCCAGTGGCGTGTATAACACCCAAAAACTCCACCGGTGCCAAAAAATAGTGCACAAACATAAAGAGTGGCACAAAACATGCAACGGTTGCACACCTAGTCCCTCGAAATCGAAGGGCCTTGCCCTGATCCCCCGGGGCTTTAGGCTCCTGACGGGGACTGAGGTACTCACTAGGTCCATCTGGCTGAGACTAGACTCAGGCCGTGTACACACGACCGAGGTTCTCGCTGGAAACCAGCGAGAACCTCGCTGGAAGCTGCATTCCAGCGAGGACCTCGGCCGTGTGTACACTCTCGGCGAGCTTCCCGTCGGGAAGCCCGTCGAGCAGAAATAGAGAGCACGCTCTCTATTTGCTCGACGGCCCGCCTGGAAGAATGGCTGGTTGCCATTCCCGACGGGCGGGTCACCGATTTCGACGGCCGGCAGGGAACCTCGACGGGCGGAACGATGTGTTCTGCCCGTCGAGGTTCTCTGCCGTGTGTACGCGGCCTAAGGTGTCCAGATTTTTTAAATGATATCCGGGGACATATTTTTTTTTATACTAGTAATGGCAGGAATCAGAGAATCTCTGCCCGTCGCTGCCACCGCCCGTCTCTCAGCCTGTCAAGTCTTACTCTCCGGACCCGACCAGCACATGATCATCAGAAAGGGGCACAGATAATGGAAACAAATACAATTCAGAATAATTGTTTTTTTTTATTCTGCACTGTCCTTGAATTTGCCCCAGCCCCTGTTCAAATCCAATCGGGGGACAAAACCAGGGACAGACTTGGTCCAGGGACAGTGTCCTCAATCCAGGGACTGTCCCTGGAAATCGGGGATGTCTGGTCACCCTAGACTAGATGGACCCCTTTCTCTAGAGGGTCTGCCGAAACAGACCCACCCAAGTACTTGGTGGGGCTCCCCCAAAGGGAGACCCCATGAGAGCGGGCGAACTAAGCCAGAAGGCCATGTCCACCCCCTCCCAAGACATTCAGGGTAGGCCCAGGACCCACACCCTACTAATCACACTGTCAACAAAAAAATACATAAAAGTGACAAACACGGCGTAAAATAAATTGAAAGTGGGGAGAAGGAAGATGGGAGAAGTGAAAGTGGCCATTGTCCATGCAAAGTTAGGGTTGCTGCACTTCACTGTTGGAGAGTGGCACAGACAGTCACATCACATGGACATACTAACTGGGGTTGCTTGACAGTTTATTTAGTCTGCAGTAGTCACATGCGAAAGCATCATGCAGCACTTTTAGTTAACCATGTTTCCTTAAACTGTCTCTCTCCACCCAGGGTCTATAGCAGCCTTTCTCAACTTTTTTACCGCTGGGGAACCCTAAAAATAATTTTCAGGTCTCGGGGAACCCCTGATAAAACCCATTCATTGGGGGTCAATGAGAAGAATGCCCTTTTTTACAGTAGTGGTAAGAATGCCCCCCTTACAGAAAACTATGAAGATCATTGATGTAATACGACTGGCTCCCCTAAGTGGAATTGGCTCAGAACTATGTAGGCACCATTAAACAGGAGGTAAATCAGCCACAGCTCAAGGAACCCCCTAGCCACCTCTGTAGGAACCCTAGGGTTCCACGGAACCCTGGTTGAGAATGGCTGGTCTATAGTATTTACTGAGATGGAATCTCTGCAGTCACCTCCCTCCATGGGTACACCTCTCCTCGGACCCTCCAGGGGGTGTCTGGCTCCCATACCCCAACTGCTCTAGGGCTGCTTCCAACCTGGATTATATGTGGGGACTGACTCACAGATGACATCATTACAGGAGGTCTCTACCTAAAAGGGGCCTATCACCTGATGATGACCATGTTTTCTACAACCAGACACTATTCTGAAGCAGAGACACCTAGTGGCAGACTAGCTAACTTCACCTTCTTTCATACTCGCATGCATTCTGCAAATCTTTATTTTTATAAAATGTCCCCCAGGTATTATTTAACTTGTTGAGATCCGCGCTATAGCCGAATGATGGCTTCAGCGCGGATCTAAATATCCAACAGGCCGTCAATTGACGGCCTGTCACTAGCAAGTTCCCCACGCGCGCTCCAGAGCGCGCATCGGGGAAACTCTGTGTTGGCCGTGTCCCTTGGACACAGCCAATCACAGATCGCCGCGAACGACCAATCAGAGTGGCCGTTTGCGATGCGATCTGTGCGGCCAATGAGAGGAGATCTCATATGTAAACATATGAGATCTTCCCTGTTAAAAAAAAAAAACATATGAGATCATCTCTCATTGCCGTTTTACACAGAGACAGCGTCCTGTCTCTGGAGAGGAGACCGATCTGTGTCCCTTGTACATAGGGACACAGATCGGTCACCTCCCCCAGTCACCCCCCTCCCCCCACAGTTAGAACACAATGCAGGGAATACATTTAACCCCTTCCTCACCCCCTAGTGTTAACCCCTTCAATGCCAGTCACATTTATACAGTAATTAGTGCATATTTATAGCACTGATCGCAGTATAAATGTGAATGGCGCCAAAAATGTGTCAAAAGTGTCCGATGTGTCCGCCATAACGTCGCAGTCCCAATAAAAATCGCAGATCGCCACCATTTCTAGTAAAAATAAATAAAAAATAATAATTCTGTCCCCTATTTTGTAGGCGCTATAACTTTTGCGCAAACCAGTCGCTTATTGCGTTTTTTTTTTTTTTTTTTTTAACAAAAATATGTAGAAGAATACGCCCTAAACTGAGAAAAAAAAACTTTTTTTATTTTTTTTTAAATTGGGCTATTTATTACAGCAACAAGTAAAAAATATTGTAATTTTTTTTTCCAAATTGTCGCACTTTTTTGTTTATAGTGCAAAAAATAAAAACCGCAGAGGCGATCAAATACCACCAAAAGAAAGCTCTACTTGTGGGGAAAGAAGGACGTCAATTTTGTTTGGGAGCCACGTCGCACGACCGCGCAATTGTCAGTTAAATCGACGGAGTGCCGGAAGCTGAAATTTCACCTGGGCAGGAGGGGGGTATATGTGCCCAGTAAGCAAGTGGTTAAAGAAAAAAAAAAACAGCTCAGGCTGCAATACTCATCTTATTCTGAAGCGGTCAGCACCTCTTCTCTGCCACAAGATGTCCTCACTGTACTGTGAAAGCAGATTGTCATGGTCTTGACCAGGGGGTCTCCAAACTGCGGCCCGAGGGCCAGATGTGGCCCTTTGCTAGCCTCTATCTGGCCCTTGGGGCACTATTCCTTCCACTGACACCAACAAGGGCGAACTACTTCCTCCACTGATACCTTGCTAATGATGGGATACTATTCCTCTTACTAATGGGGGCACTACTATTCCACCAACCTTCAGGCCATATTTATTCTCATTGATGCTGGGTTAAGGACATTTTCTGCCACAATCCGGCCCTCCTAAAGGCTGAAGAACAATAAACTGGCCCTTAGTTTGAAAAGTTTGGAGACCCCTGGTCTTGACCATTGAGGGGGCATCACTGCAGCACCCCTCAATGAAGCAGCGGCTGACAACTATATTGACCACCCGGCCCGGATAAGAGGCAAAGATGAAGAGGACACTGCAGTATTGCATGACCAACCATAAACATTTTGAAAAGATCATTATTAAAACTAAAAAAAAGATTTTGCCAGTAGGGGCACATGGGGGAAGGGTGGTACGTTTTGGAAGGGAAGGGGGCATTTAAGCCTATCTATCCTATCCACTACGCCGCCACAACTTACAGGAGCAAGTGCCGTATTATCCAAGCACCTGCTCCGTAATTTGCGGTGGTGTAGTGTAAATGGCCTGGCGTAAGGCTGCGTAATTCAAAGGGGGCGGCTTGTATTTAAATTAAGCGCGCCCCGCGCCGAACGAACTGCGCAAGCGCCGGCCGTAAAAGTAGCCCAGTGCACATGCTCCAAAGTACGCCGCAAATACATTGGTTTCGACGTGAATGTAATTTACGCAAAGCCCTATTCGCGACGAGTTACGTAAACGACGTAAAATCTTGACGCTGTCCCGACGTCCATACTTAACATGGCGTGCGTAAAGTTAAACCACCATATAGCAGGGGTAACCTTACGCTTACGGAAACTACGTAAACTAGGGCGACGCGGCGCAAATACATTCGGGAATCGGCGTATCATGCTCATTTGCATATACGCCACCTAGCGGCCAGCGTAGTATTGCATTTAAGATCCGACGGTGTAAGTGACTTAGGCCAGTCGGATCTACGCCGTATCTATGCGTAAATGATTCTAAGAATCACGTCGCATAGATAACCAGGGCCAGAAACAGAGATACACCGTCGTATCTTTTAGAGAATCTGGCCCTTAGGGTTGTATTTATAAAAACATCTGCACAGCAATTCGCTCAGCTGACTGTTTTTACTGCATTTGGCCTCTAGATGGCACTAAGTATCATACGAATTCCCCACAATACTTAGCGCCATCTAGTGGCCAAATGCTGTATTTTCCATTTTAATCAGCACAGAAAATCACTTGATAACATTTGCCTTTTGCACAGAACGAAAAGCATGTTCACTTTCCCTTGGCAAATTGCTATGCAAATTGTTTTCTACAGCTGCTCCGGTCTCCCGAAAATGCACTCTGACATATTTGAACAGCGTGCACCTATTTTAATGCTATTTTACCGCCGCCGAGCCTCGGCGAGTTCTGTAAGAACCTGGCGCGTCTCCAGTTTAGTTATCGGCTTCCTTTCAGGAAAAAAAAAAAAAAGGAACACTGTGAGCCGAGAGATATTTTTAAACTCTGCAATCAAATGCTGATCAGAATAATATACAGTTGGTGAAAGTGGTTCTCTCTCAGTTCCCTTGGCAACAGAAATAAATTCTTCTGATTAGTAAATGGAATTTTATTTGTATTGAAGTCTCCCTAACAAAAGGCGCCAAGGCTGTAAAGCGACCGTGTGACCAAGCGGCTTAGATAATGGAGACCAGAGGTCAGGAGGGAGATTGTAATTGTAACCTTTCGTAAGATAATGATTTTAGCATTTAACATATTTGATAAGACAAAAGCTTTCCCCTATGGGCATAAGGGGCGCACGGGCCCCGACCCCTCTTTCCTGACACCTCTCTATCACCATATATAGATTCATTCATTGCATGAAGTTATCTATGGTTGCTGCTGCCACCCCCTATTTGGGTACCCGGCCCCTTTTAGGGCGCCAGGAGCTTGAATTATAGCGGCGGGGTATTTGTTTGAAGCACCTGATTAGTCAGGCCACTCTGACTGATTCTCCCGGCATCGTCTGCAGCACACAGAGGGACATTCCCGGCCGAACACTAACAGGACGTCCCATCATTGGTGTCAGTGCGAGGAATAGTGCTCCATCCTTGGTATCAGTGGGAAGAATAGTGCCCCATCATTGGTTTCAGTGCGAGGAATAGTGCTCGATCCTTGGTATCAGTGGGAGGAATAGTGCCCCATCATTGGTGTCAGTGGAAGGAATGGTTCTACATCATTGGTGTCAGTTGGAGGAATAGTGCTCCATCATTGGTGTAAGTGGGAGAAATAGTGCCCATCCTTTATGTCAGTGGGAGGAATAGTGCCCCATCCTTGGTGTCAGTGGGGGGTCATCGTGCCCCATCATTGGTGTCAGTGGGGAGAATAGCGCCCCATCAGTGGTGTCAGTGGGAGGAATAGTGCCATTTCATTGGTGTCAGTGGGAGGAATAGTGCCCTGTCATTGGTGTCAGTGGGGAGAATAGTGCCCCATCAGTGGTGTCAGTGGGAGGAATAGTGCCCTGTCATTGGTGTTAGTGGGGGGTTATTGTGCTCCATCATTGGTGTTAGTTGGGAGAATAGTGCTCCATCGTTGGTGTCAGTAGGAGGAATAGTGCCCCATCAGTGGTGTCAGTGGGAGGAATAGTGCCCTGTCATTGGTGTTAGTGGGGGGTTATTGTGCTCCATCATTGGTGTTAGTTGGGAGAATAGTGCTCCATCGTTGGTGTCAGTAGGAGGAATAGTGCCCCATCAGTGGTGTCAGTGGGAGGAATAGTGCCCTGTCATTGGTGTCAGTGGGAGGAATAGTGCCCTGTCATTGGTGTTAGTGGGGGGTTATTGTGCTCCATCATTGGTGGAAGGAATGGTGTCCTATCAATTGGCAACAGAGAAAAAAATGTATTCTCCATCAATACGGTCATTGGAAGGAATAATACCCCATTGTTAGTGTCAGAGGAAGAAATAGTACCTTGCATCAGTGGGAGAAAAAGTGTCCCAAGGGCCGGATGGAGGCAAGCAAAGGGCCGCACCTGGCCCGTGGGCCACAGTTTGGAGAACACTGGTCTAAAATGTTACATTTCTTTTACTGAAAAGGGGGGGGGGGGGGGCTGGAACCTATTCTCATGCCTATGAGAGGATTCCCCATCAGGAGATATTTCCTATTATTTTCTGTTGGCCCTTCGTGACACAAAAAGTAAAGGGAGATTCAAGTCAAAAAAAGAAGGAAAAAAAACAAACAAACAAAAAAACAAAAACAAAAAATAAATAATCATTGGGTTCTAACTATTCTATTTTCAAAACTTAAAAAAACAAAATTGGCTTCAGATCTATCTGTCTCAAGAATGTACAAAAGGCGACAGCCGCTAACCTACGATGACAGCAAATCTGATGGATGCCAACACCATGCTGTCATGTCCTTGAGTCCCACCGACACCGTCCCGGCCCTTCTGTTAGGTGACCTGAACTGCGCACAGCTGCTGCACAATGTGATTCATATCCCAATCATGACAGAACATCGATAAAGTGGACCTGTCTTCCCGTCCTCCGCACAGCAATGCAGCCAGTCTGGATGTCGTGTTTTGGGCAGTGGACTGGAGGGAAGACACAGGGATGGTGCAAGGAATTTTGACACCCTAGACCAGTGGTGGCGAACCTCGGCACCCCAGATGTTTGGGAACTACATTTCCCATGATGCTCCACTACACTGCAGAGTGCATGAGCATCATGGGAAATGTAGTTCCAAAACATCTGGGGTGCCAAGGTTCGCCATCAGTGCCCTAGACGAAACCTAATTTTGTCCCCCCCCCTCCATTTGCTCCACCCCTGACTCCACCCTCTTTTCCCTGCCCATGTATATCCAACCTTTTTAATTAAAGCGGAGTTCCACCCAAAATTGGAACTTCCGCTTAATCCACTTCTCGCCCCCTTACATGCCACATTTGGCATGTCATTTTTTTTGGGGGGGGGGGGCTTCAGGAGGAGTGAGACATCCTGTCCCACGTCCTCCTTCCGCCGAGGGGCTGCTAAGGCGATATGTCATATCACCTTTTGGCAGCCCCCCCCTGAAGGCGATCGCCTGGGACACGTGACAGGTCTATGCGATCACCTGTCCAATGAGATGGCGCAGCACCACTCGCACATGCGCAGTGTGTGCCAGGCCGTGAAGCCGAAAGCTGACACAGCCGGGTGCCCACACTTAGGATGAGGATGCCGTCCGGGGAGGGGGGGGAGAGGAGCCCGGCCGGCACGTCGCTGGAACGTGGAGCAGGTGAGTGTATGTTTATTAAAAGCCAGCAGTTACACTTTTTGTAGCTGCTGACTTTTAATACACATTAAAAATGCCTGGAACACCCCTTTAAGTGCCCATCAAATGTAGCCTCACCAGCGCCCATCAATGCAGCCTACCAGCACCCATCAATGCAGCCTACCAGCACCCATCAATGCAGCCTACCGGGGCCCATCAATGCAGCCTACCAGCACCCATCAATGCAGCCTACCAGCACCCATCAATGCAGCCTACCGGGGCCCATCAATGCAGCCTACCAGTGCCCATCAAAGCAGCCTACCAGCACCCATCAATGCAGCCTACCGGGGCCCATCAATGCAGCCTACCAGTGCCTATCAAATGCAGCCTCACCAGCGTCCATCAATGCAGCCTACCGAGGCCCATCAATGCAGCCTACCAGTACCCAAAAATGCAGTCTATCAGTGCCCATCAATGCAGCCTACCAGCACCCATCAAATGCAGCCTACTGGCGCCCATCAATAAATGTTTGCTTGCTTCCATTCATTCGGGAGTCGGGACACAGACCTCCGCCACCGCTGTGCCTCTGACACTGTAAGGGAACGTAACTGCGGCTGCCTGCTGATGAAACTTTCTGCAGAGAGAAGTGAGTAGGAACACCAGCAGTTAGGCGCCCTAGGCAGCAGTGCGCCCAAGGCGGCTTCCTAGTTTGCCTAGTGGTAGCAAAAAAAAGATTCTCCTATGTGTATTATTTTTTAAATACACAACATGTGAGAATTTGTATTCCCGAGCGAATTGCTTATCAGTTTCCCAGCAACCATCAGTGACACAGTGATGTCACCCCCCCTGGGCCCTCAGGGACCGAGAGCCGATGTGGTCATGGATGTCACTGGCTTCAGCAGCATCCTCCAGTGTCTCGTATTGGCTGGAGGATCAAACAAGCCCAACTGTAAGCTGGAACGGATCGCTTGGATAATTCGAGATGCTTTTTATGTTCCCTGGAAGGGTACATTGGTTGTAATGCGCGGACACTGCTGGCCTTTCCCTTGAAATTACAGATGTTGGGAATTTCCCAGTTCTCAAACTCAACCAGCCATGTTACGATCTAACTGGATTTATATATATATACACAGTAAAACCTTGGTTTGAGAGTAACTTGGTTTGAGAGCGTTTTTCAAGACAAGCAAAATGTTTTAATACATTTTGCCTTGATATACAAGCAGGGCAGGGGGGGGGGGGGGGGGTGCTGACGAAAAACAAGTATAATCTCTTCTCTCCTGACGCAAGATAATAAGCATGGGGCGGTTGGATTCGTTACCTGGGGACACCTTACAGGTGTAATGCAAAAAAATATTTTAAATTAAATAAAATGGGAGGGGGGGGGGGCGGCCGAGCCTGGGAACCATTGGGCCCCTTACAGGGGTAATGCAAAAAAAATAAAAATAAATGAATGAATAAAAAATGTAAAACAAATAAAATGGGAGGGGGGGCGGCCAGGCCTGGGAACCATTGGGCCCCTTACAGGGGTAATGCAAAAAATAAATAAATAAATGAATGAATAAAAAATGTAAAACAAATAAAATGGGAGGGGGGGGGGGGGCGGCCGGGCCTGGGAACAATTGGGCCCCTTACAGGTGTAATGCAAAAAATAAATAAATAAATGAATGAATAAAAAATTTAAAACAAATAAAATGGGAGGGGGGGCGGCCGGGCCTGGGAACCATTGGGCCCCTTACAGGGGTAATGCAAAAAATAAATAAATAAATAAATGAATAAAAAATGTAAAACAAATAAAATGGGAGGGGGGGGGGGCGGCTGGGCCTGGGAACAATTGGGCCCCTTACAGGTGTAATGCAAAAAATAAATAAATAAATGAAAGAATAAAAAATGTAAAACAAATAAAATGGGAGGGGGGCCATCCGAGCCTGTAAGGGGCCCTGGGGACCATCAGGCTCCTTACAGGTATAATGCAAAAAAATAAATAAAGAAAAACAGGAGGGGGGCCAATGGGGCCCTTTGGGACCATCGGCTCCTTAAAGGCCCTGATGGCGGCCCTGTATACAAGTAATATCTAAACTGCACACTAAACTGCCTGATTCCTATACCACTATACTACAACACACTAACCACTACACTAACCACTACACTATACTCTACACTCTACACCAGGGATCTCCAAACTACAGCCCTCCAGCTGCTGTGGAACTACACTTCCCATGAGGCATTGTAAAACTCTGACATTCGTAGACATTACTAGGCATGATGGGAATTGTAGTTCCTGAACACCTGGAGGGCCATAGTTTGGAGACTCCTGCTCTACACTATACTCTACACTATACTCTACACTATACTCTACACTATACTCTGCACTGTCCACTACACACTAAACTTCCCACTACACTAAACTGCCTACTACACTACAAAATTAGGAGGACGGACCTGGACACACACACTGGTGTGGGATTTCGCCCCCCCCAAATGTTGCGCCCAGGGCCACGGCCCCCCTCGCACCCCTCACGCTACGCCACTGGTTCAGCCCAGAATTTTATGACCTTTGTCTGGTCGGGGTGGTGCTAACAGGGCAACCTACTAAATAAATGTTGGCTGATTCAGAAGGAATTATATGAAATGTGACTGTGCATGGTCAGCTTTAGAGGTCCAGTTTTGCTTTCTTTTACCGTAGTGGACTGACTTGAGTCACAATCTGCAACAAATAGCCCAGTCTGCACTCCGGAACCCCTTCGGACCATATTTAGACGCCGTTATGTAACATAAACACTGTGGGGCTCTCACTTCTCGCCTACGCTTTTCCCTTTCAACATTTAACTTTCAGAACATTTTTTTTTTCTTTATTTAAACAAAACAAATAAAAGTAACACTTTGAAACACAATGGAGCTGGGATTAATCCCACATACCTAGGTCTATCGCTTTAGTACCACAATATAAAAAAGCAGCAAGTGAAAAATTCCTCAATAATCCAGCCTGGTGGGTTTAACGCAACAATGTACAGAGGGAGCCGGGCTCAGATGGAAAACAAATGACATTCAATAAGAAGCTTAAAGGGTCACTAAAGGAAAATATTTGTTTAGCTAAATAGCTTCCTATACCTTACTGCGGTGCTGTTTTCATGTCCTCATTGTTTTTGCTTTGAAGTTGCTGTAATCCTTCTCTGATCTCCACACTTCCTGCTTGTCTAGCTCCTTATGAAAAATCTCATGGCAGCTTTTCACTGTGGTCCAAGCTGTCATTACTGTGTGTCTAAAACTCCTCAGAACCAATCAGATTCATTTTAAAAACAAAACACTGCCCTGGATTTGTTTGTTTTTGTTCTGTGTGTCTTCTGTACTTCACAGAAACATGAAACCAGGTTAAAAACGAAAGTGAAACTAGAGGCACATTATATGATTGATTTTTTATCTATTTTTAATCATTTTTAAAATGAATCAGTTAACTTGTATGTCTCTATACCCTGTAAAGAGTCATTTCAGCAAAAATAAATGTTTTCCTTTAGTGACCCTTTAATTCTTCCCCCCCCTGTCTGCTAATCTGACCAACTGAAGACCCCCTCACCAACCTCACAAACTGAAGGCTCAGAAAATATAAAATATTTTAAATACTTACCTGCAGTATTTTTCTTTGGCTTCTTTCACATTGACGATACGGCTTACCGGGGTGGATCTCTTTTCAGAGGGAGGTGTAGCAGCGGCTGGCAGGTGTTCAGGAGGTGCTACTGCAGTGTTTACGTCTCAGGCTAGGGAATAGGTGCTAAACCGTCATGATGGCTTCCTCCAAAACTAGGTACAAGTTTGTAGTTCCACTCAGCTAAAGGTGGCTTTCACACATACTGTATCTCACAAAAGTTAGTACACCCCTCACATTTTTGTAAATATTTTATTCTATCTTTTCATGTGTCACCACTGAAGAAGTGACACTTTGCTACAATGTTGTGTAGTGAGTGTACAGTATAACAGTGTAAATTTGCTGTCCCCTCAAAATAACTCAACACACAGCCATTAATGTCTAAACCGCACCCGCGATCGGCAGTCACAGAGACAGGGACGTGGATCTCTGTGTGTAAACACAGAGATCCACATCCTGTTAGCAGGGCTGTTTGAAGGGATTTGGGGGCCCCAAGCAAGAAGCGGGGGACGGGGTGTTGCTGATTTTCAAGTTGAGAAGCATACCGCACAGCAGGAGATCAGTTTGCTGTTCCTGGCCGGACTGGAAGGAAGTGAGCACTGAGTGTGTGCACTTCCTGCCAGTCCGGCCAGGAACAGGAAACTGAATCTCCTGTACTGCGCAATTACGGTGCCCGGCCAGACTGCAGGAGGAACTAGGAAGGGAAACTTGGCCACGCTACGGGCTGCAGCCCTGCTGGGGCCCCAGGCAAGCTTGGGGCCCCAGGCAGTTGCTTGTTTTGCCTGTCTTGTTCCGACGGGCCTGCCTGTTAGGGAGAGGAGACCAATGGTGTGTCCCTTGTACATGGGGACAACCATCGGTAACCTCCCCCAGTCAGTCCCCTCCCCCCACAGTAAGAATCACCTAGCAAGGATCATATGTAACCCCTTGATCACCCCCTAGTGTTAAGCCCTTACCTGCCAGTCACATTTATACAGAAATCAGTAGGGTTGTCCTGATACCACTTTTTTAGGACCGAGTACAAGTACCGATACTTTTTACTGTGTGGAGTTACAGACAGAAGAACAAGAAGTGAGGCTTTCTCCGAAGAAATAAGGACATTTAAAAGCAAAATGGAAGGATGAGGTAAGTGAAGGAGGACTGCATTAAGGTAAAGGAAGCTATTTAGGGGAAAAAAAAAGTTCCTTTACAACCCCTTTAAGGATTTTGAGGAAGATGCTGGAAACTTGTTAAAAGCCTCATAACAGTGTTACTAAAAGGATATCATTATTTGTTGTTTCCACGGGTTACGAATGGTGTGATGTTTTATCTCATCCCGATTTGCTCATCTGTGCCGGGACCAGTGACTGGCACTGAGAGATAAGAGCTATCAGGGTTTCTAGGCTGGACTGTTCAAATATTGTACAGGGGACGGTTACTGGAAGTTTGGGCAAACAGAAAATGAATATAATCCAATGCGATATCAATCCAGGCCAGTTCAGAGTGGCGAACACCCATAAAGGCCACAGCGTGACTTGGCGTTAAAGTGAATTGGTCATAAGGAAACTGAGGCAAAGCCGAATCAGAGCAGCTCTTAAAGGGGTTGTAAAGGAAAAATGTTTTCCCTAAATAGCTTCCTTTACCTTAGTGCAGTCCTCCTTCACTTACCTCATCCTTCCATTTTGCTTTTAAATGTCCTTATTTCTTCTGAGAAATCCTCACTTCCTGTTCTTCTGTCTGTAACTCCACACAGTAATGCAAGGCTTTCTCCCTGGTGTGGAGAAAGCCTCTTGAGGGGGAGGGGGCGAGCAGGAGTGTCAGGACCCCCACTAACACACAGCTCCTTTCTCTATCTGCAAAGTAGAGAGTGTCCTGACTTGCCTGCTCACCCCCTCCCCCCTCAAGAGGCTGTTCTCCAGACCAGGAAGAGAGCCTCGCATTACTGTGTGCAGTTACAGACAGAAGAACAGGAAGTGAGGATTTCTCAGAAGAAATAAGGACACTTAAAAGCAAAATGGAAGGATGAGGTAAGTGAAGGAGGACTGCATATCTCCCAAGCGCCCCGGATTTCGCCGGACTGTCCCGTGATTCGCGGTAAATCCTGCGGTCCCGCGATTAGGGCTAGAGTCCTGCGAATCAGCGGTAACCCCCCCCCCCCCCGCTCAACAACTCCGATCCACGGAGCCCCCCTGCTCTACAACTTTAATCCGCAAAACTCAACAACACTCCGATCTGTGGAAACCCCACCCCCCCCGCCCAACAACTCCGATCAGTGGACCCCTACTCAAGAACTCCGATCCACGGAACCCCCCCTCTCAACAAATTTGATCTGCGGAACCCCCCCGCCGCTCAACAACTCCGATACGCAACACCCCCCCGCCCGTTTAACAACTCCGATCTGTGGAACCCCCCCACTCAACAACTCCGATCCACGGAACCCCCCCACGCTCAACAACTAACTTTGGCGGAAACCCCCCCCACTAAACAACTTTGATCTGCGGAACCCCCCCCCCCCCCCGCTCAACAGCTCTGATCCGCGGAACCCCCCCTGCCCAAAACAACTCCGATCCGCGGCAACCCCCCCTGCCCCCCTGCTCAAAACAACTCCGATCCGCGCCCCCCCCCCCCCCCCGCGCAACAATTTTGTTGGGAGGTATGCTCATCTCATTTGCCCCTCATTCTGAAGTTGAAAAGTGAAAAGTTGGTAAGGTAAAGAAAGCTATTTAGGAAAAAATAAATTTCCTTTACAATCCCTTTAATATAGCAATTGCGGTTGGGTCTGGGTTAGTGATCAACTCATTTTTTAAAGTGGAGAAACTGTGGAACTTTTGCCAGGATTTTTTATTGTTGTCTAGGTAACCAATTGGAAGACTTTCCCTCACTTCCAGGTGACAGAATGTTACAGGAACAGGAAGTTAAGAAAAATCTCCCCAATGGTGACAGTGACAACAACACTGTTGTTTCTTTGATCCTGTGGCCCCCCCGACAATAAGATCTCACTGTACTGGGTTTTCTGTTGCCATCATTACATAATCTAAAACTATGAAAACAGTGGAAGGTTTTGAAATGTTCGTGTGGGTGTGTTCCAATATCATGAACTATAATATTTGCTTACACCTCCAATCCTGCTAATTAAACATTTCCAGATAATAGGCCCTTATCAGACCTTTTTCTTTATTTGATCAAAGTGTTTGACGTAAGTCGGTGTTTTGGTTTCCACTTCACAATGCAATCACATGGCAACCAATGACCGGACATTTTCGGGGTCTCCTTGTCCAGATTCTCCTTGTGTTTATGGGAAACTAAAACTGGTGTTTTTCTCTGTTCTATTTTAAATTCTATCTAAAAAAAAAAATCTGTTGTCCTTGTCCCTCATGTTGGTGCCTCTTCTGGGTGTAGAGCAGGGCCGCCATCAGGGGAATACAGGCAGTACACCTGTAAGGGATCCGGAGGCCCCAAAGGGCCCGGAGGCCTCCAGGGCCCCAGATGGCAACCCCCCCCTTTTTTTATTTAGTTTTTATGAAAAAAAAAAAAAAAACATTTTAATATATTTTTATTTTATTTTTTATTAAAGGGACAATTTTTTTTAGAGGTCTGCAAGTCCCCGGAGGCCCCCAGGGCCCTGGATGGCAACCCCCCTTTTTTTTATAAAAAAAAAAAAACTTTTTAATATATATTTTTTATTTTTTTATTAAAGGGACAATTTTTTTTAGAGGTCTGCAAGTCCCCGGAGGCCCCCAGGGCCCTGGATGGCAACCCCCCTTTTTTTTATAAAAAAAAAAAAACTTTTTAATATATATTTTTTATTTTTTTATTAAAGGGACAATTTTTTTTAGAGGTCTGCAAGTCCCCGGAGGCCCCCAGGGCCCTGGATGGCAACCCCCCTTTTTTTTATAAAAAAAAAAATACTTTTTAATATATATTTTTTATTTTTTTATTAAAGGGACATTTTTTTTTTTATTATTAAATGGCCCAGAGGTTTATTTTTTTTAAAGGGCCCAGAGGTCCCGGATGGCAACCCCCTCTTTTTTTGTAATTTATTTTTATAAAAAAATAAATACATTTATTAAAGGGCCCAGAGGTCCCGGAGGGCAACCCCCCTTTTTTTTGTAATTTCTTTTTATAAAAAAATAAATACATTTATTAAAGGGCCCAAAGGTCCCCAGGGCCCCAGGGGGCCCATGCCTGAAGCTGTGTAAGGGGCCCCATAATCCTGATGGCGGCCCTGGTGTAGAGAATAATAATCCAGTGCTGCAGTTTGTACCCATGCCAACCAGCCCCTTCCTCATGTCTCCATCACACCATGCAGGGGTCTTCAAGTTACACTACAGTAGTCCTCCTGGTGTTAAGGAATTGCGTGTCCCATGAGGTCTTTCAAGACTCTGATAGCCACAGGCATGACTCCCAGAGGCATGATGAGACTTGTAGTCCATCAACACTTGGAGGGCCATAGTTTGGAGACCCCTGCAAGCCTATGAAGAACCCACCACTGGACAGTCAATGGAAAGCGTCCAAATCACCCAGGAAGGAAGCCCAGGAACTCTAGGTGTAATGTGCCCACGCCAACCATCCCCTTGCTCTTGGATGCATCACACGCTGCAGGGGTCTTTAAGTTACAGCCATCCAGGCAGGGCCATCTTTAAGGCAGGGCAAAAGGGGAAGCTGCCCTGGGCTCTGTCATTGTTGTGGGGCCCAAAGCAGCTGCCTCATACTTGCCAACTATCCCAATTTAAATTTCCTTGTCCCTTGAAGTTTTAGCCCTGTGCTGTGTCCTGATATCTCAGTGTGAAGTGCTGCTACTAATGCTGCCCAACTCTGCCCTATGGTTGCGTACAGATGACTCACCAGCAGACCCTGTGTTAACATGTAAATAACCATCTTTTATATGTAAATAACGGGAGTATTCATATGTAAATAGCTGAGGCCGTTGACATTCATATGTAAATAAAGGCAGCATTCATTTGTATATCAAGAGATGATGTGCTGTAGCCTCTAGCAACCAATCAGTGAGCGGTATTACTGTACAGTAATCTCTAGCAACCAATCAACAAGAAGAAATCATGTGCTGTAACCTCTAGCAACTAATCGGTGAGCCCTAATGTGTACTATAACCTCTGGGGGGGTCGTGGCGGCGGTTAATGATGGGATGTGATAGCACCGCATCTCTGGACCCCTTTACATTACACAGCACCCTGCACCTCTGGACCCCTTTACATTACACAGCACCCTGCACCTCTGGACCCCTTTACATTACACAGCACTCTGCACCTCTGGACCCCTTTACATTACACAGCACCCTGCACCTCTGGAACCTTTTACATTACACAGCACCCAGCACCTCTGGACCCCTCTACATTACACAGCACCCTGCACCTCTGGACCCCTTTACATTACACAGCACCCTGCACCTCTGGACCCCTTTACATTACACAGCACCCTGCACCTCTGGACCCCTCTACATTACACAGCACCCAGCACCTCTGGACCCCTTTACATTACACAGCACCCTGCACCTCTGGACCCCTCTACATTACACAGCACCCAGCACCTCTGGACCCCTTTACATTACACAGCACCCTGCACCTCTGGACCCCTCTACATTACACAGCACCCAGCACCTCTGGACCACTTTACATTACATAGCCCCTCACAGTTTATTACACAGACACCCCCCTAACAGTTCTGGACCCCCTGCATGTTACACAGACCTCCCTACAGTACAGACACCCCTCCCTACAATACAGACCCCCTCCCTACAGTACAGACCCACTCTACAATGAAGACCCCCTACATTACAGACCCACTCTACAATACAGAACCCCCTACATTACAGACCCCCTGTAAAATACAGCCCATACAGACCCCCTCTACATTACAGAGACGTGACCCGCAGGCCGCCACGGGCCACTGGCAGCCCACCGGCATATGCCCGGTCTGCCCTATGGCCAGTCCGGGCCTGGTCTCAGAGCAGGTGGAGAGCAAAATTGCATGGGGGGGCCCCAAGAATTTATTTTGCCCGGAGTCCAATCAACATTAAAAACGGCCCTGGGTCCATGATGTCCAGGTGTTCTGCAGTCCTAACACACTCCCTAGGGTGACAACGCTACTCCTCCTCAGCTACTGTATTGTAAAAGAGTGTTTTCACCCTAGGACAGGGACGACGGGTGACCCTTAGCAGGGACGATGGGTGAAAATGAAGGTAACAAAATCCTGAAAAAAAGAAAACGAATGCAGCCAGCACATCTAAGGACTGGTAAGCTGCAATATGCAGCATCCTTTCCCCTTACGATTCTTATCCTGAAATTTTAGTATACAATAAGGGCTCTTTCACACTGAGCGTCCGTTCAGATCCGCCTGCCGTTTTTTTATGCGGACCTGAATGGGCGCTCCGTGCTCCTCTATGGAGCCGCGGATGTCAGCGGTGACATGCCCACTGACATCCGACCCGCTCTGATCCGCCAAAGAGTGACGGAGGAAAAACCTACTTTTCCATCTATCTGGCAGATCGGATCGGGTGAACACGGACATACGGTCCGTGTTCATTCGATCCCCCCATAGGGGAGAGCGGAGAAAAGACAGGACGGTCCCTGTACAGTGTGCAGGGACCGCCCTGTCATCCGCCGGCTCAGCGGGGATCAACGGAGCGATCCCCACTGAGCAAACGGAGGTGCACGGGGCAGATCATTACTGATCCGTCCCGTGTGAAAGAGCCCTAAGGCCCCGTACATACGGCAGAGAACCTCGACGGGCAGAACACATCGTTCCGCCCGTCGAGGTTCTCTGCCGGCCGTCAGATTCGGCGACCCGCCCGTCGGGAAAGGCAACCAGCCATTCATCCCGACGGGCCGTCGAGCAAATAGAGAACCTGCTCTCTATTTCGGCTCGACGGGTTTCCCGACGGGATGCTCGCCGAATCCGTACACACGGCCGAGGTTCTCGGCAGAATGCGGCTCCCAGCGAGGTTCTCGCTGGTTTCTGCCGAGAACCTCGGCCGAGTGTACGCCGCCTAAGAGTTGTTGGCCAGAAAAGGAAAACGGATAACACAGACGACTGTCCTCTCCAGAGCCTTTTATACACTTCATTGCCTTCGGATGAAAATTGCTGAGAATAACATTAACTTTGAAGGGCGCTGTTCAAACTCCAATGTACCGAGTTCAAGTTGGTCGGGTCATGTACTGATATAGCAGCGGCTTAATGGCTCCTTAACTATGTGCTGGAGATCTTTATCGAATAACATTACTACTTATCAGCGTGTTTTGTATTTCATTACCACATATTAAAATAACACTAAACTATACTCTTATTTAAAAAAAAATAATAATCCATACCACTGTTTAATGGCCCTGTAATCTGGGGACAAAAAAAATTCAAAGTCAGCAGCTACAAATACCGCAGCTGCTCACTTTTAACCACTTTAACCCCCGGCAGGGCCGTCATCAGGGGGGTACAGGCAGTACACCTGTAAGGGTCCCCAGGGGCCCTGGTAGCAACCCCATTTTTTTTAATATTTTTTTTTTAAGAGCCCCTGGAGATCCCCAGGGCCCCGTATGTTAACCTCCCTTCTTTTTATTTTATCATTTTTTTTATATTTTAATTTTTTTGTTTTTATTAAAGGGCCCGGAGGTCCCCAGGGCCCCAGATGTTAACCTCCCTTCTTTTTATTTTATCATTTTTTTATACATTTTTTTGTCCCCAGGCAACCCCGCTTTTTTTATTTTATGTATTAATGGTTTTATTTTTTATATATATATATCTTTATATTTATTTAATTTTTTTGTTTTTTTTAAAGGGCCCAGAGGTATCCAGGGCCCCGCATGGCAACCCCCCTTTTTATTTTTTTTATTAATGGTTTTATTTATTTTTTATATATTTTCTATTTTTTTTATAAAATTTATTTATACATATTTTTGTATTTATTTTAAAAGGTCCAGAGGTCCCCAGGGCCCGGATGGCAAACCCCCCTGTTTTTTTTATATATATATATTTTTTTAAAGGGCCCAGAGGTCTCCAGGGCCCCCGGATGGCAACCCCCCCCCCTTTTTTGTATTCATTTTTTTTATTTAATTTTTACATATTTTTTTTTTATAATTTTATTTATTTATTTTTTATATATATATCCAGGGCCCCGGATGGGATGGCAACCCCCCTTTTTACTTTATGTTACAATAATTATTATTCATTTTTCTTAAAAAACATTTTCACTCAGTTTAGGCCGTTACGTATTCTTCTACATATTTTTGGTAAAAATCGCAATAAGTGTATACTGATTGGTTTGCGCAAAGCTTATAGCGCCTACAAAATAGGGGATAGATTTATGGCATTTTATTATTATTATTTTTTTACTACTAATGGTGGAGATCTGCAATTTATCGTGACTGCGACATTGCGGCAGACAAATCGGACACTTTTGACACTTTTTTTTTTAAACCATTGACATTTATACAGCGATCAGTGCTATTAATAGTCACTGATTACTGGTTAAATGTGTTCCCTCACTGTGTGTTCTAACTGTAGGGGTAGGGGACTGACTGGGGGAGGAGACCGATCAGTGTTGCTATATACTAGGAACACACAATCTGTCTCCTCTCCTCTGATAGGATGTGGATTTGTGTGTTTACACACACAGATCCCTGTACCAGCTCTGTCACGAGTGATCGCAGGGGCCAGGCAGACATCGCGGCCGCCGGGCACGTCCATCGGACTTTTGTACAAAGTGCAAATACGCATGCTCAGAACCAATGTTAAAATCAACCAACAATAGCAGAAGTTAACCAAAGGGTGGCGGTAAGGAGCAGAAAAACGACGTGATGATGGAAAAGTTTTAGAAAAGTTTGCAGAAAAGTCTGACTGTGTGTATGCTATGGGTGTGACCGGACAAATCAATTAGGACAAAAATCCAAGGGAAATTTTGTTGGATGTCCGACCGTGTGTACGGGGCTTAAGAGTAAGTTCCACTTTTTGGTGGGGGCGGAGACAAGACCAGTCACCCTGCACAAGGAGAGAGAGCAGAGCTGTGGGAGAGGCCCAGCAGGCTCCACCCACTATAGGCTGCCTGCAGAAAACTACAGGAGGGGGCGGAGACAAGACCAGTCACCCTGCGAAAGGAGAGAGAGCAGAGCTGTGGGAGGGGCCCAGCAGGCTCCACCCACTACAGGCTGCCTGCAGAAAACTACAGGAGGGGGCGGAGACAAGACCAGTCACCCTGCGAAAGGAGAGAGAGCAGAGCTGTGGGAGGGGCCCAGCAGGCTCCACCCACTACAGGCTGCCTGCAGAAAACTACAGGAGGGGGCGGAGACAAGACCAGTCACCCTGCGAAAGGAGAGAGAGCAGAGCTGTGGGAGGGGCCCAGCAGGCTCCACCCACTACAGGCTGCCTGCAGAAAACTACAGGAGGGGGCGGAGACAAGACCAGTCACCCTGCGAAAGGAGAGAGAGCAGAGCTGTGGGAGGGGCCCAGCAGGCTCCACCCACTACAGGCTGCCTGCAGAAAACTACAGGAGGGGGCGGAGACAAGACCAGTCACCCTGCACAAGGAGAGAGAGCAGCAGTGAGCGGTCTTCATTACAGGAAGTCTCACACTGGATGACTGCACAGATCTGGAAGAATTAAACAAAGCTCACCACAGACTCAAGAAAAATACACATGATGAATGGATTTAGTATTTGTTAATCCTGAAGTTCACATGTAACACTTTTGCGACGTGAAATGCGTTACATAAGCGGAAATATCTCTCCAATGATTGGTGTTCACCAGAATGTAACTTTACATCGGAGAGTCACCTTCGTGGAGGGTGACCGGTCACTGCTCTGGGGGTCATATCACGGAGGGTTAGAATGGATGCCGCTGACCGGCAGGTGAATGACCCCCAATTCTTCCTCTTGTACATTGGAGTATTTTGACTGTCTTTGATTCCAATGATGTTTGTTTCTCTTTTTGCCATTTTTCATGAGACAAAGGTCAGATACAGCAGCAAAGCACAAGGTGTATTTTGACCCCGTGACCGCGCATTCACCCCTCGCTTTGGCTCTTCCAAACAAAAAGCAATGCATTCATGTCTGAGGAACCCAGATGTTTATGGCAATGAAAGATTTATGCTTTCTCCATTAAAGAACAACTCCGCTAGGGTGACCACATTTTCAAACTACCATTCAGGGACACCCTCCCTTCCCAAAAATCAGCTTGTGCTGTAACGAATCACAGCACAGTGATTGGACACAAGAGGCGGGATTTATAATTTCTCCAATCACAAGCAGGGGGCGGGGACTGTGTTCTTCCAGGCACTCCAGGCCAGGACAAGTACTGTCAGTGAGTAAAGCGGTGATGTGGTGCCCTTTTTTGGGGGCATTAGTTTGGCATGGGGGGGGGGGGTGGCTGTGTCAGTTTCATTCAGGGACACTGTATTGTCCTGGAATGAAGGTGCCCGGGACAGACATGCAAAATGCGGGACTGTCCCAGGCAATCCGGGACACGTGGCCCCCCAAACTCCGATAAGCGCTAACCACACTGAAAAACAATAACGCCATGATCGCAGTCTGGAGAGTATGGTTAAAACTCAGCGGGGGGGTTGCCATACGTATGTGGCAGGCACCATAACTCAAGTTCACGTTTGGATGCAAGAAGGCGCCTGGCTTCAATTGTTTTCAAGTGTTGTCATGCTGCTATTTAAAAATTTCTGATACAATGAATATATACCGTGTGTGTATATATACAGTGGAACCTCAGATTACGAGCATAATTCGTTCCAGGAGAATGCTTGTAATCCAAAGCACTCGCATATCAAAGCGAGTTTCCCCCATTGGGCCAGATTCACATACATTTGCGGCGGCGTAGAGCAAGGCATTTACACTACGCCGCCGCAACTTACTAGAGCAAGTGCTTGATTCACAAAGCACTTACCTGTAAAGTTGCGGCGGCGTAGCGAAAATCCCCCGGCGCAAGCCCGCGTAATTCAAATGAGCCGGGTAGGGGGCGTAGAGAATTTAAATTAGGCGCGTTCCCGCGCCGAACGTACTGCGCATGCGCCGTCCCAAAAACTTCCCGACGTGCATTGCGCAAAATGACGTCGCAAGGACGTCATTGTTTTCGACGTGTACGTAAATGGCGGCCAGCCCCATTCACAGACGACTTACGCAAACGACGTTAAATTTTCAAATGGCGACGGCCATACTTAACATAGGATGCGCCACCTAGGGGGCATGTTTATCTCTTACGGAAACGTCGTAAAGTCACTGCGTCGGGCCCGCGTACGATCGTGAATTGGCGTATCTCGCTGATTTACATATTCTCGCCGTAAATCAGCGGGAACGCCCCTAGCGACCATTTTAAAATTGCAGTTCCGATACGACGGCGAAATACAATTACGCCGCTCGTATCCGAAATCAATCCCGGCGTATCTTGTTTTCTGAATACAGAAAACAGATACGGCGGCGTAGGTTAGAAGTTACGCGGCTTATCTACAGATAAGCCGCGTAACTTCTACCTGAATCTGGCCCATTGAAGTCAATGAAAACGGAAAAAAAAATCTGCATTGACTTGGCATGCAATACCGCATGTGACCAAAGTAAAAGTTTGTCGCCATTTCATTTGTCACCATTCCACAAGCGGGTGCGATTTTGAAGCGTGACATGTTGGGTATCAATTTACTTGGTGTAACAATATCTTTCACAATATAAAAAATAAAATAGGCTAACTTTACTGTTGTCTTATTTTTTTTAAAAGTGCGCTTGTAGGACCGCTGCGCAAATATGGTGTGACATAAAGTATTGCAATGACCACCATTTTATTCTCTAGGGTGTTAAAAATATATATATATATATAAATATAATGTCTGGGGGTTCTAAGTAATTTTCTAGCAAAAACAAATTTGATTTTAACTTGTACAACAACAACAACGAATCTCAAAAAGAGGCTCGGTCCTTAAAACGGTTGTATAGGGATTTTTTTTACTTCTACCTACAGGTAAGTCTATAATAAGGATTACCTGTAGGTTAAAAAAAAATATGTCCTAAATCTTTACGGTCTCGGAGATATTCCCCTCGCAAAGCCTCTTGAGGGGGGAGAGGGCGAGCAGGAGAGTCAGGACACCCACTAAAACACAGCTCCTTTCTCTATCTGCAACGTAGAGAGTCCTGACTCTCCTGTAGTCCAAGGGAGGGGGCGAGCACGACACTCCACACCAGGGAGAAAGCCTTGCATTACTGTGTGGAGTTACAGACAGAAGAACAGGAAGTGAGGATTTCTCAGAAGAAATAAGGACATTTAAAAGCAAAATGGAAGGATGAGGTAAGTGAAGGAGGACTGCACTAAGGTAAAGGAAGATATTTAGGGGGAAAAAAAATCCTTTACAACCCCTTTAAAGCCATTTCAGACGTTTTGGGGATCATCGTTGCAAACCGAGAAGACAGCATAGTTCTGGATGGGCAGTTGGCCCGGGTACAAATAAATAAATGATTTGCATGAAATGTATAATACATTTCTTATTTTTCTATGTATTGATGGAACTAAGATCTGCAGATACCATCTGTTTTAGCGGGCTTCACTATACTTTAAAAAGTGGATATAGTTAAGGCAAGAGAGTGATAGCATGGGGAAGGTTTAGAACCTCTGGCAGCTTTTTATTGCTGTGTGTGCTCCTGTTGGAAAGATAAAAATATGATACAAACACACTTCAAACAGATCAATGATTTTATATAATGACATGCTTCTAACCACTGCACTCTGTATACTGGGCTTTATATGACTTCATTCTGACCACTACACTCTGTACAACAGGCTGCATATGACATACCCCTGACCACTACACTCTGTGTTCTGGCTTGTATAGGACATATTCTTGACCACTGCATTGTGTATGCCTAGCTTTATACACCATACTCATGACCGCTGCAATGGGGTGCACATGACATACTCCTGACCACTGCACACTGCATGCCCAGATTTATATGACATACTCCTGACCACTGCACTCTGTATGTCCAGCTGTATATGTCATCAGTGGTGGCTGGTGCTCCATTTTTTTTTGGGGGGGGGGCAAACAAACCAACCGCCACCCCCCAGTTTAGCCGGTCCGTCAGTCAACCCCCCCCCCACGATTAGTCAGTCATTTGGCAAACACACCCTTACCCCATCTAGGTCACAGGCCTGTGACTCCTCTTCAGTGTCTCTTCCTCATTGTCTCCTCCTCTGTGTCTCCTCCTCTGTGTCTCCTCCCCGTTGTTTCCTCCTCGGTGTCTCCTCCTCGGTGTCTCCTCCTCTGTGTCCCCTCCCCGTTGTTTCCTCCTCGGTGTCTTCTCCTCGGTGTTTCCTCCTCGGTGTCTCCTCCTCGTTGTCTCCTCCTCGGTGTCTCCTCCTCGGTGTCTCCTCCTCTGTGTCTCCTCCCCGTTGTTTCCTCCTCGGTGTCTCCTCCTCGGTGTCTCCTCCTCTGTGTCTCCTCCCCGTTGTTTCCTCCTCGGTGTCTCCTCCTCGGTGTTTCCTCCTCGGTGTCTCCTCCTCGTTGTCTCCTCCTCGGTGTCTCCTCCTCGGTGTCTCCTCCTCTGTGTCTCCTCCCCGTTGTTTCCTCCTCGGTGTCTCCTCCTCGGTGTCTCCTCCTCGGTGTTTCCTCCTCGGTGTTTCCTCCTCGTTGTCTCCTCCTCGGTGTCTCCTCCTCGGTGTTTCCTCCTCGGCGTCTCCTCCTCGGTGTTTCCTCCTCGTCGCCTCCTCTGTGTTTTTTCCTCGTTGTCTCCTGCACGGTGTCTCTTCCTCGGTGGCTTCCCCTGCGTCTCCTCCTCCTCTGCGGCCAATACGAACACTTCTCCTCTCGGCTAATCGGGTCTCAGGACCCGCTTCCTAATTGCTTGGAGCAGAATCAGGATCGGTGGGCTCAGGGCGCAGTGCTCTGCTATCTGAGCCCACCCTTTTTTGAAGCCAATTAGAGCCTCAGGCAAGACAAGACCGGTCACCCTGCACAAGAGAGAGAGAGAGCAGAGAACTGGGAGGGACTGAGCAGCTCCACCCACTACAGACTGCCTGCAGAAAACTACAGGAGGGGGCGGAGACAAGACCAGTCACCCTGCACAAGGAGGGAGAGCAGCAGTGAGCGGTCTTTATTACAGGAAGTCTCACACTGGATTACTGCACAGATCTGTAAGAAATATAACAATCTCACCAAGACTCAAGAAGCAATACACATGATGAATGGATTTATCCCTGGGTTCAGCTTTGATACCTCTTTTGACCCTTTTTTTTCGATTGAAAATAGCTGTGGAGCCGCTTTAGTTGGGAAAGGGTTAACTTTTTATATGACGGACTCCATCCCGCCCCCCCCCCGGCTTACATAAAAATAGGAAATCCCTTTAATATCTGGCAGGCAAGAGCGCGTGCCAAAAGCCTTCCATCCCACCTACAGAGGAGACGTCCTCCGGGGGCAGGAAACAGACACGCGAGGCTGGAAAGGGAAGAGACATTGGACGGATTACTTTCATTCTTCTAATGATATGATAACAGATCTGCGGTCTGATATGGTGCCGGCCTTGCGGAGGATCACAGGGCCAGAAGGAGCCAGGACAAAATAATAAATCGCTTTTTTATTTGCAAGCATAAAATGTTTTCTAGAACAAATTCCTCCTCCAAAAATTCTCATTGTCATTTGGGATTCTGTTTTTGGTTTTTAAATTAGGTGCCGGTGGATTATTTCACTAGTGCTGAAGTTAAAGTGACACTAAATGATATCCTTATTCTCCAAATTCGATGTGTCCGCCATAATGTCACCGTCACAATAATCACTGCCATTACTAGTAAAAAAAAAAAATATATTAATAAAAATGCCATAAAACTACCCCCTATTAAATTTTGCGCAAACCAATCAATATACGCTTATTTTTTTACCAAAAATATGTAGAAGAATACATATCAGCCATATCAGCAAAAAGCTGGTATAACTTTACGAGGCAAAAAGATGACTAAAGAGTCATCTTTTTGCCTCGTAAAGTTATACCAGCTTTTTGCTGGTCTAATATTAGACAGCCCATGTTAAGTATGGCCGTCGTTCCCGCGTCGAATATCAACGTTTTCCGACGTCTTTTTTTATGTAAGTCGTCCGGGAATAGGAATGTTCGTAAACGACGCTACTCAAAAAAAATGGCGTAACGACGTGATTTCGCGCAATGCACGGCGGGAAATTTCTGAACGGAGCATGCGCAGTTCGATCGCTGCGGGGACGCGCATAATTTAAATGCTTCACGCCCCCTAATCGCGTATTTCGATTACGCGGCGCCGTATCGTACGGGCAAAAATCTACCAGAATTCGATTTAGAGCCTGGTAAAATACGGCAGCGTAGAGTATTTCGAAAACGCTGCGCAAATTTACGTGTACCTGAATCTGGCCCATTGTCTTTAATTCTGTTTTGATGTACTTACCTGGTATGATTATGTATTGCATCATATGTATACAATTCTTTTCATCCATAGATTGTTGTATATGCTTATTTGTCCCTGAGGAAGCCCGAATGGGCGAAACATTTCGGACCCAATATTCAATTCCACCTATGGTGAAACACAATCTCTTATATGATCATTCCTTTAGCTCTGTTTTGTATTGTTTGTTTATACTATATGTGATAAATTATTAAAAATCATTTTTTTATATATACAAGTTTTGTCTACAGTGTATGCTCTCTGCGGTTCCAGAGTTAATACTATCACTTATTGACATACTCAATTTGCATTCATACAGTCCCACGCCTCATCTCTTAATTGGGAACATATATTAATTGTCATTTAAAGCGACGCAGTGCCGAATCGCAAAAAGTGCTCCTGTCTTTGGGCAGCCAAATGGTCCGGGGCTGAAGTGGTTAAACATTGTAAACAGACATGATATCTAACATGCTAAGACATGGGGTGCTTTATTTTTAATTAAAATTGTAGTTTAAAAATGTATTTAAAAAAATATAAAAAAGTTTTTAATATTGAATTTACAACTTTAGGGTTCTGCGTCACTCAGACCAAAGATGGTGAGATGTGTAGAAGAATGAAGGGCGGGGAGGATTTGGTTACTGAAGAGGACCTGTTGGCAGCGATATGACATTTACGTTCCAGTCACAAATCAGTTTTGGCAGGAATCATTTTCACAGGTCTCTTGGTGTAATTTAATGAGTCGACATATTTTTGTAGTCTTCGGGCCAGATTCTCAGAGGCGCTACGCCTGCGTAAATGTATATGCGCGGCGTAATAGTAAATGTTCGCCTGCGTATCGATACGCGGTAAACACAGAACCACATACGCGCGAAAAAAAATTCCGTCTCTGCGGCGAAAATGCATTAAGCTAGCGCGGCGTAGGCGCATAGTTACGCATGAAAAATATTCATTTCCCATTGAATTAGCATGCAAATATGCAAATGAGGGAGATGCGCGTATTCCCGAAACTACGCGCGTCCGGCGTTGGCTACTCGTGGTGCGCGTAACTCGAAAGCCTTGAGTAAACATACCCCTCATAAAAGCACGGGTAACTTTGCTCAAGGCCGTGTGCAAGTCAGCTGGAGAGCAACTACAGCAGCACCGTAACGGACTAGCTGAGCAATCACACTTACTGGACAACACATTCGTATGCCAATGATGCCAGGGCCAGCCATGGTCTTATCACTACTAAGGTATGCAGAGGAAGAGGCACATAGAAGGAGGAGTAGGAGGAGGGGGGCACGTGAGAGGATCTACCGAGCGCGCATGAGGCTCTTTGGCATGGGTGATGAGGAGGTGTATCGCATCTTCAGATTCAGCCCTGCTGCCATCCTGGAAATAACCACAGCCCTGCAGGATGACATCACCAGCCAGACATACCGCTCACGTGCACTGCAGCCACTGGTGAAGGTACTGGCAACACTGCATTTCCTGGCCAGTGGATCATTCCAGCGTACAAGTGGAGTGGTGGCTGGGATGTCACAAACCAGCATAAGCAGATGTGTGCACCAGGTAATCCCCGCAATCCTCAGACGCATGTCCAACCAGTTCATCAGACCCACCACTGTGCACCTGCGGCAGAAGGCAATGACAGATTTCTACAGAATTGACGGATTCCCACGCACCATCGGGGCCATTGATTGCACACATGTGGCACTCCAGCCCCCCAGTGCCACAGAGCACATATACCGCAATCGGAAGCATTGGCATTCCATCAACGTACAGGTGATAGCCGATGCCAAATACCTCATATGGCACGTCCGTGCCAAAGACCCCGGGTCCAGCCATGACAGCTACATCTACCGTCAAAGCAACATCCCAGAAGATTTTGAGCAGGACATGTATGGGGACAGCTGGCTGGTTGGTGAGTGACATGGGTGGCAGCCATGACTATCCCCTCCCATGATGCACAACAGAAGTGGCACATGCATGACTACCATCCTCCTGTATTTTCCCTTACAGGTGACTCTGCATATACACTGGGACCCCATCTCATGACTCCTTTCCGGAACCCCCAAACCAGAGGAGAGAGAAGATACAATGAAGCACACATCAAAACCCGTGGAGTGGTGGAGCGCACATTTGGCCTCCTGAAGTCCCGTTTCCGATGCCTGGATAAGTCTGGGGGGGCCCTATTGTATTCCCCCAACTTTGTGGGTCAGATCATTGGTGCATGTTGTATTCTGCACAACTTTGCCATGCGAAAGGGCCTGCACATTGCCCTACGTGATGACCTGACCCCCCAACCACACAGTCCCCCCCCGCCAGAGGAGACCCCGTCAGCTGATGGAAGAGCAGTCAGGAGGGTCCTCGTGTTACGAATCTTTGACCGTTAAACACACACATACAGCATGGCACACAGACAATGCACGCGTGTACACCACTGATGTCCCTAGATCACACACACCACATGCACATCGCATTGGATTAGCCCAAGTCCAGCATGTAGGAGTTGGGAGCAGCAACGCCACGTCAAGGCCCCAATGATGTTGCTGTCCATTCATACACCTTTCACACATCATTCATACAGCCGTGGGGTTAACTTCACCTCCACGGCCGAGGGTGACACCCCTTACTGTCAGGAGTGCCACCCTCTCACATTCACACACCATTCACACTGCACCGTGTGCAGTATTAAAAAATAAATAAAAAAAGCTCTTATCCAGAGCACAAAAATAAATAAAAAAAGCTCTTATCCAGAGCATAACAAATAACAAAAAAAGCTCTTATCCAGAGCATAATAATAAAGAAAAATAAAATTAATGGGCCTGGCGGGGGCTCTGCCTGGTGCCACGGGTCCTGCCCCTCACTTGCCTGGGGGCAGCCACAGATGGGGGGGGGGGCAGCAGGTTGAGGAGGAGCATCCCCACGTCCCTCCCTGGCTGCCTGCATGCCCTCCAGGGCAACCGCTATGCGGGTCTGCACAGCAGTCTGCGCCTCGACAGCAAGGCGCAGGGCACGAACCTCCCCCACAAGTTCCGAGGTGTTTTCCTGCAGCTCCCCCAAGCTGGTCAGCGTTGCTGCGCTGTTAACAGCAACATCCTGGATGGCATCAGTAATATTGTCCGAGGATGCCAGGCTGTCGGCCAGGCGCCTCATCTCCTCCACGACCTCGGCCAGGTGCTGATTCTGCTGGTCCTGCTGTCTGACCAGCTCTTCCGGCAGGACCTTATGAACACCCCTGGTCTTGCACGTCGCCTTGCGGGGAGTGGCAGGGGTCCGGGCATAAGGGGAGGATGTTGAGGGGCCGGAGATGAGGGGGGGGGAAAGAGAGGGACTGGAGAGGTTGGAGGGGGACGCTACAGGTAGAGGAATAGCCTGGGCTGGTCCGGCCAACCCACCATCCTCCTCCACAACAACATAGAGGGCCTGGTCATGGACTACCACACCCTCCTCAACCACCTCCTCCGTTGAGGTGTGCCCACTTCCCTCCAAGTCCTGTTCCAGGGGGGCAGCCAGAGGGACTGAATCTTCAGGGGATGGATCCTGATGGGCCCTGGCATCAACAGATGGCCCCGCTCCCTCCTGCACATCTGTGGATGACACAAAAGATGCCCATGTTGGTGGAGCCACACACTTGGCACATGTTCCCTTCCACCCCCATACATGTACACAACAGATAGAATATAAAACACACTTACCTGTCCTCACGGCTGGCTTCTGGGACTCATAGCCCCCAACTCCCTCTACCTGCTCCGTCTGTAGGCAGCGGGCAACCACCTTCTCCTCCTCAGTCAGGCGGACAGGGCAGGGTGGGCCCCCTCCAGTGCCCTTGGCATGCCGAGCTATGGCAGCCAGCTTGCCCTTCACATGACGCCGCAGGTCATTCATTTTCTTCTGAATGTCCTGCGGTGTCCGGACCTCATGAGAGAGGGCATTGACCTGGCACGCGACCCTCATTAAAATCTGATCCCTCCGGGACTTGCTGGTCCGGGCACTGTCAGCACCATGGAGCCGCGAATCAAACTTCTCCATGGCCCTGACGACAAGGGCCCACTCCTCTGGGGAGAAATTCTTCTTCCTCCTCTCCTTAACCACGGTTGTCATCCTGTCCAGCACAAACTTTGGCCGTCACTATCCAAAAAATGGGAGACGTTTGCGCTGCACGGGCGCATGTGTGGGCGCATTATATACCCTGCGCCGGCGCATCGTAGGGAGGCTTTGCGCATGCGCAGAAGGCATCCACGTCACGGCGCGGGTCAACCACGTCATGGCGCGGGTCATCCATGTCACGGCGCATGCTCCGTTCGTCCCGGCCTGCATTTGCATGGGGTCACGCTTCATTATAATGCAACACGCCCACTTCCCTCCTACTTTGGAGTTGCGCCGGATTACGCCCATGATTTTACGGGACGCAGGCGCATCTTGGAGCGCATTTACTTAGGGAATACGGTACTTGCCACTCCGTGTTACGTCGGCGTAGTGCATCTGAGATGCGCAACGCCTGCATAATTAGGCGCGCATCTACGAGAATCTGGCCCTTCATTTTCAAGTGCAAATCCACTTTCTGAGATCACTGATCTCCTTAGCATGGCAATGAAAAGAGCTTTGCAGACAGCTATGAATGCTCAACTACTCTATGCCCACCATTTATTTGTGCTGGGTGCATACCGCCATCTGCTGGTCGATTATGCTTACTGCAACATAGGAATTACATCTGAGCTGTAGACTACCATTTTAAAGCTGAACTCTGGCCAAAAACTATAATTGAACATGTGCAAAAATAAATTTGTACTAATAAAGTGTATGCCATGTAAAACTTTCACTTTCATTCGCTCCGTACAGTATGGTAAGTGCCGAACGTCCAGTGCTGAGACTCACAGTTCCGGCTGAAGTACACTGATCATAGCAGGTCGCCCGTTCAGCACCTCATCCATTATCTTAATATAAAGAGGGAATATATTTTTGATTTGTGAGCAGTTAGTCTCGCACTCAATTCCAAGCTCTTTGCTTTTCTTCAAGACTTCTGGAACTCACATTTCCCATCCACTTTTTCCTGACCTCTAACTACACTTCTGTCCATCCCTTGGTGCCATCACCACTTGGTTTGAGGACTTTGTGGAGTTGAGTTCCCTCCCCCCCTGGCTAGACTTCCAACTACACTTCTGTCCATCCATTGTTACTATCAACACTTGGTTCGTGGACCATCTGGAATTGACTTTATTCCTCCCCCTGGCTGGAACTCCAACTACATCTCTGTCCATCCCTTGGTGACATCACCACTTGGTTTGTGGACCTTCTGGAATTGTCCCCTTTGTCCTCCTGGCTTGACCTCTGGCTACACTTCTGTCTATCCCTTGGTACCTTCACCACTTGGTTTGTGGATCTTCTGAAATTGACATTCTTCCTCCTCCTGGCTTGACTTCTAACTACACTTCTGTCCATCCCTTGGTACCATCACCACTTGGTTTGTTGACTTTCTGGAATTGTCCCCTTTGTCCTCCTGGCTTGGCCTCTTCTGTCCATCTCTTTGCACCATCACCACTCAACCTGTGGACCTTCTGGTATTGAGCCACCTCTCCCCATTTTGAACCCTCACTCCCATCAATGATGCTGTTGATTTTGTAATATTTTAAACTGTATTTGGCAACATGCAATGGTGTGGCTTATTTGTTTATCCACAACTTTGGTTTGTGAACCTTCTGGAATTGTCCTCTTTCTCCTCCTAGCTTGACCTCCGGCTACACTTCTGTCCATCCCTTGATAACTTCACCACTTGGTTTGTGGACCTTCTGGGACTTACCTTCTTCTCCCCCTGGCTTGACCTCTGACTACACTTCTGTCCATCCCTTGGAAGCATTTCCACTTGGCTTATGGACCTTCTGGAATTGTCCTCTTTCTCCTCCTGGCTTGGCCTCTGGCTACACTTCTGTCCATCTCTTGGCACCATCACCACTCAACCTGTGGACATTCTGGTATTGAGCCACCTCTCCCCATTTTGAACCCTCCTTCCAATCAATGATGCTGTTAATGTTGTAATATTCCAAACTGTATATGGCAATATGCAATGGTGTGCCCTATTTGTTTATCCACAACTTCGGTTTGTTAATCTTTTGGCATTGTCCTCCTTCTCCCTCTGGCTTGACCTCCAACTACACTTCTTACCATCTCTTGGTTCCCTTACCACTTGGTTTGTGGACCTTTTGGGATTTCCCCCCTTCTCCCTCTGGCTTGACCTCAGACTACACTTCTGTCCATCCCTTGGTACCTTCACCACTTGGTTTGTGGACCTTCTGGAATTGCCCTTTTTTCCTCCTGGCTTGACCTCTGTCTACACTTCTGTCCATCCCTTGTCACCGTCACCACTTGGTTTGTGGACCTTCTGAAGAATAGAGTTGTCCTCCTTCTCCTCCTGGCTTGACCTCTGACCACACTTTTTTCCATCTCCTGGGGCCATAACCACTCAACCTGTGGAACTTTTGGTATTGACCCACCTCTCCCCACTTTGAACCCTCCCCCATAGGCATGTGCATTTAGTTTCGTTCCGAATCGAAATTCGGACGAATTTTCCATTATTCGGACATTCGGATGCATACGAATTCCCAAATTGCTATATTAGCGAAAAATTTCGACCGTTTTCGGAATTCGTTCATTTTCGACCGAATTTCGAAAAAAAAAAAAAAATGGTCGAAATCGAATTTTTTTTTCGAATTCCGAATCGAATACCCGCGGACTAAATTCGATCGGAATTCGAAAAAAAAAAAAAAAAAAAAAAAAAAAAATATTTTCGAATTTTATTCGAAAAAAAAAAATTCGAAAAGAGACTATTTGTTTTCTAATCTGGTTAAAATATTTTCGATTTCGACCGTTTTTTTCCGAAATTCGGTCGAAAACGAACGAATTCGAAAAACGGTCGAAATATTTTCGATTTCGACCGTATTTTTCGAAATTCGGTCGAAAACGAATGAATTCCGAAAACGAATTCAACACATGTAACGAACCTAACTTAACGAAATTTATTAAATGACGAATTGAAACGAAACGAAACGAAACGAATTTTTCACTTTTGCACATGCCTACTCCCCCATCAATGATTATTTTGATTTTGTAATGTTCCAAACTGTATTTGGCAATATACAATGAAATGGTGTGGCCTATTAATTTTCCACAACTCCACAACCCCAGTTTAATAACCTAAAAAAAATTGGGTGCAATATATTTGTTCTCTGAGTCGCAGTTGGTGGAGGTTTTTGTGCAGGGTTCCCAGCCCGACAATAACTGAAATACAAAAAATACAGTATCTCCTACGCTATTGTCAGGAAGGACATTCCGGCAGACAGGATGGGTCTTCTAGACAGCATTCTGTGCATAGGCACAGGATAAATTATGTATGTTCATGCTCGTTCAGACGCATGCACATGCATCTGCTGTACACATGCATATCTGTTGCTCACATTAGCGCCAAGCGGGATATTTAAACTGAGCCTGTGCTATGCTTCAGTGCTATCTTGTCTACAGTGTTCACATGCATACCTGAAACCTGTTAGTCTGCATCTGACTACTGTTACCGACCCGGGTTGTCTTGACTAATCCTGAACTCTGCCTGCATTGATCCCGGCTTGATTCTGACCATGCTTCCGCCTGTTCCCCTCGCTACTGCTCCACTGATCTGTTATTAACTTGACCTGAATCCTGACATTGCTCCTGCCTACACATCTGCCGCCTGATCCATCTGCCTGGGTATGACCCAGTTCGTCTGACTCTGCTTCTGTCCTCACCGCTGCTAAACTGCCTGCTGTGTGCCTCTGCCTATATTCCACCGATGCTGATCACCGCCTGTCAGGGATGGACTGGCCATTGGGACTACCGGGAGTTTCCCGGTGGGCTGATGGCTCAGTGGACTGGCTTCAGTGACAGTGGACCGCTGCCCCCTCCGCTACTTTGTCTCTCTCTCCCCGCAGCGCTCACCTCCTCTCGCTCCCCACAGCACTCACCTTGGGGGGGGGGGGGCAGAGAAGCATGGGGAGGACCAGAGAAGCAGGGGGGACAACAGAGGAGCATGGAGGGGGAGAAGGAGCATGGGGGAAGGGACAGACAGCTTACTCAACAGCTTTAGGGGGGGCACCGAACTGATTCTTTCCCCCGGGTGCAAAAATGTCTAGCTACCCCACTGGTACTGCCTATAAGAGTACCAGTACCAGCAGTTCTACTCTAATAGAACGGCTAGTGGCTAGTGAAGGAGGAGAGGGGGCTTGGTTGGCCGGGGGGGGGGGGGGATTGTCCTGCCGCCATGTGAGAGACCTGTCAAAGTGGGCCAGTCTGGATTAAGTCCATGGCCAAATTTTTGTCCCAGTCCAGCCCTGCCACCTGTCTGTTACTAGCCTGTGCCTGTCCGCTATCTCTAGTGCCAGCCTGCTCCTGTCTCCTGCTTACTGGTGTCTGGTGTCCATCCGGCACTCCTGCAACACTATGGTCTACTGACGGTCTTCCACTGCTTGATTCTGAGAGTCCGTCCAGCCCTGCTGATAGCAAGTTCAATAGGCACTCATGCAACTCTGTACTCCTGCCTTCTCTATTAGGGGCCCGGAGTCAGAGGTATAAGAAGGCCTTCCTCATCGCATAAGGCTCTTCCACCAGGTACGTGACAGCTATGCAGGATGCAGAGGTAATATGGAGATCTGCTGGAAGAACTGGCGACCCAGGAGATCAATAAACCTGGAAGAGTCAGTTTTCCTTTGGATCCCACAAGAAGGTTTCTACTGAACAGTGTGGGCAGTGAGAAAAGTAAACATTCCATGTCTTGTTCTGCTGTTTCTACTTGCTTTTTCATGATGCGTTCGCAAACGGGGGAATCGTATTTTGGAATGCGGTTCAACAAGATATAATCATTTTATATAAAGGGCACTTTTATATTCCAAGAGTGTCCTTGGAAAGTCGCTATACTTCTTGCCAATACAAATCTGATTTCCATCAGCTTGGATTCACAGCACATGTCATGAGATATATATATATAATACTGGAAGCCATTACTGATCATGCCAGGTGATACCCTGTTGTCAAACAATGGCAGCTCTGTCCTTTGCCAGCCAAATATTTCCACGTGCCTCCTGTGGACAAGGACATGAGCTGCTCCCCTGTCTGATTTTTGTCCTCTGGAACCCTCTCATAGCCATCAAGAGATGGAGCCGGTGCCAACCACCAGTCACTTGTGCCAGGCTCAGCTGACAACTGTTAATAAAAACAGACTAGAAAAAATTCTAAATGAGATATAGGGTTAAATAAGGCCAAACTATTTATTTGCACCGAGCGAGTGTAACGGCTAAAGAATTCCCTCTGCTGCCAGCGTGTCTGCCCACACATCTCTGGGATGTCAACGGTGTCGCAGCTTACCCAACAAAAGTGAGATTAAAAGTGTATACAGCAGTCTTAAAGTGACTTTCCCCTCTGTCAGATGCCTGTGCTCCCTGCTGTCCACGGTGGTCCCATTCTTTGACCCCATGTGTCACTGCTAGTCCTGTATTGATGTAGAGGCCGGAGGAAGAAACCATAGCGTGTGGCAAGGGACACAGCATCCAACACGCAAGTGCTGAATGCCAAGGGTACTGGAGGCTGTAGGATTGGAATGGAGAAGACCAGTGGCGGCTGGTGCTCAATTTTTTTTGGGGGGGCGCAAACAAACTGAAAAAAAAAAAAACATCAATTGCAGCCACTGTGCCTATCAAGTACAGCCACTGTGCCCATCAAACACAGCCACTGTGCCCATCAAACACAGCCACTGTGCCCATCAACGTGCGCAGTTTTTGAGCTGCCCTTGTGCAGGAGCCAGGGGTGGACTGACAACACATGGGCCCCCCGAGCAATAGGAGATTATGGGGCCCCCGAGCAACAGGAGATTATGGGGCCCCCAGGCAATAGATTATGGGGCCATGCAGTATACACACACACACATACAATATACACACACAGTACGTATATACACACACACACTGAAAGGGTACTGGAGAGGAGGGGCAGCTATAATTTTGTGATTTTTAGAAAAACACAGATTTTTACATACTGTCCCTGGTTTTACTGAGGCTGGCAACTCTGATGGGCCCCCTAGTGGCATGGGGCCCTCAGGCAGTGCCGAATGGTCAGTCCACCCCTGGCAGCAGCTATATCCAGTATAGTGAGCCAGCGTCTCTGTCTCAGGGCCGACAGTCTTGTTACACAGAGCCCAGCCCCTCCCTCCTCCATACGATTGGCTGGCAAAGGCTGGATCTGCTCTCTCTCTCTCTTTTCCCACCCACACTCCGGGCAGCCTGTGTGCTGTCTGTGAAGAGGATGTGTGGGCGGGAAAGTTAAAGCGGAGTTCCACCCTAAAAATGAACTTTCTATTAACAGCTTGCCTTTAGGCCCCTTTCACACTGGGGCGTTTTTCGAGCATTATTCAAGGGGAAGCCTCATCTGCAATCCCAATGTGCTGGTAAAGCACTGCTAAGACCCTAGGACACAGAGACAAATAAAGATTTTTTGTATACACCTATGTAGGGTTGTCCCGATACCGATACTAGTATCGGTATCGGGTCCGATACCGAGTATTTGCGGGAGTACTTGTACTCCCGCAAATACCCCCGATGCCTAATCCGGATACTTTTTTTTTTTTTTTTTTTCGGAGTGGGGGCGGAATGGGGGCGGAGAGTGGGCAGAGAGTGGGCGGAAAGGGGGCGGGAACCGATCGCAGAGGAGACTGAGGGGGCAGCGAGGAAGGCGGACTGGAGGCGGAGAGGAGGCGGAGAGGAGGCGGAGAGGAAGCGAAGAAGAAAGCGGAGAGCAGAGCAGTCCCCAGTTATGTATAAAATCACACTGGATCATTGGAGAGCTGCTTCTGCTGCCGCTGCCGCCGCCGTCTAGCTGTTCGGCGCTTAAGCCAGGGAACATAACAGCTTTCATTTGAATAGCTGCTGTTCCCTGCCGCGCGTCGTCATGGCCCCTCCCCCTTGTCGGGCGCTTTTCCCAGGATTGGACAGGTGATCTGTCTATCAAAGTGCCCGGACAAGGGGGAGGGGACATGACGACGCACGGCAGGGAACAGCAGCTATTCAAATGAAAGCTGTTATGTTCTGCTGAGCGCCGAACAACTAGACGGCGGGGGAGACATAACTGCATATGAGGGGGGAGACATGGCTTCATATGGGGGGCAGACATGACTGCATATGAGGGGGGAATTATGGCTGCATTTGGGGGGAGACATGGCTGCATATGGGGGGGGACTGCATATGAGGGGGAGACATGGCTTCATATGGGGGGAGACATGACTGCATATGAGGGGGGAGTTATGGCTGCATTTGAGGGGAGACATGGCTGCATATGGGGGACTGCATATGAGGGGGAGACATGGCTTCATATGGGGGGCAGACATGACTGCATATGAGGGGGGAGTTATGGCTGCATTTGGGGGGAGACATGGCTGCATATGGGGGGGGACTGCATATGAGGGGGAGACATGGCTTCATATGGGGGGAGACATGACTGCATATGAGGGGGGAGTTATGGCTGCATTTGGGGGGGAGACATGGCTGCATATGGGGGGGAGTCATGACTGCATATGAGGGGGAGACATGGCTTCATATGGGGGGGAGACATGACTGCATATGAGGGGGGAGTTATGGCTGCATTTGGGGGGAGACATGGCTGCATATGGGGGGGACACAAGGCTGCATTTGGGGCGCACTGCTGCATTTAAAAAAAAGTATCGGTATTCGGAATCGGCGAGTACATAAAAAAAAGTATCGGTACTTGTACTCGGTCCTAAAAAAGAGGCATCGGGACAACCCTACACCTATGTATAATATTAAATCTCTTTCAGCCACAATCCTCTGAAGAAGACCGAATGGTCGAAACGCGTTAGGAATATACACCTGCCTGCCACTATTCAGGCTATGTATTTGATTACTTATCTGGAAATGTTATGGATATTTTAATCTTTGTTACTCTGCCGCAACTCATTCCTTGTATACACCTAATTTTTATGTCATTGAATCACTTTTGTAATAAAACGTTTTTACCATAGACGTTGCATTGCCACTTTACTTCACATCAGCTGTTTTAAAGCCCCATTGGGACCTTTTTCCTATTTAATATATCGGGGTGTGCAGCTAACTCTCTCCACCGAATAGGTTTGTCCTCTTTTCTCAGACCCTAACGTTTTAGGGCGTTTTTGCAGTGCCTCGGTGTGAAAGGGTATGGCGTTTTTACAGCACTTTTCAATTCATTTCAATGGAGAGGGGCGTTTTTGGAGCGTTTTTTTTAGGGCCCAAAAGCTGTTCCAAAGATGCTGATTGCAGGACTTTGTGTAAAAGGGTCCATTGAGATGCATGGAGAGCGCTATTTTTAAAGCTAAAACGCTGTAAAAACGCTTCAGTGTTAAAGGGGTCTTAATGTAAAAAATAAAAAAACATTTACTCACTTATATCTGGCTGTTACTAGGCAAATTTCGTAATCTGCCTAGTTCCTGGTCCTAGGTGGTTCAACTTCCTCTCCTAAGACCCCATTGCCTCCTGGGAAATGATGACACTAATTTCCCAAGAGTCTCTGGGCATTACTGTGCCTAAAAATCGCCCAGCATGCACCTCTCCCTGAAAACCAAGAAGAAAAAGGAACTGGGCTTCACATGCCCACACATAGGACGGATACGCCCACACATAGGATGGATACGCCCACACATAGGACGGATACGCCCACAACATGAGCTGGAGGATATAAGGCAAGTGTTTGCAATGATTTCGGGAACGATTAAAGAGCTATTAATACATTTTAGGGACTATTTAATGTGATTAATTTTAGTTTGCAAAAAAATTTAATTATGCCCGTAACCCCGCTTTAAATCTGGGCAGTCGGCTGGAATCCAGTGAGTCTCCCCGGAGGCTGGGAGTGGGATGGATCATACAAGTAAGTGATCTCCTTCTCCTCTCTCCCCCTATCTGCAGCTAAAAAGTTTTTTTGGGGTTTTCTAGCAGCCTGCGACACTACCTTGCCCTCCTAGGTGTTATGTTATGTCTTCCTGCATGCTACCCCAAGTCCCATAGAGGTTACACATTTTTACTGCATGTTCTGAAAGTGCACAAAATGTCCCGCATGCTGCCTCAGTGTGAAAGGGGTCTTACTCTCAGTAGGTATTAGATGTGCTCTCACCTTATTGTTCGCACATCTAATACCTAAATAGTTCTGGAAATAAGGTAGAGTAAAAAGTACATTTCTACACCTAAGTGGAGCACCCCTTTCAGAAGATTTGAAGATAATATTAAACCCAAAAGGCTGGTGGACTTAAGCCCCCATAGACAGATTGAAATTCAGTACCACCAGAGTGTTTTTTTCGATCACTGCTGGCTGCTATAGCTGCCAGCAGTGATCACTGTATTCTGATGGCTGGAAAACGTTCACCCCACAGAGAGTGACCCCTTCACACTGCCCCCACAGAGAGTGACCGCTTCACACTGCCCCCACAGAGAGTGACCCCTTCACACTGCCCCCACAGAGAGTAACCCCCTCGCACTGCCCCCACAGAGAGTGACCCCTTCACACTGCCCCCACAGAGAGTGACCCCTTCACACTGCCCCCACAGAGAGTAACCCCCTCGCACTGCCCCTACAGAGAGTAACCCCTTCACACTGCCCCCACAGAGAGTGACCGCTTCGCACTGCCCCCACAGAGAGTGACCCCTTCACACTGCCCCCACAGAGAGTAACCCCCTTGCACTGCCCCCACAGAGAGTGACCCCTTCACACTGCCCCCACAGAGAGTAACCCCCTCGCACTGCCCCTACAGAGAGTAACCCCTTCGCACTGCCCCCACAGAGAGTAACCCCTTCGCACTGCCCCCACAGAGAGTGACCCCTTCGCACTGCCCCCACAGAGAGTGACCCCTTCGCACTGCCCCCACAGAGAGTGACCGCTTCACGCTTCCCCCACAGAGAGGGATCGCTTCGCACTGCCCCACAGAGAGTGACCCCTTCACACTGCCCCCACAGAGTGACCCCTTCGCACTGCCCCCACAGAGAGTGAACCCATTGTACTGCCCCCTTTAGAGAATTACCGCTTTGCACTGCCCCCACAGAGAGTGACCGCTTCGCACTGCCCCCACAGAGAGTGACCGCTTCGCACTGCCCCCACAGAGAGTGACCCTATCTCTCTCTGTGTGTGCAGGCAGTGTCAAGCAGTCTCTCTGTGCAGGCAGTGTCAAGCAGTCTCTCTCTCTTACTCTTTCTGCAGGCACTGTGAAGCAGTCTCTCTCTCTCTCTCTCTCTCTCTCTGTGTGCAGGCAGTGTCAAGCAGTCTCTCTCTCTCTCTCTCTGTGCAGGCAGTGTCAAGCAGTCTCTCTCTCTCTGTGTGCAGGCAGTGTCAAGCAGTCTCTCTCTCTCTCTGTGTGTAGGCAGTGTCAAGCAGTCTCTCTCTCTCTCTTTGTGCAGGCAGTGTCAAGCAGTCTCTCTCTCTCTCTGTGCAGTGTCAAGGGTCAGTGTTAAGCAGTCTCTCTCTCTCGCTCTCACTCTTTCTGCAGGCACTGTGAAGCAGTCTCTCTCTCTGTGTGTGTGTGTGTGCAGGCAGTGTCAAGCAGTCTCTCTCTCTCTGTGTGCAGGCAGTGTCAAGCAGTCTCTCTCTCTCTCTGTGCAAGCAGTGTCAAGCAGTCTCTCTCTCTGTGTGTGTGTGCAGGCAGTGTCAAGCAGTCTCTCTGTGTGCAGGCAGTATCATTCAGTCTCTCTCTCTCTCTCTGTGCAAGCAGCGTCAAGAAGTCTCCCTCTCTCTCTGTGCAGACAGTGTCAAGCAGTCTCTCTCTCTCTGTGTGCATGTAGTGTCAAGCAGTCGCTCTCTCTCTGTGTGCAGGCAGTGTCAAGCAGTCTCTCTCTCTCTCTGTGCAGACAGTGTCAAGCAGTCTCTCTCTCTCTCTCTCTCTCTGTGTGCAGGCAGTGTCAAGCAGTCTCTCTCTCTCTCTCTGTGCAGACAGTGTCAAGCAGTCTCTCTCTCTCTCTCTCTCTCTGTGCAGGCAGTGTCAAGCAGTCTCTCTCTCTGTGTGTGCAGGCAGTGTCAAAAAGTCTCTCTCTCTCTGTGCAGGCAGTGTCAAGCAGTCTCTCTCTCTCTGTGTGCAGGCAGTGTCAAGCAGTCTCTCTCTCTCTCTGTGCAGGCAGTGTCAAGCAGTCTCTCTCTCTGTGCAGGCAGTGTCAAGCAGTCTCTCTCTCTCTGTGCAGGCAGTGTCAAGCAGTCTCTCTCTCTGTGCAGGCAGTGTCAAGCAGTCTCTCTCTCTCTGTGCAGGCAGTGTCAAGCAGTCTCTCTCTCTCTGCAGGCAGTGTCAAGCAGTCTCTCTCTCTCTCTCTCTCTCTCTGTGCAGGCAGTGTCAAGCAGTCTCTCTCTCTGTGCAGGCAGTGTCAAGCAGTCTCTCTCTCTCTCTCTCTGTGCAGGCAGTGTCAAGCAGTCTCTCTCTCTGTGCAGGCAGTGTCAAGCAGTCTCTCTCTCTCTGTGCAGGCCAGGCCCGGACTGGCCATAGGGCATACTGGGCGGGTTGTGGCCCGCGAACGGCCCTCGCGGCTATTGAGCCTCACTGTGCCCATCAAATGCTGCTACTGGGCCATCAATTGTCATCACTGTGCCATGCCATCAAACACAGCCACTGTGCCACCAATTGTCACCACTGTGCCATGCCATCAAACGCAGCCACTGTGCCATGCCATCAAACGCAACCACTGTGCCCTTTAATTGTCGCCACTGTGCCAATTGATGCCACTGTGCCCTTTAATTGTTGCCACTGTGCCCATTGTCGCCACTGTGCCCATTGATGCCACTGTGCCCATTGATGCCAGTGTGCCTTGTCGCCACTGTGCCCATTGTCGCCACTGTGCCCATTGTCGCGGCTGAGCCAGAGGGAGCGGCGCTCCAGCGCCCTCTATAGATGCACTGCCACTGTCTATCTATCTATCTTCTTTCTTTCCAATTGTATCTATCTTCCTTCCTTTCTATCTATCTATCTATTTGTATCTATCTATCTAGATCTATCTACCTATCTTCCTTCCTTCTCCTCTTTTTTTCTATCTTTATCTATCTTCCTTCCTTACTATCTTCTATCTATCTATCTATCTATCTATCTATCTATCTATCTATCTATCTATCTATCTATCTATCTATCTATCTATCTATCCATCTTCCTTTCTTTCTATCTTAATATTTCAATCTATCTTTTTTAATCTCACCCCACATCCGTCATTAACCCCCTCTGTGCCCCCCCCCCCCCCTGGGCTGCTCAGTCTAAAATGCCCGGGCCTATTTTTTTGTCCCAGTCCGGGCCTGGTGCAGGCAGTGTCAAGCAGTCTCTCTCTCTCTCTGTGCAGGCAGTGTCAAGCAGTCTCTCTCTCTCTGTGCAGGCAGTGTCAAGCAGTCTCTCTCTCTCTGTGCAGGCAGTGTCAAGCAGTCTCTCTCTCTCTCTCTCTGTGCAGGCAGTGTCAAGCAGTCTCTCTCTCTCTGTGCAGGCAGTGTCAAGCAGTCTCTCCTCTCTGTGCAGGCAGTGTCAAGCAGTCTCTCTCTCTGTGCAGGCAGTGTCAAGCAGTCTCTCTCTCTCTCTGTGCAGGCAGTGTCAAGCAGTCTCTCCTCTCTGTGCAGGCAGTGTCAAGCAGTCTCTCTCTCTGTGCAGGCAGTGTCAAGCAGTCTCTCTCTCTCTGTGCAGGCAGTGTCAAGCAGTCTCTCCTCTCTGTGCAGGCAGTGTCAAGCAGTCTCTCTCTCTCTCTCTCTGTGCAGTCAGTGTCAAGCAGTCTCTCTCTCTCTCTGTGCAGGCAGTGTCAAGCGGTTTCTCACTCTGGGGCAATATAGAACAGTCTCCCCCCTCTCTCTCTGAGCGGGGAATGTGGTGTAGTTGGATGGTGAGCTGATTCGGTGGTTCAATGGGCCATTTGACTGGACTTGCCCCCCAGGCCTAAGGCTGCCAGCCCTCCCTTCCCGGCAATGAATCCTTTCTGCTTCACAGCTGGTTCCCTACTGCGCATGCACAAAGCTCGCTTTCTAACTAGCCCGGCGGCGGAGGAAAGAGGAAGGGGGTCGAACTTCTGAGGGAAGTTCGCGGCAATATTTTTCTGTCAAAAATAGGTACCCATTCCACCCTTCCCCCCTGAAAGGTGCCCCAAATGTGGCACCGGGGGGGGGGGGGGGGGGGGGGGGGGATAAGTGGAGGTTCCACTTTTGGGTGAAACTACGCTTTAAATATGCAATGTTTCATAATAAATATAAAAAAATACCTAAAATTGTTTTACTGTACATATAAACTATATGTTTAGGCCTTAAATGTTTGAGTTTTTTAAAAACGAAATTAAATAGTAGGCGATACCACACCAAACAAAAAATTGTAAACGATGCAAGCTGTGGAAAAAAAAAAGGTGAAAGCCTCTGCCGAAACCCGGGATCGAACCAGGGACCTTTAGATCTTCAGTCTAACGCTCTCCCAACTGAGCTATTTCGGCTGCTGTTCCTGTTTTGGTATTCACTTCACTCTACTCATGCAGCCCCTCCCCTCCATGCTCCAGGCTCTTCATGCTCCAGTCCTACTTTTCCAGCCTCGTGCTGCACTCCCATTCTCTATCTAGACTTCCTTTTATAAAATAGCAACAAAGTGTTACAATGTAACACAGAACAAGCTTTACCTGGAGGCAGGAGCCGATCACAGTTACTGTCATAAGCCGAACTCCTCACACTGTCTGCCATGAGTCTCTGTGGCGCAATCGGTTAGCGCGTTCGGCTGTTAACCGAAAGGTTGGTGGTTCAAGCCCACCCAGGGACGGAGTAGTTTTTGCATCTTGCTAATCTTTATATTAACCACTTAAGCCCCGGACCATTTTGTACCTAAAGGACCAGGCCCCTTTTTGCGATTCGGCACTGCGTCGCTTTAACTGACAATTGCGCGGTCGTGCGACGTGGCTCCCAAACAAAAATTGACGTCCTTTTTTCCCCCCCACAAATAGAGCTTTCTTTTGGTGGCATTTGATATCCTCTGCGGTTTTAATTTTTGGCGCTATAAACAAAAATAGAGTGTCAATTTAAAAAAAATGCAATATTTTTTACTTTTTTCTATAATAAATATGCCCTAAAAATATATTACAAAAACATTCTTTTTTGAGAGATAGAGGAGAATAGCTGAGAGACAGTGGGGTATGAGAGACAGAGGAGGGGTCTGAGAGACAGGGGAGGAGAGCTGAGAGACAGAGGAGGAGAGCTGAGAGACAGAGGAGGAGAGCTGAGAGACAAAGGAGGAGAGCTGAGAGACAAAGGAGGAGAGCTGAGAGACAGAGGAGGAGAGCTGAGAGACAGAGGAGGAGAGCTGAGAGACAGAGGAGGAGAGCTGAGAGACAGAGGAGGAGAGCTGAGAGACAGAGGAGGAGAGCTGAGAGACAAAGGAGGAGAGCTGAGAGACAGAGGAGGGGCTAAAATAGGGGGACTGATAGACAGAGAGGGGGACTGATAGACAGAGAGGGGGACTGAGAGACAGAGGGGGGTTCTGAGAGACAGAGGGGGAGCTGGGAGACAGAGGATGGGTCTGAGAGACAGAGGGTGGGTCTGAGAGACAGAGGGTGGGTCTGAGAGACAGAGGAGGGGCTAAAATAGGGGGACTGATAGACAGAGAGGGGGACTGAGAGACAGAGGGGGGTTCTGAGAGACAGAGGGGGAGCTGGGAGACAGAGGGGGAGCTGGGCGACAGAGAATGGGTCTGAGAGACAGAGGGTGGGTCTGAGAGACAGAGGGTGGGTCTGAGAGACAGAGGATGGGTCTGAGAGACAGAGGGGAGCTGAGAGACAGAGGAGGGGCTAAAATAGGGGGACTGATAGACAGAGAGGGGGACTGAGAGACAGAGAGTGGGACTGAGAGACAGAGAGGGGGACTGAGAGACAGAGGGGGAGCTGGGAGACAGAGGATGGGTCTGAGAGACAGAGGGTGGGTCTGAGAGACAGAGGATGGGTCTGAGAGACAGAGGATGGGTCTGAGAGACAGAGGAGGAGAGCTGAGAGACAGAGGAGGAGAACTGAGAGACAGAGGAGGGGGCTGAGAGACAAAGGAGGGGGGGTCTGAGAGATAAAGGAGGGGGGGTCTGAGAGATAGAGGGGGGCTGAGAGACAGAGGAGGGGCTAAAAGAGGGGGGGACTGAGAGACAGAGGGAGAGCTGGGAGGCAGGGGGAAGCTGGGAGAAAGAGGGGGAGCTGGGAGAAAGAGGAGGGGGCTGAGAGATAGAGTAGGGGGCTGAGAGACAGTGGGGGTGTCTGAGAGACAGAGGAGGGGGGATCTGAGAGACAGAGGGGGGATCTGAGAGACAGAGGGGGGGATCTGAGAGACAGAGGGGGGATCTGAGAGACAAAGGGGGAGCTGGGAGATAGGGGTCTGAGAGACAGTGGAGGGGTCTGAGAGACAGTGGAGGGGTCTGAGAGACAGAGGATGGGTCTGAGAGACAGAGGAGGGGTCTGAGAGACAGAGGGGGAGCTGAGAGACAGAGAAGGGGTCTGAGAGACAAAGGGGAGCTGAGAGACAGAGGAGGGGTCTGAGAGACAGAGGAGGGGTCTGAGAGACAGAGGAGGGGTCTGAGAGACAAAGGGGAATCTGGAAATATGGAGGGGGGATCTGAGAGACAGAGGGGAGCTGAGAGACAGAGGGGGAGCTGGGAGAGAGGGGTCTGAGAGACAGAGGAAGGGTCTGAGAGACAGAGGAGGGGTCTGAGAGACAGAGGAGGGGTCTGAGAGACAGAGGAGGGGTCTGAGAGACAAAGGGGAGCTGAGAGACAGAGGGGGATCTGAGAGACAGGGAGGAGCTGAGAGACAGAGAAGGAGAGCTGAGAGACAGGAGGGGGGGGGTCTGAGAGATAGAGGGGGGCTGAGAGACAGAGAAGGGGCTAAAAGAGGGGGGACAGAGACAGAGGGAGAGCTGGGAGACAGAGGGGGGGGGGGGGGCTGAGAGACAGAGGGGGGATATGGGAGATAGAGGAGGGGTCTGAGAGACAGAGGAGGGGTCTGAGAGACAGAGGAGGGGTCTGAGAGACAAAGGAGGGGTCTGAGAAACAGAGGGGGATCTGAGAGACAGAGGGGGAGCTGAGAGACAGGGGGGGAGCTGGGAGATAGGGGGCTGAGAGACAGAGGGGGGGGGGATCTGAGAGACAGAGGGGAGCTGAGAGACAGAGGGGAAGCTGGGAGATAGGGGGCTGAGAGACAGGGGGAGCTGAGAGACAGTGGAGGGGTCTGAGAGACAGTGGAGGGGTCTGAGAGACAGTAGGGGGAGCTGAGAGACAGAGAAGGGGTCTGAGAGACAAAGGGGAGCTAAGAGACAGAGGGGGATTTGAGAAACAGAGGGGGAGCTGGGAGATAGGGGGCTGAGAGACAGAAGGGGGGAGCTGAGAGCTGAGAGACAAAAAGCTTTGCACACTTGTAGAGGATAAATGGGGCTACATGGGTGCCAAGTTTCGGGTCGAGGGGACCTACGACTGGCCGGTACCAGGTCTCCAAATTGAGTCATAAGAGCCAATGAGAGCTGCAGAGCTGGAGGTGTGTCTGTGTAAATCCAGGAAGTGAACAGGTAGCAGGTTCAGCTGCCCACAGTAAAATGGAGGGAGATTTCTGGAGCATATTTGGCGACTACAGAATCACAGTATATATTAAATAATATGCAAAGTGGTTGGAGGGAAGCTTCAGAATGGCAAAGATGTTTTTATTACAAATTATGTGAGCAGACTGCAGTTTCTCTTTAGTGGTCATCTGAATGTGCAGTGTGAATATATGGAAGGTGCAATTTATCAATGCAGCCACATGGAGGCGCTGTGGTCACACACACACACACATAGGCTTAGAGCTAAAGGCTTTACCATTTACTTCCAGGAATTTGGATGAGGTTTATCATGAATTTATCAGTGTGCTGCAGAGCTCGGTGCGATTAGCTGGACTGTAAGGAAGCAGCAGGGTTTGAAGACCTGTGTCAGCCCATATTGTCTATGCTCTATACCAGTGATGGTGAACCCTGGCACCCCAGATGTTTTGGAACTACATTTCCCATGATGCTCCACTTCACTGCAGAGTGCTAAGCATCATGGGAAATGTAGTTCTAAAACATCTGGAGTGCCGAGGTTCGCCATCACTGCTCTATACTAATGCAGCGTACACACGACCATTTTTCGGGTTGTAAAAAATGACGTTTTTAAGGGTCTAGAAAAAAACACGTTTTTTTCAACCCGATCATTAAAACGGCCTTGCCTACACACGATCGTGAAAAAAAAATGCTCTAGCAAAGTGCGGTGACATACAACACCTACGAAGGCACTATAAAGGGGAAGTTCCATGCGGATGGCGCCACCCTTGGGGCTGCTTTAGTTGATTCCGTGTTAGTAAAAGGCGATTTGCGCTTTTCTGTCTGTTACAGCGTGATGAGTGTGCTTACTCCATTACAAACGCTAGTTTTACCAGGACGAGCGCTCCCGTCTCATAATTTGCTTCTGAGCATGCGTGTTTAAAAAAAAAAAATTCGAAATTTTTAATGCCCATTTTTTTACATCGTAAAAAATGCTCTGGAGCCCACACACGATCGTTTTTACAGCCCGAAAAACGTTCGTGTATACGTGGCATTACGCTCAATTTGTTTCAGGCTGGGTTCACATATGTGCTCATTATGATAAAAAATAAAAAAGTGCATTAATGAAATGTCTGCATTTAACCACTTGCTTACTGGGCACATAAACCCCGTCGTGCCCAGGCGAAATTTCAGCTTCCGGCACTGCGTCGCTTTAACTGACATTTGCGCGGTCGTACCAAACAAAATTGACGTCCTTTTTTCCCCACAAATAGAGCTTTATTTCGGTGGTATTTGATCACCCGTGTGGTTTTTATTTTTTGCGCTATAAACAAAAAAAAGAGCGACAATTTAAAAAAAATATATATTTTTTTTACTTGTTGCTATAATAAATATCCCAATTTAAAAAAAAAAAAAATATTCACAGTTAAGGCCGATACGTATTTTTCAACGTATTTTTGTAAAAAAAAAACGCAATAAGCGACTGGTTTGCGCAAAAGTTATAGGGCCAGATTCACATACACTTAATATTGCGCTGCGTAATCGAAATACTCTACGCTGCCGTATTTTACCAGGCTCTACACCGAATCCTGGTAGATTTTTGCCCGTACGCTACGGCGGCGTAGTCTATTTCTCGCCGCGTAATCGAAATACGCGATTAGGGGGCGTGAAGCATTTAAATTAGGCGCGTCCCCGCGGCGATCGAACTGCGCATGCTCCGTTCAGAAATTTCCCGCCGTGCATTGCGCGAAATCACGTCGTTACGTCATTCGTTGTTTGAGTAGCGTCGTTTACGGACATTCCTATTCCCGGACGACTTACGTAAAAAATAATAAAAGACGTCGGAAAACGTAGAAATTCGACGCGGGAACGACGGCCATACTTAACATGGGCTGTCTGATATTAGAGCAGCAAAAAGCTGGTATAGTGTTACGCAGCAAAAAGATGACTAAAGGTGCCATAAGAGATTGCGATTATAGATCGTAATTTCTGGGATCGCCGGCAAAAGCTCATTTGCATACCCCGACGCGGAAAACGACGGGAAGTCCACCCAGTGGCCGCAATTTTATTGCAGCGTAGATCCGAAGGCGTACGAACACGTAATCCAGTCTAATTGAAGCCTGCAGCCGTCTATTCATGGTTTGAGGTTTTCGACTAGCTAAAAAACGCGCGTAATTGGAAATTCCTCCAGTCTAACACCAGTTAGGCAGGAGTAATCGCTCTCTGAATCTGGGCCATAGCGCCTACAAAATGGGGAACAGAATTATGAATTTTTTTTTATTATTATTTTTTTTACTAGTAATAGCGGCGATCTGCGACTTTTATTGCGACTGCAATATTGCAGCGGACATATCGGACACTTTTGACACATTTTTGGCACCATTCACATTTATACAGCGATCAGTGCTATAAATATGCACTAATTACTGTATAAATGTAACTGGTAGGGAAGGGGTTAACACTATGGGGTGAGGAAGGGGTTAAATGTGTATCCTGGGTGTGTTCTAACTGTGTGGGGGGGAGGGGGGTGACTGGGGGAGGTGACCGATGCTGTGTCCCTATGTACAAGGGACACAGATCGGTCTCCTCTCCTCTGACAGCACGTGGAGCTCTGTGTTTACTGTGTGCGCAATTTTAGGCCTGACATGTTAGGTATCTATTTACTCGGTGTAACATCATCTTTCATATTTTACCAAAAAAAATTGAGCTAACTTTACTGTTTTGTTATTTTTTAATTCATGAAACAATTTTTTTCCAAAAAAAAAAAAGTTTGAAAAATTTTTGCGCAAATACCGTGCAAGATAAAACGTTGCAACGACCGTCGTTTTTTGATCCCTAGGGTGTCTGCTAAAAAAAAAAAACCCCATATATAATGTTTGGGGGTTCTGCGTAATTTTCTAGCAAAAGAATGATGGTTTGTACATGTAGGAGAGAAGTGCCAGAATAGGCCCGGTATGGAGGTGTGTATAAAAGCCCGGTATTGAAGTGGTTAAAAGAAAGAAATGCTTGAGATATAGAACTCTGTGGAGAAAGAGAAAGAGAAAAAGAAAGATAGATTCCTGGTTCCAGTCTTGGACATTTCTGAAGCTGAAGATTTCCACAGTCAGGTTGTCCAGCCCCTTCTGACATCATACCACACAGCCCAGAGAGCTGTTTTGTTTCTGTCTATTGTCAATAAAGTTGTCCTGATCGAAAGAGAAAAAAAAAAAGAAAACAACCAGCGTCCAGCGCGCGTACCCTGCGCAGTAAAGAGGGGTGCCGTCGGGAGCGCGCGGCACACGTGACCGCCAGGCTCCGCTCGGGAACGCGCTCAGTCAGACAAGCGGGGGCGAGAGAAATAAAAGGAGTCCCCGCGGTGGAACCCCCTCCCCCCCTTCGGTAACCGATCGCCGCCATGTACCGAGCCCTGTACGCCTTCCGCTCCCCGGAGCCCAACTCGCTGCCCTTCTCGGCCGGGGAGAGCTTCCTCATCGTGGAGAGGACTAACCAGCACTGGTGGCTGGCCAGCCGCTGCAGCAGCGGGGACACGGGCTACGTACCGGCCTCCTACCTGGAGAGGATCAAGGTGAGGGGGCGGGGGCATGGTGACGTCACTAGCAGCAGCTCAGCTCTTCCTGGCCTTGGTGACGTCAGCAGCCTGCTGCTCCTGGGACATGTGACGTCAGTGCTGGGGGGGGGGGGGGGTGTGACAACAGGATTGTCATTGTAGAAATGTCATAATTACACTGTCTCCATGGTTACCAAGAACTTTTATTTATTTTTTTTCACCATAAAATCCAATAATTTAAAGGACATGTACACCCCATCAACAAACAAGTTCTATGGCACCTTCCGAGTCTCCAGACGTGGCGTCTGCGTTCCTTTTAAATATATATATATTTTTTTTACAAACATGGTCATTGATCCTGCGACAAATCCAGTGTCCTCACTTCTTAGATGGAGAAGGGCGGGTTGGTCGCCAACAAGGGCCTCCATAGATGGAGAAGGGCGGGTTGGTCGCCAACGAGGCCTCCATAGATGGAGAAGGGCGGGTTGGTCGCCAACGAGGCCTCCATAGATGGAGAAGGGCGGGTTGGTCGCCAACGAGGCCTCCATAGATGGAGAAGGGCGGGTTGGTCGCCAACGAGGCCCCCATAGATGGAGAAGGGCGGGTTGGTCGCCAACGAGGCCCCCATAGATGGAGAAGGGCGGGTTGGTCGCCAACGAGGCCCCCATAGATGGAGAAGGGCGGGTTGGTCGCCAACGAGGCCCCCATAGATGGAGAAGGGCGGGTTGGTCGCCAACGAGGCCCCCATAGATGGAGAAGGGCGGGTTGGTCGCCAACGAGGCCTCCATAGATGGAGAAGGGCGGGTTGGTCGCCAACGAGGCCTCCATAGATGGAGAAGGGCGGGTTGGTCGCCAACGAGGCCTCCATAGATGGAGAAGGGCGGGTTGGTCGCCAACGAGGCCTCCATAGATGGAGAAGGGCGGGTTGGTCGCCAACGAGGCCTCCATAGATGGAGAAGGGCGGGTTGGTCGCCAACGAGGCCTCCATAGATGGAGAAGGGCGGGTTGGTCGCCAACGAGGCCCCCATAGATGGAGAAGGGCGGGTTGGTCTCCAACGAGGCCCCCATAGATGGAGAAGGGCGGGTTGGTCGCCAACGAGGCCCCCATAGATGGAGAAGGGCGGGTTGGTCGCCAACGAGGCCCCCATAGATGGAGAAGGGCGGGTTGGTCGCCAACGAGGCCCCCATAGATGGAGAAGGGCGGGTTGGTCGCCAACGAGGCCCCCATAGATGGAGAAGGGCGGGTTGGTCGCCAACGAGGCCCCCATAGATGGAGAAGGGCGGGTTGGTCGCCAACGAGGCCCCCATAGATGGAGAAGGGCGGGTTGGTCGCCAACGAGGCCCCCATAGATGGAGAAGGGCGGGTTGGTCGCCAACGAGGCCCCCATAGATGGAGAAGGGCGGGTTGGTCGCCAACGAGGCCCCCATAGATGGAGAAGGGCGGGTTGGTCGCCAACGAGGCCCCCATAGATGGAGAAGGGCGGGTTGGTCGCCAACGAGGCCCCCATAGATGGAGAAGGGCGGGTTGGTCGCCAACGAGGCCCCCATAGATGGAGAAGGGCGGGTTGGTCGCCAACGAGGTCCCCATAGATGGAGAAGGGCGGGTTGGTCGCCAACGAGGCCCCCATAGATGGAGAAGGGCGGGTTGGTCGCCAACGAGGCCCCCATAGATGAAGGGCGGGTTGGTCGCCAACGAGGCCCCCATAGATGAAGGGCGGGTTGGTCGCCAACGAGGCCCCCATAGATGAAGGGCGGGTTGGTCGCCAACGAGGCCCCCATAGATGAAGGGCGGGTTGGTCGCCAACGAGGCCCCCATAGATGAAGGGCGGGTTGGTCGCCAACGAGGCCCCCATAGATGAAGGGCGGGTTGGTCGCCAACGAGGCCCCCATAGATGGAGAAGGGCGGGTTGGTCGCCAACGAGGCCCCCATAGATGGAGAAGGGCGGGTTGGTCGCCAACGAGGCCCCCATAGATGGAGAAGGGCGGGTTGGTCGCCAACGAGGCCCCCATAGATGGAGAAGGGCGGGTTGGTCGCCAACGAGGCCTCCATAGATGGAGAAGGGCGGGTTGGTCGCCAACGAGGCCTCCATAGATGGAGAAGGGCGGGTTGGTCGCTAACGAGGCCCCCATAGATGGAGAAGGGCGGGTTGGTCGCCAACGAGGCCCCCCATAGATGGAGAAGGGCGGGTTGGTCGCCAACGAGGCCCCCATAGATGGAGAAGGGCGGGTTGGTCGCCAACGAGGCCCCCCATAGATGGAGAAGGGCGGGTTGGTCGCCAACGAGGCCCCCCATAGATGGAGAAGGGCGGGTTGGTCGCCAACGAGGCCCCCCATAGATGGAGAAGGGCGGGTTGGTCGCCAACGAGGCCCCCCATAGATGGAGAAGGGCGGGTTGGTCGCCAACGAGGCCCCCCATAGATGGAGAAGGGCGGGTTGGTCGCCAACGAGGCCCCCAATAGATGGAGAAGGGCGGGTTGGTCGCCAACGAGGCCCCCCATAGATGGAGAAGGGCGGGTTGGTCGCCAACGAGGCCCCCCATAGATGGAGAAGGGCGGGTTGGTCGCCAACGAGGCCCCCATAGATGGAGAAGGGCGGGTTGGTCGCCAACGAGGCCCCCATAGATGGAGAAGGGCGGGTTGGTCGCCAACGAGGCCCCCATAGATGGAGAAGGGCGGGTTGGTCGCCAACAAGGCCTCCATAGATCCCGAATGGTGGGTTGTCACTCTAGGACAGGAAGTGTGTTCAGTTCGGCCCCATACACACCTGATTTTTAACACATTGCTGCTCATGTAATCCAAAGTAGGCGGGGCTTAAGTGCTTGCAGACCAGCCACCTTCATTATACTGCGTCAGGTCGTCTTGTTCCCGCTTTAACGGCTATAGCAGGCGCCCGCTGCACGGCGGGGGGAGCTGATGTACGTGGCCGGCAGCAGCCAGAACAGGATCTGTCAATATAAATAAAGCAGATTCCCATTCTTTCAACAGTGCTATAAAAATGCACTGATTACTGTATAAATGTGACTGGCAGGGGCGCCCCCCAGTGGCCGGAGGACCCGAGGCCGTAAAAAGATGTTTATAGAGCCACCTGGAGGCCGTCTTTTTTTTTTACTATGGCCCGGGACTGAAGTAGTTAAACACCACAACGGAGGCGTAACGGACCAGTGTGAAGACATCCATAGAATTTTTAAAGGGCGATATTTCCTCGCTCTGTCGGCGTCTAGTCCCGGGGTGAATACTCTATTAATGTGGTTGTAAAGTGTGATGTTTTATCGCTGTGATGAGTTGGCGTCTAGTCCCGGGGTGAATATTCATGTGGTTGTCGCCATTAATTCGGTGGACAGGTCCCGGTTGGTCAGTTTGATGTATGCGCTCTCTTTCAGGCAATATCGCGGGCGATCTAGCTTTGGTATGACAACACGTGTTCATGGTTTTGGAAGTTGCGAATCTTGGAGCCGGTATTTTGTATAATTGTATCCTACAGCATGGGCAGAGATAAAACTCCTCTGTGGGAAATACAGACATAACCCCGCAGACCCGGGACTGCTACTTCACATCCAGATATAAAATCTAGACAATCCTATTGTACTCTTTATTGACACGCCCGCGCGGGTTCGGCGCGACAATTCCCCCCCATGTCAGTATAGGTACAAACCAGACCTTCCCATTATGTAACACCCGTGTGCACAGAGGTGACCAGCGTCCTCTATAAGACCGCTTTCACACTGGGGCCACCCGAGCGTTGGCGGTAAAGTGCCACTTGTTTTAGCGGCTCTTTACCAATGTTTAACCCTGGGGTCCTCAAACTACGGCCCTCCAGCTGTTCAGGAACTACAATTCCCATCATGCTTAGTCATGTCTGTGAATGTCAGAGTTTTGGCAATGCCTCATGGGATGTGTAGTTCCACAACAGCTGGAGGGCCGTAGTTTGAGGATCCCTGGTTTAACCACTTAAGGCCCGGACCTTTAGGCAGCTAAAGGACCCAGACAGTTTTTTGCGATTCGGCACTGCGTCGCTTTAACTGACAACTGCGCGGTCGTGCGACGTGGCTCCCAAATAAAATTGTACTAGGAATGGCGGCGCATGCATCCGATAGCCGATCTGAAGATCTGCTGAGGTGCCGACATCTCAGGCTCCCTCGACATGTAAGTGTCCTTATATTTAAAAGTCAGCAGCTGCCGTATTTGTAGCTGCTGACTTTTACATTTTCGGTGGGGGGTGGGGCTGGACCTCCTCTTTAAAGCGGAGTTCCACCCGAATTTGGAACTTCCGCTTAACCCACTCCTCACCCCCTTACATGCCACATTTGGCATGTCATTTTTTTTGGGGGGGAGTGGGGGCTTCAGGAGGAGTGGGACTTCATGTCCCACTTCCTGCTTCCGCCGAGGGGCTGGTTAGGCGATTAAGCTTAATCGCCTACAGCAGCCCCTCCCGGTAGGCGATCGCATGGGACACTGACAGGTCCCATGCGTTCGCCTGTCCAATCAGCGGCGGGCCGCGCCACTCGCGCATGCGCAGTGCCGCGCATGCGCAGTGGGTGCCCGGCCGTGAAGCCGAAGGCTGTCGCGGTCAGGTGCCCACACTTAGGATGAAGACGCCGGCCGGGCAGGGGGGCAGAGGAGCGGACCCCCCGGCTGGCTCGTCGCTGGATCGTGGAGCAGGTGAGTGTGTCTTTATTAAAAGCCAGCAGATACACTTTTTGTAGCTGCTGACTTTTATTAAACACTAAATGTGTCTGGAACACCCCTTTAAGGGGAAGAGGAAAGTTGAAGGTGTTCTTTCGCCTTCCTAGGTTGACAAAGCTACTATTGTTTTTAAATACAAGCAGTGTAAACGCCTGAATCTGACCTCATATCCACGTGTTGTACAGCAGGGCTGAAATGTAAGGAGGAGGCGGCAACCCCAGGAGCCAATCGGTTCATGTGCTGACAAGGAGAATGCTGATAGGAGGACAAAACAGAGTGACGGAGAGAGATGGGCTCATTGCTGTTTCTTCTTCTCCTTCCAGTGGCATGCTGGGGGCGGGGCTAGGATTACCTGGGCTCACAAATGGGTTGACTTGAGGACATCTAGTAGTAGAATTTTGTTTTTTTAACCTTTTATTGGGTTGTTTATTTTTATCTTGTGTTTTTTGAATGGAGTTCAGCTTCAAAGGTAATTTCCTGAGCGTCTGTGGTAAAGGATATTTTCAGTTCCATCGCTCATTTCAACTTGGGTTTTGTTTTTACTGTTCATATTCACTGCTCCGCCCCGATATCACTTCTGTTTATTGGAGCGTAAAAATGATTTTCTCTTTCCTGTGATCAGGGAAGTGCAAGTAAAGGGGGTTTCAGTGTCACTCCCTTGTCTGTTTATTTTTCTTTCCGGAGATATTAAAGTGGATTGTTTTTTTTATCATTTCCTGGCAGCAGTTCATGCAGCAATTTTTTCTTTATAGCAGCAAATTATTTTTAAAGCAGATCTGAACCACTGAATATTTCGTTACAGAAGCCTGGTGTATTGCCAACAATTGGCATCTATCTTTTATGCCTCCTGTACATGAGTGTTAGCTCCTGTGTCCTCAATCATAAAACCCCCTGTGCTTTCCTATGCCTGGGGTGCCATGTACAGCCACCAATCAGTGGCGGTTCGTCCATAGAGGGCGCTGGAGCGCCGCCCACTCTGGCTCCCATCGCCACTGAGTCTAATAACATGCATTGCACGAATCTGTTATTGTAGCCGCTGCCGCTGTTATTCAGATGGTCGGCGCTCATGTCCGGCAATCTGGATACCGCCAGCTGGTTGGCTGTACGGAAATGTCTATCAGAGCCAACAGCTCTGATAGGCTTTCCCAGTACAGCCCTCGGGTCCCCGGAAGCTTATTCTCGGAGCGCACAGACTGTACGCCCCTTGGATAAGATGACAGGCGTCTCAGCCAATCAGGTTGGCCGGTTATGGCTACCGGTAACCCGATTGGCTGAGACGCCTGTCAGTCATCGAGGGCGGGAGAAGACATCGTGGGAAGTGGGTGCCTGACTCCAGTAAAGGTAAGTGCCGGGCGGGGAGAGCGCAATTTACAGGGCACAGTGGGGACCATTAAAGGGCACAGTGGCTGGTTTGATGGCATGGCACAATGGTGACAATTGATGGCACAGTGGCTGGTTTAATGGCACAGTGGCTGGTTTAATGGCATGGCACCGTGGTGCGAGTTGATGGCACAGTGGCTGCATTTGATGGCATGGCACAGTGGTGCAAATTGATGGCACAGTGGCTGGTTTAATGGCATGGCACCGTTGTGCGAGTTGATGGCACAGTGGCTGCATTTGATGGCATGGCACAGTGGTGCAAATTGATGGCACAGTGGCTGCGTTTGGGCACAGTGAGACTGCAATTTTTTTTCCTTTGCGCCCCCCCAAAAATGTTGAGCGCCAGCCGCCGCTGCCACCAATACAAGTGAATAGCGGTAGGTGGTCGTACTCGGGCAAACTCTGTTCACGTCTACATCAGTATTTATATTTGTATTGCAGGTCTCAACAAACATGGAAGTGGTTTGTTTGTGGAAATACAAAGAACGCATGTGCCACTTATAGCTCTTAACTTGTAATAATGGCTGTATGCAGAACCTGCGATTTCCCCAGCCGCAGGAAAGCAGCAGAGATTTTATGTTTGAGGACCCAGGTGCTAACTAAGATCCATAAACATGAGGCCTTATAAAAATTAAGCGCTGGATCTCACAGTAAAATGAAGACAAAGAAAAATGGATAGCCGCACTCCAAAACCTGATGGGTGGTCTTTTATTCAATAGACAGCATGTACAAAAATAGGGTCACAGCAGTGGAAACAAGGAACAGCCGACGCGTTTCGCACTGGATCAGTGCTTATTCATGGCTATAAGCCATGAAAAATTGTACAAAACGTTCAGCGGAGGAAGCTGCTGCTGAATTTTCCTGGTTCTGCCCCGGCCTTCTTTGGCATGCAGAGGAAGAAGAGCCAACACCGGTCCTAATGTATATTTTACCTACAGAGGCCCCCTTAACATTAGTGCCCCCCCCCCCCTCAAAGATAATGTTATCGTTTGCCTGAGATGACATCTTTGTTATGTGCGCCAATTTAGATGCAAACAGTGCTTGGCGGGGATCCTCTTTAATACAAACGGTTGTGCTGTGCAGATACAGTGAGCTCTTTTACATTGTGCTGGAATAAATGTGACCTTTGTGCGCCGTATTTGGAGTGCTTGGCTCGGTATGTGAGCTTTATTGTTGGTGTGTCTGTCAGTGGAGATCCTCATACAAGAGGGACGCTGTCATTTGTTAGGTGGAGAGCGTGCGACAGCGCGGCCGATGTGGTCACACACAGGAAGGCGCAGGGCTCAGAGGCTCAGGTGGCTGGTCATCATTGTCTTGTTCATGAGAGAGCTTTATGCCGCGTACACACGATCATTTTTCGGCATGAAAAAAAAATAAACGTTTAAAAAAAAAAAAATTGAAAAGCAGCTCAATGTGTGGGCACTCGTGAAGAGGAGGAGCCAGGAGTGCCACTGGGGGACCCCAGCAGAGGAGGATCAGGGCCAGTATAACATGTTTATTTAAAAAAAAAAAAAAAAACCTTTGCAATCGCTTTAACCGCCTCACTACCGGGCTACAGCCAAAAGATGGCTACAGTACTGCTCTAGTTCTGGGGGGGCGTCCATAGATATTTAGGCCTATCGCCCCTCTAAAACAAAACCTTTCCATCTGGCGATGGGTTTTCCAGGGCCGTGTGATATAGAATTGCAATTGAGAATTATTTGTACATAACTTTCATTTATCTGACCTCATGGATATTCAATCACTAGAACAAATTTCTCATCGTCTTGTGTAAAATGTCTCATTTAACGCAACAGCAAGTCCTTTCCACGCTTTATAAGCTGCACATTAGCCGTCTAATCACCGCATTTCATAAATGAAGGTAAAATCTGCTTACATTGAAGAAATGTCACTTGGAAAATTAAGGTAGAAAGTGTTACAATAACAAGAAAAGATTACAGGAAAAAAAATGATCTTCTAACCTAAAACTGTTCCGTGAGCGTTACGCAGGCCACAAGAGGCGTGGAGGAGCTCCGCTATCAGGAACTGAATTCCTTCTCTTGAGAGAAGAGGAGATTAAGGGGGGATGTGATCCACATGTACAAATAAAGGCTCCATTCACACCTTGGCGTTCCGTTTTGCGAGCGGAATCGCCACGAGTCTGCCTTCCACTCGGAAACGCCGCAAATCGGGGGACGTTCTTGCAATCCCCGCTATTTTGAATGCCACCAAATCGTGGCATGTTTTTGCCCCAATTGGCATCCCACGTTTGCACGTTTTTTTTAATGCGATTCGTCGGGTGACAATCGTGGCAAAATTGCGCCGCGATTTGGTGCCATTCAAAATGGCTGGGTTTGAGAGGGCGTCCCAGGATTTGTGGCGTTTCCCCCTGCAAAATGAAACGCCAAGGTGTGAATGGAGCCTTAATGGTCCATATAGTGAACTCGGTGTTAAGTTATTTACTTTAAAGGGGTTGTAAAGGTAATTTTTCTTAAATATCTTCCTTTACGTTAGTGCAGTCCTCCTTCACTGACTTCATCCTTCCATTTTGCTTTTAAATGTCCTTATTTATTCTGAGAAATCCTCACTTCCTCTTCTGTCTGTAACTCCACACAGTAATGCAAGGCTTTCTCCCTGGTGTGGAAAAAGCCTCTTGAGGGGGTGAGCAGGAGTGTCAGAACGCCCACTAACACACAGCTACTTACTCTATCTGCAAAGTAGAGAGTCCTGACACTCCTGCTCCCCCCCCTCTTCAAGAGGCTTTCTTCACACCAGGGGGAAAGCCTTGCATTACTGTGTGGAGTTAGACAGAAGAACAGGAAGTGAGGATTTCTCAGAAGAAATAAGGACATTTAAAGCGGAGGTTCACCCAAAAATCAACTTTCTGCCATTAGCTCCAGCATACTGCTGACATCTGCAGTATGCATTTTTTTTTTTGTACTTATCGTTTTAGCAGGCTTTCTTATCTGGCTCCGAGCGGGGATTTCTGCGGGAAATAGGTGTTCCTAAGGCAAGCGTAGTTGATTGACGGGCTTGGATAGCGCGTCACGCCTTCCGAAAATAGCCGAAGTGACACTCGGCTGTTTACGGCGCTATACGGCACCTGCCGTGTAGAGCTGACTGCGCAGGCGCCGTAAATTGCCGAGCGTCACTTCAGCTATTTTCGGAAGGCATGACGCGCTATCCAGGCCCGTCAATCAACTACGCTTGGCGGAGATTTGGGCCTGTGCTCCTCTGTTGACGGCGAATTGGGCCTGTGCTCCTCTGTTGACGGCGAATTGGGCCTGTGCTCCTCTGTTGACGGCGAATTGGGCCTGCGCTCCTCTGTTGACGGCGAATTGGGCCTGCGCTTTTCTGTTGACGGCGAATTGGGCCTGCGCTTTTCTGTTGACGGCGAATTGGGCCTGCGCTTTTCTGTTGACGGCGAATTGGGCCTGCGCTCCTCTGTTGACGGCGAATTGGGCCTGCGCTCCTCTGTTGACGGCGAATTGGGCCTGCGCTCCTCTGTTGACGGCGAATTGGGCCTGCGCTTTTCTGTTGACGGCGAATTGGGCCTGCGCTCTTCTGTTGACGGGAGAATTGGGCCTGCGCTCTTCTGTTGACGGGAGAATTGGGCCTGCGCTCTTCCATTACTTCAATCCTCCATCACCTGATTCTGTCACACGGCTATTATTTAGCCCGCAGGCTCCTCATTAACTTGTAATGTAATGTGCTCTGTGCGGAGATAAGTCATCCTAAAATAACTTTGTTGAAATGTTTCTAATTATGAAAGAATGCTAAAATAGCGGCCACAAATCAGAGCGCTGATAGCAGCTGTTTACTTTTCATTTACAAGGCCTTGTTGCATACATAATTTACAGTGTTGTGGTAGCGATGAAGCACGGGTCGGGCCCCTGTGGGCTTCTGCCATGCATTATTAAAATCCGGGAGTCGCGCTCAGCAGGGCCGTTCCCTGGAGGCTCATTAAGGTTGCTGTGCTATATAGACTGGAGATGTTTATGCTCTTCCCTGGTGGGTATGTGTTGGTACGTTTTTAATTTGCCAGCGCGTTTCCTCGTTGAACACAACTCACGCTGGACTTTGACTCTGAAGGGGCAGTGTACGGTTACAGGTCTCTACTGCCGCCGGGAACTGCAGGCACAGGTATCAAAATAAGTGCCTTTAATACAATTATATTATCATTAAAATAAGTGATGACTTGTAATTTTAAATGTACATCAGGGATTGACAAATTTGCTTGGAATCTAGGAGCCAGCTAAAAAAGTTAGAAGCCAGAAAATGCGCCCCGTCCCGCCTAGCGCACGTGCAGAAGCGAACGTATACGTGACTAGCGCCCGCATATGTAAACGGTATTCAAACCACACATGTGAGGTATCGCCGTGATTGTTAGAGTGAATTTTTTTAAACGTCGCCTATGGAGATTTTAAAGGGTAAAAGTTTGTCGCCATTCCACAAGCGGACGCAATTTTGAAGCGTGACATGTTGGGTATCAATTTACTCGGCGTATCATTATCTTTCACAATATAAAAAAAAAAAACTGGGCTAACTTTACTGTTCTCTTATTTTTTAATTAAAAAAAGTGTATTTTTCTTTTTCCAAAAAGTGCGCTTGTAAGACCGCTGCGCAAATACGGTGTGACAGAAAGTATTACCATTTTATTCTCTAGGGTGTTAGAATAAAAAATAGATTTAATGTTAGGGGGTTCTAATTAGAGGGAAGGAGATGGCAGTGAAAATGGTGAAAAACACATTAGAACTGCTGTTTTACTTGTAATGCCTACGGCCACCACAAGATGGCGCCAGATCAGAGGGAAGCTTAGGCCCGCAGAAGGTCCCAAAGCGCAATCGCACGGCGGGGGAGGTGGGGGCGCACGAAGACGCAGGATCCTGTGTCTCCGTGGGCCCTCACCTCGCAATCGTGGTAATTGAGCCGTGGCTTTGCCGCCTTATTGGCAATTGCAACCGGGCGCCCGGATTTTGTCGAGTCCTGATGTAGCTTGTAAAGGTAACTAAGTGTTACTAAACCCAGGAGCGTGCATTCACTATATCTGGTCTCCCACAATACACAGAACATGGAAACACGATTATTTTTGTAAATATAATCTGATAAATACCTTTTTCCCGTTAGCAGTATATAGCAGTCTTGTTATTTGTATCATGGTCTGCTTAAAGTGATAGTAAACTTGGTTCTTACAAAACTCGCTGATGGGCAGGGTTTTTATTAGATGAGTAGAACATGGGTTGGGACTTTGAATGCGGCATATGAAAAACACATGCCTCCATCCCTGATAATTGAAAAAAAGAAGAGGTTTGGGACTTTAAATGAGATGCGTTTTGATGCAAACGGTAAGTAAAATAATTAAATACGTTAAAACATACGTATTTATTTTACTTACTGTTTGCTTCAAAACGCATCTCATTTAAAGTCCCAAACCTCTTCTCTTTTTATTACAGATGAGACCCCAGAGGTGATCAGCTCTTGAAAGCTCTGTACCAACAATCTGATTTATCGTACGATCGCGTCGAAACAGGGCTGGACTGGGACAAAAACGTGGCCCTGGACTTCATCCAGACTGGCCCACTTTGACAGGTCTCTCCCATGGCGGCCGGACAACTCCCGCACCCCCCGGCCACAAAAGCCCCCTCTCCCCCTTCACTAGCCAATTGCTGGTACTGGTACTCTTATAGGCAGTACCAGAAGGGAAGCTAGACATTATTTCACCGGGGGCAAAGAATCAGTTTGGTGCCCCCCCATGGGACAAGATTAGGCAGAAGTGAGAATCTCCCAGGCCATAGCTATTGAGTCAGCTGTCTGTCCCCTCCCCCATGCTCCTGTGTCACCCCCCCTGCTTCAATGTCAACCCCCTGCTTCTCTGTTCCCCCACCCAGGTAAGCGCTGCAGGGGGGGATTAGAAGGTGAGTGCTGCAGGAAGGGAGAGACAGAGGAGCAGAGGTCCGTTGTCATTGAAGCTGGCCCACTGAGCCATCGGCCCACCGGGAAACTCCCTGTAGTCACAGTGGCCAGTCCATCCCTGCGTCGAAAGCAGTATTTTCCGTCAGATTTTCGCGTCGTGTGTGTGCTGGGCATGAGCTGCAGGCAGGAGGAAGCATCTTGTAACTTTGTAGCAAGGTGAAGGGGGTGATCTGTGTCGGACATTTGTGAGCACAGCTAAGAACTGCCCAGGCACCAAAATGTACATGGTTCTGTCATCTGTGAATCAGGATCTTCCTCCTTCGATCTGGGTGACGACTGAAAAAAGATGGCCCCCCCCCCCAGCAGATGAAGGCATTGTCAGGGGGGGGGGGGAGTACTGTGATCTCTGTGGTAATAAATACCTGGAAGTGTTTCTATTAGCATGCATGTACATAATCACTATAAATCCTATCTGATGGTAGGTCCACTTCCAAGTTACATTGAGTGGACTTGCCGTGCCCAGAGGCTCGTGCGTTTTTTGGTTTAGTATTCCTGTTGGGTTTCATGCTCTTTACTTTTCATCAGTTGAACTCTTGTATTAGCATTCCGTTCTCATGAAATGTGAGGATAATTTAATCAAGCTTTCCTGCGTAAAATTAATAGTACAAATTAGATTAGGCCTCTTTGTGTGATGTTATTGATGGCATTTAATATGAGATTTCACATGGTGTTAGAAGGTTTATGTGCTTGTCTGTCTGCGCCTGTCAGCTGAAATTCCCGTGTTTAATCATTCTGCCCTTATTTTCCCCTTCTTTTATTTTAATTTTTTTGGAGAAATCTTTTTTTCAAGGATGTAAAACTTTCTCCTATAGTGGTTAAGCACTTCCCGCCCGGTCAATAGTCAATTGACGTCCGGGAAGTGGTTGTGAAATCCTGACTGGACGTCTATTGACGTCCTGCAGGATTTCATGCCGGCGCGTGCCCATGGGGGAGCGCAGTGTGGCGATCGGTGATGCTGGGAGTCAGTCTGACCCCCTCCAACTTCGATCTCGGTAAAGAGCCTGTTTACCATGTGATCAGCCGTGTCCAATCACTGGTGATCACGATGTAAACAGGAAGAGTCGTTGATGGCTCTTCCTCACTCACGTCTGACAGACGCAAGTAGAGGAGAGCCGATCGGCGGCTCTCCTGACGGAGGGGGGGGGGGGGTCGCGCAGCCCCCCCCCCTCGGATGCCCACACTGGACCACCAGGGAAGGGCAGTAAAAAAAAAAAATAGAATAGATGCCAATCAGTGCCCACCCATGCCCAGTGGCCGCCCATCAGTGCTGCATACCAGCGCTGCCCATCAGTGCGGCCCCACCGGTGCTCATCGGTGCCCCTTATCGAAGTAGAAAACATACTTATTTACTGGTCTTTTTTTTAGTTATTGCGCAAAAAATAAAAATCGCAGAGGTGATCAAATACCACCAAAATAAAGCTCTATTTGTGGGAACAAAATGATAAAAAAATTGTTTGGGTACAGTGTAGCACGACCGAGCAATTGTCTCCAAAAAATTCCCCAAAAAAGTGCGCTTGTAAGACCGCTGCCCAAATAAATACGATATGACAAAGTATTGCAACGACCGCCATTTTATTCTCTAGGGTGAGATTATATATATATATATATATATATATATATACAGAAAGAAGCTGAGGCCTGCAGAAAGCTGCAAAGCGCGGTCTCAAATTACCGGGGGGCGCGGGCCCGCCGCAATCGCGTGCCGGCCGGTCATTGAGGCCGCGGTTTGGCAGCCTTCTGCAGGCTTAAGCTTTCCCATGCGCCAGGTCACAATTTCTTGTCGCAATTGCAAACGGACGCCCGAATTTTGTTGAGGCCTGCATTATGAATTAACTGAGATCGAAGCCCCCGCAGCGGTTCTCGTTCCCCTCCTCTATCACCCTCTCTCCCGGAGTGACTTCTGGGTATCGCGGCTCCGGTTCTGTGACTGGCCGGAGCCGCAATGACGTCACTCCCGTGCATGCGCCCGCGGGAGCCGCCAGTCATGGCCCGATCGCCTTTAGAAATGTCATGCTCACCGTTTCTAAAGGTTTCCACAGTGCGCCTGTAGGTTTAGGAGATATTTCTTGCACCTACAGGTAAGCCTTAAAGGATCACTACAGGAATTTTTTTTTTTTTTTTTTTAGCTAAATAGCCTCCTTTACCTTAATGCAGTGCTGTTTTCATGTTCTCATTGTTCGTTTTTGCTTTGAAGTTGCTGTAATTCTGCTCTGATCTCCACACTTCCTGCTTGTCTGGCTCCTTATGAAAAAACTCATGGCAGATTTTCACTGTGGTCCAAGCTGTCATTACTGTGTGTCTCAGAACCAATCAGATTCATTTTAAAAACAAAACCCTGCCCTGGATTTGTTTGTTTTTGTTCTGTGTGTCTCTCTACTTCACAGAAACATGAAATCATTTTAAAAACGAAAGTGAAACTAGAGGCACATTATATGATTGATTTGTATCTATTTTTAATAATTTTTAAAGGAATCCGTTAACTTTTTATGTCTCTATACCCTGTAAAGAGTCATTTCAGCAAAAAAAAATGTTTTCCTTTAAAGGGCTTGCAAAGGTACAATTTTTTTTATTTTTTTCCCTAAATATCTTTCTTTACCTTAGTGCAGTCCTCATTCACTTACCTCATCCTTCCATTTTGATTTTAAATGTCCTTAAAAAAAAAAAAAAAACGGGTTTGCGCAAAAATTATAGTGCCTACAAAATAGGGGACAGAATTATTAAAAATTTTTGTTATTTTTTTACTAGTAGTGGCGGCGATCTGCGGTTATTTTTATTGGGACTGCGACATTATGGCGGACACATTGGACACTTTTGGAACATTTTTGGCACCATTCACGCTTATAACTGTATAAATGTGACTGGCGAGGAAGGGGTTAAATGTGTACCCTGCATAGTGTTTCTAACTTGGGGGGGGGGGGGGGGACTGACTGGGGGAGGTGACCGATCTGTGTCCCTATGTACAAGGGACACAGCATCGGTCTCCTCTCCCTGACAAGACGTGGATCCACGCCCTTGTCTGTGTAATCGCGGGTGCCCGACAGACATCGCGGCCGCCAGACACGCACATCGGCATCTCAGTGATGCGGCGTTCACGCGCCCCCCCCAGTGGCTGGAGGCCGTATATAGACGGGATCCACACTGCGGCCGTAGAAAGTCGTACGGCCGGCAGCAAGTGGTTAATTGCTGTTTTGCAAAGAAAAATCGTAGTTTAAATGTGTTTAGACTTTTTCCTTTCCACATTCTAGAGATACATAGAGCTGTTGGGGTGGAGCTCTCCTTTAAAGCTACCTCTGTACAGCTTGAGAGCGAAGCGCCGCTGAGCCGCCTCGCTGTCTCTTGAATGTCGGGATTCCAATTCTGGAAACACTGGGAGGCCTACTTGCCGGGGAAATTATTAGCAAGGGAAGTTAATCCTGCCCAAGGTTTCTGCATAAATGAGATGTTGCATGTTAAAGAGAAATTCCAAAACCAGTCAGCGGCCCACAAAAATACTAACCAGAAAGATCTGCAGCTGTGCTAAAATCAGCATGCTCACTCCTTTTACCTTTAGGCAAATTCTGATTGTATAATCTCCCCTATAGGTTTGGCAGCTAGGACGTAGGCTGAGACACGACCTACATGTTCTATTCACCTTCTACTCTACCAGGCAGGCCCGGGTATTGCACCATTGTTGGTAAATCTAAAGGATTCTCTGTAGCCATTGAACTCTTCACATGTGGGCTATACACTGATCAGCCATAACTATGTGACCACCCGCTATAAGGTATGGACTCCACTGGACCTCGGAAGGTATGCTGTGGTACCTGTCAGTAGCAGATACTTTAGGTCAGTCATGTCCAAAGTCCGGCCCAGGGGCCAATTGCGGCCCTCGTTCCAGTTTAATGTGGCCCCCTGGTAATTTGGGTATATACTGTATTTTTCGGCGCTGCCTCCGAGGGGACAGGGAGGGGGGAATGAGTGCTGTCAAATTACATACAGGACAATCTCTTGTTTACTCAGCGACATCTGTAATAGGAAGTCCCGTCTCCTGGGCTGCCATTGGACGACTACTCTGTCTATCATAGGAGGCGGTAAAAATTGGATTAAAGAGGCTGCTGTGTAAACAGGAGATTCTCCTTTATGTAATCTGTTGGCGCTCCCTCCCCCCTTCCCTCCGAGGCTGCTGATGGACATCGATCAGGCTGCATTCATGGCAATGGAGAGGCTGCATTTATGGCAATGGCAAGGCTGCAGATGGGCACTGATTAGGCTGCATTGATGGGCAATGACCCTTATTTTGCTTCAGTTTTTTTATTTACAAACTTCTCTCCTAAAGTGGGATAAATGCAGTATATCCAAATAACACGCCCACGCTCATCTCTTCACTACACACAGCCACAAAGGCAAGAGAATTTGTGTTGGGCAGTGTATTAGAGCTCGGAGGAACTCACTAAGGGCCCTTTCACACGGGGCCGATCAGTATTGATGTCAGTAGTGTGTCCGTTTGGTCAGTGGGGATCCCTCCGTAAATCCCAGCTGAGCTGCCAGATGACAGGGCGGTCTCCGCACAGTGTGCAGAGACCGCCCTGTTTTTTCTCCGCTCTCCCCTATGGGGGGATTGGATGAACATGGACAGTGTGTCCGTATTCATCCGATACGCAGACGGAAGAAAAAATAGGGTTTTCTTGCGTCCGCAAAATCGGATCTTTGACCCGCTGACACCCGCAATCGCATAGGGACCAATGTATGTCCCTTTTTCATCCGCAATCGGATGGATGAAAAAGCGGACATACGGTCCGCACATCTGAAAGGGGCCTTAGACCAAATTTTAATGGTTCAAAGAATGTCAGGGAAAATGGTCGGCCCTCAGGCATGTTCACTTCATCAAATCTGGCCCTCTTTTAAAAAAGTTTGGACACCCCTGCTTTAGGTCCTGTAAGTTGTTAGGTGGGACCTCCATGGATCGGACTTGTTTTTCCAGCACATCCCACAGATGCTCGATTTGGATTGAGATCTGGAGAACCCGTTGTTGTGTGCCTCAAACCATTGTTAAATTCATCAGACCAGGCCACCTTCCTCCATTGCTTCATGGTCCAGTTCTGATACTCGCGTATCCATTTTGGGTGCTTGTGGCTGTGGTCACGGGTCAGCATGGGTACTCTGACCGGTCTGCTCCTACACAGCCTTACACAATTTAGGCCCCATTCACACCTGAGCATAGCGTTTTCAGGCAGAAATTTTTGCGGCGTTTATTTTTTTTTGCCGCGATTTTTTACAGGTCAAAAGGTCACCGATGTAAAAAGCAGAACACCCAAATATGCCCAAAAAAAGTCCCAGAACTTGTTTGAGCTTCAGGCGTTTTGGAGTGGAGGTGTGAACCATCTCCATAGAGAATAGATTTTTTTTTCCCTCCAGCGTTTTGTAGCTTCAGGCTTCAAGTTACAAAACGCTCAGGTGTGAAAGGGGTCTAACTGCGAATCTCTGTGTTCTAAATGCCTTCCTATCAGAACCAACATTCACTTTTTCAGTAACTTGAGCTCCAGTAGCTCTTCTATTGGATTGCACTACACAGGCCAGTCGTCTCTCCCCCATCAATAAGCCTGTCGTTGGTTAGCTGGTTTTCCTTCCTTGGACCACTTTTGGTTGGTCCTGACTAGGGATGTTCGACTCGAACATTGGCTGTTCGCCGAACAGGAAACTATTTTGGGTGTTCGTGGCAAGTTCGAAAAGCCACAGAACACCCTGTCTGTGGGAGAAATCTAAAGTGCTAATTTTAAAGGCTTATGCGCAAGTTATTGTCATAAAAAGTGTTTGGGGACCCGGGTCCTGCCCCAGGGGACATGTATCAATGCAAAAAAAGTTTTAAAAAAACGGCTGTTTTTTCGGGAGCAGTGATTTTTTATAATGCTTAAAGTGAAACAATAAAAGTGAAATATTCCTTTAAATTTCGTACCTGGGGGGTGTGTATAGTATGCCTGTAACGTAGCACATGTTTCCCGTGCTTAGAACTGTCCCTGCACAAAATGTAATTTCTGAAGGATAAAAAGTCATTTAAAATCACTGCTCCCGAAAAAACTGCAGTTTTTACAACTTTATTTTGCATTGATACATGTCCCCTGGGGCAGGACCCGGGTCCCCAAACACTTTTTTTAGGACAATAACTTGCATATAAGCCTTTAAAATTGGCACTTTAGATTTCAAACGTTCGAGTCTCATAGACTTTAATGGGGTTCTAAAGTTCACACAACTTTTGGTCTGTTCGCAGGTTCTGGTGCGAACCGAACGGGGGGGTTTCGGCTCATCCCTAATTCTGACCATTGCAGACCATAAACATCCCACAAGAGCTGCAGATTTGGAGTTGCTCTTACCTAGTCGCCCAGTCGTTTCAATTTGGCCCTTGTCAAAGTCGCTCAAATCCTTACACTTTTTTTGGGGGGGCGGGGGCGATCCTCTTTGTAGAGCTTTCCAGCTCCCACTTCCTCCCTAGGTCGCCTCGTCGACCGGGAGTAAGTCACCTCTCCCCCCTTCCTCTCCACAATCATCTGGGACACGTCACAGGTCCTAGATGATTGCTCCGCCGGCTTGCGCATGCTGCTGACTTTTAATAATTTTTGTTTTAGGCGGATCACCCCTTTAACTTCCCTTCTCGGTGAGAGATGTATGACCGGTCCTATTCTGACTTCCAAAGTGGATCCAAATCAGATTGGTAGTAAGAACTGACAGGTTAATCATAATTTCTACATGTCTGATATGGCACCGAGCCTATCCCCTTCAGACTTGTACAAAGTTACAGAGCTGAAGTCTGATCTTCTCGGATGTGATGACAGATTGAGTGCTGTCATTCCAATAACACTATATATAGCAGGGGGTCTCTAAACGCCATTTTTTTTAATTGCAGACCGTATTCGCAGCATGGTTGCCCTCGAAGGGCCATTTGTATCTGGGGTGCACTATGTACAGAGTGGTGCTCAGGCTTTGGGGAGCAGTTTCCGTGCCGGGTTCTGGGGAGTGGGTTGCGTGCCAGGTTCTGGGGAGCGGGTTGCGTGCCGGGTTCTGGGGAGCGGGTTGCGTGCCGGGTTCTGGGGAGCGGGTTGCGTGCCGGGTTCTGGGGAGCGGGTTGCGTGCCGGGTTCTGGGGAGCGGGTTGCGTGCCGGGTTCTGGGGAGCGGGTTGCGTGCCGGGTTCTGGGGAGCGGGTTGCGTGCCGGGTTCTGGGGAGCGGGTTGCGTGCCTGCCGGGTTCTGGGAGCGGGTTGCGTGCCTGCCGGGTTCTGGGAGCGGGTTGCGTGCCTGCCGGGTTCTGGGAGCGGGTTGCGTGCCTGCCGAGTTCTGGGAGCGGGTTGCGTGCCTGCCGGGTTCTGGGAGCGGGTTGCGTGCCTGCCGGGTTCTGGGAGCGGGTTGCGTGCCTGCCGGGTTCTGGGAGCGGGTTGCGTGCCTGCCGGGTTCTGGGAGCGGGTTGCGTGCCTGCCGGGTTCTGGGAGCGGGTTGCGTGCCTGCCGGGTTCTGGGAGCGGGTTGCGTGCCTGCTGGGTTCTGGGAGCGGGTTGCGTGCGTGCCGGGTTCTGGGAGCGGGTTGCGTGCGTGCCGGGTTCTGGGAGCGGGTTGCGTGCGTGCCGGGTTCTGGGAGCGGGTTGCGTGCGTGCCGGGTTCTGGGAGCGGGTTGCGTGCGTGCCGGGTTCTGGGAGCGGGTTGCGTGCGTGCCGGGTTCTGGGAGCGGGTTGCGTGCGTGCCGGGTTCTGGGAGCGGGTTGCGTGCGTGCCGGGTTCTGGGAGGGGGTTGCGTGGCGGGAGCGGGTTGCGGGCAGGGTTCCGGTAGCGGGTTGCGCACCGAGTGTGCTGCATGTGAGATTTGCTTAAAGGCCTTTCACCTTCTGATATGCTACAGAGTTGCAGTCTGATTATCTTGGCAGATTCAGAGCTGTCATTCGAATGACCCTCTATAGCAGGGGTCTCAATCTATTTCATTGCAGGTGATTTTGGCAGCATGGTTGCCCTAAAGGGCCATTTGTATCTGGGGTGCATTTAACATATTAGCTTTTTTTTTGTGTGTGTTTTAATACTTGCTTTTTTTTTAGTTGGTGACAAGGTCTCTTTTAAGGATCATTTAGAGCCGTTGGTGTTTTATTTCTGTACTGCCCTTGCCGCTTGTTGCCCTTTCGTTGAGTATCCTATTTTCTTCTTTGCTGTCCTCGCTGTCCTCTCATCAGTGGCTCATTTTGCCATCTGCTGGCATTCAGGAGAACTGCAGGGGCGGCGGGCCATGGCCGCTAACTTTGCAGTGATTTATATTTGGCACCCCGGCCTGCTTGTTGAAATGTTGCCAGCTCCCGATTTTCCTCTGCTTGAATTAAAAGCGCAGATCGCTTTCCGCCTTTCCTGGGTCTGGAAATGTAATCGTTGCACGGCCAGACCAGAAAATCGCCATTTGTTTGTTTTGCAACTCTAAAGCTTTTGTTGGCGGGAGGTTGTGGTCCCAGTTATGTGTTTCTGGCAAAACTTTAGTAAAGAAGGAATGTTTTTTGTGGTTTAGTAAAATGTGGCTTTTGTCGTTTGCTGACAAACGTGACTCCATGTTTTAATGATTGACTTGTAATGTATTGCAGATTCTTGGACCTTGGCCACGGTTCTGTAGATAAGCTGTTGGTTTAGATTTCTTTTTAATGTGGCTGGAAATTTGTTGCAGGGACATGAGCAATTTATTAGGCCCTTGTTCACCTGGGACCTTTTAACCACTATATCCCTAGAAGTGTATATTAACCACTTAAAGGGGTTGTAAAGTTACAAGTTTTTTTTACCTTCATGCATCCTATGCATGAAGGTAAAAAAACATCTAGCAGCACCGGCCCCCCCCCCCCGAGCCCCCGTTGTACTTACCTGACCGTTCGAATCTCCCGGGCGCGTCCACGTCGTCCTCTTCGGTTCCCAGCCTGGCCGTTGATTGGCTAGGCTGGGCGGATTGATAGCAGCGCAGCCATTGGCTAGCGCTGCTGTCGGAGCGGATGACGCGGCGCGCTGGGGGGCGGAGACGAGTGATACAGTCGGCGGCTATGGCCGCCGCTGTATCACGGGAGCGCGCTCGCAAAAGCTTTCCTCCATGCGAGCGCCCTCGCATGAAGAGGGAAAGCTTTTGCGAGGAGGAGCCCAGACAGCCGCCGAGGGACCCCAGAAGACAGCTTTCCGGGCCACTCTGTGCAAAACGAACTGCACAGTGGAGGTAAGTATCACACGTTGGTTATTTTTTTTTTTAAATCCCTGACTTTAGTGTCCCTTTAAGCCCCGGACCATTTTGTAGCTAAAGAACCAGGCCTCTTTTTTGCGATTCGGCACTGCGTCGCTTTAACTGACAATTGCGCGGTTGTGCGACGTGGCTCCCAAACAAAATTGGCGTCCTTTTTTTTCCCCACAAATAGAATTGTTTTTTGGTAGTATTTGATCACCTCTGCATTTTTTTTTTTTTTTTTGCGCTATAAACAAAAATCGAGCAAAAATGTTGAAAAAAAAAACAATATTTTTTTTTCAACTTTTTGCAGTTTTTTTTTCGTGACTGCGACATTATGGCGCACACATCGGACACTTTTGACACATTTTTGGGACCATTTTCAAAAAAGTGAATCTCCGCTTTTCGGAACCCTGCCCCCCCCTCCGGTATCACATTTGGCACCTTTCAGGGGGAGGGGGGGTGCAGATGCCTGTATAATACAGGTATTTGCACCCATTTTCAGGCATAGATCGCCACAGAATCTGCGGGTTTCTATGCCACTCCCAGCTGTGTTCTGGGAAACGCACAGTTCCCAGCGGGGACCAGGTGAAGATGCGCAGCACGACTCGCGCAGTAGGGAACCGGGCAGTGAAGCCGCAACGCTCTTCTACTGCTGCCGGCATCGTGGGCACCCTGGACAGGTAAGTGTCCATTTATTAAGTCAGCAGCTGCCGTATTTCTAGCTGGTGGCTTTTAATATTATTTTTGTTTAGGTGGACCTCTGCTTTTTGTCGGATCCCTGTTCATTGAAGTCGGACTTCAAGTCGCAGGGCAAAGTCGGATCCAAATTAGTACGACTGTTGTATAGTACCAGTGTGAACCCAGCCTAACTCCACGTACACACGATCATTTTTCGGCATGTATAAAAAAGGAAATTGAAAACCACTTCATCAATAAAACGATGTTGCCCACACACCATCGTTTTTAAAAGATGCTCTAGCAAAGCGCGGTGACGTACAACACGTACGCCGGCACTATAAAGGGGAAGTTCCATGCGGATGGCGCCACCCTTTGGGCTGCTTTAGCTGATTTTGTGTCGGTAAAAGGCGATTTGCGCTTTTCTGTCTGTTACATCGTGATGAATGTGCGATCTCCATTATGAACGGTAGTTTTACCAGAATGAGCGCTCCCGTCTCATAACTTGCTTCTGAGCATGCGCAGGTTTTTTACGTCGTTTTAGCCCTCACACGACCATTTTTTACTACCCGAAAAACGACATCATTTAAAACTACGTTAAAAAATGCAGCATGTTCGATTTTTTTTTTTTTCATGCTGAAAAATGATCGCGTGCACGTGGCATTAGACTTTATTTCCTACTGGGAGTATCTCACCATAAGCCCTCGTTCACACCAGGCCGTGTCAATTTTTAGTATAACATCGTTTACCACCCCATTTCTTTGCTTGAATTAATAATAAAAGGCAGGCGAATGTTTCCGTTTTTCACTGTTTGCGCTGAGACAACAAGACGCGCTCCTCGCAGCCCCTCTCCTCCGCCAGTCTTCTATAATTCATTTTTGTTTTTGCAGCCTTGTATGCGCTTTAAAAAAATAAAATAAAATCAATATGGCAATCATGAAAATCATGGCAGCTACCGCTCATAAAATGACGAGAGCGACAATTGCATTAAAAAGAGATTTTCGCTGGCCTTTACCTCAGAATTGCATCGAGCGAACTTGTCACCTGGATCCTACCTTTGCGCTTTGATGCGTTTTGTCTAGGGAACAGCCGGCGCTATTTTTAGTCCCCGCAGACGGCCTTCATTTTTTTTTTTTTACCTTTGTCGGTGCACGCGAGGACGACAGTTATTGTAGTCAATTATTCTAACCCTGGAGTGAATGTTGAATTTCCCGTGGCATGAAGATGTTCAGCCGCTTGACAGGCGGCGTACAACCTACGCCGAAACCCCAGATAATAAAAGAAGAGGGAACAGCGAGACGGCATCTAATCATTCAGAGCCGGAGAACAACTGAGCTTCTGATGTAATAAATTTATTGTTCCATCCTCTCCGAGAAGGAAGGGAAGATGAAATGTCAGTTAGAAAGGAATACAAGGGAATTCGGCTGCACGCGGGATCGCCGGCCACATACGGCTTTATTAAAGTGTAAGGAAAACCAGAATAAAAGTTTGCAGATATTGTTTCTATTAGTGGTCAGTATTCTATACAGTCATGTGGAAAAGTAAGGACACCCCTTGAAACCTATTGACTTCTACAGTGGAGAAAATAAGAATTTGAATCTCTGCCGATTTTTGTAAGTTTGCCCACTGAAGTTTACTTCCTCTTTAAAGGATCACTAAGGGCCCTTTCACACTGGTGCGTTTTTGCCGCGTTTTCGCAGTAAAAATAGCGCTATTAAAACGCTCCCCATGCCCCTCTCCATTGAAATGAATTAAAAAACGCGATAAAACGTGGTAAAATCGCGGTGTTTTGCTGCGATTTTTATCTCGGAAAAACACCCAGATTTTCCGCGACTTTACCGCGTTTTTAAAGGGGTGTTCCACCCAAATGTAATGTTTGTTAAAAGTCGGCAGCTACAAAAAGTCCAGCTGCTGGCTTTTAATAAACAGACACCTACCTTCTTCACGTTCCAGCGACGTGCCGACCGGGGCTCCGCTCCTCTCCCCCCCCCCCCCCTCCCCGGCCGGCGTCCTCATTGCGACTGGGGGCACCCAGCCGTGACAGCCTTCGGCTTCACGGCCGGGCACCCACTGCCCATGCGCGAGCCGCACTGCGCATGCGCGCGGCCCTCCGCTGATTGGACAGGCGATCGTCTTGTACCTTTCAGTGTCCTAGACGGTCGCCAAAGGGAGGGGCTGCAGTAAGGCGATTAGGCCTAATCGCCTTACCAGCCCCTCGGCGGAAGTAGGACAGGGAGTCCCACTCCTACTGAAGCCCCCACTCCCCCCCCCCCCCAAAAATGACATGCCAAATGTGACATGTAAGGGGGAGGGGATTAAGCGGAAGTTCCATTTTTGGGTGGAACTCCGCTTTAATTCATTTCAATGGAGGGGGGCATAGGGGGCGTTTTTAAAAGCCCTATTTTTACCGCGAAAACGCGGGAAAAACGCACCAGTGTGAAAGGGCCCTAAAGCAATTTTTTTTTTGCTAAATTGCTTCCTTTACCTTACTGCAGAACTGGTTTCATGTCCTCATTGTTCGTTATTGCTTTGAAGTTGCAGTAATCCTGCTCTGATCTCCACACTTCCTGCTTGTCTGTTTCATTATAACCACAGTGCTGGGAGATTTCTCACTGTGGTCCAAGCTGTCATTACTGTGTGTCTAAAACTTCCCAGAAACAATCAGGATTCATTTTAAAAACAAAACACTGCCCTGGATTTGTTTGTTTTTGTTCTGTGTGTCTCTCTACTTCACAGAAACATGAAGCCAGTTCAAAAGTGAAACTAACCTGCAGGCACATTATATGATTGATTTTTATCTATTTTTAATCATTTTGAAAAGGAATCGGTTGACTTTTATGTCTCTATACCCTGTAAACAGTTATTTCAGCAAAAAAATGTTTTTCCTTTAGTGACCCTTTCACCACTTGCTTGACGATATACGTCGGCAGAATGGCAGGTCTGGGTAAAGCATGGTACCTATACATTGCTTTGAATCTTACGCCAGGCGCGCTTGCTCTGAGCCTGCAGGACCCGCGGACTTGATCTCCGCCGGTGTCCTGCGATCGTGTCACGGAGCTGCTTAACGGGGCGATGTAAACAAAGCATTACCCTGGTCTGCCTAGTGACAGGACAGAGCTTTACTGCTCCCTCTCATCGGGAGCAGTGATCACTGTCATGTCACAGGTAGCCCAGCCCCCTCAGTTAGAATCACTCCCTAGGGCACACTTAACCCCTTCCTTGCCCCCCTAGTGTTTAACCCCTTCCCTGCCATTGTCATTTACACAGTAATCGGTGCATTTTTATAGCACTAATTGCTGTATAAATGACAATGGTCGCAAAATTGTGTGCGATGTGTCCACCATAATGTCGCTGTCATGATAAAAATTGCTGATCGCCCCCATTACTAATAAAAAAAAATAATAATAATAATAAAAATGCCATAATTCAATCCTTTATTTTGTAGACGCTATAACTTTTGTGCAAACCAATCAATATACGCTTATTGTGATATTTTTTTGAAAAAAAAAAAAAAGTAGAATACATATTGACCTAAACAGAGACATTTTTATATATATTGTGTGTGTGTGTGTATATATATATATATATATATATATATATATATATATATATATATATATATATATAAATATATATATATATTTTTTGCTCTTTTTTGTTTATAGTGCACAAAATAAAAACCGCAGAGGTGATCACATACCACCAACAGAAGCTCTATTTGTGGGGAAAAAAGGACGGCGTCGTACGACCACGCAATTGTCCATTAAAACGACGCAGCCCTGAATCTCAAAAAGTGCTCTGGTCAGGAAGGGGGTAAATTCTTCCAGGGCTGAAGTGGTTAAGAAGGTGATTGGCTACACCTGATTTCAGTTTACAAGTCCTTTTCTTTTCTATACCCATTGTAGTATATTACAGCTCGCCAATCCGGTGTGGTTTTTGCATTTGTTAAGTTAAAATCTTAGACAGAAAAATCCATTGAAATTTATTATTATTTTTCAATAAATTTTTTTTTTTTTGTCTGAATGAAGTCGATCTAAAAGCATCACCAAATCTGTTTAGCACTTGAAAAGTCTTTTTTTCCATGTAGCACAAGCGAATATCATGTCTCCCGCTCGCTGTCCCTGACCCGCTGCGGCACCCAACAACCCGCTCAAGCACGGCCATGCAGAACTCTATGATTAATCTCTGACATTAATTAGCACTTCACGGGACCGTTGCATCCGTTTTTGCAGAGAGGCAAATTAAGCCGGATTAATAGAAGATGGAAGATCCACTGCTTATCGAAATCAAACCAATGGAGATTTAATCATTGTAATTATTGTTGGCGTAGGTACTTTTTTTTTTCATTCATTAGTGTAGAATGGAAGCACAATGGCAGTAAATTGAATAGAAAAGATGATTTATTGCTGCAGGACCCCCTGTCTCTGTCATCTGTCGCTCGTGACGTGAAAAGATTGGGAGGAAGATGGCAGGAACAAGGACAGTATAGAAATCTAGTACCAAAAACATTTCTGCCCGTTCTTTCTTGGGTCCAAAAAAACATTTTTGTTTCCAGGTAGCTCTAGCAGTAACACATGGAGGGGGGAGGGGGGGGCATGTACTAAAACTGGAGCACTCAGTATCTGGTGCTCGACTAGGGAGCCAATCGGCTTCTAACTTCACCTTGTTCAGTTAAACTTACAATACAACCTAGAAAATGATTGGTTACTATGCAGGGCTCGACAAATCCCAGACTCCAGGTCGCCGTGGTGAATAAAAATTGTGTCCTGGTGCCTGCGGTCACATTTATTTGTACTGAAATCACAATGTTCCATGCTAAATTCTTTCTCTGACGCCAGCGATGGGGGCCGCTATTCCTCCCCACGGGCGCCAGCGATGGGGGGGCCGCTATTCCTCCCCACGGGCGCCAGCGATGGGGGGGCCGCTATTCCTCCCCACGGGCGCCAGCGATGGGGGGGCCGCTATTCCTCCCCACGGGCGCCAGCGATGGGGGGGCCGCTATTCCTCCCCACGGGCGCCAGCGATGGGGGGGGCCGCTATTCCTCCCCACGGGCGCCAGCGATGGGGGGGCCGCTATTCCTCCCCACGGGCGCCAGCGATGGGGGGGGTCGCTATTGCTCCCCACGGGCGCCAGCGATGGGGGGGGGGCGCTATTGCTCCCCACGGGCGCCAGCGATGGGGGGGGCCGCTATTGCTCCCCACGGGCGCCAGCGATGGGGGGGGGGCGCTATTCCTGCCCACGGGCGCCAGCGATGGGGGGGGCCGCTATTCCTGCCCACGGGCGCCAGCGATGGGGGGGGCCGCTATTCCTGCCCACGGGCGCCAGCGATGGGGGGGGGGCCGCTATTCCTGCCCACGGGCGCCAGCGATGGGGGGGGCCGCTATTCCTGCCCATGGGCGGCCAGCGATGGGGGGGCCGCTATTCCTGCCCTCGGGCGGCCAGCGATGGGGGGGCTGCTATTCCTCCCCACGGGCGGCCAGCGATGGGGGGGGGGGGCGCGCTATTCCTCCCCAAAACGCCGCCCTCACATGGTTGTATGCCTAGGTATGCTCGTGGTGAACGAGGCCTTTATAGTGAGGGAACTGGCTTAAAGCGGATGTCCGCTCAAAAAAAAATATTAAAAGCCAGCAGCTACAAATACTGCAGCTGCTGAATTTTAATATTAAGACACTTACCTGTCCTGGAGTCCAGCGGCGTCCGCAGCAGAGGATGAGCGATCGCTCGTCACCCTGCTGCTTCCCCCTCCATCCACGGTGAGGGAACCAGGAAGTGAAGCGCTCCGGCTTCACTGCCCGGTTCCCTACGGCGCATGCGCGAGTTGCGCTGCGCCCGCTGATTGGCTCCTGCTGTGTGCTGGGATCCTAGTGTTCCCAGCACAAAACGGGGGGGCGACTGGATGTCAGAAAAACCCGTCTTTTGCCCGAGACGTGTGCCCGGAAGTGGGTGCAGATACCTGACTTTAGACAGGTATCTGCACCCCCCTCCCCCCTGAAAGGTGTCAAATGTGACACCGGAGGGGGGGAGGGATCCGATCAGCACGACTCCACTTTAGGGTGGAGCTCCGCTTTAACTAAGCCCTAGCTCAAAGGCCATGCAGTGCATTTCTGATTTAAAGTGAAACTTTAGTAAGAAAATGAAGTCCTGCTAGATCACTTCAGGCTGGCCCCAATTGCATGTATAGCTATGTAAAAAAAAAAAATAGGGTCCTATACTGTGTAACCACTTCAGCCCTGGAAGATTTTACCCCCTTCCTGGCCAGAGCACTTTTTACAATTTGGCACTGCGTCAATTTTAACTGACAACTGCGAACAAAATTTGTGTCCCAAATAGAGCTTCTTTTGGTGGTATTTGATCACCACTTTTGACACATTTTTGGGGCCATTGACATTTATAGAGCGATCAGTGCTATAAATATGCACTGATTGCTGTATAAATGTCACAGGCAGGACAGTGGAAAACACTAGGGGCGATCCAGGGGTTAACTGTGTTCCCTCACTGTTTTTTTTGGGGTGGAACTCCACTTTAAGTTCCATTTTCATGATTTACTACTGTTCCAGGGTCCTGGGCTTCAGCAAAATGGCTGCCTCCAGCAAGAAGAAACGGGAGCGATGCTGGAGGCCGTTTGCAGCACACACACAATTTGGTAGCATAATTATTAGTGTAAAATGTATGTTCCTTGCTAAAAAAAAATATATATATATATTTTTTATCACGTTGTTATGGGTAAAGTGTCACTTTACCCACTTAAGCACCCCTTCACGGTGATGTACGTCGGCAGAATGGCACGGCTGGGCACAATCACGTACCTGTACGTGATTCTTTAAGCCCAGCCGTGGGGCCGCGAGCGTGTGACCCGGTCCGACGCTCCGTGACCGCGTCCGCAGGGCCCATGGACCCGATCGCCGCCGGTGTCCTGCGATCGGTCACCGGAGCTGAAGAACGGGGAGAGGTGAGTGTAAACACATCTTCCCTGTTCTTCGTTGTGGCAGTGTCATTGATCGTCTGTTCCCTGATATAGGGAAAGACGATCAATGATGTCACACGTCCAGCCCCGCCCCCCTACATTTAGAAACACATATGAGGTCACACATAACCCCTAGTGGTTAACTCCTAAACTGCAATTGTCATTTCAGTAATCGGTGCATTTTTATAGCACTTTTTGCTGTGAAAATGACAATGGTCCCAAAAATGTGTCAAAATTGTCCGATGTGTCCGCCATAATGTCGCAGTCATGAAAAAAATCGCTGATCGCTGCCATTAATGGTAAACAAAAATATTAATAAAAATGCAATAAAACTAAATTTTGTAAACGCTATAAATTGTGCACAAACCAATCGGTAAAAGCTTATTGTGATTTTGGAAAAAAAAATAAAAAATAGGTAGAAGAATACGCATCGGCCTAAACTGAGGAAAACAAAACTTTTTTTTTTTTTAAATATATATTTTTTGGGGATATTTATTATAGCAAAAAGTTAAAAATATTGGGCCAGATTCTCGTAGATCCTGCGGCGGCGTCGCATAAGCTATTTACACTACGCCGCCGCAACTTACTAGAGCAAGTGCCGTATTCTCAAAGCACTTGCTCCGTAACTTGCGGCGACGTAGTGTAAATGGCCCGGCGTATCCCCGCGTAAATCGAAGGGGGCGGCTTGTATTTAAATTAAGCGGGCCCCCGCGCCGAACGAACTGCGCATGCTCCAACTCACGTCGGAAAACGTAGATGAAAACGACGTGATCGTCATTTACGCAATGCCCTATTCGCGAACGACTTAGTAAAATGACGGAAAAAGACGACGCTGACCCGACGCCATACGTAACATGGTATACGACGGAACTTCGTAAGCCTACCCCTCATATAGCAGGGGTAGGTTTACGCTTACGGACACGACGTAAACCACAACGAGGCGGCGTAAAAACGTTCGGGAATCGGCGTATTAGACTCATTTGCATAGGCAAATGAGAGATCAACGTAGAGGCCACCTAGCGGCCAGCGAAGTCATTACATCTAAGATCCGACGGTGTAAGTGTCTTACACCTGTCGGATCTTCGCCGTATATCTATGCGTAAGTGATTCTAGGAATCGGACGCATAGATACCCGGGGGAAAAAACAGAGATACGACGGTGTTTCCTGCGATACACCGTCGTATCTCTTTTGAGAATCTGGCCCATTGTGTTTTGTTTTTTTTTTCAAAATTGTCGCTCTATTTTTGTTTATAGCGCAAAAAAAAAAAACCAGAGGTAATCAAATACCACCCAAAGAAAGCTCTATTTGTGGGGCAAAAAGGACGCCAATTTTGTTTGGGAGCCACGTCCGACCGCGCAATTGTCAGTTAAAGCGACGCAGTGCCGAATCGCAAAAAGGGGCAAGATCCTTAACCTGCATAATGGTCCGGGGCTTAAGTGGTTAATAACATTTTTTAGACAAATCTGCACAAATCTCACCATAACCACAGATCTAAAACCTGAGGCAGGGCAAACCTGAACCTCGTCCCTCCTCGCGTTCTACTTGTCGCTCTTTATGTCGCGTGTCTGTACATTTCCTGACGTTCTCTCACATTGTGACACACAGATGTCTCCTGGAATGCAATAATAATCTTTTGTCTGCAAGTAGATGTATAGCTCTCCTTCATTTCCCCAGTGTTTCTTTTTTTCAATTTTTTCCTCTTCAGAATGCTGACAGAGAGCCCTCCCAGCAGTGTGTAGACGCGAGAACCGCTGGAGGCAGCTTGTGCGCCGTGCCTGCTGCAGTGTGTTATCGATCCTCTGCCAAGACCTGCTGTAAAGGGGGAAATAGATTGAGATCCCTTGCCAGAGATCGCGGCTCCGTCAGCATTAACAGTCCGTGATAATTGGCCTCTAAATTATATTTTAAGTTTCTAATTTCATACATTTTCTTTGCACGATTCTGGCTAAAATGAGAATCGCAAATTATTATTTTTTTTGCTTAGAATAAAGATCACGATTCTCACGGTGTAACATCTTTCACATTATACAAAACAATTGGGCCAACTTTGCCATTTCATGTTGTTTTTTTTTTTTTTTTATTATTATTATTCATTAACCATTTAAGGACCGCCTCCTGCACATATACGCCGGCAGAATGGCACGGCTGGGCACATGCACATACAGGTACATGCTGTGCTAGTACCCAATGCATTTTTTGCTCTGAAAATGACAATGGTCCCAAAAATGTGTCAAAATTGTCCGAAGTGTCCGCCATAATGTCGCAGTCACGAAAAAAAACGCTTATCGCCGCCATTAGTAGTAAAAAAAAAAAAAAAGATTAATAAAAATGCAATAAAACTATTATTATTTTTTTTACCAAAAGTAGGTAGAAGAATACGTATCGGCCTAAACTGAGAAAAAAAATAGTTTTTATATATTTTTGGGGGATATTTATTATAGCAAAAAGTAAAAAAATGTTTTTTCAAAATTGTCGCTCTATTTTTGTTTATAGCGTAAAAAATAAAAACCGCAAAGGTGATCAAGTACCACCAAAAGAAAGCTCTATTTGTGGGAAAAAAGGACGCTAATTTTGTTTGGAAGGCACGTCGCACGACCGCGCAATTGTCAGTTGCGCAGTGCTAAATCGCAAAAAGGGGCAAGGTCTTTTAGCTGCATTTTGGTCCCGGTCTTAAAGCGGAGTTTCACCCAAAAATGGAACTTCCGCTTATCCCACTCCTCACCCCCTTACATGCCACATTTGGAATGTAATTTTTTTTGGGGGAGAGTGGGGGCTTCAGGAGGAGTGGGACTTCCTGTCCCACTTCCTCCTTCTGCTGAGGGGCTGGTAAGGTGATTAAGCTTAATCGCCTTATTGCAGCCCCTCCCTGTAGGCGATGGCCTAGGACACTGACAGGTCCTAGGCGATCGCCTGTCCAATAGGACGGCGCAGCGCCGGGCCGCACGCGCGCATGTGCAGTGCCGCTCGCGCATGCGCAGTGGGTGCCCGGCCGTGAAGCCGAAAGCTGTCACAGCCGGGTGCCCACAGTAGCAATGAGGATGCCAGCCCGGGAGCCTCGGCCGGCGCGTCGCTAGAACGCTGAAGCAGGTAAGTGTCTATTTATTAAAAGCCAGCAGCTACACTTTTTGTAGCTGCTGACTCTTAATAAACATAAAATTTGGCTGGAACACCCCTTTAAGTGGTTAAAGTGTGTTTTTTCCAAAAAAATTGCGTTCTTTGGTAAGGGAATCGGGAAGTGAAGCCTTGCATCTTTACTTGTTCCCTACTGTGCATGTGCGAGCAGCACTGTGCGATCCCACTGGTCCCTGCTGTCTTCTGGGACCTGTGTGTCTCCCAGAAGACAGCAGGGGGACAGAGTAGGCACTGGACGAGGAGTAGGTCACCACGGCATACTATGCCTGGAAGTGGGAGCTAATACCTGGATTACACAGGTATCTGCTCCCTCCTCCCACCTGAAAAGGTGCCAAAAGTGACACTGGAGGGGGGGGGGATCCAATCTCTGCTTTAAGCTTGCCGTTGATTCCCCAATATCGGTTTCGAGCCGGCCACCGTTGGGCCCCTTTAGTCTCCTAGGAAGCCATATTGAGAATCTCTGATGTAGAGGTCGACCGATATATCGGCCGATATTTTGCGTTTTTTTAATTAATCGGCATCGGCCGATTTGTGCTGTAAGAAAGCCGATTTTTTTTTTTTTTTTTTAACTTCAGCAGCGCAACTTGCAAAAAGCTTCTATAATAGAAGTCAATGCAAGTTGCCTGAAGTTTCTGGGCAGCCTGCCAAGTTTTGAGAAAAGTTACAATGTTGCTACTTATCAATTAACTGAACTCGTGTAGAAGAGTTCTCAGTTTAACCATTTAAAGGCTAAATCTTTTTTGACACTTGGTGCTTACAAGTAAAAATCCTGTATTTTCTGCTGGAAAATCACTTGGAACCCCCAAACATTATATATTTTTTTTAGCAGAGACCCTAAGAAATAAAATGGCGATTGCTGCAATATTTAATGTTACACGGTATTTGCGCAGCGGTCTTTCAAAGGCATTTTTTGGGGGAAAAAATATGCTTTAACAAATAAAAAAACTAAACAGTAAAGTTAGCCTATTTTTTTTCGTCCAAAAGTTTTCATGACCTGTTTTTGTGTATTGGATTTATATATATTTTTTATATCTAAATTACACCTACAAGTGCACTGATTGGAGGCTTGTTGTGTTTAAATGTAAGAAATGTTCTGTATTACTTAGCAGGGCAATAATGAAAAACTTGGGAAAATCTCGCGCCAAATAATGGAACTTCCGCTTTTCCGAATTCCCCCCCCCCCCCCTCTGGTGTCACATTTGGTACCTTTCAGGGGGAAGGGGGGGGCAGATACCTGCGTAATCCCAGGTATTTGCTCCCTCTTCCGGGCATAGATGACTGTGGTGACCTACACCACATCTGGTGCTTAATCCGCCCCCAGTTTTCTTCTGGGAGACGCACAGGTCCCAGAAGACAGCAGGGACCAGTGGGATTGCGCAGCGCGTCTTGCGCATGCACAGTAGGGAAAGTAGGGAACCAGGAAGTGAAGCCGCAAGGCTTCACTTCCTGATTCCCTTACGGAAGATGGTGGCCGAAGCACCCGAGGGAGAGATTGGCTTCGGGTGCCAGCATTGTGGCCACCCATGACAGGTAAGTGTCCATATATTAAAAGTCAACAGCTGCAGTATTTGTAGCTGCTGACTTATTTATTTTTTCCGCAGAACTCCGCTGCCTAAACACTGGACCATCATTCTAGCAGCGCTATTTGGCTGCTAGCGGGGTGCTTATATCCCAGCTAGCAGCTGATTAAGGGGTTAAATGCTTCCATGTAGCGCCACTGCAGAAGCGCTTTGCAGGTGTTCATCTCAATGAGCAGGAGTGGTGGAGGAGCCGCTCCAAAGATGCTGCTTGCAGGACTTTTCTTTAATGTCCTGCCAGCGCACCGCCTCAATGTGAAAGCACTCGGGCTTTCAGACTGAGACTGCAGGGGAGCAGTTTTGCAGGCACTTTACAGGTGCAATTTTTAGCCCAAAAGTGCCTGAAAATGCCCCAGTGTGAAAGGGGTCTAACTGTTAGACTTTATGAGATGAAGGGGGGGAATCGGCTTAACATATCGGCCCAAAAAAAAATCGGCATCATAAATCGGCTATCGGCTGTCACGATTTCTGAATATCGGCATCGGCATCGGCCAGAGAAAAACCCATATCGGTCGACCTCTACTCTGATGGCTGGAGGCACTCATTACATTTTTAAAACGTGTATGAAGCAGAGGTACTACAGCGCTTCTACTTAAATATGACGCATAGGAAAAAATTGAAACACAACAAAAATAACCAAATGGGATTGCTGCATACAAAAAGGTAACAAACTGAAAAGTGAATTATATAGAAAAACGATGCGCTAAAACAACATTTGTTGTAAGTACAATAGTGCTACTTGACGTGTAAAATACCTAAACTATTGTGGTAACAAGTGCATAAAAAATTATGGGATAACAAAAGTGAACGTGAACCCGGAATAAACAGTTCCTTTAACCAAAAGGTGTCCAACCATAGACTAATGGTAGTGCGAAGTGGGATAGCAGTAAACCACGGATCCGCACAGTACAACTCAGGAGCTGCGCTCACGATGTTCACAGAGTGATGTTAGTTTCCAGGCTGCTCATCAGAAAAGCCAAACCTCATGCAAAGCAATAAGAAAAAGACTCGTGGTGCAATACTTCACAGCACAGGGCACAGACAAGCATTAGCTGATGTCTCACTCACAAAACCACATGGACATAAGGACGCCTCCACGCATAGCCTCATTAGCCGCTCAGTGTGGAACTCTTCCTCATTGGAATCGATGTCCGTACGTCACTCGGCTCCTCCCCCGCGCGTTACGTCACTAGACACGTGACTGAATCATGGCTTAACCCATGATTCGGTCACGTGTCTAGTGACGTAACGTGTGGGGGAGGAGCCCAGTGACGTAAGGACATCGATTCCAATGAGGAAGAGCCTTTTGGTTAAAGGAACTGTTTATTCCGGGTTCACGTTCACTTGTGTTATCCCATCATTTTTTATGCACTTACTTGTTGCCACAATACTTTAGGTATTTTACATTTTTTTTTCTATATAATACATTTTTAAAATGTTTACAACAACAAACAATGCATGATTTTTCTTTTATTGAGGGAAAGCAGGCAGATATTTTCCATCTCTTGTACTCGGGGAGTTTTTTTGCCATCAGATGTCACCCTTAGGAAATAATGTTCATGGTGTGTAATGGCTAGTACATCATTTTGAGCATGCAGACACAAGATGTTATCGGATTTGTCCATTATTTATTTATTTTTCTCCCAAATAATGCGCCAACAAACAAAAAAACAGACTCAAGTAATTGGGTCTCTGCCTTGCAGGTTATTGAATTTTGTGCGCTCACTTAGAATGCTGTGCAAAATAGAGCGTCCTCCAGATCTCTCCGGTAGAGAGAATTTGTACTTCTGTGCCGGCCTACATTGAAGAGCCGCATGTCACCGCGCTGACAGGTTATCAAATACAAGCCGACTCTCCCCGGCCTGGCAGAATTGTGCGGACAGAACCTCGGAGATTCCTCCAGTCTGTGCAGATTGCCTCTAGCTGTGTTCTCCTTGTCTCTTCTATTGTGATATCATTATATCTCCAGTCTCTTTTTTTTTCTTGTTGCAACGTTTATCACCAATCTCTTGCCCGTCACCGGCTCTGGGCCCGAGTGGCTGCATTATTTTTAACAAGACAAGTTTATTTTCAAATCATGTCTGAACATATTCACATATTGGAGGCAGCTGCTTTCTGTAGAACGTCTGCGTGTGTTACAGAGACGCAATCCAAATGGAAAGCGTATTATGTGTCTTCCAGTGTTACAAGTGATTGGTAATAAAGCAAGATGATCGCATTTTGTCATGCATGTGCACCTCTCTCCTTTCATAGATTGCATTCACAGGGTAAGAGGGGGGGTTTAAGGGATACAATTATTTTTTATTGTTGTAACCTTCAGTACTGGTAGTGTAGATTGCTTGTATTTACCCCCCAAAAAAATTATCGTGTGTGTGTGTGTGCATAAAAAATAAAATTATTGTGTGTGTATAAAAAATAAAATTATCGTGTGTGTGTGTGTGCATAAAAAATAAAATTATCGTGTGTGTGTATAAAAAATAAAATTATCGTGTGTGTGTGTGTATAAAAAATAAAATTATTGTGTGTGTGTGTGTGTGTGTGTGTGTATAAAAAATAAAATTATCGTGTGTGTGTGTGTGTATAAAAAATAAAATGTGTGTGTGTGTGTGTTTTGTAAATAATTTGTAAATATTTTATTCTATCTGTTCAGGAGAGTTAGAGGCAGTTCACACTGGGGCGCCACGACTTCGGGGGCGACTCGGCAAGGCGTCCTGAAGACGACTTCAGAGGCCACTTGCAAAATGGCTTCTGTATAGAAGTCAATGCAAGTCGCCCCCAAAGTCGTACAAGAACCCTTTTCTAAGTCGGAGGGACTTGCGTCGCCCCTATTAGAAACGGTTCTATTGACTAGAAATGAGACGCGACTTGTCAGTCGGCTGAGTCGTCTGACGAGTCGCCCCAGTGTGAACCGACTCTCAGGACGCCCACTAACACACAGCTCCTTTCTCTATCTGCAACGTAGAGAGCTTCCTGACTCTCCTGTAGTTCAAGGGAGGGGGCGAGCACGACACTCCACACCAGGGAGAAAGCCTTGCATTACTGTGTGGAGTTACAGACAGAAGAACAGGAAGTGAGGATTTCTCAGAAGAAATAAGGACATTTAAAAGCAAAATGGAAGGATGAAGTAAGTGAAGGAGGACTGCACTAAGGTAAAGGAAGATGATTAGGAAAAAAATGTTTTTACCTTTTCAACCCCTTTAACCCTCTTGGGCATGGTGTTCACCAGAGCTTCACAGGTTGCCACTGGCGTCCTCTTCCCCATATCCATGATGACATCACAGAGCTGGTGGATGTTAGAGACCTTGCGCTCCTCCACCTTCCATTTGAGGAGCCCCACAGATAATCAATAGGGTTTAGGTCTGGAGACATGCTTGGCCAGTCCATCACCTTTACCCTCAGCTTCTTTAGCAAGGCAGTGGTGGTCTTGGAGGTGTTTTTGGGGTCATTATGGGGAACTTTCTTCCTGGATACAGGAGTCGACTGTGGTTTCTTGAGGACCCAGAGCTGGCTTCCCACTGCACATGCTCACTCAATGCTTTGTGAATGGTCTTGCAGCCTGCGGAGACTTGCAATGTGTCCTAGGAGGCTGCAGAAGGGAACTTGTAGGGGGAAGAAAAGCAATCCCAACCATGACACTACCCGCCTGTGAGTTTGCATTTTCTCCTTGTGCCTGTGTGGGTTTCGCCTGGGTACTCCGGTTTCCTCCCACACTCTAAAGACATGCTGGTAGTTTAATTGGCCCTAATGTATATATATGTGTGTGTATGGATGTGTGTGTATATATAATCTCTATCCTTGAGGGTATGTACTGATGTGAATGTACAATGTAAAACGATGTGTAAATTGACAGCGCTATATATATAAGTACCTGAAATAATAATTTCAGACACAGGCAAGTGTCCCGTGTACACCTACTTTTTTTTTTTTCTCCCCCTTTCTTTTGCCTGCTTGTCCACTCCATCCAAAGTGGAACACAAGATGGTTTAAGTCACTCACTAACTTCAGTGACCAGATTTCCCTTTGGTCTCCGCCCTCTTTAGGGCCATTATGATGAGTCTCCTGCTTGCACAATCTGGGACTCCACACTCATCCATTTAGGACCATGGATAAGCCATCAACAGGAAGTGACGTGGTTTCAACTTTTTTTTATGGCTGGACCAGTTGGGCAACATTGAAAAAATTCTAGCGCAGATATATTTCCGCTGGAGACCCTGAGAGATGTTGCTCAACTTGCCATTAGTGATGCAAAATGTAAAGCTGAACCCAGGGACATGCAAATATCTAAATACAAGTCGTGTGTATCCTTCTTTGAATCTCTGTGTGCTTTGTATATTTCTTCCAGATCTGTTTAGTAATCCAGTGTGAGACTTCCTGTAATAAAGACCGATCACTGCTGCTTTCCCTCCTTGTGCAGGGTGACTGGTCTTGTCTCCACCCCCTCCTGTAGTTTCTTGCAGGCAGCCTGTAGTGGGTGGTTCCTGCTGGCTCCTCCCCCAGCTCTGGTCTCTTTGTGCAGGGTGACTGGTCTTGTCTCCACCCTCTCCTGTAGTTTCTTGCAGGCAGCTTGTAGTGGGTGGTTCCTGCTGCCTCCTCCCCCAGCTCTGTTCTCTTTGTGCAGGGTGACTGGTCTGGTCTCCACCCCCTCCTGTTGTTTTTTTGCAGGCAGCCCGTAGAGGGTGGAGCCTGCTGGCTCCCTCCCACAGCTCTGCTCTCTGCACAGGTTATATACAGCACAGTGATAATCTGACCTTTTTATGTCTTCTTTCACATGAGGACGTGCGTGCAATATGCCAGGCTTCCTTTTTTTTTTTTTTTTTTTTGCCTTGTAGTACAAAAAGAAAAAACATGAGCAGCTTGGAGAAATTCAACACCAACGGTACTGCAAAGTAACTTGTTGCCACAGTTACCTAAAAAGCACAACTGCGACTTAAATGTCACTGCGTGCGCTAACCTCTGCGACGGCCATCGCTCCATTTATCTGCTTTGTGCTCAAAGAAAACTGAGCTTTTGATTTCGACATTTAAAGGTCTCACATGTCTTCTAGGGGACGGTGGGGGGGGGGGGGGGGGGGGGGGGGGCGGGTCAGGCAATTTCTTCTGGAAAAAAAAAGCAAACCTGAGGCTTCAGAGTTTTGTATATTCCTTTCAAAAATGACCAAAAACTCCAATAATAGTTGCCAATAGTCACTTCACCAAGAGCTGCTATTTGGGGTAGAGCCGCTGTAGCAATACAAACACTTTTTTTTATTTTTTTTTCCCCCTTTCATAACAAAAGCCATCATTTCGCTCTAATCAGGTGACTTTTTGGCAAGTGTGAAACCCGGTTCACACTGGGGCGCCGCCTGACGAGTCGCGTCCCATTTAATGCAATGGAACCGTTCTAATAGGAGCGACGCAAGTCACTCTGACTTAGAAAAAGGTTCCTGTACGACTTCGGGGGGCGGCTCGGGGCGACCTGCATTGACTACTTGCTAATCGCCTCTGAAGTCGTCTTGAAGCAGAGTCGCCCTCGAAGTCGTGCCGCCGCAGTGTGAACCGACTCTGAGGATGATGACTTTGCGTTTGCTGCAGGCAGGAGGAAGCATTTTCCTCAGTCTTCTCTTCCCCAGTGATCACATTGCAACATTATGACTTTGTAGCAATGTGAGAGTGACGGATGATTTGTGTCATCTGTGAGCCTGGGAAGTAGACTCTGGCGCGGATTCACAAAGCACTTACTCCGACGTAACTTACCTTTTCCTGGCGTAGCGTACATATGAGCCCGGCGTATGTGTGAGCCAGAGTCAAAAACCAAGATACGCCTAAAAATAGGCCATCCTACCCCGATGTATCTTCCTTACGCCGGCGTGGGCGCAAATATGAGGGAAATACGGCGATTCACGAACGTACTTGCGCCCGGCGCATTATATATGCGGTTTGCATACGTTTTATGTCCGGCATAAAGTTATTCCCCATAGATGAGGCACAACCCATGCAAAGGTATGGACCAGGGAACACAAGCCTACGTATTGTACGTTGGACGTCTGTGAAAATGGGCCGACGTGGGTCAGGCTGGGCGTAGGTTACGTTCATGGTGTACACAGTGATCCGGCGTATCTTAGGCAGTTGTTCCGTGGTTGTGCGCATGCGCACGGGAATACGTCCACGTCTCGACGCATGCGCAGTTCGTTTTAAGTACTTGTTTGGCGCCCGGCCCATCATTTGCATGGGGTCACGCTTCATTAGCATGGATCACGCCCACTTCCAGCCCACTTCCACCGGCTTACGCCTATGAAATATACGCCATGCTGGTGCAACGTTGGGAGCATTTGCTTTGTGAATTCCATGCTTGCGTCTCTCTGCGTCTCTCTGCGTCTCTCTGCGTCTCTCTGCGTCTCTCTGCGCCATAAATATGTGCCGATGTCTGTGAATCTGGGCCTCTGACTCTGGAAGATGCCTGAACAAAGGTAGCTCCATACTTCAAGAGAGAAAAACAGATAAATGTATTGTTGGGAAGGAGTTGTGTGATCTCTGTGAAAAGTCAAACATTCCTGGGGGTGCTACATTTACACAATACTTGGCATTAGGGTTGTCCCGATGCATACTAGTATCAGTACCTATACCAGAGGGGGCGGTGCAGAGCAGAGATCGGTCTGGCGGCAGTGTATCAAAGTGAAGTAGATAAGCTGGCCAGGGCAGGGGTGCAGGGCGCCGCCGCATATTCCGGTGACCACAGCCTTCATTCAGTAGAGGAAGTGACGTTCCGTGTCATCGGAGGAAGGGTAAACATCATGACGACCATCTTAATACACCCTGCACTCAGCTGCAGTAAGCCAGCAGCGGACATCTTGTTCTACCCAGCCCATATAGTTCGAGCTGGGTGTAACCAGATGTTCGCTGCTGGCTTACTGCAGCCAAGTGCAAGGTATACCAATATGGGCGCCGCAGCACATACTAGAAGTTATGACATGAAGGATTTTGCAATACTATATGCCAAATGGCATTGCAAAATCCTTCCTCTCCTCTTCTCATTCATGTCATTTACTATGCAAGTGCCCATTAATGCCTGCCCATAACTGACATCAGTGCTGCCTTTCCGTCCCCATAAGTTCCGCCTATCGATGCCCCCTGTCAGTGCCATCTGTAACGGGATGACGCGTGACGCCCAGAGACTTTTGAAGGATGGGGCATACTCCTGTGCAAGCGGCCCCAAGGACTCTTGGGTCTAAGGCCACCATGTGCCCCTTTTGGGCATAGGGTGGCTAATAAATGATAAATCATATATTGCAGGATATACTGGACATAGTGCAGTTGATTTCATGTGGACCCACAACCGCTCAATAAGAATAACTCTTTCAATACTTAGCCCAGGCTGTTGAAATGCTAAGTCAGGTCTGCTCTAAAGACGTTTCCATTGTGTAATCTCACTGTTTTAAGCCCATTGATGATCAGGTGTGAATAGCTTTTTGTCAGACAAAGTCTGTGTAAGATGTGGATTGAGGGGAACTAATTGTGTGATGCTAACACTGTGAATTCTATGGATAATAGATGTGGCTTGTCAAGCTATATGCAGAGCCAGGCTGTCTGGATAATGCATTCTGTTACAATTAGTAATTAGCTCAACTTTGTTCATTTCCAGGTGCAGGAACAAGACGTGGTTCTCCAATCCATCGATCGTGCCATCGAGGCCATACACAATGCCGCCATGAAGAACGGCGGCAAATACAACCTGGAGCAAAGAGATGTCCTACAGTAAGTGCAGCAAACGCCAGCATGAGAAAGAGGAGCTCAGAACAGCCACTAATCCCCCCCCCCTCATTTCTACAATACAGGATATATTGGTTCTAAAGTCAAAACATTTTGTACCCTAATGCATTCCCTGCATTAAAGAGGAACTGCAGTCTGCTCCCATAATGTGTAATAAAAACATCTTTGCCATTCTGAAGCTTCCCTCCAACCACTTTGCATATTATTTTATATATACTGTGATTCTGTTCTTGGCAAATATTCTGCAGAAATCTCCCTCCACTGAGTCTGGCTGCATCCATTTTAACTGTGGGCAGCTGAAGCTGCAGCTGCTGTCTGTTCACTTGACCCTGGATTTACACAGAGGCACGCCTCCAGCTCTGCAGCTCTCATTGGCTCACTTATGACTCATCCACCCTCCTTTCCTGGCAAACTCTCACGAGAATAAGAGAGAGAGAGCTGTGCATGATGTCCTAAGCCTTTTTACCAGATTAGAAACAGGTTTGTCAGATTGTCCGATGCAACATCGCAGTCCCGCTATAAGTCGCCGGCATCTTTACTATTGGCACCCACGGCACCACCGCCTAAGGTGATCAAAGCGGAAGAGGGAGTGGGTGCCTATCAATCGGGTAAATACTTGTAAAAAATCAGACATGGGATCCTTGTATTTATGCATCCAGTTGTCCATATTGGACCTTTCAGTGTTCTTTATTTCAATGTGTACCTAAATCTATGCACTATGATTGTGGCATGGCTGTGCCTTTTTTATTTTTTTAATGTTCTGACAGTTTTTACATTTTCCTTTTTTATAGAAAACTTATCCATCACAGGAAGGAAACTCAGTCTCGAAAGACCCACTCACCGACCGGCCATTCAAACTCCTTGAACGTCTCGTCTAGTGACCACCACTTGGATTCTGGCCGGCAGCCTAACGGTGTTTGCCGGAGTGGCTTTGACCGTCACATGAGTTTGCCCAACTCAGATGTGACGTCTGAGGAAGACGCCACCTACCAGGTATGTTAAAGCTTGTATTGACTTTGAGCTGCATTCCAGTAAAGCATGATGGTGTCACATTTAACCTGTGGCATAGAAATTATTTAACAATTATTAGACAGCAGCCCACTGAACGCTGGACCATAGCGTGGCTATATATATGGAGCCTTAGGCTGCATTCACACCTAGGCGTTTTGTCGCCTGAAGCGCGACGCTACAATACGCCGTACCGTCGAATTTGCATTATTGTCTATGGAGATCGTTCACATCTCCTAATGCCATACGCCGATAGAACGTCGAACGCCGATTTTGAAAAAAGTCCCCGACCCTTTTCCGACGCGCGTATCGGGCGGCTTTGGCGTTCTGCATAGCCGACAATGGCTATACAAAAAGCAGGATTTTTTTTGTCGCCGCAAATCGCCGGTACAAAACGCCTAAACTTTGTCGCCCAAAATCGCTGACGCATAGGTGTGAATGCAGCCTTAAAGCGGAGGCCTGCCGAAGAAAAAAAGGTCAGCAGCTACACAAAGTGTAGCTGCTGACTTTTAATAATTGGACACCGGGGTGCCCACAGTAAGAATGGCGGCGCCGTGGAGAGGGGGGCTTCGCACGCCTGCATCGCTGGACCGTGGGACATGCGAGTGTCCGATAGGGATGAGCTCCGGCGTGTTTGCACACTCCACGTGCAGAGCCCACCAGGAAGTTGGCACAGCGCTGCACTAATCACAGGCAGGAAGACATTGTTCCGATGTGTGGCTGCAGAGATCGGGAAATGTCTCCCTGCCTGTGATTAGCGCAGCGCTGTGCCGACTTCCTGATGGGCTCTGCACATGGAGTGTGCGAACACGCCAGAGCTCATTCCTATCAGACACTCTCATGTCTCACGGTCCAGCGATGCGGGCGTGCAAAGCCCCCCCTCTTCTCCACGGCGCCAGCATTCTTACTGTGGGCACCCAGCATACGCGAGCCACACTGAATGGCCAGGCAATCTTCTGTGACGGGAAACTTCCTTCCCTTGCCATGGAGCCCCAGGGAGAAGTGGGCGCTGGATATCTCTAAAAAGAGGGTAATCCCCCCCCCCCCCCCCCCCCCCCCAAAAAAATACATGTCAAATGTAGCATGTCAGGGGGTCACCTGCACTTAAAGCAGAAGTTCCGCTCTGTTTGCCTGAAACCCAGACACACTCCTAGAACTGGTCTCCGCTCCAAATCAGCTTTGACACACTTCTTCTTACTATCTCATCCCTTAGGTCCCTACCCATTTCAGTGGGTAGTGGGACAGCATTGGAAGTCTCACCAAGGCTCTAAAGGCCCTGTTGGTGCCAGGCTCAATCTAAGTGGGAAAAGTGTAGGCGTGGTAGTAGGTGTGATAGTGGACCTGTCTTGTGACTGGTCTTTAAGATAAGTAGAGAAAGATTTGGCCATGTTGAACCTAGAAACTTAGGGAAAGTTTGGACCATTTTATGGGTTTTGGACAGGATTCACCAGGGTGCTGACATTTCAGTAAATGCTGCTAGGCTTGTCTTATGAATGGCCTTGAAGCTGAGTGGGGAAAGACTGATCACATTGAACTTCACTGGGGAAAGAGCAGGATTAGCTTGACTACAGGAGAGTCAGGACGCTCTCTACGTTGCAGATGGAGAAAAGAGCTGTGTGCAAGTGGGCGCCCTGACTCTCCTGTAGTCCAAGGGAGGGGGCGAGCACGACACTCCACACCAGGGAGAAAGCCTCGCATTACGGTGTGTAGTTACAGACAGAAGAACAGGAAGTGAGGATTTCTCAGAAGAAAAAAGGACATTTAAAAGCAAAATGGAAGGATGAGGTAAGTGAAAGGACTGCACTAAGGTAAAGGAAGCGATTTAGGATTTTTTTTTTACCTTTTTTACAATCCCTTTAATCCTGAGTGGTGAAAGAGCAGGCCAAGTTAAACATAAGTCTGAAAAGAGTGGGTTGAATGTGAATATGGAAAGTGTGGGATGCTTTCCATATTCACATGGGTTGACAAGGGTTTTGGACAGGACTCGCCAAGGTGCTGAAAGTTTGAGGAGCGCTGCTAGGCCTGTTTTATAAATGGCCTTTAAACGGCTTGAGGTAAGTCGGACGATATTGAATCTGATCGGGGGAAAGAGCAGGCCAAGTTGAACCTGGATGGTGAAGGAGTCCGCATTGAATCGAAATAGAGATGTACAGGCCACCTAATTACAATGCCTTTTTGGAGAGGATTCATGGAGGCGCCAGTAGGCCTGTCTTATGAATTTCCTTGAAGCGGAGTGAGGAAAGCCAGGCCACTTTGAACCTAAAAAGGAATAAGCAGGCCAAGTTGAAACCGAGTGGGGATAGAGCGCACCGCATTGAATCTGATTAGAGAAAGTGTGGACCACTTTTTTATTTTATTTATTTTTTTAGAATGGATTTTGGACGAGGCTCCCAAAGGTGCTATACCTCTAAGTGCAGATAGTCCCGTCTTATAAATGGCCTTAGTCGAGTGGGGAAGGACATGCCACATTGGGGAAAGGGCTAGTCACTTTGAACCTGAGCAAAGAAAGACCTACCATGGTAAACCTTAGTGGGAAAAGAGAGGATGCATTGTACATTAGTTCAAACCTTTGCCAGGGGCGGACTGACAACTCATGGGGCCCCCGGGCAATAGAAGATTATGGGGCCCCTGGGTTTACAGATGGCCACCACGCCAGGAGGCAGTGCAGAGGCGGGGCAGCTAAAATCTCAGGATTTTTACATCAAAAGCATGTTGGTTTCGGACATATCAGGGACAGATGTAAAAAAAACGATTTTTACATACTGTCCCTGGTTTTACTGAGCCTGGCAACCCTGATGGGCCCCCCCCCCCCCCTCCCGAGTGCCCCAATGGTCAGTCCGCCCCTGAACCTTGCTCTTTCTTTGACTGCTGCAAGCCTGATGATGCAGAGTCGGCTCTCTGAGGACAGCAGCCGCCATTGAACATCCACATCACCTGTATTTTAAACCATTGAACTGCCTGTTACTATTATTTCTAATGACTAATCGCCGTTCCCCTACTTATACATGCACTTTGTATCTGCACCGACAGTTCCCTCTCCTATTGATGATGCACATAGAATGAGATGAAGCATCTAAAGAATTTTGTAACAAAAAACAAAACCTTGGCGATGTTCCATAAACAGCATTAGCAGTTCATCGATTGGCTTTACTGGTTGCTTGCGGTTGCTTTTTAATCTCTTCTTGTAGAGTACTGAGATTTTTATTTCCACTGTCTCTCTCTCTGTAGGTTCCCCCTCAGGCCCGTCGTGCTGCTCCTACCACACCCCCTCCCCCAGAGAAACTCAGAGGTGCCCAGACAAAACAGACTACTAAAAGTAAGCCATAAACTTCACTTGACTAGAAGTCTTGCATTGCAGTCACCTGTGTTGGATAACAACTGGGGGAAATCTATAACAGAACATGCCCTTAAAGGGTGCTTTCATACGTTTGAATGCAGGCTGCTTCTGATTAGATGCGTGAACACTAGCAGGGGGTTCACACAACTAGCTGTGGGATGTAGCCCCATTAAAAGCAATGGGAGGCTACTGGCTCCTGCAGCTCCTTGCAGCCATTCGTTCATGCAGTGATCACATGCAAGTGATCAGCCCTGGACGCAGACTGCCTTGCACCCAGGGCTGATCACTCACACGTGCTTGCTGCATGAGCAATTGCATACATGTGGCTGCAATTGGCTGCAGGTATTGAAGCAGAAGTTTGAGACTTTGAGTATAGGTGAATTGAAGGAGGTACATATTTATTGATCATAAAAAATGCATGACACATCTCAAGAACAGAAATCACATGAGAGAAACAACATTCTAATGTCATTGCATAATACTCACACACACACGCATCAATTATGTGCGTATGCAGTATAGGCAACAAGGTACAACGGTGTATAACCAGGCGCCACATAGTGGTCTGTGGTAATGGATGGATACATTCAATAGCCCAGATTCGCAGAGTGCAAGGCGCACATTATGCCGCCGTAGAGCAAACGCTGTACGCCACGCCAACATAGCGCGGAGAGGCAAGCTATTGCTCCCAACGCTGCGTCAGCGTGGCGTAGGTTTTGAAGGCACAGGCCGCCGTAGGTGGAAGTGGGCGTGACCCCATGCAAATGATGGCCTGAACTGCGCATGCGCCGTGACGTGGATGCATGCACAGCACCCTCCTGCGCCTGCTCACAACCACGCCGGCACAACTGCCTAAGCTACGCCGGATCACCACGTACGCCTGGAACTTAACGTACGCCCAGCCAGACACACGTCCAACGCACAATACACCGGCTTGTGTTACCTGGTGCAGACCTTTGCATGTCTGTTCCCGGGTTGCACCTCATCTATGGGGAATAACTTTACGCTGGACGTACAACTTACGCGCATTGCATGCGTCGGGCGCACGCACGTACGTTCTTTCGTGATTCCCCACATTCTCCACATTTGTTGTCCCGATACCACTTTTTTAGGACCGAGTACAAGTCCTGTACTTTTTTTTTCAAGTACTCACCGATACCGAATACCGATACTTTTTTTAAATGTATCCCCATATGCAGCCATGTCCCCCCACATATGCAGCCATGTCCCCCCACATATGCAGCCATGTCCCTTCAGCCATGTCCCTTCAGCCATGTCCCTCCAGCCATGTCCCTCCAGCCATGTCCCCCATACCTAGCCGCCGAAAGCCGCCGTCGCCGCACGGGGAACGTCACAGCATTCATTTGAATAGCTGTTTTCCCCGCACATATAGACACTCCCCATTGCTCGGGATTGGACAGATCACGATCACCCATCCAATCCCGAGCAAGGGGGAGTGTCTATACGCAGCGGGAACACTACAGCTATTCAAATGAAGGCTGTGATGTTCCCGCACCTTGTTTAACCCATGCGGCGGCGGCTTTTGATGCGGCGGCAGCAGGGGGGGGCATTCTGTTTAGGCATCGGGGGTATTTGCGGGAGTACAAGTACTCCCGCAAATACTCGGTCCCGATACCAATACTGGTATCGGGACAACCCTATTTCCCACATTTCCCACATCAATGGGAGCAGCACCGTGCGTCCAGCCCATATGTGCAAGCTACGTCGGTGGGTTGTAGCCTGTTTTTAGGCGCATTTTGGTTTGTGGGTCTGCCGCACACATACGCCGACGTACGTGCAGATGTGCACCGGCGTAAGTGGTTTGTGAATCTGGGCCAATGAGTTTACATGTTTAGATATCACGTTAGCAGCAGTAGCAAAGGAAATAAAATTATTAAAACCAATTGGACCATAAAAAGTTGGAGAAAGGTGTTGACAAGATAGATGATACGGTGAGGGCATATATCTGCATCCCTATTGCCCGACGTCTGACTTCCTGAGAGAGGTATTTATGTAGTAGTAGAAATTGTATCTTTTTGTCTCCGGAGAATCTACAGCCTATACACAGATCAGATGACCTGACAGCTGTTTGTATTTGTGTTGGTAAGATTCCTTGTGTAGGGAGGAATGGGTCTAAGACCTGGACAGAAATAAAATAGAATTCCACAAATGTCAAGTACACTAATCTATAGGCCACTTGATGCAACATGAGACGTTTTGCATCCTCTTAAAGTGGAGCCCCAGGTTCAGTTTTTTTATTAAAAAAAAGCACAAAGACTTTTTTCATTTGCAGATAACTCCAGCCAGGCCTGTCCTCCTGCCCCCGGCTTTACTGCCTAGTGAGTGAATAAGCTGGAGCAGGTATTTATTACAGGTAGCGCCAACAATTTACGCAGTGCTTTACATATCTATTGTACATTCACATCAGTCCCTGCTCTCAAGGAGCTTACAATCGAAGGTCCCCAACTCACATTAATATATACACATACTAGGACCAATTTAGACAGGAACCAATAAACCTACCAGCATGTCTTTGAAGTGTGGGAGGAAATTGGAGTACCCAGAGGAAACCCACACAGGGAGAACAAACTAACTCCAGGCAGGTGGTGTCATTGTTGGGATTCCAAACCAATGACTACTGTCAGACGGAAGTGCTATCCACTTAGCCACTGTGTATGCACAATGGTTCCTACTTTTCATACTTTGCTGGTTATTATTAGGGTTGTCCCGATACCGATATCGGTATCGGGACCGATACTTGTACTCCCGCAAATACCCCCGATACCAAAATAGAATACCCCCCGCCGCACGCCGCTCACCGCAAATCGCCCGCCGCACAACGCCCGCCGCCGACCGCCGCTAATCCCGTGCACCTTGTAAACATGTAATACACGCGGCGCCATGTATAGACACGCGATTGGACGGATCCGTCCAATCGCGAGCAAGGGGGGAGTGTCTATACACGGATACGTCCATAGACACTCCCCCCTTGCTCGCGATTGGACGGATCCGTCCAATCGCGTGTCTTTACATGGCGCCGCGGGTATGTGTTACACAGGGATTCACCCTGCAGCAGCGGCGGCGGCTGGGGAGGTATGGGGGATGGCTGCATGGGGGGACATACATGGGCTGACATGGCTGCATATGTGGGGGGACATGACATGGCTGCATATGTGGGGGGACATGACATGGCTGCATATGTGGGGGGACATGACATGGCTGCATATGTGGGGGGACATGACATGGCTGCATATGTGGGGGGACATGACATGGCTGCATATGTGGGGGGATGGCTGCATGGGGGGACATGGCTGCATATGTGGGGGGACATGGCTGCATATGTGGGGGGACATGGCTGCATATGTGGGGGGACATGGCTGCATGACATGGCTGCATATGTGGGGGGACATGACATGGCTGCATATGTGGGGGACATGACATGGCTGCATATGACATGGCTGCATATGTGGGGGACATGACATGGCTGCATATGTGGGGGGACATGACATCGCTGCCTATGTGGGGGGACATGACATGGCTGCATATGTGGGGGGACATGACATGGCTGCATATGTGGGGGGACATGACATGGCTGCATATGTGGGGAGACATGACATGGCTGCATATGTGGGGGGACATGACATGGCTGCATATGTGGGGGGACATGACATGGCTGCATATGTGGGGGGACATGATGGCTGCATGGCTGCATGGCTGCATATGTGGGGGGGGGGACATGACATGGCTGCATATGTGGGGGGACATGACATGGCTGCAATATGTGGGGGGACATGACATGGCTGCATATGTGGGGGGACATGACATGGCTGCATATGTGGGGGGACATGACATGGCTGCATATGACATGGCTGTGGGGGACATGACATGGCTGCATATGTGGGGGGACATGACATGGCTGCATATGTGGGGGGACATGACATGGCTGCATATGTGGGGGGACATGGGGGGACAGGACATGGCTGCATATGTGGGGGGACATGACATGGCTGCAATATGTGGGGGGACATGACATGGCTGCAATATGTGGGGGGACATGACATGGCTGCAATATGTGGGGGGACATGACATGGCTGCAATATGTGGGGGTGGGGGGACATGACATGGCTGCATATGTGGGGGGACATGACATGGCTGCATATGTGGGGGGAATGGCTGCAATATGTGGGGGGACATGACATGGCTGCAATATGTGGGGGGACATGATGGCTGCATGTGGGGGGCTGCAATATGTGGGGGGACATGACATGGCAATATGTGGGGGGCATGACATGGCTGCATTATGTGGGGGGACATGACATGGCTGCATTATGTGGGGGGACATGACATGCTGCATATGCATGACATGGCTGTGGGGGGACATGACATGGCTGCATATGTGGGGGGACATGACATGGCTGCATATGTGGGGGGACATGACTGCAATATGTGGGGGGACATGACATGGCTGCAATATGTGGGGGGACATGACATGGCTGCAATATGTGGGGGGACATGACATGGCTGCAATATGTGGGGGACATGACATGGCTGCATATGTGGGGGGGCATGACATGGCTGCATATGTGGGGGGACATGACATGGCTGCATATGTGGGGGACATGACATGGCTGCAATATGTGGGGGGACATGGCTGCAATATGTGGGGGGACATGGCTGCATTTGGGGACACGTTTAAAAAAAGTATCGGTATTCGGTATCGGCGACTACTTGAAAAAAAGTATCGGTACTTGTACTCGGTCCTAAAAAAGTGGTATCGGGACAACCCCCTAGTTATTATTATTTTACATGATTAACAGTTTACAAAAGGTACAGGAGGGCCCGGCTCCTAGAGCTTACATTCTAAAGGGAGGGGGTTGTGGTACAAAAGGTAATAGCTGCAGAGAATTATTTGATGGGGGTGGCTCAGGGACAGTTGTTAGGTGGGTGTGGGATAGGCTTATGGCCCGGCGTAAGCCCGGGTCACTAATTCAATTGTGGAAAACGTTTTTTTTTTTAATTTGCTGAAATGACGTATCCCAGTGCGCACTGTTTACACGGGTATAGAGTTTGGACGCACTTAGTGCCGCCCTATTCACGAACAATTTACACAAACAGAAAATTCGCACGCTGTCCCAACGTTCATGTCCTAAGTTACGGCGGCGTAGCCTCACCTAAATGGCAAAGTTACCCGGCGTAAGCCCGGGTAATTCAATTGTGGATTTTGACGTTTTTTTTTTTAATTGCGCATGCGCCGTTTGTGGACGTATCCCAGTGCGCATGCTCCAAATTACGCCGCAAATAATCATTGGTTTCGACGTGAACGTAACTTACGCAAAGCCCTATTCACGAACAATTTACACAAACAGAAAATTCGACGCTGTCCCAACGTTCATACTTAACATTGCGTACGCCTCACCTAAGCAAAGTTACCCCTCATAAAGCAGAGGTAACTTTACGCACGTGGCTAATCGACGACGTAAAATATGACGCCCCTAGCGGCCAGCACAAGTACGTAATCGTGCACACATCGGCATATCTAGCTCATTTGCATATTCAACGTGGCTAATCGACGGAAGCGCCCCTAGCGGCCAGCGTATAATTGCACACAATTATACGCCGGCGTAGGCAAGTTACGTCAGCGGAAGAAGCCTATTTTTTTTAACGTATCTGCCTTTGAGAATCGGCGTAAACATACGCCGGCGCAGATTTGAAATTACGGCGGCGTATCTGGAGATATGCCGCAATAATAACAGCTTTGAGAATCTGGCGCTATAGATCTACTTCAAAACTGTATTTTTTTTGACCAGAAAGGTGTTGTGTTTTTTTTTTCCAAAGTCTGTAGGCACTGTTAAATGTTTGAATCTCCTAATTAACGTATTAATTTCTTTACAAACTCTGCAGATGGCACTGACAAATCCTCCCGGTCCATACTGCACATGTCCACTACAAGCGTGTCGTCTCTTGACACGGCCTGCACAGCTTCCACAGACTCTTGTCATATCTCGGCAACCTCCAGTCCCAGTAACACCCCGCCACCAGTCCCCAGTAGAAGCATGCACACTACAGTGTCTCATAACCTGGAGTCCTGCACCTTGGTCCCCGGATCCCTGAGCTCCCACAGTAAGCATGCAGCCCCGGGGCTGGAGAATCTTGCCGAAATTCATCAAAATGCACAGACCAAGCGCACGGCTCCGGCCCCTCCTAGCGTGGAAGCGTTCAACTCTGTCATTCATGAGAGCAAATCGAAAACGCCTTCAAAGCCTGCCTCCGGGGAGCCTACAAGCGGGTCCAGCAGCGTGCCAAAATCCATGGGCGCGGAGTTAATCGAACTGGTTAGAAAGAACACCAACCTTAGCTATGAGCTGTCTCGCGTGGCGATTGGAGTGATTGTCGGACACATTCAGTCAACGGTACCGTCTACCGGGCCTGTGATGGAGCAGATTCTCATCTCTCTGATAGAAAACAAGGTAAGGGGGTTCGTTTCTGGAATGATCGTGTCTGGTGTGAGTTACGTGGCAGGGAAACATTGCCGTCTTTTTGTTGTATCTTGTCAAAATAGATGTGCCAGTTTGTTGAACTGTAGGTAGTAAAGAGAACGTATCGATCACTGTACTCCAAAAAAAAAGATACCTCTGTCTGAACACATTATGTCATAACATGGCATTACCCATACAAGTTGGTATGATGGCACATCAGTGATGTGGCACCGCAGTATATCACAGCGTGTCCTCTGTCACTTTTTCAGAATACAGGATGTTCGAAAACGGCACACCTAAACTGCCAAGCTGTCGGCAGGTTCACATATCTTGGGGTTGATTGTATTTGTAAGTGTGGAGGAGTTTGTGGGTGGTCGAGGGGGGATTGGCTTATAACCAGTCATTGGGTGTTGTACAAGTGATGGGAATGCAGAGACTTTGACCACTTAAGGACCCCTTTATGCCAATATACATCGGCAGAAGGGCACAGCTGGGCACAGGCACGTACCTGTACGTTGCCTTTAAGAGCCCAGTCGCAAGCACGGATCGGTCCGAAGCTCCGTGTACTCGCCCACGGGACCCGATCGGCGCCGGTGTCCTGTGATCGGTCACAGGAGTTGATGAACGGGGAGAGGTGTGTGTTAACACATCTTCTTTGTTCTGTGTGGCAGTGACACTGATCGTTGGTTCCCTGATATAGGGAACAACGATCAGTGACGCCACGCCCCCCTACAATAAGAATCGCTCCCTTAGGACACACTTAATCCCCTAGTGGCTAACCCCTTTACTGCCAGTGTTATTTTCACAGTAATCGGTGCATTTTTATAGCACTTTTCGCTGTGAAAATGACAATGGTCCCAAAGTAGTGTTAAAGGGGTTGTAAAGACAAAAATATTTTCCTCTTAAAGTCTGACAGTAGCTGATAAAGTAAAATGTAATGTTTTGCATTATAACTAGTTTGATACCTGTTGAAATCGAGCTGTTTTATTCACCTCCGTCACTCCTGAATCGTTATTCTGACTGACTTCCTGGTTTGCGGTGCGCATTCATTCTTGCTACATCACGGCCTAATGGGAACTACAGTTCCCATTAGGCTTAGCCTCCATGCCTGTGAAGGTTAAGAGAGCATCTTCACGCAGGACTGTAGTCATAAAGAGGGGGTGAGCACATCTGCTTTCCACCATGCAGGTGCTGGTGGAAAGCAAGAAGAGGAGAGACAGGAAATGGCATTTTCAAACCTGGATTACTGTATTTTGGAGGTCAAAAGGAAAAACGAGATAAGTGATATTTGAATGCTCTAACTTACAGCAATCAATTGATCCAATAAAAAACAAACCTTTAGTATTCCTTTAAGTGTCGAATGTGTCCGCTATAATGTCGCAGTCATGAAAAAAATAGCTAAAGTAGAATTTTTTTTTTTTTTATAATGCCATAAAACTATCCCCTATTTTGTAAACGCTATACATTTTGCGCAAACCAATCGATAAACGCTTATTGCAAAAAAAAATAATTTTTTTTTACCAAAAATAGCTAGAGGAATATGTATCGGCCTAAACTGAGGAAAAAAACGTTTTTTTAAGTATTTTTTGGCGGATATTTATAATACCAAAAATAAAAAAATTGTTTTTTTTTCAAAATTGTCGCTCTATTTTTGTTTATAACGCAGAAAATAAAAACCGCAGAGGTGATCAAATACCACCAAAATTAAGCTCTATTTGCGGGGAAAAAAAGTTTTGTTTGCGCACGACCGCGCAATTGTCAGTTAAAGCGACACAGTGCCGAATCGCAAAAAGGGGCCAGGTCCTTTACCTGCTTATTGGTCCGGGTTTTAAGTGGTTAAAGAGGAACCAAACTCTGAAACCTGTGCCAAAAGCAGGCAGAGGATAACTGACTAGTCGCCGGTGTGTCCTCTGGTCTCACTGCAGCTGATCCCTTTTAAGGTCTTGCCGTGTTTTGTTCTGTCAAGGCACATATTAGCCAGCTCGCCAACGATCGTCAAATGTCATCCAAAGCTTTTATTACAGAAGGGGCGCGTCACAAAGGACCAAGTGCAATGTGTTTGAAGACGCGCAGGACCCCTTCAGGCATGTGGAAATATTGACTATAGGGTTGAAACTAACCCGATTAGTCATTTATTTTTATTTGTTTTGTTATTGTTTTGATCGGATAAAAAACAGTTTGGTGTATAATTTAGCTAATATATAAAGTTTTATTTCTCCTCAATATTATCTTATCAGTACATGTAGACAGAGTCGGGGGAGAGGGGGAGAGAGAGAGAAAGAGAGAGAGACAGGGTGATGTGGAGGCGTCTCATCACTTCCTGTCGGTAGCCTCTGAAGCACAAGCTGAACATGAATCGGGCTTCAGAGGGAAGGGAGAATTGGACGCACATCTATATCTAATCTAAGCCTCCTGTTCAGTAGAGGAACAACCTGTAGGGGGCGCTCAGTGTATAGATACATTTTCCAGTAATTATCAGTAACCCTGAAAGCCGGTGTGATATGACGGACCTTTTAGACGATCCGGTATAGTTTAGGAGTAATTAAACAAAACGTCTGACTTTGAGTCGGCTAATAGAAGGTTTATTTCTCGCTAAAAGGTTTGTCATCTGTTTTTGCTGTTGTTTTAGATAATGTGTGCTTATTTTTTTTTTTCTCCTACAAAGAGAAATGTCTGTTATGTTGTAAATTATGGAGACAACTCCCTAATTGGAATCGGATGTTCGCTCTCTGAGCCGTCTCTGGATTATGTTTTGCACTTTGTGGTTCAGAGAAATCTGGCTCTTGTGTCTTCCTGTAATAAGACGACATGTTGTGCGAAACTAAGAAATATACAACTGTCAGCTTTGTTCACCATTGAAGCTGAACTCAACGGGATTACAAAGAATACTCCTGCAGCGAGGGGGGCCCTGCTTATTGCTAAAGTGACACTAAACAATGACTCTATTCTTCAAAGATTGTGTGTGTGTTATCGCTCTCTATCTCTCGCTCTCTCGCTCTCGCTCTCTCTCCTCTCTCGCTCTCTCTCCTCTCTCGCGCTCTCTCTCCTCTCTCGCGCTCTCTCTCCTCTCTCGCGCTCTCTCTCCTCTCTCGCGCTCTCTCTCCTCTCTCTCGCGCGCTCTCTCTCCTCTCTCGCGCTCTCTCTCCTCTCTCTCGCGCGCTCTCTCTCCTCTCTCGCGCTCTCTCTCCTCTCTCTCGCGCGCTCTCTCTCCTCTCTCTCGCGCGCTCTCTCTCCTCTCTCTCGCGCGCTCTCTCTCCTCTCTCTCGCGCGCTCTCTCTCCTCTCTCTCGCGCGCTCTCTCGCGCGCTCTCTCCTTCTCTCTCGCGCGCTCTCTCCTTCTCTCTCGCGCGCTCTCTCCTTCTCTCTCGCGCTCTCTCTCCTTCTCTCTCGCGCTCTCTCTCCTTCTCTCTCGCGCTCTCTCTCCTTCTCTCTCGCGCTCTCTCTCCTTCTCTCTCGCGCTCTCTCTCCTTCTCTCTCGCGCTCTCTCTCCTTCTCTCTCGCGCTCTCTCTCCTTCTCTCTCGCGCTCTCTCTCCTTCTCTCTCGCGCTCTCTCTCCTTCTCTCTCGCGCTCTCTCTCCTTCTTCGCGCTCCTCCTCTTCCTCTTTTGCGCTCTCTCCTCCTCTTTCCTAAATATACAACCAGGGGCGGACTGACCATTGAGACACTCGGGCACTGCCCGAGGGCCCCATGCCACTAGGGGGCCCCATCAGGGTTGCCAGGCTTAGTAAAACCAGGGACAGTATGTAAATATCTTTTTTTTTTTTTTTTTTTTTTTTTTTATATATATATATATATATATATATATATATATATTTCATTCCAGTGTCATTTTTACAGTAACCAGTGCATTTTTATAGCACTTTTCACTGTCAAAATGACAAAATGGCAAAATGGTTCCAAAATAGTGTCAAAAGTGTTTGCCATAATGTCGCAGTCACGATAAAAATCACTGATCGCCGCCATTACTAGAAGTGATTTTTTTTTTTTGCCAAAAATATGTGGAAGAATACATATCGGCCTAAACTAAGGGAATTTTTTTTTTGTATTTTTTATATATCCTTTTTGGGAATATTTATTATAGCAAAAAGTAAAAAATATTGCATTTTTTTTTCAAAATTGTCGCTCTATTTTTGTTTATAGCGCAAAAAATAAAAACCGCAGAGGTGATCAAATACCACCAAAAGAAAGCTCTATTTGTGGGGGGAAAAAAGGACACCAATTTTGTTTGGGAGCCACGTCGCCCGACCACGCAATTGTCAGTTAAAGTGACGCAGTGCCGAATCGCAAAAAGGGGCCTAGTCCTTTAGCTGCATAATGGTCCAGGGCTTAAAGCGGAGGTTCACCCTAAAAAAAAAATTATAACAATACATTGAGCCGACTGATTACACGGCGGGTATGCTGTTTTTTTGTTTTTTTTTCGTAGTTACTTTGTTAGTGCCACTTCATCCCTCAGCTTCCGGGTACGATTCTTGCAGGACTGGGCGTTCCTAGTTGATTGACGTTCCTCCAACCGGCGCATACTGCGCGTCACGACTTTCCGAAGGAAGCCGAACGTCATTGCAGAGGCGTCGTATAGAGTCGGCTCTATACGGGGCCTGCGCAGCGACGTACGGCTTCTTTCGAAAAGTCGTGATGCGCAGTATGCGCCGGTTGGAGGAACGTCAATCAACTAGGAACGCCCAGTCCCACAAGAATCGTACCTGGAAGCCGAGGGATGAAACAGCGTGAACGAGGTATGTACGGGAAAAAAAAAAAACCTGCATACCCGCCGTGTAATCAGTCGGCTCAATGTATTGTTAGAATTTTTTTTTTTAGGGTGATCCTCCGCTTTAAGTGGTTAAAAATGACAGCAAATTTGTGTCACATTGACGCTAAACCACAACACACCAAAGAATTTGCACTAAAATGTTTGCACCAAATGTGTAAGCGATTCGCTCCGCGACTTTTCATTTTATGTGTTCCCTGGAGCTCCTCCCTAAAGAACGCTTTCCGTGTAGCATGTCTGTCTAAATGACGGGTGAACCTGAAGCCTACAGCTGTGCCGTAACCGGACCTTTACCACCGCACAGCTACCGCCTCTTGTTTTACACACAGATACATCAGTAACATTCTCCCATGTTTTGTAATCTATCACCGAGTGACTGCTAATTACTGTTATTATTTAATTGCTCTGCAGGATACTCTTGTCACGTTAATTGCATTCAAATGTTCGTATAGATTACACGAGCTGACAAGGGTTTTTTTTTTCTGTCTAATGACATTTGTTGGGTATTAAAGGAAACCTGTTCTGTGGGAATATAGTGTTTTTATTAGCCCCTGCTCCTAGTTACCGTATATACTCGAGTATAAGCCAAGTTTTTTCAGCAATTTTTTTTTGTCCTGTAAATGCCCCCCCTCGGCTTATACTCGAGTCACCTTTTTGCGCCTGATCTCCTGGACTTTGGGGACCCGGTGCCGGCCGTAGATCCCCCTGGACCCCAAGCTTGCCACACTTATAGACCCACTCTTCCTCTACAAGTGTGCAAAGGTTGTTGTCTGTAGGACCTACGAGCAGGGAGCACCGATTTTTCAAAGTTGGGCACCCCTCCCATGTTAAATGGTAATATCTCCAGTAAGTTTGGGGACCCGATGCCGGCCGTAGCTCGTCTGGACCCGAATCTTGGCACACATGTAGCCCCTGTTCTCTTCTACAAGTGTACAACGTTTGCAGTCTTGGGAACCTACGGCCGGGGCGCACCGATTTTTCAAACCCGGGCACCCCTTCTATATACTCCCATGTTAAACGAAAGTCTAGTCATGGGCACAGTGAGGCATGCACATGGGCACAGTGAGGCACACAGATGGACACCCTAGGCTTATACTTGAGTCAATACATTTTCCCAGGTTTTTGTAGTAAAATTAGGTGCCTCGGCTTATATTCAGGTTGGCTTATACTCAAGTATATACGATGCATGGCTGTCATGCCAATCCTGCCACTCCCACCACCATGCTTGGCTGTAGGCAAGACACACTTGTCTTTGTACTCCTCACCTGGTTGCCGCCACACAGGCCTGACACCATCTGACACCAAATAAGTTTCTCTTGGTCTCATCCGACTACAGGATATGGTTCCAGTAATCCATGTCCTTAGTCTGCTTGTCTTCAGCAAACTGCGGGCTTTCTTGTGCATCTTTAGAAGAGGCTTCCTTCTGGGGTGACAGCCATGCAGACCAATTTGATGCAGTGTGCGGCATATGGTCTAAGCACTGACAGGCTGACCCCCCCCCCCCCCACCCCCAGCAATGCTGGCAGCACTCACAAGTCTATTTCCCAAAGACAACCTCTGGATATGACGCTGAGCAAGTGCACTTAACTTCTTTGGTCGACCATGGAGAGCCCTTTTCTGAGTGGAACCTGTCCTGTTAAACCCGCTGTATGGTCTTGGCCACCGCACTGCAGCTCAGTTTCAGGGTCTTGGCAATCTTCTTATAGCCTAGGCCAGGGGTCTCCAAACTTTCTAAACAAAGGGCCGGTTTATTGTCCTTCAGACTCTTGGAGGGCCGGACTTTGGCCAGTGGGAGTGATTTTTTATTTTTTTTGGCATCAGTGGGAGTTAACATCTGGTGTTAGGGGGAGGAATAGTGCCCCATTGCTGGTATCATAGGGAGGAATAATGCCCCATTAGTGGTGTCAGTGGGAGAAATGGTGCTCTATTGTCGGAGTTAGATGGCAGAATAGTGTCTCGTATCATTGGAAGGGATAGTGCTCCAAGGGCCAGATAAAGGCAAGCAAAGGGCCGCATCCGGCCCTCGGGCTGCAGTTTGGAGACCACTGGCCTAGGCCATCTTTATGTAGAACAAGATTTTTATTTTTTTTAATTAGTTCTTTGCCATGATGTGCCATGTTTATCTTCCAGTGACCAGGATGAGTGAGTGAGAGCGATAACACCACATTCACCCCTGAGACCTTGTAACACTGAGTCACATGACGGGAAGTGAAAATGTCCAATGTGGGCCCAATTAGCCATTTTCCCTCCCTGGTGTCATGTGACTCAGTATTACAAGGTCTCAGGTGTGAATGTGGTGTTATCGCTCTCACTCACTCATCCTGGTCACTGGAAGTGTGTTGAGTTATTTTGAGGGGACAGCAATTTTACACTGTCATACAAGCTGTACACTCACTACACAACATTGTAGCAACGTGTCATTTCTAAGGGCAGTTTATAATGGGGAGCAAATAAAAAAAATGTAATTTGTTCCTATAGAGGTTTGTGGTTTCCGCTGCGCTTTACTGTAGTAGGAAATTGTTCCTAATTCTATTTTCTCTTCTATGAGAGCTCTACAGCTTGCAGCTATTGTTTCAGAACGCTTTGGTGTCCAATAAATACATTTCCCTTTCCTGTATATTTGATAAAAGGGGAGTAATTGGTAATCCTACACTCCCCTATATGCACCGACCTTCCTGCGAGCCCCGGCGCTGTGTCCCAGCCTACACCAGACATGCATGTATGTAATTATAACCCGCCCAGCAGGAGAAATTCACTAATAAATGAGGCCGTATTCTCAAATGAGCTCTCCGGAGAATTACATTCAATAAATTAAATTAAACTTCTTTTCTGTAATTCAGCCGCCTGCTTCCCAATCCAGATCTCCTGGGAAGGTTCAGCTCTGAGATATAGATATCTCGCTCTTGTAGTCACTTCCATAATTATTATGTTGTTCTTTTTTCCCTTTTTCATGTATCTGTGCCTACTTACATTTGTTGGTCTAATGCCGCGTACACGCGATCAGAATTTCCGACTACAAATGTTCCATGGGGGCTTGTTGTCCCAGGTTCAGCTCTGCGGGTAATCACTGATGCAATGAGGCGTTGGGCACTCACAACAGTACAACATTCTCACGTATGGCAAGCTGTACGCGCTTGAAGAAGAACCTGAAAATTGACGTTGGGTATATAAGATAGATCCCTGTAAATCAGGCATGTCCAAAGTCCGGCCCAGGGGGCCAATTGCGGCCCCCATTCTAGTTTAATGTGGCCCCCCTGCCTCGGAGGGGACGGAGAGGGGGAACGAGTGCTGTCAAATTACATACAGGAGAATCTCCTGTTTACTCGGCGACATCTGTAATAGGAAGTCCCGTCTCCTGGGCTGCCATTGGACGACTCCTCTGTCTATCATAGGAGGCAGGAGAAATTGGATTAAAGAGGCCGATGTGTAAACAGAAGATTCTCCTGTATGTAATCTGTTGGTGCTCAACCCCCCCCCCCCCCCCCACCCTCTCTCCGAGGCTGCAGATGGACATCGATCAGGCTGCATTCGTGGCAATGGAGGGGCTGCATTCGTGGCAATGGAGGGGCTGCATTCGTGGCAATGGAGGGGCTGCATTCGTGGCAATGGAGGGGGCTGCATTCGTGGCAATGGAGGGGGCTGCATTCGTGGCAATGGAGGGGGCTGCATTCGTGGCAATGGAGGGGGCTGCATTCGTGGCAATGGAGGGGGCTGCATTCGTGGCAATGGAGGGGGCTGCATTCGTGGCAATGGAGGGGGCTGCATTCGTGGCAATGGAGGGGGCTGCATTTATGGCAATGGAGGGGCTGCAGATGGGCACTCATTAGGCTGCATTGATGGGCAATGACCCTTATTTTGCTTCAGTTTTTTATTTACATTTTTTTTTTCCCCTGAAACTTCCCTCCTAAAGTGAAGGTGTGTGTTATACGCCGATAAATACGGTATATCCAAATTACACACCCACGCTCATCTCTTCACTACACACAGCCACAAAGGCAAGAGAATTTGTGTTGGGCAGTGTATTTGTACTCAATAACCAAATTTTAATGGTTCAAAGAATGTCAGGCAAAATGGTCAGCCCTTACGCATGTTCACTTCATCAAATCTGGCCCCCTTTGAAAAAAGTTTGGACACCGCTACTGTATATGAACCCTTATACACATTTGTAATTCTGCTTTATATATGGGCAGTAGTGTATTTTGGTTTTGTGTTGCCCTAGGCAAGACTAAAATTGGCAACACCCCCCCCCCCCCCCCCATCCAAATTTGTCCTACCCCTTCCTGTTTGAGATCCACCCCTTAATCTGTAAACTCCACCCCTTCCTCTTTAGGCTTCCCTCTTCCTTTTAGAGTGCCACATCTTCAGAGGTGGGGTGAAAGAATTGGGGGAAGGGGAGAGAGGTTAAAAGTGTGCACTACCCCAGTCCTCCAGAGCGGGCACAGGGGTTCGAATTTCTGTGCCAACACCAAAGATCCAACACTACTGAAGGGCAGTGGCACTGCTCAGCTATGCTATCTGACCAATTCCCGATCTGCACCCACTACTCCTGTACCACGGGACTACAGCTGACGAAAATCAGAATCCCCAGAAAGTGGCTGGGTCTTGGGGATGGCGTGTGATTGGACACAGCTGTCATGTGATCAGGAGGGCCAATCACAGAGCCCTCCTGCCGATCAGAGATGCGGCGTGTTCAGGTGACACAAGTGCATCGGGATCGCGCCCATGTACGGTCACGTGCGCACGTGATCCCACTACTGAGGGACGTTCCTGAACGTCCACTCAGGAGGAAGCGCCCACCTGCCCATATATGTACAGTGGCCGGGTGGAAGGTGGTTAAGATTGTAAATAACGTATTAAGGGCGAGGAAGAAACCAGGAAAGGCAAAATATATTTTAGGTTATACTGCAGAACATAAACAAGCAACATTTCAGATAAAATGTAAAAAAAAAAATTTATAATAGGCACTACAGGTGCTCGATGTTTTCACCCCCATCCTAAATGCAGGCTTGGTTTTCCAAGGCCCTTGTATTTTATATACCGTATGTATCTGCCTAAAGCGCGCAGCGGCGTATAGCGCGCACCCCTAATCTAGCAGGGTAATTCCTGAATTTGTATTACTTAGTTTTGGTGTCTGGCCCGGCGGCCTTGTTCGGTCCGGCGTCCGTTTGCGGCCGTACGCGGGGTCCGTCCAGCCTTCCTCGCAGCGTCCAGGCGTCCGTCTGCGGCTTACTCGCGGGGTGTCTGCGGGTTCCATCCAGTCCTCCATCCGCACGTTGCCCGGGTTCAAACCCAAACACCGTTGCGGCGGCGTTCGTGTTTGAATTAGGCGCCAAGCCAAGAGGAGCCGGATTTCCTGTTTGTTTGGCTTCTCTCGGCTCCTCTTGCATAGCTGCGGGCAGAGCTGAGCCTAGCCGAACACAGCCGAGGCCTCGGCTCGGCTCTAGGCTGCGGCGCTCGGCGCCCAATTCAAAAAAACAAACACTGCTGAAACAGTATCGGCGTATATCGCGCACCCACGATTTCCCCGATTTAAGAGGAAAAAAGTGTGCGGTATACGCCGATTAAATACGGTAGTTGCCTTCCTATTCTCCTCCTGTAGAAAGAGGAATGGGTGGCGGGTTGCCTCTGTACGCAGGCTGTGGAAGGCTGCACCAGTGGGAGGCAGATTATGCTGCGCACAGCCCCTGTGTATGTTTGTGCGGCAGCCATACAGCTGTTTTCTCTCTTTAATTGAGATTTTATAGTGCTGTACGCAGCTGTGTGCTCCATCGCTGGATCGCTTCCTGGTAGGAGCGCAGCTGCTGGATAGGCAAAGCGATTCAAAGAACAGGTTTTAAAAAATGTGTTTGATTATAACAACAGAAAGCCTTCCAGTGTAAAGCACGCCGGACTGCGTTCCCGTTTTTTGCTGGGAGGTGCTGGACGCAGTCAGGAAATCGCATTCTTTATTGCAGGATGAAAAGCTTTCATTTGACATTCTCTAATGTAAATTTGCTAGTAATAAGCAAACCTCACAACCCATTCACACCTTTTTCTTAACCACTTAAAAACCGGACCTTTAGGCAGCTAAAGGACCCGGACAGTTCTTGTGATTCGGCACTGAGTCACTTTAACTGACAATTGCGCGGCGTGGCTCCCAAACAAAATTGACGTCCTTTTTTCCCCACAAATAGAGCTTTCTTTTGGTGGTATTTGATTGCCTCTGCGGTTTTTATTTTTTGCGCTATAAACAAAAATATAGCGACAATTTTGATAAAAATGCAATATTTTTTACTTTTTGCAATAATAAATATCCCCCCCCCCCAAAAAAAATGTTGTGTGTATATATATGTGTATATATATATATATGTGTGTATATATATGTGTGTGTATATATATATATATATATATATATATATATATATATATATATATATATATGTATATATATATATGTATATATATATATAAAAAAAATCTCAGTTTAGGTTGATGCATATTCTTCTACATATTTTGGTAAAAAAAATCGCAATAAGCGTTTATCGGTTGGTTTGCGCAAAATTTATAGCGTTTACAAAATAGGGGATAATTTTATTGCATTTTTATTAATAATTGTTTTTTTACTACTAATGGCGGCGATCACCGGTTTTTTTTTTTTTCATGACTGCGACATTATGGCGGACACTTGCGCGGTCGTGCGACGTGGCTCCCAAACAAAATTGGCGTCCTTTTTTCCCCACAAATAGAGCTTTCTTTTGGTGGTATTTGATTGCCTCTGCGGTTTTTATTTTTTGCGCTATAAACAAAAATAGATCGACAATTTTGAAAAAAAAACTATGGGCCAGATTCAGGTAGAGTTAGGCTGGAGTATCAGTGATACTCCAGCCTAACTGTCACTTTAAGCCGGCGTTTCTGTTTTCTGTAACCAGAAAACAAGAAACGCCGGGTTGGAGTTCCGATGCGATCGGCGCAATTGAATTTCGCCATCGCATCGCAACTTTAATTTAAAAATGGCGCCGGGGGCGTTCTCGCTGATTTACGCCGGCAATTCACGATCGTATTCGGGCGCGACGCAGTGACTTTCCGACGTTTCCGTAAGCGATACGCAGCGTAAAGATAAAGCAGCCCCCTAGTGGAGTATCCTATGTTAAGAATAGCCGTCGTCATCGCGTCGAAAAAAATAATAATCGCGTCGCTTGCGTAAAACGTCCATGAATGGGGATTTGGCGTCATTGACGTTCACTGACAGAATTTGGAGCATGCGCACTGGGATGAATTGACAGTCGATGTATGCGCAGTACGTTCGCCGCGGGATCGCGCTTAGTTTAAATACACGCCCCGTACCCACCCAATTTGAATTCCGCCGGCTCATTTGCCGAACTTTAGGAGCAAGTGCTTCATGAATAACAGCACTTGCTCCTAAAATTTCGCCAGAGTAACGTAAATGAGAAGCGTTACTCCAAATTAAAGATGCTCCCATCTACCTGAATCTGGCCCTATATTTTTTACTTGTTGCTATAATAAATGGCCCAATTTAAAAAAATATATATATATTTTTCTCAGTCTAGGCGATACGTATTCTTCTACATATTTTTGGTTAAAAAAAAAAATCGCAATAAGCGTCTGGCTTGCGCAAAAGTTATTGCGCTTACAAAATAGGGGACAGAATTATTTTTTTTTTTTTTTTTTTTTTTTACTACTAATGGCGGCGATCAGCATTTTTTTCGTGACTGCGACATTATGGCGGAGACATCGGACACTTTTGACACATTTTTGGCGCCATTCACATTTATACAGCGATCAGTGCTATAAATATGCACTAATTACTGTATAAATGTGACTGGCATTGAAGGGGTTAACACTAGGGGGTGAGGAAGGGGTTAATGTGTACCCTAAATTGTGTTCTGACTGTGGGGGGAGGGGGGGGGGGTGACTGGGGGAGGTGACCGATGCTGTGTCCCTATGTACAAGAGACACAGATCGGTCTCCTCTCTCCCCTGACAGGACATGGATCTCTGTGTTTACACACAGAGCTCCACGTCTTGTCCCTGCAGCCGCTGATCCCGAGTGCCTGGCGGACATCACGGCCGCCAGGCACGCGCATCGGCATGTCAGCGATGCGGCGGGCACGCGCGCCCCCCATTGGCCAGACGGAGCGCAGGCCGTAAAAACACAGCCTGTTAAGAGATTCAGGACATCCCTTCGGCCGTACAATGTCGTACGGCCGTTGGGAAGTGGTTAAAGTTCGCTAATGAGGACAGGTGTGAATACCTGAAGCTTTGTCTTGCAGGAAATCATCCAGATCCAGGGTTTCAAGCATCAGGGGACCAGACAAGTTTTCTGAGAGCCAGGTGCAGTCACATGGAATAATCTGAGGGGCTCTTGGGTGGTAAATGCCCTACTGACCTTTTGATACATGAGGCCCATAGTTTGTAATGGAGTCCGCTACTTGGGATAATCTAATTTGCATGCAAGGCGCTCTGTCCATCGCGTTGCCCCTCTGGCAGCTTGCATTGACACCGCTGGAACTGTAATGAATAAAAAGAGCAGCGTTTCTCATGGAAAACATTTGATACCAATGCTTTTATCAAAATTCTCAACCTGCTCTCTAAATAAAATAAAAAATAGAAAAAAAATATTTTAGGAATGCAGACACTCGGTCTCTTTTTTTCTTTATTTTTTTAACTACTCACTTAAAATGAACGTCTGTCAGCTTTTGACATTGAATTCCAAACATTGCCAATAGTGTGTTTTTTTTTTTTATATTATTATTCTTTTGGTATTTAAATATGTTTCATTTATGAAAACCGATCGTTCTGCTCCGTGAAAATAAGTTTCTGTGAAATTGTGCACAACTGTGTGTTTTATTCTAAAAATCCAGCAGCCAAATTCTAATTAAGGATTTTATTGTCACATTTGTCACGAAATTCCTTGCGTCCGCGGCTACCTTTTAATTAGACCGCGGAAGCTTGAAATGAGATCGGTTATTATTATTCTGCGCTTTGTACTTTTTTCCCCGCCCTGGTTAAAATGAAAAGCCGCTAATAGTGCGGCGATCATGAGTGAAATTACGGCTTGAAATATGGCGCGGTGCCGTCATTAGTCCATTAAAATTACACACTCTGTCAAATGCCGCCGGCTTGAAACATCATTTCTCTCGATCTGGGGGCATAATTTGAATCGGGCCTGAACTCTAAATTAAAGTCGTTTTTTTTTTTTTTTTTTTTTTTTAGCTTAATGCTTAAACTTCGTGATGTAATGGAATGTTGGGGGGGGGGGGGGGGGGGGGGGGGGACCTGTTGCTATAATAACTCCAGTCTTGGCTTCCTCTGTCGGCTGGTCATGTCACCAGTACTGGGCCAGACTGGCTGATGTTGGACCCTTGAGTCACATGACTGTGTGTATGTAGAGCCAGAGGCGGCTCTCTAATTATGCAAATTAGACAGCCGCCTAAGGCAGGGCTTGACAAATTTGCTTTGAATCTAGGAGCCAGCTAAAAAAGTTAGGCGCCATTTTTTTTTTTTGTTTGATTCAGTGATGAGCCCCAGTGTCGTTACTAGGGTTGGTATCACCCCCCCCCCCCTCCACCAACTATAGACCCCCCTCTCTTATTAAAGACCCACCCACTAAGTACAGACCCCCCCTCTCACAGTATAGATTCCCCTCACTAAATACAGACCCTGCTCCCGCAGTATAGATCCCTCTCACTAAATACAGACACTGATCAAAGCCTAGGCGCCAGGGTGAAATTTCTAGTCGCATTGGCGACCTAGCGCCTGGGATTTGTTAAGCCCTGGCCTAAGGCCTTGCACTCACAGGGGCCTCACAGCCACCTAATTTACCTGTGATTAATACTAATGTCGGTGTCATCGGATCTCTCTATTACCCCTCTCTCTATACTACCTCCCCCTCTCTCCCCCCTCTTGCATTGGCTGAATATGTCTGATGGGTGAGGAGGGTGCCCTGGAAGTGGCGCTGATCACCTGTGTGCTAGATCCGTGCATTTTCTGCAGCCATTTTTCTTGCTTAAATTTGAATTTCCCATTATGGGTGCGAGGGGGGCCTCATGTCTATGTTTTTGCCTAGGGCCTCAAAAAACCTAGAGCCGTCTCTGTGTAGAGCCCAATATGACAAGGGTGACCTCCTTGCACAGTTCCCATCCAAGTACCCCTGGAAATTGAGACTGTACCCACACGGGTGGTGGAAAGGCACAAGTACACTGGTGCTGACACTGTGGGCTGGAACTTGACTGTTCTGGTGTCAGGTGAGTAGGGGTACAGCTGGCAGTACACCATGTATGTGCCAAGTTTAGTTAAGTGGAGTTGGGCACATATGTTCTAAGTAAACAGGACTTGATTGGAAAGGTGATGGAGATCATGGAGGCAGGAGTGCTGTACCTGTAAGGCCGCGTACACACGAGGAGACATGTCCACTGAAACTGGTCCGATCGTGTGTACGGCCTAGCGGACAGGTTTCCAGCGGACAAAAGTTTCTAAACATGCTTAGAAACTTGTCCGCTGGAAACCTGTCCGTCGGACATGTCCGATGGTTAGTACGCCCAACCATCGGAGCGAAATCCCGCGCATGCGTGGTAGCATTGAACTTCCTGGTTTGAGCACGTCTGTGTCTTCTACGTCACCGCGTTCTCTGTCCGCTGGGATTTTGGTCTGATGGTGTGTACACACATCAGACCAAAATATCCCCGGTGACATGTCCGATGAAAATGGTCCGCGGACCGTTTTCATCGGACATGTCTCCTCGTGTGTACGCGGCCTAAGGGTTAATGGGAATGCTTTGACACTTATCTGAGCTCCATGGAGGAACCATGTCTCTGGGTCAGTTTCGGCCTCTTCCAGTTTAGATGTAGCACTGTTGGCCCTGGCAGATCCTACATTTCGACAACTTGTCCAGGCGCACCAACAATCTTAATTTAGAGCTATGAATGCCGAATTCTGGCATCTCGGCAGTGTTTTACACACCTATGTCTCAACATTCTTTGCATGTCTTTCAATGACATGCGCACACACAGTTGGGTCCATATATATTTGCCCCCCCCAACCCCCGTTTTACTTACCTGACCCCTTTGAAAGTCCCACGCGCGTCCACGTGATCCTCTTCGGTTCCCAGCCTGGCCGTTGATTGGCTAGGCTAGACGGAATTGATTGCAGAGCCGCCATTGGCTGGCGCTGCTGTCAATCACAGCGGATGACGCGGGGGGGGTGGGGCCAAGTGATGCAGTCGGCGGCTATGCCCGCCGTTGTATCACAGGAGCTCGCTCGCAAAAGCTTTCCACCTCGCTTGCATGAAGGTGGAAAGCTTTTGCAAGGAGGAGCCGAGACAGCCGCCGAGGGACCACAGAAGACAGGGTTAGGGGACACTCTGTGCAAAACGATCTGCACAGTGGAGGTAAGTACAACATGTTTGTTATTTAAAAAAAAAAAAAAGTTTGCCTTTAGTGACCCTTTAATGCATTCTCTGTGTTAAGGTAAAAAAAATGGCCACTACTTGTCCTAGACCCCCTGTCCCTAAACCCTACCTGACTCCATGTCATGGCTCCAGCGATATCACCGCCTCCACCACTGCACCCTTCACTTTCTGTTTTCACAGGCTGAGGGCAGCGGAGCCATAGGGTGCTGCTGGGATGGAGCGAGGGCTTGGGTTACTGGCTCTGTGTGTCTATGGAGTCACACAGCGCACGCTTAGGAACACACAAGCTCACACCTTTTAGTATCTTGTTGTGTGTGTTTTTTTTCTTTTTTGATGCCTAAATAAATCTTTTGTGGTTGTCAGGATTCCAGGTCTGGATTACCATCTGGGCAGATCTGCCATGATGAGCAGCGTTTGGAAGTTATCTTTACAGACCTGACCCGGCACAAAGATGATTCCCAGCAGCGGAGCTGGGCTCTGTACGAAGATGAGAATGTCATCCTTTGTTATTTGGAGGAGCTCCTGGTCATTCTGGTGGGTATCTAATGGTTTCAAGTTCCTATCATGGTGCAAAATCCAATCACGCCTCCAGCTGCAGTCATTGTTGCTCTACATCACCTGGGAATTTCACATGCTCACTGCACCACATAAAAAAATGCATTTGCTCTTTTACTTGGTTTAAAAAAAAAATTGTTGAAAGCTTAAAGGAGTTGTAAAGGAAAAAAATGTTTGGCCTAAAATTAATGTCTGCAAGTTAGACAGACAGAATAGTGTAATGATTCTGTTAACAAATAAGTAAATACCTATTCAATTCCTTCATCTATATAACCTCCGGCGTTCTAGTTTCTGTTCTCTCATTCACTTCCTGGTTTGCGGCGCTCGTTCATGTAAGAACTACATTTCCCAGTATGCATTGCGGCACACCCAGTAACAGCCAATCGGCAGCCCCCGCAGCTGCTGACTTATTCCACTGGGGGAAAATAAGAAGTCAGACAGCGGCTGCGATAGCAGCCGTTTAGAATGGATTTCCAGCCAGCACATCTCCGCCTCTGATCCCTCGCAATCGGCCTTTTGTGCATTATAATCGGCCGATGCCGATATATCGGTCGACCTCTAGTCGTGACAGCGCTGCCCCTTCATAGGGAGTCAAGAGATACAAATAGTGGCGCAAAAACAATCAGTAGTATGTAGCAGCTAAAAAGTCCGCTATTTTTTAAGAAAGTCCTTCATAGAGACAAAATATTAAAAAATTATTATATAAGTGAGGATAAAAAGGACCTGTAGATGAAAAGTGGAGACATGGAGGAGAGAATGCTGATTCTGTTTAAAGCTGATGGTCCTGGTCGTTGTCCCAAGGCAGGCCTTCACAGATGGGGGAGACAAAAGCCCAGACTCCAGGATATATAGAAAGAAAAAAAGGGAAGAGGGCGCCAAGGGGTTAAACAACAGATAGCTTTAATTGGTTTTTAGAACACAGCATCCACTTACATATAAAAGATTAAAAGTCCAGTATGTAGATCCTGTGTACAAGTCTTTATTGTGACGTCCTTCCGCGCTGGTTGTTGGCTGAGAGTGCTCCCAAGCCTTACGATGTCCGTCTGCTCAGATCGTCGGTAAACCGGCTAGCATGGAGGGCAGTAACAAAGACTGTGAAGACTTCGTCCTCTACTAGATGGGGAAGTGCATAATGAAATGTCTAACACATTTGCAGTTCCAGTAGGCTGGGTAGCTGAGCTTTTCCAGAACACTGCTGACCTGCTTCTCCGTCGAGGGGTTAATGAGCAAAACCAACACTTCATTCAGTAAACATCAGCACAAAAAGCCTGCGACCACCCTTGCGAGCACTCTCAGCCAACAACCAGCGCGGAAGGACGTCACATTAAAGACTTGTACACAGGATCTACATACTGGACTTTCAATCTTTTATATGTAAGTGGATGCTGTGTTCTAAAAACCAATTAAAGCTATCTGTCGTTTAACCCCTTGGCGCCCTCTTCCCTTTTTTTCTTCCTTCATAGGGAGTGAATGTTGTCACCCTAGAACAGGAAGTGCGTTGCCAGTTAAAAATAAATGCGGAACGAAACCTGCAAAAAAGAAAACTGATGAAGCCACCACATTTAAGGACTGAAAAGCAGCAATATGTTATTTTTTTTTTTTTTTGGGGGGGGGTTTAGATTTCATCACCTTCATGCTCCTTTAATAAACCAAGGGGGATAGCATGATTGATCAGACCTGTGACTTCACCAAGGAAATAGATGTACTTGGGGCACAGACACAAGCGTTGCATTTCATTCTGAATTGAAATTTGGACACATTTTTTGTTATTCGGTAGTATCTGAATTTCCGAAATACAATTGTAACGAATTAAAATGAATCTGAAATAACGAATCAAAATTTCAGATGAAATTTGAATGGTTTTCGAATAGAATTTGTATTTCCAAAGAAAAGAAAAGAAAGGAATAGACTAGAAAAGTATATGATGGAGTAAAACAGAATAGGAAATAAAATAGTAAAAAAGGGACAGAATAGAAAATAAAAGGATAGCGTTAAACAGAACAAAATTTAAATAAAATAACAGAAAAAATGTAATGTAATAGAAAATAAAGGAATAAAAAATATATAAACATTTTCTGAAATTCAAATAGAATTAAATTAGAATTAAAATAGAATAAAATAGACTAGAACAATTGAACCGTTTTCCGAAATTCGAATTTCAAATAGAATATCGAGTAGAAAAGAACAAAATGGAAAATAAAAAAATAGAATATATTCGAATAGAACGAACATAACCATCTTCCAAAATTCGAATTTCAAATAGAATAAAATTGATTTTGAATGGAATTCAAATTGAAAAATTTTAAATAAACAAAATTAATTCCGAAAACCAATTAAATTAATTTAAACAAATTTATGTAACTAACGAATCGAAAGTAATTTTTTTGTTCTGGACTATTGGGGGGTATTTGTGCTTCTTGCAATCCTTATTAAAGGGATAGGGGCCCAAAAATTGTTACCTTTCCTGTGGGGCCCCCAATCTGCCCCATAATCTGTCTTGGTTCGCAAGCAGTAAATTATCTGCCCTTCTCTTTTCAGACCGATGCGGACCCCGAAGTGTGCAAGAAGATGTGCAAGAGGAACCAGGCCGAGGCTGTTCAGTCTCTGGTGTCCTATTATCAGATGGTGAGTGGAGTCTCCCCCGATTCCTGGCACAGAGTAAGGCAAGTTTACCGGAGTGTAGAGCCCAGAGGAAAGCATCTGGCAGCCCGCAAACAAAGCAATATTTCCTGGCAGCATTTCTTTTATTTATTTTTTTGTGTTTTATTTTTTATTTTTTCTGAATTCCCTCGTCATCTCGTTGAGTTTGTCCTTTCTGCTTTATATACCGTATTTTTCGGACCATAAGGCGCACCGGGTTATAAGGCGCACTATCATTGAGTGCCTGTTAACAGTTTTTTTTTCCATACATAAGGCGCACTGGGTTATAAGGCGCACGCGGGTATAGAAAATTAATGAATGAATGCACACACCTCTGTCACACGCAAGCCCCAGCTCCGAAATGCCATCGCATACCAGTGACGTCACCGTGGCTCACGCTGCGCCCCATGCCCCTTTCAACAGTGTCACCGTACCAGCTAGTTCCACTGCTAGACGGACGGTTCGACATAGAGGGGCATAGGAGCATTTTACATCTGGTGCGGAAGGACGTTACAGTAGAGACTAGGGTTGTCCAGATACCGATACTAGTATCGGGACCGATACCAAGTATTTGCGGGAGTACTTGTACTGGCCGAATACTTTTTTTGTATTTATCAACATGTTCTGTGAAAATTCTTTGAGTTTTTTACTACTGCGTGACAAGAAAATAAAACATTTTTATTCATTTTTACTCATTTTTATTCTTTTATAATGTCTTGAGTTAGAGTTCTTCATAATGCTAAAGAAAATATCCTTAGTCTGTATTGTGGTTTGAAAACTGTCACATGACATTTAAAAAAAGTATCGGTATTCGGTATCGGCGAGTACATGGAAAAAAAAGTATCGGTACTTGTACTCGGTCCTAAAAAAGTGGTATCAGGACAACCCTAGTAGAGACTATTTACATGTAAGTGGATGTGTAAACCTATCATGTATGTCTGGAATGCAACCATACATAAGGCGCACCGCATTATAAGGCGCACTGTAGATTTTTGAGAAAATGAAAGGATTTTAAGTGCGCCTTATGGTCCGAAAAATACGGTACCTACAAGCTCAATTCCAGCTTTCACCCTTTTGCCCCCCCCCCTTCCCTTTACCACAACCCCCAGCCCTCAAAGGCGGTAAGACAAGACTTAGATCCGATCCTTTACCAGGAAGCTTCCTATCTTCATGCTTGATTCCTAGACCTAGTAGGATGTTTGTGTCTGTGGCTTATTGGTTCTTTTATAGTGATTGTGCTTTTCTAACATTTATGCTCTTGTTGTATCTCTCCTTAATGACAGGAGCACAGGGTTGCTCTGCGTCTGCTGCTGCTGAAGTGTTTCGGGGCCATGTGCAGTCTGGATGCTTCCATTATTTCCTCATTGGTTAACTGTGTCCTTCCTATGGAGCTGGCTCGTGACATGCAGACACATATCCAAGGTAAAGGCTTTGCATCAAATATAGCTGGAAAACATCACTTGATGGGTTGTTATTGTCTAAAGGGAATGTACACTGGCTTTGTGAACTCTTTTTGTTCAGGAATAAAATTATATATATATATATATATATATATATATATATATATATATATATAATATATACACACAGTGCAGAAAATAAGTATTTGAACACCCTGCTATTTTGCAAGTTCTCCCACTTGGAAATCATGGAGGGGTCTGAAATTGTCATCGTAGGTGCATGTCCACTGTGAGAGACATAATCCAAAAAAAAAATCCAGAAATCGCAATGTATGATTTTTTTAACTATTTATTTGTATGATACAGCTGCAAAGAAGTATTTGAACACCTGTCTATCAGCTAGAATTCTGACCCTCAAAGACCTGTTAGTCTGCCTTTAAAATGTCCACCTCCACTCCATTTATTATCCTAAATTAGATGCACCTGTTTGAGGTCATTAGCTGCATAAAGACACCTGTCCACCCCATACAATCAGTAAGAATCCAACTACTAACATGGCTAAGACCAAAGAGCTGTCCAAAGACACTAGAGACAAAATTGTACACCTCCACAAGGCTGGAAAGGGCTACGGGGAAATTGCCAAGCAGCTTGGTGAAAAAAGGTCCACTGTTGGAGCAATCATTAGAAAATGGAAGAAGCTAAACATGAATGTCAATCTCCCTCGGACTGGGGCTCCCTGCAAAATCTCACCTCGTGGGGTCTCAATGATCCTAAGAAAGGTGAGAAATCAGCCCAGGACTACACGGGAGGAGCTGGTCAATGACCTGAAAAGAGCTGGGACCACCGTTTCCAAGGTTACTGTTTGTAATACACTAAGACGTCATGGTTTGAAATCATGCATGGCACGGAAGGTTCCCCTGCTTAAACCAGCACATGTCAAGGCCCGTCTTAAGTTTGCCAATGACCATTTGGATGATCCAGAGGAGTCATGGGAGAAAGTCATGTGGTCAGGTGAGACCAAAATAAAACTTTTTGGTCATAATTCCACTAACCGTGTTTGGAGGAAGAAGAATGATGAGTACCATCCCAAGAACACCATCCCTACTGTGAAGCATGGGGGTGGTAGCATCATGCTTTGGGGGTGTTTTTCTGCACATGGGACAGGGCGACTGCACTGTATTAAGGAGAGGATGACCGGGGCCATGTATTGCGAGATTTTGGGCAACAACCTCCTTCCCTCAGTTAGAGCTTTGAAGATGGGTGGAGGCTGGGTCTTCCAACATGACAATGACCCGAAGCACACAGCCAGGATAACCAAGGAGTGGCTCTGTAAGAAGCATATCAAGGTTCTGACGTGGCCTAGCCAGTCTCCAGACCTAAACCCAATAGAGAATCTTTGGAGGGAGCTCAAACTCTGTGTTTCTCAGCGACAGCCCAGAAACCTGACTGATCTAGAGAAGATCTGTGTGGAGGAGTGGGCCAAAATCCCTCCTCCAGTGTGTGCAAACCTGGTGAAAAACTACAAGAAACGTTTGACCTCTGTAATTGCAAACAAAGGCTACTGTACCAAATATTAACATTGATTTTCTCAGGTGTTCAAATACTTATTTGCAGCTGTATCATACAAATAAATAGTTAAAAAAATCATACATTGTGATTTCTGGATTTTTTTTTTTTTGATTATGTCTCTCACAGTGGACATGCACCTACGATGACAATTTCAGACCCCTCCATGATTTACAAGTGGGAGAACTTGCAAAATAGCAGGGTGTTCAAATACTTATTTTCTGCACTGTGTATATATATTAGGGTTGTACCGATACTAGTATCGGGACCGATGCCGAGTATTTGCGGGAGTACTTGTACTCCCGCAAATACCCCCGATACTAAAATAGAATACTCCATCCCCCCCCCCCCCCCATATTGCAGCCATTGCCTGTCCCTCATACTTGTAGATATGATGCCGCCGCTGCCACATACCGCCGTTAATCCCCCTGCATTATAGCGTAGCGCGCATTACATGCTTTCGTTTTGAATACTTGTAATGCCGTGCCGCCATGTATTGACACTCCCCTTCTTGGGATTGGACGGATCCGTTCAATCCCGAGCAAGGGGGAGTGTCTATGCACGAATCAGCATCTAGACACTCCCCCTTGCTCGGGATTGGACGGATCCCTCCAATCCCGAGAAGGGGAGTGTCTATACATGGCAGCGTGGGCATTACAAGTATTAAGAACGAAAGATTGTAATGCGCGCTGCGCTATAATGCAGGGGGATTTACGGGGGTATGCAGCAGCGGTGGCGGCATCATATCTACAGGTATGGGGGACAGGACATGGCTGCAATGTGGGGGACATGCATGGCTGCAATATGGGGGACATACATGGCTGCAATATGTGGGGGACATACATGGCTGCAATATGTGGGGGACATGGCTGCATTTGGGGACACATTTAAAAAAAGTATCGGTATTCGGTATCGGCGACTACTTGAAAAAAAGTATCGGTACTTGTACTCGGTCCTAAAAAAGTGGTATCGGGACAACCCTAATATATATATATTCTGTGAGTCACTATGCCCTCTGTGTAGGCACTGCTGTGTCGCACAATCCCAGAGCCTGCCTTGTGAACTACAGAGGTGCTGCTGCTGGTTTCTGGGTCCTCTTTTCCCAGGAACTCTGCTATGCGCGTCGGGCCCCATAGGGTAACTATGTTATACATGTATACCATAGTTGGTAGACGCTATAACAATTGTGTATACGCTTATTGGGATTTTTTTTTTACCAAACCTATGTAACAGAATACATATTGGCGTAAATTTATGAAATATTATACATATTGACGTAAATTTATGAAGAAATTATATATTTTTTTATTGTTATTATTAGTTTTAGAATAGAAGGTAAAAAAGTATACTTTTTTTTGAATTGCTTGTCTTTTTTTATTTTGTTTTTTTGTTTATAGCGCAAAGAATAAAAACCAGACGTGATCAAATGCCACCAAAAGAAAGTTCTCAATTTTTTGGGGGGGTTTGTATCAAATTTATTTGGGTACAGTGTTGACCACGCAATTGTCAGGTAGTGCCGTATCGCAAAAAAGAGTAGGTAAATCTTCCGGCGGTCAAGCAGTTCAACTTGGGGCCGAAACAGCTAATCGATCGACAACTAATCGATTAATTTCATAATCGATTACTATTTTCATAATCGATTAATCGGCCAGTAACATAATGGGGTTAAAAAAAATATCCCTTTATAGTAAATCGCTACTGTAAATATTACTTTCACTGTCCCACAGTAAAAAATTAACCCCTAAGGCCGCGTACACACGATCAAATTTATCTGCTGAAACTGGTCCGCCGACATATCCGATCGTGTGTAGGACCTAGCGGACAGGTTTGTCCGGCGGACAATTTTTAAAGCATGCTTTGAAATTTGTCCGCTACAAACCTGTTCGTCGGTTAGTACGCCTAACCAGCGGACAGAAATCTCCCGCATGCGTCGAATGGATTCGACGCATGCGTGGAAGTATTTTACTTCCTGGAGTGGTGACGTGGCGGCGTCAACGTCACCGCGTCCTCAGCCCGAGGGGATTTTTGTCCGATGGTGTGTACACGCCATCGGACCAAAATCCTATGAGACATGTCCGCTGGAAACGGTCCGTCGGACATGTTTGAGCGGACATGTCTCATCGTGTGTACGTGGCCTTACAGTAGCGATTGTTCTTTTTTTTTTTACACACTTTAGTTTTTTTTTAACCCCATTATGTTACTAAACATCTCGGGCCGGGGGTCACACCTCTGTGTTTTTTGGTGCTGTTTGCAGAAACACTCTACAGTTCATTTACTTGTTTTCCTATGGGACACGTTCACAGCCATGATTTTTTCAGCTGCTGCGTATTTTTTTTTTTTTTTTGCTATAAACAAAAATAGAGCGACAATTTAAAAAAAAAAAAAAAACAGTATTTTAAACTTTTTGCTATAATAAATATCCCCCAAAAATATATAAAAAAAACTTTATTTTTTTTCCTCAGTTTAGGCCGATACGTATTCTTCCTATTTTTGGTATAAAAAAAACGCAATAAGCGTTTATCGATTGGTTTGCGCAAAATTGATAGCGTTTACAAAATAGGGGATAGTGTTTTTTTTTTTTATGCATTTTTATTTAAAAAAATCTTTTACTACTAATGGCGGCGATTAGCGATTTTTTTTTTCCGTGACTGCGACATTATGGCGGACACATTGGACAATTTTGACACATTTTTGGGACCATTGTCATTTTCACAGCAAAAAGGGCTATAAAAATGCACGGATTTCTGTGAAAATGACAATAGCAGTTTGGGAGTTAAATGTGACCTCATATGTGTTTCTAACTGTAGGGGGCGGGGCTTTACTGTGACGTCATTGATCGCCTTTCCCTATATCAGGGAACAGACGATCAATGACTGTGCCACATTTAAGAATGGGGAAGGTGTGTTTACACTCGCCTCTCCCCGTTCTTCAGCTCCGGGGACCGATCGCGGGACTCCGACGGCGATCGGGTCACGGAGCTTTGGACCGGGTGGGCACTTAAAGAGGTACATGCTTGTGCCATTCTGCCGACGTATATGTGCAGGAGGCAGTCCTTAAGTGGTTAATGCACACCTGTGCTATTTTTTTGTTTTGGTTCAATATACTTCAATGGAGAAGCTGCAGAAAAGTATGTCGTGTGTTTTTGTGGCAATTTGTGTTTTTTTTTTTAATCTGGCCAAAAAAAGAAAAAAATGCAAATTGCAGCAAAATTACTTCTTTTTTTTTTTTTTTTTTTTTTTTTTTTTTTTTTAGGTTATTAACCACTTGTGACCGGCCCCACGTCCAAAGACGTCACGTTTTTGAAGATGGATATCTCGGTAACGGCAGCAGCTGCTGCCACAACCGAGATATCCATCTCTTCGTGGGGCGGTCCTGTTAACGATAACGGCGGTCATCGCGGCGGATTCGCCGCGAGATCGCCGTTACCGGCGGCGGGAGAGGGTGCCCCCCCCCTCCCGCCGCTCTCTCTCCCGCGCCCTCCGCCGCTTACCGTAGCCGTCGGTAGCGGCGGAGGCGATCGGGTCCGCTCGTTGCCTGTCCGGGGATGTGACTGAGGGAAAAAATGTCCCTCAGCCGTCCCCCTCTCTCTGCTGGGCGGAAGTGACGTCAAAACGTCATTTCCGCCCAGCGTCTTAAAGAGACATTTAATATGTTTACATTTTGCCCTTTTTTTTTTTTTTTTTTTTTTTTTTTTTTTTTTTGCATTTAAGCCTGAATATGAGATCTGAGGTCTTTTTGACCCCAGATCTCATATATAAGAGGACCTGTCATGCTTTTTTCTATTACAAGGGATGTTTACATTCCTTGTAATAGGAATAAAAGTGATAATTTTTTTTTTTTTTTTTTTTTTCAGTGTTAAAAATTATAAAATAAAGAAAAATAAAAACGAAAACCAAAAAAAAATTTTTTTTAAAGTGCCCCGTCCCGACGAGCTCGCGCGCAGAAGCAAACGCATACGCGAGTAGCGCCCGCATATGAAAACGGTGTTCAAACCACACAAGTGAGGTATCGCCGCGATCGTTAGAGCGAGAGCAATAATTCTAGCCCTAGACCTCCTCGTCATCTCAAAAAATGCAACCTGTAGAATTTTTTAAACGTCGCCTATCGAGATTTTTAAGGGTAAAAGTTTGACGCCATGCCACGAGCGGGCGCAATTTTTATGCGTGACATGTTGGGTATCATTTTACTCGGCGTAACATCATCTTTCACAATATATAAAAAAATTGGGCCAAATTTATTGTTGTCTTATTTTTTAATTCAAGAAAGTGAATTTTTTCCAAAAAAAGTGCGCTTGTAAGACCGCTGCGCAAATACGGTGTGAGAAAAAGTATTGCAATGACCGCCATTTTATTCTCTAGGGTGTTAGAAAAAAAAATATATATAATGTTTGGGGGTTTTAAATAATTTTCTAGCAAAAAAAACTGTTTTAGTCTCGTAAGCACCGAATCTGAAAAACAGGCTCGGTAATGAAGTGGTTAACCGATTAATCGAAACAATAATTGGCCAACTAATCGATTATAAAAATAAGTCGAATCGTTAGTTCAACTATAACCTGTGCAAATTGCTCTATTGGATCGGGATTCGGTAGTGAACTCGCCGGCACACCATTTGTTTTATTTTTTTATAGTAGAGCGAGACTCTCAGCCTGGGATTTTTTTATATATATATATTTTTTTATATAACAGAAATCCAGCTGTGGGAAAGATTTGTGACGATTGAAGTCGTTTTACACGCGGCCCCCTTCTTTGTTCGATTGTGCGGACATTTTGAATAGGGTCGGTTGCCATGACGATTATAGAATAGCAAAAGTGGTCATATGACCAGGTAATGATCTGCTTTTTTTTTTTGCGAGTGATTGTTTTCCTGCTACCTTTCAGGGGGAATTTTACTGATTGATAGATCAAGGCACGGCGCAACAGCAGTAAAAGCACTTTTTTTTTATTTTTATTTTTTTCCGCTTAACATTCAGGAAGGCAATTGTAGAAAGTGGATTGTGTGATTGTAGAAAGCAATATAATAACTGTCTGTTCCATAGAGAGATGTGTGATTGATGGATTAGTGTACACTGGGGGTAAAGACAACGGTGTGCTCCATTCTTTAGGAAGAACTCTAGTTTTAAAAAAACGATTACAAATAAAAAAGCAGCCTGTACTGTAGTAGTTGCATTTAATCCGGCCCTGTTTTTCCCACAACTCTACTAGAAGGTGTTCCTCTTCTAGGTTGAATGACGACCAGCTTCTTCTCGGACCGGTTGTCATGGACACACCCCCTGGACTCATGGGGGTGTGTCCATGACAACTAACGGACTAATCTAAACTCCAAGTACTAAATGGCGGACAGGTGTCTTTATGCAATGTCCACTGACATCACTAGCCCACCCATAGAAAAAAGGAATGTGTACTTTTCTTGTATAATTTTTTTTTTTTATCCCCTTCTCACCCAGCCCTAAACATCCCTTTGACATGGTCTTTACACCAGGGCAGCCATCAAAAATTTTGGGGCCCCTCACACAGCTTTAAGCCTGGGCCCCCCTCTCCCCCTGGCCTGACCAGCAACATTTCCCAGGGCCCGCCCCCTGGCCATTCCACCAAATCCACACACTGAGTCCTTCGGTGCACCCACTTTTATTTTAACACTCTTACAGCTTAAAGGGGTTGTAAAGGTAAATTTTTTCCCCCTAATTGGCTTCCTTTACCTCAGTGCAGTCCTCCTTCCCTTACCTGATCCTTCCATTTTGCTTTTAAATGTCCTTATTTCTTTTGAGAAATCCTCACTTCCTGTTCTTCTGTCTGTAACTCCACACAGTAATGCAAGGCTTTCTCCCTGGTGTGGAGTGTCGTGCTCGCCCCCTCCCTTTGACTACAGGAGAGTCGGGATGCCCACTAACACACAGCTCCTTTCTCTATCTGCAACGTAGAGAGGGTCCTGACTCTCCTGTAGTTCAAGGCAAGGGGCGAGCACGACACTCCACACGTTGCCTTATATGTACTTCGTGATCACGGAAAAAAAAAGAGCTTTGGACCCTTCTGGAGGAATCCTTGGTGCGCTGGTGACATTTCTTCACTTGCAAGTTGCATAAGAAGTCGCAGCAGTGTGAGCCAGGGCTAAATGCTTCCTCCTAGCGGCAGCAGACTGATGACCTCATCTCGGCCTAGGCTCCAAATGGAACTTGAGTGGCTTTTTAATGAGGTGGAGCATTTAAAATATATATATATATACTGTATATATGATTTATAGGTGAAGCTAGGAATTTATACATGCAGACTGCAATGCTCCATGGCTGTTGCTTTTATAATGATATTCCGTACAGATTCGGAGGAGAAATAAACCCTGAATTTCTCCAGAGGCCGTGCAATGTTGGGTGGACAGCTCTCTTGGTTTCTAGGTGGCTTATTTCTTCCTCTCGTTTTTTTAATGTTTGGGCTTTGTCACATTTATGCGCTCTTTGATCTAGCACAGCCTGACTTTATGTATTTATTATACGCACTAAATGAATGTCACTTTGTGTTGAAAGCCTTCACGCCAAAAGTAGGGGCGGCCGGTGGAGCCGAGGCAGCCGGAGCGCTCTGTGTTCCCTGATCGAAGAGAATAACCATTTATAAATCACCGCAAGACGTTACAGAACATGTACGCTGTATAAATAAGTGATTGCAAAACCACAGTGCGCCGCGTGTGGAAACCGCCGATTGTCTCATCTTAAAGCGCACTCATCTCTGAGGTTTAGGAGGCTTTATCCTAAGATTTACTTGGATACAAGGAGCGTTTCTTGAACAAGAATTACACTAAGTACTGACTTGCTTTTAGACTGACCACATAATATAACTGCAGTCCATTGAAAAGAAAATATTGTTCATCCTGACCTTTAACCTGTGCCTAAGATGTAGCCTCAGTCTGGTCTCTAATCTGTCTCTAACCCTTGGCTCCATTCTGATTTTTTTTTTTTACCTGTCCCTAAAATGTAACCCCATTCTGACTTTTAACATGTTTTTAAACCATAGTCTTATCCTGGCCTCTAACCTGTCTCTAAACCATAGTCTTCTCCTGGCCTATACCGTAGTCCTATCCTGGCCTCTAACCTGTCCCTAAACCATAGTCTCATCCTGGCCTCTAACCTGTCCCTAAACCATAGTCTCATCCTGGCCTCTAACCTGTCCCTAAACCATAGTCTCATCCTGGCCTCTAACCTGTCCCTAAACCATAGTCTCATCCTGGCCTCTAACCTGTCCCTAAACCATAGTCTCATCCTGGCCTCTAACCTGTCCCTAAACCATAGTCTCATCCTGGCCTCTAACCTGTCCCTAAACCATAGTCTCATCCTGGCCTCTAACCTGTCCCTAAACCATAGTCTCATCCTGGCCTCTAACCTGTCCCTAAACCATAGTCTCATCCTGGCCTCTAACCTGTCCCTAAACCATAGTCTCATCCTGGCCTCTAACCTGTCCCTAAACCATAGTCTCATCCTGGCCTCTAACCTGTCCCTAAACCATAGTCTCATCCCGGCCTCTAACCGATCACTAAACCATAGTCTCATCCCGGCCTCTGACCTGTCTCTCTCTAGTCTAAACCATAGTCTCATCCCGGCCTCTAATCTGTCCCTAAACCATAGTCTCATCCCGGCCTCTAACCTGTCCCTAAACCATAGTCTCATCCTGGCCTCTAACCTGTCCCTAAACCATAGTCTCATCCTGGCCTCTAACCTGTCCCTAAACCATAGTCTCATCCTGGCCTCTAACCTGTCCCTAAACCATAGTCTCATCCTGGCCTCTAACCTGTCCCTAAACCATAGTCTCATCCTGGCCTCTAACCTGTCCCTAAACCATAGTCTCATCCTGGCCTCTAACCTGTCCCTAAACCATAGTCTCATCCTGGCCTCTAACCTGTCCCTAAACCATAGTCTCATCCTGGCCTCTAACCTGTCCCTAAACCATAGTCTCATCCCGGCCTCTAACCTGTCTCTCTAGTCTAAACCATAGTCTCATCCCGGCCTCTAACCTGTCTCTAAACCATAGTCTCATCCCGGCCTCTAACCTGTCTCTAAACCATAGTCTCATCCCGGCCTCTAACCTGTCTCTAAACCATAGTCTCATCCCGGCCTCTGACCTGTCTTTCTAGTCTAAACCATAGTCTCATCCCAGCCTCTAACCTGTCTCTTAACCATAGTCTCATCCCGGCCTCTAACCTGTCTCTAAACCATAGTCTCATCCCGGCCTCTGACCTGTCTCTAAACCATAGTCTCATCCCGGCCTCTAACCTGTCACTAAACCATAGTCCCATCCCGGCCTCTAACCTGTCTCTAAACCATAGTCCCATCCCGGCCTCTAACCTGTCTCTAAACCATAGTCCCATCCCGGCCTCTAACCTGTCTCTAAACCATAGTCCCATCCCGGCCTCTTACCTGTCTCTAAACCATAGTCTCATCCCGGCCTCTAACCTGTCTCTAAACCATAGTCTCATCCCGGCCTCTAACCTGTCTCTAAACCATAGTCTCATCCCGGCCTCTAACCTGTCTCTAAACCATAGTCTCATCCCGGCCTCTGACATGTCTTTCTAGTCTAAACCATAGTCTCATCCCAGCCTCTAATCTGTCCCTAAACCATAGTCTCATCCTGACCTCTAACCTGTCACTAAACCATTGTCTCCACTCTAAAGGCAAAACTTTTTTCTTTAAGTTTTGGATAAAGTGATATAAAAGTCTCCTTGTGTGGGAAAAAATCAAAAACAAGTTATTCTGACCTGCTCTGTGCAGTGATTTTGCACAGAGCAGGCCAAATCCTCTTCTCTGGTTCCATGTTGGCACTCCTGGCCCCTCCCTCCTGCCGATCCACTGCTCTGTGTGTCCAATCAGTCACAAAGCTGCGGCTCATCCCCGCCCCCCTTATCTTATCGGCTTACTGGCTGTGATTGACAAAAGCCAATCAGGAGTGCGAGTCCCCGGAGAGGCAAGGCTTAGGTAAGTATTAGGGGGAGGCTGCAGCACACAAAGTTTTTCACCTTCTTGCACAGAATGCATGAAGGTAAAAAAAAAAAACTTGTGCCTTTACAACCACTTGAATTATACGATAAGTCATGGCTCGAATTTTGGCTGATTGCTGCTCAACTATGCAAAATTCCAACCATGGGTGGCCTTGTTGGTATCACCTGACTCCACAAAATGTGATTTCAAGATCTAAGGAGCCGGCTGCAAAACTGTCGCGCGAACAGTGACTGAATCCGATCAACGTTTAAACTCTTCGTAAATTTTTTTTTTTTTCTTCCAAATTTCCATCGCCCAAATGCGAGGAGCCAGGAGTTTTTTATATTTTTTATTTTTGCGGTCCTGTTTTAGCGACTCCGAAATTATTCAAATCGGAAGCTTCCCGGGCAACCAGCACGGTTAGAAGGAATTTGGTGTGACAATAGCTCAGATGTTTTTTTTTTTATTTTGTCCTGTTTTTGTTTTACTCTTCTCAAAGTCAAGCCAAACAAATCGACTTGTAGCAAGGTTGTCTTATTTATAGACGATTTGCTCGTCAGACCGTCTTCCCGTCCCCACATTGAGTGACCTTGAATTGTAGACAACATAAGCTGTTTTGGGTCTTAGGAATTCAAAGCTGGTGACTGCTCCATTGTCAGTTATAATCCTTTTTCCACTCGGTGATACAGTCAGTGGCCCCTTTCAGTTTGGGAATATAAAAAAAAAAAATCTTCAGTGAGCTCTCCCTGGGATCTGTGTCAACTGCTCCATAGGTCTGAAGCCAACTGGTTAAACGTTTTAAGGCCTTTGAAGTGTTTGGAGTTTTTCCACCGGGACTGACAGCCATGCATGTTGACAGTTGCTCCTGCCTCCTCCCACAACCCTAAGTATTTAAAATAAAATGTATTCTGATGTCAGCGGCGCACACGGAAGTATTGGAAACGCACCGCTAATTGCGTGTAATTGTAACTCCATTAGAGTGTAAACATTCCACCACTAATCCCTAAAATTAATTCCTTAAATTCCTCGATTATTCCGCTTGGTCGATACTGCGCGGTGTTTGTGATCTGCGAGCGCGAAATTCCCACTTGGATGTTGGGATGGCAGCTTGCCGAAGAGAGGTTTTTATGAAAGTCATTAGACAATTATGTAAAGATGTCAAAGGTTTGGCTTTTTCAGGCTTAATGTGGATTAAGCCCTAACTGGATGGCATTTGGCTTGCTAAGGCACCGTGTGACATACACGGCGCCATTTTTTTTTTAGTTTAAAATACAGTTTTTACTCTTCGTCCTTCGTCGTCCTTCGTCTTTCTTCGTCGTCCTTCGTCTTTCTTCGTCTTCCTTCGTCGTCCTTCGTCTTTCTTCGTCGTCCTTCGTCTTTCTTCGTCGTCCTTCGTCTTTCTTCGTCGTCCTTCGTCTTTCTTCGTCGTCCTTCGTCTTTCTTCGTCGTCCTTCGTCTTTCTTCGTCGTTCTTCGTCGTCCTTCGTCTTTCTTCGTCGTCCTTCGTCTTTCTTCGTCGTTCTTTGTCGTCCTTCGTCTTTCTTTGTCGTCCTTCGTCTTTCTTTGTCGTCCTTCGTCTTTCTTTGTCGTCCTTCGTCTTTCTTTGTCGTCCTTCGTCTTTCTTTGTCGTCCTTCGTCTTTCTTTGTCGTCCTTCGTCTTTCTTTGTCGTCCTTCGTCTTTCTTCGTCGTCCTTCGTCTTTCTTCGTCGTCCTTCGTCTTTCTTCGTCGTCCTTCGTCTTTCTTCGTCGTCCTTCTTCGTCTTTCTTCGTCGTCCTTCTTCGTCTTTCTTTGTCGTCCTTCGTCTTTCTTTGTCGTCCTTCGTCTTTCTTTGTCGTCCTTCGTCTTTCTTTGTCGTCCTTCGTCTTTCTTTGTCGTCCTTCGTCTTTCTTTGTCGTCCTTCGTCTTTCTTTGTCGTCCTTCGTCTTTCTTTGTCGTCGTCGTCCTCCTTCTTTCGTCGTCGTCGTCCTTCTGTCATCGTCGTCGTCGTCCTCCTCCTTCTTCGTCCTTTCTTCGTCCTCCTCCTTCTTCGTCCTTTCTTCGTCCTCCTCCTTCTTCGTCCTTTCTTCGTCCTCCTCCTTCTTCGTCCTTTCTTCGTCCTCCTCCTTCTTCGTCCTTTCTTCGTCCTCCTCCTTCTTCGTCCTTCTTCGTCCTCCTCCTTCTTCGTCCTTTCTTCGTCCTCCTCCTTCTTCGTCCTTTCTTCGTCCTCCTCCTTCTTCGTCCTTTCTTCGTCCTCCTCCTTCTTCGTCCTTTCTTCGTCCTCCTCCTTCTTCGTCCTTTCTTCGTCCTTTCTTCGTCCTCCTTCTTCGTCCTTCGTTTTCTTTCTTCGTCCTTCGTCTTCTTCTTCGTCCTCCGTCCTTCTTCGTCCTTCGTCCTTCTTCGTCCTTCGTCCTTCTTCGTCCTCCGTCCTTCTTCGTCCTTCGTCCTTCTTCGTCCTCCGTCCTTCTTCTCTAAATTTCCTGTAGCAGCAATGTCCAATTTCAGAGGCATCATTGCTCTGGATCGGCTTTAGGATGGCGACAACTGTGGTCCATGTCTGTGCAATTTTGGCGCGACCATCCCTGATTATGAGGGGGATGATGGAGCAAGAGTGAGTGCAATTGGAGGACGTGCCTGAGCAGGGACTTCATTGGATAATATTTTAATGAAACCGGCACATTTTAAAAGATTGTAAACTTCTACTGTAAATACATTAACAGGATAAATTATTATACATTCCACTAATTGGGTTTACTTTAAAGAATATTACCCCCAACATTTCCTATTCCTGTGCCTGCTGTACCATGTACTATGAGACTCCCCTGTTTTTTGTATTGCTTCCTTTGTGTGAAATCCCTGGTGTTCCTGCCAGTCCATCTGCTTGCTTTCCTATTAAAAGCTGACCACACTGGGTATATGAGAGCATAACATAGTACATTTTCTGGCTGTGCTGGGAACTCTGCTTGCTGTCCCCCAATGATCAGACTCGTGCTGACACCCCCCCCCCCCCCCCCCCCCCACACACACACACACACATTTACTGGGAGGACCCAGCGTGCTGCTGTTTCTCGTCCTCCAGCTCTCTGAGCTCTTTATGCAGCTGAGAACAGAGGGAATGTGATTACTTATAAAAAAGGAAAAAAATATATATTTAGTGTGTGTGTGCCTTTTTTATTTATATATATATAATATATCAGTAATGGAGAACCTTGGCACCCCAGATGTTTTAGAACTACATTTCCCATGATGCTCATGTACTCTGCAGTGTAGGTGAGCATCATGGGAAATGTAGTTCCAAAACATCTGGGGTTCCAAGGTTCACCATCATTGTAATATACAATCTATGCACATATGTGTTGCCTTCTATCTTGCATCGCATACTAGCATAGGGTGACCAGATATCTCCATTTTTTTACGGGACAGTCCCTGGATTGAGGACACTGTCCCCGGACCAAATTTGTCCCTGGATTGTATTTGAACAGTGGCTGGGGCAATTTGAAAGACAGTCAATGCAGAATAAAAAAATAAAATAAAAAAATGTTAATCCCCCCCCCCCCCCCCGGCGCTCCTACTAGCTTAGGGGGGTGTATTTTTTCCATTATCTGTGCCTTTTTCTGATGATCATGTGCTGGTCGGAGTGGAGGGAATATTTCCTCTGTTTCGGGTGCCCATCCAACTCCGCTCGCATGTTCTTCTGCCTAGGCTCAAGTCCCGGCCAGCCACCTGCCTGCTTATCTCCTTGGCTTCCCTGGTGGAGTTACCTTCCTTCGCACCCCACCCAGTAATAGCCGGGGGCCTGGAGAGTAAGACTAGACAGGGTGTGAGGCGGGCGGCGGCGACAGGCAAAGAGTCATTGATTGTACTAGTAAAAAAAAAAAAAAGTCCCCGGACTTAATTTTAAAAATCTGGTCACCTTATACTAGCACATTATGTGAAACTTGCCTTAGAACGAAGCCCTTCCAGTAGCGGGCTGTCACTGACAAGGCTTCCATCTTTACCCGTCTTCCTTCCAGGTTCGCAGACTTCGGCCGCTAACACAGCCAGAGTCTGCGACCCTGGAAGGAAGACAGGTGAAGATGGAAGCCTTGTCAGTGACAGCCCTCTACTGGAAGGGCTTTGACCAATGTTTACAGTGCCACCGTTTTATGACACATGACCCTGAAGGAATGGCCAGGGTCACCGTTCCTTCAGAGCGCAGGCGCCAGTGACGTAACCATTGCCATGTACAGTAAATTTCTCCTAAACGGAGCACGTTTAGGAGGTATTTACAGTACCTATAGGTAGGCCTTATTATAAGCTTGGCTATAGGTATAAATTATCTATGGGAGTTTACTCACCACTTTAAGTTTCAGATGGGTAAAGTGTAATTGGTTGATTTGGGTCACTGTACTTCGTACTTTTAGAATAAAGAAAAGTGTAAATCTTTTCGGCTGTAGCAGTCCGTCTCTCCTGCAACAGTAATGCTGCTGTGTATATTTGTTCCTATAGAAGCCGACGTCTCTGTGTACCAGGTCCTGTATATTGGCTAAACTGTTGACTGTTTCCTCTTGCAGAACACCAGAAAATGTGTTATTCAGCATTAGTCCTGTCCATGATTTTCTCTATGGGAGAACCTCTTCCTTATCACCATTATGGTAAGTGTCTAATCCTCCAATATCAAACATGTATCAATGGGGTTGTGCCTGGGGCTGGTGCCCCCTGACGTGGCTAGTTTTTCCTTCATCCACTTCATTTGTGTGAATGGAGGAATTCATGTCCAGTTTCAGGTTCTAGGTGCACAGGTGCATACAGGCCCAGATTTCCCACAAGGCCACCAAGGCCGGGGCGGCAGGGTGCAGAGGGGCGGCATGATTTTTTTTTTTTTTTTTTTTTTATAAAAATAAATAAATAAGAAATAATAATTAAATTATTAAAATAAAAAAGTAATTAAAAAGTAAAGAATAAGAAAAATATTAAAAATAATAAGAAAATTATACAAAAAAAAGTAAACAACAAGCTACAAAATAAAAAAAGTATTAAAAAAAAAGTAGAAAAGAAAAATAATATTTGAACTAACCGTGGCACCACTGCCATCCGGTTGCCATTCTCCGTTGATTTGGGGGGGTGGGTGGCTCGGTTGGCGGGGAGGGGAGGGGGTGCATTGCGCGGAACCTGGCCTCGGGGCGGCTGGGAGAGCAAATCCGGCCCTGGGTGCATGTGATGAGATCTTAGCCCTCAGGCTGTGATGTGAACTGATGGAATATATTTCCTCCAGACACACCTGCTGGCATCTGTGACAATTTGTTCCCCTTCTTAAGGGTCCTTACACACGGAGCGGTCCGTTTTTCGGTCCGCTCCGTGTGTCCGTCAGCTCAGCGGGGGGTCTCCGGTGAGCTGTCGGGCGGGCGGGGCGGTCCCCTCACACTATGCAGGGACCGCCCCGTCTCTCCTCCGCTCTCCCCTATGGGGAGTCGGATGGAAACGGACCGTCTGTCAGTTTGCATCCGATCCGTTTGGCCGGACGGAAGAAAAATAGGACATTCTTCCGTCCGCAAAAACGGATGCGGATCGAGCGGACGTTAGCGGATGCATCATCCGCTAACGGATCCACTCCCATAGGGACCCATTACAAGTCCGTAAACGGACTTGTAATGAGCGGACCGTTCGTCCGCTAGTGTGAAAGGGCCCTAAAGGGTTACGAAAGGAATTTTTTTTCTTTCTTTAAAATAACAAACATGTTATACTTGCCTTCACTGTGCAGTTCGTTTTGCACAGAGTGGCCCTGATCCGCGTCTTCTGGGGTCCCTCGGCGGCTGTCTCTTGTCCTCCCCACAAGAACTCCACACATTTATGCGAGAGCTCACATGGTGATGAGTTCTTGCGGGCGCACTCCCGTAATACAGCGAGCGCGCCCATAGCCGAATGTGATTGACAGCCAGCCAATGGCTGCGCTGCTCTCAATTCATCCGCTCTAGCCAATCAGCGGCCAGGCTGAGCGGCGAAGAGGATCTTTGGACCGAGCGCGGGACTTTCGAGCGGTCAGGTAAGTAAAACTGGGGGGGGGGGGAGGTATCATCGGATGTTTTTTCACCTTAATGCATAGATTGCATTAAGGTGAAAAAATTTTTTCCTTTACAACTCCTTTAAGCCGCCCATAGACAGTTCAAATCCCTGCTGAACTAGTCGAGATTCTAACAATGTGAGGGCAGGCTGAATGTACCCAAGTTGATAGATCAATGGGTACAACCAGCCTGTTGGATTTTACATGCAGTTATTACCAGCAGCTATTATAGCCACTAGCTGTCATCACTGTGTTCTCCCAGCGAGGACGGCTCCCCCTGCTGAGAGAACCCAATGGCTCGGCGGGAGGGATTCCCACATGAACTGTGACTGTGTTTGCAGGAAAGAAAATCGCTTAGTCTATGGCTGCCTTTAGACATCTCTGGTCTATGTGGTTCCACTAATCCCCAATACCTGACTCCTCCCCTATAGTCTCCCCCACCTGTCCATGTAAATACATTTATATTTCTCTCATTACAGAACATCTCAACTCCCAGTTTATTCAGTTCCTACTGGATGTCATTGAGGACGGCCTGCCTTCTGACACCACCGAGCAGCTGCCGGATCTGTTCATCAACGTGCTGCTAGCCTTCAATCTGCACATAGCAGGTGTGTTTGTACCTTGTGTTTGCTGTGTATTCACAATCATTTTTACTATTGCATCTGCTAGAGATCCCAAAAGAAGCTTTTCTCTGTTTTTCTCAGTCACTGGAGAGCTGGGCTGTGGAGAAGTGGGAGGGGCTGGTTCTCAGCAGATAGCTGGGAGCCTGAGCCAGATGCTTGACCAGGTTTCTGGGTGCGGTTGTCACTGTTTTTCGCATATTTTCTCCACTTGATGAGGACTGTCTTCACTGTGTTCCATGGTGTAACGGAACGTCCCACACTCCACTTGAGTGCTTCCGTCATATACCGCTTCCTATCAGTCTGGATATAGATATCCGATATTCCAGCTGCTCTCAACACACAACGAGACGAGACTTGTTTGTGTGCTAAACATGGAGCGTTTAATAGAACCAAGAATACAACCTTATATACAGTTTAAAGAGGAGGTAACCAGAACATAAATTAACATGAGCTAATTAACTAATCATTTACCCAGACGAGGCGATTCAGATATGACGTTTCAGAGTAGACGTCCCATCTCTGCTCACCTGCTATACAATAAACATTATCATAAGTGTAAACACAGGACATCTTCACACGATAGCAGGGTCAATTCGCACAGAGAACAGACAGATGACTGGAGATGAGGACATTTAGCATCTAACAGTATGTGTCCCAACATGATGAATGAGTCACTCTTACAATTAACCCGTTGAGTTCAGAATCGACAAACCGTAAATAGTTCTTTACAGATATCCTGGAATATTGTGGATAATAGTTACATAATAATCCCATCTCAGGTAGTCCAAGATATAACTTCTCAGTCATCCTATGCCCCTAGTGGACATATGATGATTTTAGACATAAGATGGCTCGGGGATGTCCCGGGTGAGTCTGTCACACACTGTATATCTAATGCCTTGGAATTTTTTTTGTACCCTTCTTCTGACTTATACCTTATAACAATGAGATCCTTCCGCTTTGGAAGCTCTCTGCAGACCATGGCTTTTGCTGTAGGAAGAGACTAAGAAAATGTCAGGAAAGACCTACTAGAACAGCTGAACTTTATTTGGTGTTAATCAGAGGCACTTTAAATTATACCAGATGTGTACTGATTCCTATTTAACATGAGTTTGAATGTGATTGCCTAATTCTGAGCACAGCTACATCCCCAGTTATAAGAGGGGGTGTACTGCAATCACATTATTTTCCCCCACTAAAATATTTCAGTTTGTTTTCCAATTGAGCTATACAGTTTATAAGTCACATTATAGGTGAAAAAAGTTTTGAAATGATTTATCTTTGTCTCATTTTTTTACATCACAGAAACCTGACATTTTCCCAGGGGCGTGTAGACTTTTTTTGGGCCAGATTCACGTACCCGGGCGCATCTTTGTGCGGGCGTAGCGTATCTTCTTTACGCTACGCCGCCGCAAGTTAGAGAGGCAAGTGCTGTATTCACAAAGCACTTGCTCCCTAAGTTACGGCGGCGTAGCGTAAATGGGCCGGCGTAAGCCCACGTAATTCAAAGTAGCAAGGCAGTGGGCGTGTTTTATTCCAATGAACCGTTACCTCATGCAAATGATGGGCCGAACGAACGGCGCATTCGCGCGCTCCGTGGACGTATCCCAGTGCGCATGCTCAGAATCACGTCGGATATAATGCCTAAGTGAAGTTGGCGCGCAATGCCTACGATGTGTGAACGTAACCTACGCCCAGCCCTATTCACGTACTACGTAAACGACGTAAATTTCGACGGCGTCGTTCCCTGGCCCATACCTTTGCATTAGCTGCGCCTCATATAGCAGGGGTAACTTCACGCCGGACGTAAGCCTTACGCAAAGCGCGTATATGAAGCGGCCGGGCGCATCTACGTTCGTGAATCGGTGTATCTTACTCATTTACTCATTTACTCATTTACTCATTTACTCATTTACTCATTTACTCATTTACTCATTTACTCATTTACTCATTTACTCATTTACTCATTTGCATATTTACAATGGGAACGCTGAATGCTTCCAGCGTAACTATGCGCCCACGATAGGCAAGTTACGTCGGACGGCTGAAGCCATGTTTTTCGGCGTATCTCGCTATGTGAATCGGCGCAAAGATGCGACGGCGCACATTTGAAATTACGTGGCGTAGATGCTTCCTAAATCTGGCCCTTTATATCCACTGTATATGTATGCCCCTGAGAAAAGGACCATAGAATGTAAGCTCCTTGGGGGCAGGGACTGATGTACAGTATGTAAAGCACTGTGTATATTGTCATATCTATATAGATACATGCAATACATTTTCAGTATTTTTTTTTTTTTCATTTTACTTCTGTAGTTCCGGAGAACAACGTGATTATGAAGACTCTGTGCAAGCGACCCAATGTCAAGATATTGACAGAGAAGCTTCTGCTGCTTCTTAACAGAGGAGGTGAGTATCCGAGTCACGGCGCTTTCCCTGCCTTGTGTACAATGAAGAGGTCACTAAGCTTCTTCCTCCTCTCATCTGCAGACGATCCCGTTTGTATCTTCAAACATCAGCCGCAGCCGCCGCACTCCGTTCTGAAGGTCTTACAGGACGTTTTCGCCAGCTCCGAGACGGCTAACATCTTCTATCACACTGATATGATGGTCATGATCGATATCATTGTCCGCCAGATAGCAGATCTGTCTCCTGGAGACAAGGTGAGCCACGCCGCGTGTCTGACAAGAGTCTATTACTCGCAACAATGAGCACTGGGATTTTAACCACTTCATGTGCCCTAGTGATAGGTGTGAAGTTTATGTAAACTATAAAATCTAATATGTTTTAATGTGAATATCATTGAAAGTAGTTTTCAGTTTGTTTAAAGCTGAGCTCGAGGCAGATATACAAGTGAAACCCATAAATAAATATAAAGTTTTAACTGTAAAAGTTGCAACGTAATACATATTTGTAATCCTTAAAGGCGTTGTAAAGGTAAACTTTTTCTTCCCTAAATATCTTCCTTTACCTTAGTGCAGTCCTCCTTCACTTACCTCATCCTTCCATTTTGCTTTCAAATGTCCTTATTTCTTCTGAGAAATCCTCACTTCCTGTTCTTCTTTCTGTAACTCCACACAGTAATGCAAGGCTTTCTCCCTGGTGTGGAGTGTCGTGCTTGCCCCCTCACTTGGACTACAGGAGAGTCAGGATGCTCTCTACATTGCAGATAGAGAAAGGAGCTGTGTGTTAGTGGGCGTCCTGACTCTCTTGTAGTCCTAGGGAGGGGGCGAGCACGACACTCCACAACAGGGAGAAAGCCTTGCATTACTGTGTGGAGTTAAAGACAGAAGAACAGGAAGTGAGGATTTCTCAGAATAAATAAGGACATTTAAAAGCAAAATGGAAGGATGAGGTAAGTGAAGGAGGACTGCACTAAGGTAAAGTTGGCTATTTAGGGGAAAAAATTGTACCTTTACAACCCCTTTTAAAAGTTTAGTCTCTGTGCATCACCTGGGCCTGTTTGCTTTACTGGGTATATATGAGGGTTTGTAGCCATTTTAACCACTTAAGACCCGGACCTTTAGGCAGCTAAAGGACCCGGGCCAGGATTTGCGATTCGGCACTGCGTCGCTTTAACAGACAATTGCGCGGTCGTGAGACGTGGCTCCCAAACAAAATTGGCGTCCTTTTTTTTTTTCACAAATAGAGCTTTCTTTTGGTGGTGTTTGATCACCTCTGCGTTTTTTTATTTTTTGCGCCATAAACAAAAATAAAGCAACAATTTTGAAAAAAATGCAATATTTTTTACTGTAATAAATATCCCCCAAAAATATATAAAAACACATTTTTTCCTCAGTATAGGCCGCATCGCAATAAGCGTTTATCGGTTTGTTTGCACAACATTTATAGCGTTTACAAAATAGGTGATACTTTTATTGCATTTTTATTATTATTTTTTTTTTTTTTTACTACTAATGGTGGCGATCAGCGGTTTTTTTTTCGTGACTGCGACATTTTGGCGGACACTTTGGACAATTTTGCCACATTTTTGGGACCATTGTCATTTTCACAGCAAAAAATGCATTGTTTACTGTGAAAATTACATTTGCAGTTTGGGAGTTAAAGGATCACTAAAGGAAAATATTTTTTTAGCTAAATAGCTTCCTTTATCTTAATGCAGTGCTGTTTTCATGTTCTCATTGTTCGTTTTTTTTTTTTTTTTTTTGTTTGAAGTTACTGTAATTCTGCTCTGATCTCCACACTTCCTGCTTGTCTGGCTCCCTATGAAAAATCTCATGGCAGCTTTTCACTGTGGTCCAAGCTGTGTCTAAAACTCCTCAGAACCAATCAGATTAATTTTAAAAACAAAACACTGCCCTGGATTTGTTTGTTTTTGTTCTCTCTCTCTACTTCACAAAAACACAAAACCAGTTTAAAAACGAAAGTGAAACTAGAGCCACATTATATGATTGATTTTTATCTATTTTTAATCATTTTTAAAAGGAATCAGTTAACTTGTATGTCTCTATACCCTGTAAACCAGGGGTGGCCCGGGGGCCACATGTGGCCCGCGGAGCCCTCTGATGTGGCCCGTGACCTCTTTTCTCTGGAATGGTGGGTTGGCACCCCAGATCGCAGGCTGCCGATCCTCCATACCACAGCATCAGTGTTGTGAATGAAGCTGGTGGTAGAGGAAGAAAGCGGCTGTGGAGCAGAGCCCTATAAGCCGATGCTTCCTCTACAGCGCAGGCTTTTGCCACAGGCAGAGTCTATGGCAAAGTTCAGCTAACCCGCAGGATAGACGCAGGCGCACTACGCTGACTCTGTGGTGTGGGTAAACCGCAGCACATCAGTGTGAAAGCAGTCTTATGCCCTTTTCACATGATCAGCCCAACCAAATTCCCTCATTTCACCTCTATAGAGCGACAGATGTCTGTTTACGCCCACCTACCTCCAAGCCGAAAAACAGAAGAGAATTTGTCCCCTTTCATCTGGGCGGATCGGAGGGCCTATAGAGTAGCCAAGACCTGTCATCCGCCCACTCCACTCATTGTGGCCCTCGACTGGTTACCAAGTCTCTTACGTGGCCCTCGTTCTTGAAAAGGTTGGGCACCTCTGCTGTAAACAGTCATTTCAGCAAAAAAATGTTTTTCCTTTAGTGCTCCTTTAACCACAAGGGAGCGCTGAAGGGTTTATGTGTGACCTAATATGTGTTGCTAACTGTAGGGGGGTGTGGCTGTAGGTGTGACATCGATTGTGTATCCCTATAAAAGGGATCACACAATCAATTATGGCGCCACAGTGAAGAACGGGGAAGCTGTGTTTACACACGGCTCTGCCTGTTCTTCAGCTCCGGGGACCGATCGCGGGACTCCAGTGGCGGTTGGGTCCCACGGTCATGGAGCTTCGGACCAAGTCACGTGCACGCACCCGCGCCCCCACGGTTGGGCTTAAAGGGCAACATACAGGTACGTTGATGTGCCCAGCCGTGCCATTCTGCTGACGTATATCGGCGTGAAGGGGTCCTTAAGTGATTAAGGACTCCTATAAACTTTGCACACGTTTTTTGATTTTTTTTTTTGTCTTGCAGCTTCGCATGGAATACTTGTCGTTGATGCACGCCATCATCCGCTCAACTGACTATCTCCAGCACCTCCATCGCCGCCCAGACCTGCATAGCATATGCCAACGTATCCTGGGCGAAGAAGACGAAGGGCCTCATTGTCAAATGGACAAAATGATCATCCGGGAGATCTACAGAGAGTTCCCCAATTTGTCCCCTAAGAGCGGCTGAATGGGCACCACCGAGTTTCCAAATGTTTACATAATCTGTACATCGTCTTTCTGTGAGAGGCCCGGCCAGTCGGTCATGGCTTTTTAACAGAGCAGTACTAGCGCCCTCCCCCCCCCCCTTCTTCCCCCTGTGGTGGAGGCGCAAGGTCTTATCCAGATTTTTGCTGCGGGCGCAACGTGTCTTTGCTACTGAAATGTTAACCTGTTTTAATTTTGCATTCGTGATTCAGTTAGCTTCCCACTGCGCTGTGTTGAGGGGGTCAGACTGGAATTTATAGGTTCATGTGGTGACCCCCTCTCAGGGGTGTGCTATTGTGCAGGAGGAGATCCTGCAGTTTTTCTGTACCGGTAATCACCCCCTAAGTAGAATGCTGACTGCCAGGACACTTTATATGTACAATTAAATAAGAATGCTGAGCAAAGACTAAACATCTTTGTAAAGCCAACATCTTTATCATCCATCGAGGGACACAACTTAAAGTGGATGTAAACCCCTCTCATCCATTCTAAACTACTGCCATAGTGCTGATCTATAAGGATATAGACGCCTCCTGCATGTATTCTTACCTGTCAAATATCTCCCCTCTGTCTGTTATAAGAACTGAAAAACTGCAGATTCTGTGGGTGGATCTGTTGTCTGGAGCTCGGTGGGTGGAGTTGTGATGTCAGTAGACTCCCCGCCCACCTCTACACTCCCCTTATCAACATGCATTTTTTCCTGTGTATTCCTTACACTGAATTCTGCTATGATCACTAACATCCAGTCAAAATCCAGAAAAGTAACCATATGACTTCAGAAAAGGGGTGGGAATTAAAACATAATGCCTGTCTCCAGGCTAGTGCATGAGATATGTAAATAACCTGTCACTCACAGCAAGGGGGCGGAATGGACTAAGGTTTTTCTCTGTAAGTCCGTTTTTATTTACTGAACAATAAGAGGATTGCTCAGAGCTGGATTAACTCTGTGTGGCAAGACTGGGCACAGATGATAGGAAATCTTATACTCTACTTTGTGACATCAAAAAAATAATAATTGGGTTTACATCCACTTTATTGATTATAACCAGTCTAGGGTTATACCAGGGCTGTCTTAATGAGAGGGCACTGCATAGGGGCCCCTGAACTTTCCCTAAAGCAGCTGGTCCTTGAGCCCAAGCTGCCCCGAAATTGGGGGCCCCCCCATGATGACACTGAGAGTGATAGATACACAGGGGAGGCAGTCTGCCTCCTACCTACTTGATGCCTGTTTACCTGCACTGTCATCATTGTAGGGGCCCCAGAGCATTACTTTGCCCAGGGGCCTATGATGCTATTAAGACGGCCCTGGTTTATACTGCCACCTACAGGAGAAATAGACACTAGGCACATGAAAACTGAAGGCCAGCCTACTGAGGTCATAACCCCTCCCACCTGCTCGGTTTTGCTTTTGTGTCCTTGGGAGGATGGATGTTTCTTTCATTTCTGCTTTGTTAGAGTGAGGGAAGTATTAAAAAGTGTTTATTGCACGCTGTGTCCTCCACTGGTAAGCTTCCCCCCCCCCCCTGGTCCTTGCACCAGGACAAAAATTATGAAAAATAGCTGTCACCAGAACAGTAAATCTTCCAGTTCTGGTGACAAATGTCTAAGATGGGACTTCCCCTCATTTTGAAGAAAATTCCTCTTGCTTCCTATGATTTCTCTGTACAGGAAATGATCAGAAATCTCCCTAAAGAGACACAAACAGAAAAAAATGGCAGTTATGTTAACCATTCCCTGTAAATTGTTGGCTTTACATGAACTCTAACCTGCATTTATCCTATAATAATAATATATGAAATGTAATCTACAAACTTCTGGATCATCTCACTAGCAGCTATATATTAGAGCAGGGGTCTTCAAACTACGGACCTTCAGTTGTTCTGGACCCAGGGCTGGACTGGGACAAAAATTTGGCCCTGGACTTCATCCAGACTGGCCCACTTTGACAGGTCTCTCCCATGGTGGCCGGACAACTCCTGCACCCCCGGCCACCCAAGCCCCCTCTCCCCCTTCACTAGCCGTTCTACTTTATTAGAGTAGAACGGCTGGTACTGGTATTTTTATGGGCAGTACCAGTGGGGAAGCTAGACATTATTTCACCTGGGGCAAAGAATCAGTTCGGTGCCCGTGCCCACCCCCCCCCCCCCCTTATGGGACAAGATTAGGCAGAAGTGAAAAACTCCCAGGACATAGCTGTTGAGTCGGCTGTCGTCGTCCCCCCCCCCCCCCCCCCCCATGCTCCTCTGTTATCTCCTCTGGTCCTCCCCCTGCTTTTTTGTTTCCCCCCCTGCTTTTTTGTTCCCCCCCCACCCCCCCAGGTGAGCGCTGCGGGGAGGGAGAGACATAGGAGCGCAGGGGGCGGTGGTCCGATGTTACTGAAGCCGGCCCACTGAGCCATCGGCCCACCGGGAAACTCCCTGTAGTCCCAATGGCCAGTCCATCCCTGTCAGGAACTACAATTCCCATCATGTCTGTGAATGTCAGAGCTTTACAATGCCTCATGGGACGTGTAGTTCCGCAACGGCTGGAGGGCCGTAGTTTTGAGGATCCCTGTATTGGACAATGCAGTCGGCACCCTTGCTAAACAGCCGCTGAGAGATGATCACTAACTGGATACATGTGCTTGTGTGAATCACGACTGCCCCTTGGTATTTATATTCTATACACAACATTTTTTAAACAGATAGATATAGAGGAGATTATTTACGTATGTTTAAAACAAATATTAAAATTTAAAAAACGACAGATCCCTTTAAATTTAAAGTTGAATAAAGCTGTTTGATCTGCATGCGGCATAAAATACTTAGGAGCGTCGGACAAACTTGTTAAATATGCTGACTTTATACTTGATATTGCTAAAAACTGAAATCTATATATACATATATTTTACTTACAGAAACTTTAATGAAAGGCATGCTTGTGTTTGAATGATATTTTGTATCCCAAGAGGCAGATGATCTGATGGTTAGATAGGAAATCTTGAAATGTTGTGTTCTTGCTCCGGTGTGTTTAGCGCAATATAAACCACATTCACAAGATGACGACAATAACTCGATGATAATTCCAGGCGTTCATTTTCATACATATCGTACAGCGTGTAGTTTTATCCAGACGGCATAAAACGGATGTCTGATTTTTGTGTGTGGTGTTATCATTTTTGTGTTCTTGTGGCGTTTTGTTTTAGTAGAAGTACAGCCAAAGCTGGTTTGGTTGTACTTCTCCTATGGATCACAGGTAAGCAGTTCATTTTGCACTCCTGTGACCAGGGCTGTCTTAATGAGAGGGCACACCTGGGCACTGCCCAGGTGCCCCAGCTGCATGGGGGACCCCTGCACTTTCCCCAAAGCTGAAACTAGGGGGGCCCATGATGGATACACAGGGGAGGCAGGCTGGCAATGGTGCACCGTACAGAATAATACCTATTATTTCACAGCCGCCAGGGAAGGGCAGGGGCGGAGAGCCAGTGATGGGGGATATCTGGGATGTAGAGGGGTCAGAGTACTGAAAGAATATCTGGGTTATAGAAGGGTCAGAGTGCGGGGGGGTTCTGGGATGTAGAGGGGTCAGAGTGCTGGGGGTGTATCTGGGTTATAGAAGGGTCAGAGCGCGGGGGGGGGGGGGGTTCTGGGATGTAGAGGGGTCAGAGTGCTGGGGGGGTATCTCCTACCTACTTGATGTCTGTTTACCTGCACTGTCTCCTTTGTAGGGGCCTCAGAGCATTACTTTGCCCTGGGACCCATGATGCCATTAAGATGGCCCTGCCTGTGACCTATTTTCAGCAGACAGTGGGCTGAAGTTCGCTGTCTGCTGAAGTCACAGAGCCGGTCCAGGCTCAGGCAAGACCACGACACTGGGGGTCAGGATCCGCCCACATGCCTGGATCTCTGTTTTGTCAGATTTGGTGACCCGTCAGAAATGCTAACGGAAGTGACGTTTCGTCGCTGCCATCTTGCTACACCCCACACTCCTTCATAGTAAGGATACTCTGAGAAGAGAGGAAAGTGGACATCTTGTTACACCCACTGGAGTTTTCCATCTTAGGCTGGGTTCACACTACGATTTTCCCATCCGTCAGCCGCATACGATTTCAGTTTTGAAAACGTACGGGCCCGTACGGGAAAACTCATACATAGACAATGCATTGCAAATCGTATGCACTCAGATGCATCCGGGTGTGTACGATTTGCTGGCAAAACGTTTTTTAACAGTACACAAAACCGTGTTCGACCACGGTTTTGAGTCCGTTTTTGAAACCGTATGGCAAACGCATACGTTTTTTTTTAACATTAAAGTCAATGGAAAACGCACATATGTGCGGTTCCATACGTATAAACCGTATGCGTTTTTCGTCTGCGCATGCGCATTTTCAAAACAAGAAAATCTTTTTTTATTAAATGACACCAATTCCAAAAACGTATGCGTTTTTTTAATCAAAACCTGATGGAACCGTACGCACTTTTTGAAACTGTATACGTTTTATAAACGCATACGTTTACGTACGGTTCAATCAGTTTCAGCCGCATACGTTTTTTCATATAAATCGTATGCGGCTGACGGATGGGAAAATCGTAGTGTGAACCCAGCCTTACAATTATTTTTAAGAGGAAAGAGAGTTTATATAGTGAAATGCAGTGCTTAGAACTTGGTTGGAAATTTAATTTTAAAAGCAGCGAACTTCTGCTCATCTCACAGGTTTGCTAATCTGACAGGCTTGCCGCTGCTCTTAGTGGTTGTAAACCCTCTGGCGGTAGTTACACCTACAGGTAAGCCTAGATTAGGGCTTACCTGTAGGTACTTGTAAATGAGGCCTTGGTGCTAAAGGGTTAATCAGCTTATATTTTGCCTTCCCTAGTTCCTACTTCCCTCCTCATCGACATGCTGATTACAGAAGGACATTGTTAAATGGAATCTTTCCATTTTTAGGACGTCTTTTATTTTTTTTATTTTTTTATTTTTTACCCAGTGATGTCAACAAGGCCCATCAAAAAAAAAATGTGGGGTAAAGCCGGCCCTCCTGTATGGCCTCTAAATTGGGTCAATCTACATTTTAGGCGCATGCCCAGTAATTCTATGGGCCGTGGCTCCCTGCTATTAAATAAATGTTCCCCCGGCCCCATCAGTTCAGCACCAAGGGCTGGGGGCGGAGAAAGGACCATTTACTAATTTTCGGAAGCAGTCAAGAGTAATCCTTCATGTCACGGCTCCTGACAATTATGTGAATGTTCTGGCCTCTTCTTTTATATTAATTGGCTGGGGCAGACAGGAACTTTAAAAGTCCCTACCGGACCTTTGCCTCGTTACTACCCAAGGAGGAGGGACCTCGTCAGGCAGGCAGTGTTTGACTCCATAATTTATAATGGCAGCCCTGGATGTCATCACAGGGTCTCTGTTGCATTGGGTCTGTAAGCAAAGCAGGCAGATTATGGCTGGTGGGAGGGGCTGGCAGGGTGCTGTACCCAGCTATCTGAAAACACTATGCCTCTCAGAGGGGGGCGGGGGTACCCACAGCTCCATGTCTGAATGGACACACAGAGCTGCGGCTTAGCAAGCAGCTTGCTATGGGGGGGACCCTATAGGAGGGAGGGGCCGGGAGAGGGACTTGAGAAGAGGATACGGGCTGCTCTGTACAAAACCATTACACAGAGGAGGCAAGTATAACATGTCTGTTATTTAAAAAAAAAAAATAGACTTTAGTATTGCTGTAATGGCTTCAATAAAACTACTCAAAACGAGAATTCTTTGCTAAAGCTTGCTGTGCTCACTACCTAAAAATAAAAAAAGATGTCATACTTACCTTCTGTGCGCAATGATATTGTATAGAGTGGTCCCTTATCTCATCTTCTGGAGTCCCCTGTTGGTGTCTTCTGCTCCTACTTCCTCCGAGTGCCCCCTCGGCAAGCTGTGTGCTTGGGGGCAGGCTCCTGAGCCAGGCTGTGTGCGTCAATAGACAACACACAGCGCCAGTAAACCACACCTCCATTCCCTCCTTATAAGAGTTCATCTGGTCACATATTTTTCTTTTTTTTTTTTCGTTTATCCAGCGGGTTGAACAGAAAAATTACCGGATTTCCCCAATTCACACATTCATTGTGACTGGGTAGCGTATATACTCGGGCACAAGCCAAGTTTTTCGGCACATTTTTTTGTGCTGAAAATGCCCCCCTCGGCTTATACTCGGGTCACCTTTTTGCACCTGATCTCCCGGACTTTGGGGACCTGGTACCGGCCGGCTGTAGGTCCCCTGGACCCCAAAATTGTCACACATATAACTTTAGTCTTCCTCCACAAGTGTGCAAAGTTTGTTGTCCAGGGGACCTACGGTCGGGGAGCACCAATTTTTCAAAGTTGGGCACCCCTTCCATAGACTCCCATGTTAAACTTTTTTTTTCTCCAGTAACTTTGGGGACCTGGTGCTGGCCGTAGATCCTCCTAAACCCGAAACTTGGCACAAAATGCTCCCTCACCCTCCTAACACCTATGCTGGCTAACCTATGGAGGAGATGATTTGTATACTTGCCTATTTTCAGGTTGTTCTGCTCGGGTCGCATAAGAGAGCACCGTCATAGTAAGCTTTATGGGTGACGTCCCCACTCAGGCATTGCCAGCCATTGTTGAGCACTCCCGCTTCTCCCCTGCAGCTGCCGCTGAGTGACACAGGGGAGAGCATGTGACCAAACTGGGATGTGCTGAAAATAGCCAAGTATACAGATCTATTCTTCCACAGGTTGGTCTGAATAGGTATTGGGAGGGGGAAGGAAGTATTTTTAAAGTGCCCAGAATTTCACTTTAATTTGTTATTATGGGTATTGCCATCACCTGTATCAGCCAAGAGAAACACAACTTTTTTTTTTTTCTTTATTACTGATGCCCAAACTCCACATTCAGCTTTTAATGTCAGTTTTAGTGTTCATAATCTTGTAAGTTGAGGTATACTAGATATTTTGTATTGTGTGTAATAGCAGAGCGAAAGTCTTTCCATATTAAATATGCTTCATTTGGTTGAAATGTCTTCTTTTTTTTATGTTTTTCTGGTTCTTGGATTCATTGAACCCTTACAGAGGACCTTGCTGCATGATCACAAATAAATATACTTATGTAAAAAGGATCTCATACTGGCTTTCTATATAACCAAATGCCAGTATTGCCACCGGTACTGCCATTGATGCCTGTTGCATGGACTTCTTGTATCTCCAGTGTAAATTGTATTCTGGAGAGCCGTGTTGGGATATTCTCTGACTGCACAGCGAGCGCCCGGATCAGTGTTGCCGTCACTGCTGCTGAATTCTCAGGGGAGTTCAGATAGATGGGCAGAAGTGAGATGCAGACATTACATCTAAGACCCCCATTCACACAGGCACACCTCTGGGAAGGACCATCTTTGCCCACCTGTAATGCTCAGGTGCATCCGCATGTCAGCAGTCCCATTCTTGTCTATTGGGGTGCAGTGGCTGCATGAACACGGCCACTAGTTCCAGTTTGACAGCCATACAGGTGTGTGTCCCCAAATGCAGATGCACCCACAAATTGGGACTAGCCACTGCACCCCAATAGTCAAGTCCATAAAGTGGCCGCGTAGGTCTACGCATAGGCAAGTACAGTGGAACCTTGGTTTACGAGTAACGCAGTTAACGAGTATTTTGAAAGTTGAGCAACACTTTTTTTTATTCTGACTCGGTTTCAAGTGTTGTCTCGCAAAATGAGCAGAATTTACGCTAATTGGGTGTGCAGTACCGCATTTGACCTGAAGCGTGGGGGCGCCAGAGCGGAGCTGATCGGAGTCATTTGGAAATACAGTGGAGCCTCGGATTGCGAGTAACGCGGATAATGAGCGCTTGGCAATATGAGCACTGTATTTTTTTTTAAATCGTGACTCGGTTTGTGAGTGTCTCACAACACGAGCATGATTTCAGGCCAAAGCGTTGTGCAGTACTGCTTTTGGTCTGAGGTGGGGGGGGGGGGAGCAGAGCCGAACGTCGCTGATCTGCGCCATTCAGGATAGCAAGGCTGACCATGGCAAATCTTGTTTAGGAAGACTTTCCTAGGTTTGCCAAAGTCAGCGGAAGTGTCCTTGGGCCTTTTCGGATATTTCCTAGGCTTTCCGGTGCCCCCCAATTCTGGCCGCATGCGGTATTGCATTCCATTGAAGTCAATGCAGAACAAATTATTTTTGTTTCCATCGACTTCTATGGGGAAACTCGCTTTGATATGCGAGTGCTGTGGATTAAGAGAAGAATTCTCCTGGAACGAATTATGCTCGTAATCCGGAGGTTCCACTGTACATATGAATGAGACTTTACAATTACTACCAGGCCATGACTGTCTTTATACATTTGGCATGGTCAATGCCTAATTAAATTAAACAGTGCGAATGGAGAAGGCGAGGCCGGGCTGGTAATGTTTTTTACACCTATTACAATGTTAAGTGAACAATATGCTGTAGATTATGCTGTTGGAATGTAATCCTATTTTCATTCTAGGTCCATTCTAACACCACCTGTGGGTTCTGTATTTTGTGCATCTCCATTAACTGAAATATTACACTTGCAAACCGATCTTTTACCTTCACAGGTATAAAAGGGAATAATAACCAATTCTGTTATGTGTTCTGTATTTTCCATACATCATACTTGAAATAAATTATGTAAAAAGAATGGCGTTTCTACTTGTTTTTTTGTACTCCATTATGTACACTGCCATTGTTGGTTTGGTAGGGTGTGACGAGAAGACTTGATTTTTATATTTATATACTGTACATAGTAATAACTAGGGTTGTCCCGATATCGATACCAGTATGGGGACCGATACCGAGCGGGGAACATTACAGTCAGCTTTAGTTTGAATAGCTGTCTTCCCTGCCGCGCCGTGTCACTCCCCCTTGCACGGAATTGGACGGATCTGTCCAATCCCGAGCAAGGGGGAGTGTCTCTATACACGGCTGGGCAGGGAAAACAGCTATTCAAACTAAAGCTGACTGTAATGTTCCCCTGCACAGTGATTAATGCGGCGGAGGCGGCATCATTTAGGTAGGGGGGACATGGCTGGATATATGTGGGGGGACATGGCTGCAATATGTTTGGGGACATGGCTGCAATATATTTGGGGACATGGCTGCAATATATTTGGGGCCATGGCTGGATATATGTGGGGGGGACATGGCTGGATATATGTGGGGGGGACATGGCTGGATATATGTGGGGAGACATGGCTGCGATATATGTGGGGAGACATGGCTGCAATATGTTTGGGGACATGGCTGCATCGCTGGCCAAGAGGGACATCGAAAGGGCAAAGCAAAACAAACTCCACGAGCGGCGCCGTGTGTTCAGTGGAGAGGGGAGCCGTGCAGCTAACCCCCGCTTCAGAATTGTAAAAAGAAAAGCTGATTCATTGGCTTCCACTGAACACAAGGGGAAAAATATCACACCGGCAGTCATTTTGTTGGGAGCCAGAAGTGCTGCAGAGCCAAACATTCCTGTTTTTTCCTGGCCTTTTTCCTGGGACAAAGGCCAAAATCCCGATTCGGGACGGTCTCCTATCAGGACGAGGGTCCCAAATTCGGGATTGTCCTGGGAAAATTGGGACTGTTGGCAACTATGGACTTGTGCTGGGCAGATGATTCTTTGTAGAGTACAGGCAGTCCCTGAGTTACATTCGACTCACACTAACGGCAGTTCAGCCCCCCCCCCCCAAAGTCTAAGGCCTCGTACACACGTTGGAGAATCTTGTCAGGAAAAAGCTGTCGTTTTCCCTGACGAGATTCTTGGCAAGAAACTCTTGCCGCCGGAGTGTACTGACTTTCATTTCAAAAGATCCGCGGTTCTCTTGAAAGGAAAGAACGTGGTGATGTCATCACGTATGACGAGCATGCGCTCGTCACATTCGATTCCATCGCCGCCATCTTGTTTCACCCTACCTATGCCGTGGAAGCTACCGTGCATGCGTCAAAGTCATTTCGAGCATGCGCAGGTTTTCACAGCAACAGGAAAGTATACACACTCTCTGGTTTCTTGTCTGGAAACAGGCAAACGAGAATCTCGACGAGAAAAAAGAGAGCAGGATCTCGTCGAGATTCTTGCCTGATTTCCAGACGTGAAACCTGAATGCCTCGTGCACATGAACGGGAATCTCGGCAAGAAGCAGTTTTCTTGCTGTTTTTTGCCGAGAAACCCGTTGTGTGTACAAGGCCTCAAAGACGTAAACAAACTGTTCAGAAAGTTTGGAGACCCCAGGGTTGGATGTAGGGTGACCACGTGTCCCAGATTGCCCTGGGACAGTCCCGTGTTTTGCAGGTCTGTCTCAGGCACCTTCGTTCCAGGACAATACAGTGTCCTGGAATGAAACTGACACAGCCACCACCCCGGGCCAATCTGATTCCCCCAAAAAAGGCCCCACATCACCGCTTTACTCACTTACAGTACTTGTCCTGGCCAGGAATGCCTGGAGGAGCACAGTCCCCGCCTCCTGCTTGTGATTGGAGAAATCATAAATCCCGCCTCTTGTGTCCAATCACTGTGCTGTGATTCGTTACAGTACAAGCTGATTTTTGGGAAGGGGAGGTGTCCCTGAATGGTAGTTTGGAAATGTGGTCACCCTAGTTCAGGGGTCTCCAAACTGTTTAAATAAAGGGCCAGTTTATTGTCCTTTAGACTTTAGGAGGGCTGGATTGTGGCCAGCAGGGGCAAAAAAAATTGGCATCATTGAGAATAAATACGGCCTCGGGATTGGTGGTCAATAGTAGGGGTAGTGCCCCTATTAATAGGAGGAATAGTATCCCATCATGGGTATCAGTGGAAGAAAGAGTGCCCCATTGTTGCCCCATTGTCAGTGGGAGGAATAGTGCCTCATATCAGTGGAAGGACTAGTGCAACAAGGGCCGGATAGAAGCTAGCAAAGGGCCACATCTGGCCCTCGGGCCGCAGTTTGGAGACCCCTGCCCTAGTTGGATGATGGTGGACATCCTCCAACCAGGAAGTGATGCGGGCTTTGTGAGAAGCTCACAGTGTGCAGTGAAATCGGAGCGAGCATTTTCAGCCCAGGAGAGGCCCCTGTACAATTGTGCAAGACTGACGGGAAGGCTGGAGGTCAGATTTAAAAGTGAATTTCGGGGTAAACCGCAATAATCGCTGAAAATGCGAGCTGTGGAAAATAAATCATGAGCCGTTTTGACTGTCATCTTTCCTGTTGCTAAAACTGGCGGCTGGGACTATTTAAACTCGTTTTTCGTGACCCGGAGTCTTACCGAGATCTAATATTCTGAGATTCCCATATCCGTTGCCTAAGAATTCTATATTGAATATGGCTTGCCTTGGGCTTTTTTTTATCCAGCCATCCACTTTTGTCAGTATTATCCTTAAAAAATGTAATCCAATATTATCCGACTGAGGCGGATGTAACCCCCACGGAGGGACTCCGGAGGGGCATTGCTGGGAAGGAGCGGTGTGGAGGAAGAAGTCTTATTGGTGAACAGTTTTGCTACCAGATTGAAATTTACTGGCACAACACCCGAAATTTACTGGCGCAGCCACGTTTTTTACTGGCATTTCACAAATGTTACTAAATTACATTTTAAGGTGCAAATTTCAGTATTTAGGCTACAAACAAGTACACTAGGCAAATAGCAATGTGATTTAAGGCAGATATTAAGGTAAAAAAACATATTTTTGTTATTTTCGATATAATAAGGGCAAATTATTTAGACACATCACCCCCTGCCCCCATCCCCCTCTGCCACCAACACCCCCTGCCTCCATCCCCCTCTGCCACCAACACCCCCCTGCCTTCAAGGGCACTTTGAAAAAGTGTTTTAACCACAAAACTAGTCAGGGCGTACCGAGTGGCACACTGTCATCACCCTTGGACTACTCGATACTACATGGGTTTACCTGCATGCTGACCGGCCGGATGCTGCAGGTTTAAGGCCTTTCTTTTACTGCAAAATGTGAGTGTATTTCTTCATTATTTTGTACAATAAATTTTAAGTGATTTTACACTACCGAGGCATTCTTGTCTCCTTTTACATTCATGTGACCATTGTTATTGGAGCCACTGTCGGATGACCCAAGCTGAATTGTTTCACTCTCTCACCGAGCCCAGCTGTTTGATCCTGTCTGCTGTTTTGGTCTCCTCTCAGCCAGGGACCATTTACATTTGGTAAGCAGACTTGTATATGTGTGTGGTGGAGGTCTTCAGCTGCATGTCACATCAGTGTTAACCAATATCCTGCTGACTCATATTGGGATTAGGCTTCACCAGGGTGGATGTTACGTTTTATTTCCTCTGGACTTTTGTTGTTTATAATTTATTATTCACAATTGGTTGTGTATGGATCCAATCTTCCTCTGCCCCCAGGCCCCCGACTCCATTGTCCCCTGCCTCCATCCCCCTCTGCGGTGCCACCAACACCCCCTGCCTTCACCCCTCTCTGCGGTGCCACAATCTTCCTCTGCCTCCAATCTTCCTCTGCCTCCAATCTCCCCCAGGCCCCCGACTCCATCGTCCCCTGCCTCCATCCCCCTCTGCGGTGCCACCAACAACCCCTGTCTCCATCCCCCCACCCTCTGCGGTGCCACCATCACCCCCTGCCTCCATTGCCCCCTGCCTCCATCCCCCTCTGCGGTGCCACCAACAACCCCTGTCTCCATCCCCCCACCCTCTGCAGTGCCACCATCACCCCCTGCCTCCAATCTCCCCCTGCCTCCATTGCCCTCTGCCTACATCCCCCTTTGTGGTGCCACCGCAGTCACCATCACCCCCTGCCTCCAATCTCATGTGCAGTTTCAAGCCGAACCGATCTCGGCTATTTCTTTACTGACACATTTCCGCAACCACGGACATTTACGAACAGGGGAAAAAAGTGCCAGTTTTTACGAACCGTCTGTAAAAATATGAACGGTTGGCAACACTGTTGGTGAGGTCACATGACTTTGGCCGCAGTGGTGAAAGCTGTGAGTATTGGTGTTTGGTGTGATCTTTGGGATGATGGATTTCCTTCTTTATTGTCTTCGTAACTTTGATCGTATCTATCGCTCAGCGCCGGCGGCATTCACTGCGAAACAACGTTCATGAGATGATCTGCAGGGTGGAGAATGATAGAAAACAATTGTATCCATTTTTTATTTTAATTTTTTTTAGAAATGAAATATTAAAGCTGAAGTTTAATCTGATTATATTTGGCTCCCACCCCCCCCCCCCCCCCCCCAATATCAATATGCTAATAACGTTTTTAAATCTTTCAGTTTTTCATTATTATATAGATTTTTCCCCCTTGATGACCAGGCCATTTTTTGCGATACCGCACTGCGTCGCTTTAACTGACAATTGCGTTGTCATGCGATGCTGTATCCATACAGTATTAAGATTTTAAAATTCTATGAACTATGAATTCACCGTTTATAAAAAAAAAAATCTAACCAATTATTTTGGCAAATTAGGCGGCCACGATGCCCCGGTGGGGGAGAGGCCTAAGGCGACCGCCTAATTAGAGAGCCCCGGAAGTGCAGGATCACGTATATATGTGTCCATATATAACCTGTCTGTCGTTGGCGGTTGTTTACCAGTCTAATCTTCCATTAACCTCATCAATGATGAAAAGATTGATTTCCAGAATAATTTTTCTGTAAAAAGCGGTTTATGTCGCACAGTTAGTCCTACGTGCGCCCGCTGTCCTTCTTACTGAAAATTGAATCTATTGAGGACTTCTCTAGGGTGAGCGCACGGCTAATCCTTCTTTTTTTGCTAAGCCTCGCTTTAGAAACCTCTGTGGGATGAGGAATTTTCCACTCCGCAATAAGTGCATTGCGTTTTCCCGCGGAGCCAGACGGAAAAAAAAAAAGAACATTGGACGGTGTTTGAAGGTAATTACTGGACTTCAATAATGATTGATCATATTTGGGACTGCTGATGAAACGTGGAATACATTTTATGGAGTAAATAACGCCTCTGAGATTGATTTACTGGAGGAGCGGGGCGTTCCCTTTCAAAGGCAATTTTCTTTTTTTTTACTAATATATGAGAAGTTAACCAAAATTACATTGTTGGCTTTGACATACAACACTGTGCAAAAGTTTTAGGCAGGTGTGAAGTAAGAACCCTTCGAAAAAAACATATTTTAAAGGGGTTGTTAAAGGTAAAAAAAAAAAAATCCTTAAATATCTTCCTTTACCTTAGTGCAGTCCTCCTTCACTTACCTCATCCTTCCATTTTGCTTTTAAATGTCCTTATTTCTTCTGAGAAATCCTCACTTCCTGTTCTTCTGTCTGTAACTCCACACAGTAATGCAAGGCTTTCTCCCTGGTGTGGAGTGTCGTGCTCGCCCCCTCCCTTGGACTACTGGAGAGTCAGGACGCCCACTAACACACAGCTCCTTTCTCTGCAATGTAGAGAGCGTGGGGGGGGCAGGGGTGGAGAGCACTGGGGGGGGACAGGGGTGGAGAGCACTGGGGGGGGGGCAGGGGTGGAGAGCACTGGGAGGGGGGAGAACAGGGGTAGAGAGCACTGGTGGGCAGGGGTGGAGAGCACTGGGGGGATGAGAACAGGGGTGGAGAGCACTGGGGGGGAGAACAGGGTGAAGAGCACTGGGGGGCAGGGGTGGAGAGCACTGGGGGGGAGGAGAACAGGGTGGAGAGCACTGGGGGGGGGGAGAACAGGGTGAAGAGCACTGGGGGGCAGGGGTGAAGAGCACTGGGGGGGCAGGGGTGGAGAGCACTGGGGGGGAGGAGAACAGGATGGAGAGCACTGGGGGGATGAGAACAGGGGTGGAGAGCACTGGGGGGATGGGAACAGGGGTGGAGAGCACTGGGGGGGAACAGGGGTGGAGAGCACTGGGGAGGAGAACAGGGGTGGAGAGCACTGGGGGGATGAGAACAGGGGTGGAGAGCACTGGGGGGGGGGAGAACAGGGTGAAGAGCACTGGGGGGCAGGGGTGAAGAGCACTGGGGGGGCAGGGGTGGAGAGCACTGGGGGGGAGGAGAACAGGGTGGAGAGCACTGGGGGGATGAGAACAGGGGTGGAGAGCACTGGGGGGATGAGAACAGGGGTGGAGAGCACTGGGGGGATGGGAACAGGGGTGGAGAGCACTGGGGGGGAACAGGGGTGGAGAGCACTGGGGAGGAGAACAGGGGTGGAGAGCACTGGGGGGATGAGAACAGGGGTGGAGAGCACTGGGGGGGGGGGAGAACAGGGTGAAGAGCACTGGGGGGCAGGGGTGAAGAGCACTGGGGGGGCAGGGGTGGAGAGCACTGGGGGGGAGGAGAACAGGGTGGAGAGCACTGGGGGGATGAGAACAGGGGTGGAGAGCACTGGGGGGATGGAAACAGGGGTGGAGAGCACTGGGGGGGAACAGGGGTGGAGAGCACTGGGGAGGAGAACAGGGGTGGAGAGCACTGGGGGGATGAGAACAGGGGTGGGGAGCACTGGGGGGGGGGAGAACAGGGTGAAGAGCACTGGGGGGGTGAGAACAGGGGTGGGGAGCACTGGGGGGGGGGGTGAGAACAGGGGTGGAGAGCACTGAGCACTCCGGCCCTGCTGACTGCGACTCACATTCTGTGAGCTGTGATGGCCGTACGATGTCCCTGTTGCCCATGGCGCCGCGTGCGGCCGCACAGCTCGCACACCCCAAAGGCCGGCCCTGATAAAGATATAAAAAATAGTTCTATAAGCATCTAAAATCACTGCTGGAAAGATGGTCCAACTTTCACCACTAGAGGTGCTAAAACACTGAAGAAGACAGAACATTACATTGCAAAGCACATGGTGCCTGTATCTAGCAGTACATGTACAAAGGATTAAGGGAGTAGTGAAGGATAAAATAAGATTTATTTAGCAAAGTCTTTTATTTTTTTATTAAACACAATTCTTATTTTTTTGATAGGGCCCTCACTAGTTATTGTTCTTACATTATTATTATTGCCTCGGGGGGCAGGGATCTGTTTCGGCTATGCACTGTCATTCTGGGAAGTGTAGTCTTGGTTCTCCTTCATACGGGCCGGCTGAGCCCGTTCAGCGTAATTCCTGGCGCTTTCCCTCCGCCCGAGCGGCCCTATGCACAGCGTACAGCCTGTCATTTACTTGAATGGCTTTGCGCCTCTGTATGGTAATGCTGTCCTAAACATGCATTCAGGCTTATGAAAAAAATATAGAAACATCTATTTGTTAGCATACAGCGCATCTGGAAAGTATTAACAGCGCTTCACTTTTTCCACATTTTGTTATGTTACACCCTTATTCCAAAATAGATTAAAGTTGATTTCCACACGTTTTTTTTTTTTTTTTTTTTATGCCTAATAAATCTTAAAATAAATAAAATAAAATAAATTGATTTTTTTTTTTTTTTATACTCGTCTGAAAGAGAGGTTGCTATGCAGAAGTAGCTCTAATTTCACCGCGGTGGATCTTCTGGCTCGTCCTGCGTCGGGGTGTCTGGTGAATGAGCCGCGCTGTCTTCTGGGAACTGTGTGTATCCCAGAAGGCAGCCGCCCATTGCCTTACTGCCTGTAAGGATGGAGGCGCCAGGACCGAACGATCGCCGTCAGGGGACGACTAGGACAGGTAAGTGTCCTTATTAAAAATCAGCAACTACAGTGTTAGTAGCTGCTGACTTAAATAACAAAATTGTGGGTGGAATCCCGCTTTAACCGCTTAAGACCCGAACCTTTATGCAGGTAAAGGACCTGGCCAGTTTTTGCGATTCGGCACTGCGTCGCTTTAACTGACAATTGCGCGGTCGTGCGACGCTGCTCTCAAACAAATTTGACGTCCTTTTTTTTCCCACAAATAGAGATTTCTTTTGGTGGTATTTGATCACCTCTGCCGTTTTTTGTTTTTTGTGCTATAAACAAATATAAAAAAAAAATGAATATTTTTTTACTTTTTGCTGTAATAAAACTCCCCCAAAAATATATAAAAACATTTTTTTTTCTCAGTTTAGGCCGATACGTATTCTTCTACATATTTTTCATAAGAAGATTCGCAATAAGCGTTTATTGATTGGTTTGCGCAAAAGTTATAGCGTCTACCAAATAGGTGATAGATTTATGGCATTTTTTTTTTATCTCACGAAACAAAACGACGTTTTTCAAACATCATTTTAAAAAACGACGTTGCCTACACACCATTGTTTTCTGAAAATGCTCTAGCAAAGCGCGGTTACGTAAGACACTTTCGACGGCACTCTGTTCCATTGAAGCTCCCGTCTCATAACTTGCTTCTGAGCATGCGCGGGTTTAAAAACGTCGTTTTAAACGTCGTTTTGCCCACACACCATCATTTTTTGTGAAACCAAAGACGACATTCTCAAAAAATTCAAGCATGTTCGAATATTTTTTTGGTAGTTTTTTTGAAGACATAAAACGACGTTTTGCCCACACACCATCATTTTAAATGACGTTTTTTAAAACGTCGTTTTATTTCATCACAAAAAACGACCGTGTGTACGCGGCATTAAACATAGGCAAGGATCAGAAGACGAAGAAGCTGCATACTCAGTAAATGATTCAGTCATCTGCTGAGGGTTTAATATCACCTAAAGGGGTTGTAAAGGTACCATTTTTTTTCTAAATAGCTTCCTTTCCCTTAGTGCAGTCCTCCTTCACTTACCTCATCCTTCCATTTTGCTTTTAAATGTCCTTATTTCTTCTGAGAAATCCTCACTTCCTGTTCTTCTGTCTGTAACTCCACACAGTAATGTGAGGCTTTCTCCCTGGTGTGGAGTGTCGTGCTCGCACCCTCCTTTGGAATACAGGAGAGTCAGCACGCTCTCAACGTTGCAGATAGAGAAAGGAGCTGTGTGTTAGTGGGTGTCCTGACTCTCCTGTAGTCCAAGGGAGGGGCAGGCACGACACTCCACACCAGGGAGAAAGCCTTGCATTACTGTGTGGAGTTAGACAGAAGAACAGGAAGTGAGGATTTCTCAGAAGAAATAAGGACATTTAAAAGCAAAATGGAAGGATGAGGTAAGTGAAGGAGGACTGCACTGAGGTAAAGGAAGCTATTTAGGAAAAATAAATTGTACCTTTACAACCCCTTTAAGCCACCAAGTACCCAAAGCCTCAGTTCTTGTGATTTGTCAGGCAGGGAATTCAGTTCCAAAAATTGACAATTCTTTTATTTATGGAAATACAGATCCGTATAATGATTGATGCCACGCAGCTCTGCGTTTATCGCCCCGGCTGCATATGCCGTCTACTCATTGATGATTAAGCACACCGGCAGACCTGTCTGATATAATGCATGTTCTTGCGCTGGCGGCCAACGGCACCGATCGGCTGGGGAGACCAGAGAGGACCGACGAGACAATGAGACCCTCCTGGCTCAATGAGCAGAGCTCAGGCTTGATGTGAGCGGAGGAGGGTGGGTGCAGCACATTGTGATATGGGGGGGGGGGGGGGGGGGGGGGGGGACAATGAGCCAGAGTCGGGAATTCTCACTTAAATGCATTCAGCAAGCTTCCTATTAGCAGATCAGCCTGGGTCTCTACCATTCCTGGAACCATTCCAGGGGGGGCCTGGGCAATACCAATGACGGCCATTATTGGTACTGGCGAGGAGAGGGGGGGGGGCTTTTATGCTGTCTGGATGGTGTTAAAAGTGATTTATCATCAGGATGCAAGGAAAAAAATCCTCATTGAATTAATGGTGATATTAACCCCTTGTGCTCCTTCCAAGAAGATATACAATAAATGGATAACCGCTGAGTGGATTCATTGCATGCACAAGATCTAAACAGGAAATACGCTGGGAGTTCACATTCTCACAAATCTTATTGACCACTTGTCCACCGGGCTCCTTCATGTAAAAATCAAAATTATTTTGCTAGAAAATTAATCAGAACCCCCAAACATTATATATATTTTTTTTAGCAGACACCTTAGGGAATAAAATGGCAGTCATTTTCAAATGCCTTTTTTTGGGGAAAAAAAAAACGGTTTTATGAATTAAAAAATAACAAAACAGTAAAGTTAGCCCAATTTTTTTGTATAATGTGAAAGATGAAGTTACGCCAAGTAAATGGATACCTAACATTGTCGCGCTTTAAAATTGCGCGCACTCGTGGAATGCCGCCAAACTTCGGTACTTAAAAATCTCCATAGGCGACGCTTTAACATTTTTTACAGGTTGCTATTTTCGAGATACAGAGGGGGTCTAGTGCTAGAATTGTTGCACACGCTCTAACGCACGTAACGATACCTCACATGTGGGGTTTTAACGGCATTTACATCTGTTGGCGGAACTTGTATGCGTGTTCGCTTCTGCGCGCGAGATAACGGGGACAGGGGCATTTTGGAAAAAAACAACATTTTTTTAATTTTATTTTTATTTTACTTAATTTTTTATTTTTACACTTTATCACTTTTATTCCTATTACAAGGAATGTAAACATCCCTTGTAATAGGAAATGTGTGTGACGGGTCCTCTTTATGGAGAGAGGCGGGGTCAACAAGACCCTCATATCTCTCCTCCAGGCTGGAAAGCATGAAATCGGTGAAAAAAAATCACTGATCACATGCCGACAGCCGCAATTGCGGCTTTGTTTACATCTGGGTACCGGGCGTGACGTCATAATGTTGCGCCCGGTCTTCCGACGGTCATAGAGATGACTGTGACCGCCTGGTCACCAGTCATCTCTATGGTTCTGCAGCGAGCTCCGGCCGATTCGCTCTCTGGGCCCCTGATGGCACAGGAGAGCCTGGAGAAGCACCGGATGGCGACGGGAGGGGGGGGGGGATGTCCCCTCCCGCTGCCTATAAGAACGATCAAGTGGCGGAATCCCTTTTTTGATCGTTCTTGTGGTGCACAGAATCGCCGGCTGAAGACGGCGATATTTGAATGATGCCTGTAGCTGCACCCATCATTCAGATATCTCCGCACAAAGTGGAGGACGTCATATGATGTCCTCTCGTGGACAAGCGGTTAAAGCAGGGATCCTCAAACTACGGCCCTCCAGCTGTTACAGAACTACAAATCCCATGAGGCATTGCAACACTCTGACATTCACAGACATGACTAGGCATGATGGGAATTGTAGTTCCTGAACACCTGGAGGGCCATAGTTTGAAGACCCCTGGGTTAAAGTGACGCTAAACAATATCCTTATTCTCCGAAAATAATCCATTCATATCCGCTGCTTAGAGCGGAATTCCGACATTTTTTTTTTTTTTTAAGTCAGCAGCTACAGCCAGGGATGGACTGGCCACTGTGACTACAGGGAGTTTCCCGGTGGGCCGATGGCTCAGTGGGCCGGCTTCAGTGACAGGGGACTGCCGCCCCCCTCTGCTCCTCTGTCTCTCCCTTCCCGCAGCACTCACCTCCTATCCCTCCCCACAGCGCTCACCTAGGAGGACCAGAGGAGCAGGGGGGGTGACAGAGGAGCATGGGGGAGGGGACAGACAGCTGACTCAACAGCTATGGCCTGGGAGTTTCTCACTTCTGCCTAAGGGGGGGCACCGAACTGATTCTTTGCCCCGGGTAAAATAATGTCTAGCTTCCCCACTGGTACTGTCTATAAGAGTACCAGTACCAGCCATTCTACTCTAATAAAGTAGAACAGCTAGTGGCTAGTGAAGGGAGAGAGGGGGCTTGGGTGGCGGGGGGGGGGGGGGGTGCAGGAGTTGTCCGGCCGCCATGGGAGAGACCTGTCTAAGTGGGCCAGTCTGGATGAAGTCCAGGGCCAAATTTTTGTCCCAGTCTAGCCCTGGCTACAGCTACTGCAGCTGTTGACTGTTAAATTAAGGACACTTACCTGTCCAGGGCGCCCAGGATGTCGGCATCCGAAGCCGATCTCCCCCTCGGCTCTCTGGTGCTGCCACCGCCATCTTTGGTAAGGGATTCAGGAAATGAAGCCTAACAGTTTTACTTCCTGGTTCCCTACTGCGCATGCGCGACTCGCGCTGTGCGATCCCACTGGTCCCTGCTGTCTTCTGGGTCCTGTGTGTCTCCCAGATGACAATGGGGGGGGGGGGGGCAGAGAAGGCGATGGAAACGGTGTAGATGCCCGCGATAGGGTGACCACATGTCCCGCATTGCCCGGGACAGTCCCGCATTTTGCAGGTCTGTCCCGGGCACCTTCATTCCAGGACAATACAGTGTCCCGGAATGAAACTGACACAGCTGCCCCCCGGGCCAATCTGATGCCCCCAAAAAAGGCCGCCACATCACCACTTTACTCACTGACAGTACTTGTCCTGGCCGGGGAATGCCTGGAATAGCACAATCCCCGCCCCCTGCTTGTAATTGGAGAAATCATAAATCCCGCCTCTTTTTGGAAAGGGGGGGTATCCCTGAATGGTAGTTTGGAAATGTGGTCACCCTAACCCGCGGGGGGGGCTCGGGTATCTGTTTGTGCCCGGAAGTGGGGGCAGAATAGTTGTATTAGACAGGTATCTGCTCCCCCCTGAAAGGTGACAAATGTGACACCGGAGGAGGGGGGGGGGGCTTCCGAAAAGCGCAAGTACCATTTTTGGGTGGAACTCCGCTTTAAAGCGTAACTTCTGTCATTTTTACATCTATTAAATCTTCTGTCATTGTTGTTTTAAAGAGAAAGTAAACCTTCTTGTCAAAAAAAAAATAAAAAAAATTAAAGCGACAACCTGCAAGACAAAGGCATAATGAGCTAGGATGCATACTAGCTCATTATGAATTACCTGAGATTGAAGCCCCCGCAGCAGCCCTCATTCGCCTTCTCAGACGCCGCCATGATACCCGGCGCTGTGACTGGCGATGACGTCACTCCCGCGCATGCGCGTGGGAGCCGCCACTAATGGCATGATGCCGTTAGTAGGGGCACGCTCAGTACGCCTGCACCCGATGTTTATGGTGCTGCATTTTTTTGCAAATATCTTCCTACACCGTGCAGGTTTGGGAGATTTTTGTTGCGCCTACAGGTAAGTCTTAATCTAGGCTTACCTGTAGGATAAAGTGGTTGTAAAGGGTTTACAATCACTTTAACCACTTTGGGATCAGCCGCCGCAGTTGTACTGCAGCAGGTTGGCTCCCCTGGCCGAATCAACGTAACTGTTACGACGGTTCGCCTCTTGACCACTAGAGGGCGCGCACCCATGCCACGCCGCCGGGCACCCGCAATCGCTCGTTACAGAGCGAGAACCGGGATCTGTGCATGTAAACACAAAGATTCCTGGTTCTCTCAGGGGAGAGGAGACAGATCGTGTGAAAGCAGAAAGCAATCTGGCGGTTTTTGAGGGGGAAAACTGGCGGCAATTGATGGGCAAAGTAGTGACAATTGATGGGCACAGTGGCGACAATTGATGGCACAGTGGCAACAATTGATGGGCACAGTGGTGACAATTGATGGCACAGTGGCTGCGTTTGATGGCACAGTGGCGACAATTGATGGGCACAGTGGCGACAATTGATGGCACAGTGGCTGCGTTTGATGGCACAGTGGCGACAATTGATGGCACAGTGGTGAGAATTGATGGCACAGTGGCGACAATTGCTGGGAACACTGGCGACAATTGATGGCACAGTGGCAACAATTGATGGGCACAGTGGTGACAATTGATGGCACAGTGGCTGCGTTTGATGGCACAGTGGCGACAATTGATGGCACAGTGGCGACAATTGATGGCACAGTGGCTGCGTTTGATGGCACAGTGGCGACAATTGATGGCACAGTGGTGAGAATTGATGGCACAGTGGCGACAATTGCTGGGAACACTGGCGACAATTGATGGCACAGTGGCAACAATTGATGGGCACAGTGGTGACAATTGATGGCACAGTGGCTGCGTTTGATGGCACAGTGGCGACAATTGATGGCACAGTGGTGAGAATTGATGGCACAGTGGCGACAATTGCTGGGAACACTGGCGACAATTGATGGGCACAGTGGCGACAATTGATGGCACAGTGGCTGCGTTTGATGGCACAGTGGCGACAATTGATGGCACAGTGGTGAGAATTGATGGCACAGTGGCGACAATTGCTGGGAACACTGGCGACAATTGATGGCACAGTGGCAACAATTGATGGGCACAGTGGTGACAATTGATGGCACAGTGGCTGCGTTTGATGGCACAGTGGCGACAATTGATGGCACAGTGGTGAGAATTGATGGCACAGTGGCGACAATTGCTGGGAACACTGGCGACAATTGATGGGCACAGTGGCGACAATTGCTGGGCACAGTGGCTGTGTTTGATGGCACAGTGGTGACAATTAATGGGACAGTGGTGACAATTAATGGCATGGCACAGTGGCGACAATTGCTGGGCACAGTGGCGACAATTGCTGGGCACAGTGGCGACAATTGCTGGGCACAGTGGCGACAATTGCTGGGCACAGTGGCGACAATTGATGGGCACAGTGGTGACAATTGCTGGGCACAGTGGCTGCGTTTGATGACACAGTGGTGACAATTAATGGCACAGTGGCGACAATTAATGGCATGGCAAAGTGGCGACAATTGCTGGGCACAGTGGCGACAATTGCTGGGTACAGTGGCGACAATTGCTGGGCACAGTGGCGACAATTGATGGGCACAGTGGCGACAATTGATGGGCACAGTGGCGACAATTGATGGGCACAGTAGCTGCGTTTGATGGGCACAGTGAGGCTGCAATTTATGTTTTGTTGTCAGAATTTCCGATCGTCTGTATGCGGCATTACAAGAAGTCAGATCACAGCGGCAAAAAAAAAAAAAAAGGAGTCTGGAGATTTGGGGGAGGCTGAGAGCAAGAGTTTAAGAAAAACTATTAGTGGTGCACTTCACAAATTTGCCCTTTATGGAAGAGTGACAAGAAGAAAGACATTGGTGAAAGAAAGTCATAAGAAGTTCCATCTGCATGAAGCCATGTGGGGGAGGGGACACAGCCATGTGGAAGAAGGTGCTCTGGTCAGATGAGAACAAAATAAAAAATTTGGCCTAAAAGCAAAACGCTATGTGTGGGGAAAACTAACACTGCACATCACCCTGAACACACCATCCCTACTGTGAAACATGGTGGTGGCAGCATCATGTTGTGGGGATGTTTTTCTTCAGCAGGGACAGGGAAGCTGATTAGAGTTGATGGGAAGACGGGTGGAGCCAAATATGATAATGATAAGAATAAAAATAATTAATATTAAATAAAATAATATGATAATAATACCATCAGCAAATAAAAAAATAAAAATAATAGTAATAATAATATGTTGTTTAATAAAACAAAATATGATAATAACCATAATCATCATAACAATTTTTTTTAAATATAATATGGTAATAATAAAAAAAATGCATAAAATATTAAAACATGAAGGTAATAATAATAGTGATGCCAAAAGCAAATACATAGAAAATATTACATAAGATATAATAATTATAATACGTAATGTTAAATAAAATTGGATTATAATCATTATATAAAAAAATAAGCAACATTTTTAAAATATGATGATAAGAGTAAAAATAAATAATATGAAATAAAATAATATGATAATAATAATAATACCATCAGCAAATAAATAAATACAAATATAATAGTAATAATAATTATACTTAGTTAAATAAAATAAAATATGATAATAACCATAGGCATCATAAAAACATTTTTTTTATTAAATAAATAAAATATGATAATGGTAATAATAAAAAAAAATATATTACATAAAGTATTAAAATATGATGGTAATAATAATATTTAATATTTTATATTTATACCTTACTCTTTGAGTTCATATATCTTGGTGCCTTTAAAGTCCACTAGGGGATCTCCCTTCTGTTTCTCGATTCATTAATTGGATGTGGCACTATTTCTTAGAGAAGACTACCGATAACATTTTTGTTGTAATAATAATAGTAATGCCAAAAACAAATAAATAGAATATATTACATGAGATATAATAATTATAATACTTTGTGTTGAATAAAATTGGATACTAATCATTATCCTCATAAAAAATAAGCAACACTTTTATTAAATATTAACATAAACTATGATAATGATAAGAATACAAACAATTAATATTAAATAAAATAATATGATACTAATACCATCAGCAAATAAATTAATAAAAATATTATAGTAATAATAATACTTAGTTAAATAAAATAAACTATGATAATAACCATAAGAATCATATATTTTTTAAATTAAATAATAAAATAAAATATAATAACCATAAGATTTTTAAAAAACATTTTTTTAAATAAAGTAATAAAATAAATATGATAATAACCATAAGAATTATATTTTTTTTAAATTAAATAATAAAATAAAATATAATAACCATAAGATTTATAAAAACATTTTTTTTCAAATTAAATAATAAAATAAAATATGATAATAACCATAAGAATCATAAAAAAAACTATTTTTTTAATTAAATAATAAAATAAAATATAATAACCATAAGATTTATAAAAACATTGTTTGAATAAAATAAAATATGATAATAACTATAAGAATCATAAAAAACTTTATTTTTTATTTTTTAGTATTATAATGGTAATAATAATAAAAAAGAATTACATAAAACATTAAAATGTGATGGTAATAATAACATTAATAATAATAATACCAAATACAAACAATTTCCTGAGGTATAATAATTAGAATATTACTATTATCATCATTAATAAATGATCAAATAAAGTTAATAATACAAATAATAATAATATTGTGTATAAAGTCTTCAGCACCCTGGACAGCTCCTCCAGCAGTAAAGATGGCCGCTGACGTCACCGCTCCTGACTCAGCCGCCGCCTCTGCGCCTGCGCGGATGGGGATCGTACCACCTGTCCCCCGTAGTAGAGGGGGGTTGGAAGATGGGGTGGAGCGGACCATTCGGGTCGCCGGGAGCCATGTTGGTGTTGAATGAAGGGAGGGTGATGGAGAGGATGCTGCGCCCGGAGAGTCCGCCTGTGAGCGCCGAATAGATGGTCGCAGCCGCGGCCGGGAGAACGTCAGGAGGAGCGGGGGAGGGCCGTGCCCAGTGAGGGGGGCAGCGCCGTTGCCAGCAGACAAGGAGGGGAAGACTATGGCTGCTCAGCTGCCGGGGACCAGCCTGCCTCGCCGCTGCCTCCTCCCGCTGCTCGTCCTCCTCAGCATCCCTTTGTTCACTTCCAGCCGGGGGAAGGATGCAGGCAGCCGGCAGCGCACTGATCACCGTCCCCCGGCCCTTGCTCCCTACCTGTGCATTGTGTATGAGGGGGCTTCCCTTCCAAGGCTGCAGGGGGCTCAGGAAGACCACCATCCCCAGGCCAGGGGCCACCACAGCCAGTACGGGGCCCCCTGGCACCTCAGCCTGTGCCGGAGACCGATGACCCAACGCCGGACCTCGGCGGACGACCCCGGGCCGACCCGACGAGCGTCCGGTGACTCCTCCAGAACCGGGGGCCAGCCCGAAGAGCCACCGGGGGGCCAGTACGGGGCCCCCTGCCACCTCAGCCTGTGCCGGAGACCTATGACCCAACGATGGCCCTCAGCAGAGATCCCTGGACTGACCCAGCGGGCACCCGGTGCCTCCTACAGAACCAAGGGCCACCCTGAAGGGTCACCGAGGGGCCACAACGAAGGAGGAGCCCCCTTCCGCTGTTGGATTACAAAACCTCACGGTCCCGCCATTGTAGGACCCCAATGCCTTAAGATTCACAGCCAAGACCTTGTTATCCTGCAATACTGCCAGCCAACGCGGGAACCCAGCGGCCCGCCGAGCAATAGGACCACGTCCAAGGTGGGTTCTCTGCCAACCAACGGGACTGACGGCGCTCCCAGACTCAACAGCAGTGGCCTTTCCATGGTGGACCACCAACTCGTCTTCCTCCGCCATGTCCACCGGATTGGGAGCGCCGGTTCTTCTATGGACGGACAGGTCGCCCTCGGGGGGCCCCTAGCCGGCCAAAGGCGCCCGTGCGTCCTGCTGGCTTTATGGCCCAGGGACTGTAACCACACGGGAGCGGGAGGGATCTTCCCGGAGGCATGGCACCCTTCGCACTTGAACCTTGGGATTTGCAAACTCAACTGCCGGGACGGCGCCGAGACCTGTGCCAAGGACACAGGCAGGTTCTGGTGCTGCAAGCTGACCCGGGGTCTGGGCAAAGGAGAGGAGCCTACGGAGGAGGGCACGTGGAGGGGAGAGGAGATTTCAGCACCAGACCGACGGACAGCTCCCGCTGCTGCTGCTGCTTCTTCTCCTCCTCGGCAGCCCGCCCAGACCCCCCCAGCCCCTCCGCTTTCCCTTAAAGGACCCTGCTCTCGAAATCTCTCCTTCAACTCAACCAAAGGTTGCCTGAAAACGATTCTCTCAGCCTCCGCTCTGGAGGAGCTCAAAGCTATTGATCTTCATACCAAGGGAGCGTTAGCACGTAGCAAAGCCATGCAGCTGAACCCGCAGCCTCTCGCTCATAGATCACCCAGGCAGGGGGGCGGTGGGAGGGGTAGGGCATCCCTTCCATTAATAAGGACACGCAGGGCAGCCAACCGGCATCCCCACTTCCCCCAATATAATCATCAGGTTCAGGTGGCTGAAAATCAGCCCCCGGGGACCCCGGTGATAACCATGACAGCGCAAGACCCTGATACCGGGGAAGCGGGGAGGGTTGTGTACACCATGGACGCCCTGATGAATAGCAAGTCTTTAGAGCTGTTCAGTATAGACTCAGTGACGGGTTTGATCTCCACCACGGAGATTCTAGACCGGGAGAGCATGGACCTGCACTACTTCAGGGTCACCGGCTACGACCACGGGAGCCCGCGGCTGTCCGCCACCACCATGGTGTCCGTGACGGTCAGCGATAAAAACGACCACAGCCCCATGTTCGAGCAGGCCGAGTACAGGGAGAGCATCAGGGAGAACGTAGAGGAAGGGTACCCCATCTTGCAGCTGAGGGCCACAGACATCGACTCGCAGGCCAACGCCAACATCAAGTACCGCTTCGTCAACGAACAAGCGGCTCACTCGGTTTTCGAAATCGACGCCAGGTCGGGTTTGATCACCACCAGTGGGCTGGTAGACAGGGAGAAAAGGGAGAGGTACTCTTTGATAGTGGAGGCCAGCGATCAAGGGCAGGACCCGGGGCCGAGGTCCTCCACTGTCAAAGTTGAGGTCACCGTCCTCGACGAGAACGATAACGTGCCGCAGTTCAGCGAAAAGCGCTACATAGTGCAGGTGAGGGAAGACATCAGGCCCCACACTGAGATTATAAGGGTGACCGCCACCGACTTCGATAAGGACAGCAATGCGGTGGTCCATTACAACATCATTAGTGGTAACAGCAGAGGACAGTTCTCCATCGATAGCCTAAACGGCGCCATACAGGTCGTAACCCCGTTGGACTTTGAAACGGAGAGGGAGTATACGCTCAGAATCCGCGCCCAAGACGCGGGACGCCCTCCGCTTTCAAACAACACCGGTATGCTAAGTGTTCAGGTGGTAGACATTAATGACCACGCCCCCATGTTTGTTAGCACCCCCTTTCAAGTCAGTGTGCTAGAAAACGTTCCTTTGGGTCACTCTGTTATTCACATTCAAGCCGTGGATGCGGATTACGGGGAAAACGCTCGCATGGAATATAAATTGACCGGCGTGCTACCCGCTACGCCGTTTGTAATCAACAGCGCCACCGGTTGGATCACCGTAAGTGGCCCCCTAGACAGAGAGACTGTAGAACATTATCAGTTTGGAGTAGAAGCTCGAGATCACGGGAACCCACCGCTGTCCGCGTCCGCAAGCGTCACCATCACCATCCTGGATGTGAACGATAACCGGCCAGAGTTCACCCAAAGGGAATATTTTATACGTTTAAACGAGGACGCCAGCGTGGGGACCAGCGTGCTTAGCGTAACCGCCATAGACCGGGACATAAACAGCCCTATCACCTATCAGATCACCGGAGGCAACACCCGCAACCGCTTCGCAATTAGCACCCAGAGCGGGTCGGGGTTAATCACTTTATCGCTGCCGCTTGATTACAAACAGGAAAGGCGCTACGTCCTGACGGTGACCGCCTCCGATCGCATCCTTCACGACAACTGCTACGTCCACGTTAACATCACCGACGCCAACACCAACCGGCCGGTCTTTCAAAGTGCGCACTACCCTGTCGATATTAACGAGGACCGGCCTGTCGGGAGCACCGTGGTGATCATTAGCGCCACGGACGATGACGTCGGAGAGAACGCGAGGATCTCCTACTCCTTGGAAGACCACATCCCCCAGTTCCGAATTAACCCCGATAGCGGAGTTATCACGCTCAACGCCCAACTGGACTACGAGGACCAAATGACTTACACGCTGGCTGTTATTGCAAAGGACAATGGAATCCCCCAAAAATCCGACACCGCCTACGTGGAGATTATGGTGAATGACGTCAACGATAACGCACCCCAGTTTCTAAACTCGCAGTATCATGGGATAGTCTCGGAGGATGCTCCTCCTTTTACAAGCGTCCTACAAATCTCTGCCACCGACCGCGATTCCCACGCCAATGGCAGGGTCCAATACACATTTCAAAATGGCGAAGACGGAGACGGGGACTTTACAATAGAACCGACCTCGGGTATCATCCGCACTGTACGCAAGTTGGACAGGGAAAGTGTCCCCTTCTATGAGCTGACGGCTTACGCTGTGGACAGGGGCATCCCCCCGCAGAGAAGCCCAGTCCGCATCCAAGTCGCCATTCAGGACGTCAACGACAACGCCCCAGTTTTTCCAGCCGACGAATTTGAGGTCTACGTAAAGGAAAACAGCATTGTCGGCTCGGTGGTCGGCCGCATCAAAGCCACCGACCCGGACGAAGGCCCAAACGCCCAGATAATGTATCAGATCGTCGAGGGCAACATTCCCGAAATTTTCCAAATGGATTTCTTCTCCGGGGAGCTGACCGCCCTCATCGACCTGGACTATGAAACCAAGTCGGAGTACGTGATCGTGGTACAGGCCACCTCGGCCCCTCTGGTCAGCAGGGCTACCGTTCACATTAAGCTGATCGATCAAAACGACAACACCCCCGTCCTGAAGAACTTTCAGATCCTCTTCAACAATTACATCTCCAACAGCTCCAACACTTTCCCCTCCGGTGCCATTGGGAAAATCCCGGCCTACGACCCCGACGTGTCAGACAGACTCTACTACACCTTCGAGCGTGGGAACGAGCTAAATTTGTTGATCGTCAATCACTCAAGCGGGGAGTTACGGCTTAGCCGCAAGCTAGACAACAACCGTCCTCTGATGGCATCGATGCTGGTCACCGTCTCAGGTAAAGTGTTGACTTTTCTCTTTATTTCTATGTCGTGCAAACCCATCGTCTGTAGATTGGAGCTTCCTAGGCACTTCTTGGTGGGACTTTTTACAGAAGATCTCTTGGGGCAAATGTTTTATAAACCAGCAGAGTCCATCAAGTCCATAGATTGGGTTTGATGGACTTTTTTCAATCTCACCGCCTATGTAACTAATGTGTTTGAGTTTAAAAACCAGTACAGTAAAACCTTGGTTTGAGAGTAACTTGGTTTGAGAGCGTTTTGCAAGATGAGCAAAATGTTTTAATAAATATTGCCTTAATATATACAAGCGATGTCTTGATATAAGAGTAGCGTCATGTCACAACTGAGTATAAAAAAGAAGAGGGGAGCCTCTAAGGCGGCGTACACGCGACAGAGAAACTCGTCGGGCGAAACGCATCGTTTTCCCCGTCGAGTTCCTAGTTCGGCAGTCAAAAAACTCGTCAAGCCAAATATTCCCATCGCCCAACGAGGAAATAGAGAACATGCTCTCTCTTTGGCTCGACGGGTTTCTCGGCGAAAAGTGTACACACCACCGGTTTTCTCTGCAGAATACGTCTCCCATCGAGTTTCTTGCTGAATTCTGCCGAGGAAACCGGTCGTGTCTACGCCGCCTAAGTGTAGCCATATGGTTACATTTAACCACTTAAGACCCGGACCAAAATGCAGGTAAAGGACCTGGCCAGTTTTTGGTATTCGGCACTGCGTCGCTTTAACAGACAATTGCGCGGTCGTGCGGCGTGGCTCCCAAACAAAATTGGCGTCCTTTTTTCCCCACAAATAGAGCTTTCTTTTGGTGGTATTTGATCACCTCTGCGGTTTTTATTTTATTTATTTTAAAAGGGTTTTTATTTATTTTGCGCTATAAACTAAAAATAGAGGCGACATATTTTATATTCTCAATAAAGTTTATATTGGTTTCATATATTTATATATACTTTTTGCTGTAATAAATATCCCCCAAAAATATATAATTTTTTTTTTTAATCCTCAGTTTATGGCGATACGCATTCTTCTACCTATTTTTGGTAAAAAAAAAACGCAATAAGCGTTTTATCGGTTGTTTTGCGCAAAATGTATAGCTTTTACAAAATAGGGGATAGTTTTATTGCATTTTTTTTTTTTTTTACTACCAACGGCGGCGATTAGCGTTTTTTTTCATGACTGCGACATTATGGCGGACACTTCGGACAATTTTCACACATTTTTGGGACCATTGTCGTTTTCACAGCAAAAAATGCATTTAAAATGCACTGTTTATTGTGAAACTGACAGTGCAGTTTGGGAGTTAACCACAAGGGGGGCGCTGAAGGGGTTATGTGTTCCCTAATGTGTGTTTACAACTGTAGGGGGGTGTGGCTGTAGGTGTGACATCATCGATTGTGTATCCCTATAAAAGGGATCACACGATCGATGACGCTGCCACAGTGAAGAACGGGGATGCCGTGTTTACACACGGCTCTCCCCGTTCTTCAGCTCCGGGACAGATCGCGGGACTCCAGCGGCGATCGGGTCCGCGAGTCCCGTGGTCCCGGAGCTTCGGACTGGGTCACGGGAGCGCGCCCGGGACCCACGGCTGGTTACTAGCACAGCACGTACCTGTACGTGCAAGTGCTCAGCCGTGCCATTCTGCCGACGTATATGTGCAGGAGGCGGTCCTTTAAGTGGTTAATATAAGAGTAGCGTCATGTCACAACTGAGTATAAAAGAGAAGAGAGGAGCCTCGAAGTGTAGCAATATGGTTACATTTATTGAAGGTACAACATGTACCATCTTATTGCAACACTTAGGCCGCGTACACACGATCGGTCATAACCGATGAAACCGGACTGAAGGACCGTTTCATCGGTCCAAACCGATCGTATGTGGGCCCCATCGGTCAGTTATCCTTCGGTCAAAAAAAAAAGAGAACTTGCTTTAAAATTTGACCGATGGACGCCTGACCGATGGGTCAAAACCGATCGTCGTTAGGATGCAAAAGCATCGGTTAAAAACCCGCGCATGCTCAGAATCAAGTCGACGCATGCTTGGAAGCATTGAACTTCGTTTTTTTTCAGCACGTCGTTGTGTTAAAACACGTAAACGTCACCGCGTTCTGACACGATCGTTTTTTTAACCAATGGTGTGTAGGCACATCAGACCATCAGTCAGCTTCGGACCGTTCTCATCGGATGGACTGATCGTGTGTACGCGGCCTGAGAGGCGCCTCTCTTCTCTTTTATACTCTGTAAAAAAATAATGCTTTGATATACAAGTGCTTTGGATTACAAGCATGTTTCTGGAACGCATTATCCTCGCAATCCGAGGATTTACTGTACCGTCCATCAAGTCCATAGATTGGGTTTGATGTCTTTTTTCAACCTCACCTACTATGTAACAAATGTTTCCGGTAATGTTTATAAGAATCACATTTGGTAAATTTTTGGATAAGTGAAAATGATGAAAGGCGACTTCTGGTTGGTTGCCGTGGGTTACTGCGCTTAGCTTGATAAATTGAAGCTCACCTTGGTTTACAAAGGGTCAGGCCAGCCTGATTGCTGTTTGACCATTTCTGGTATTTCTCAGGATGTTTATTGGTGAAATCTCTATACAGTAAAACCTTGGTTTGAGAGTGACTTGGTTTGAGAGCGTTCTGCAAGACAAGCAAAATTGTTTTAATAAATGTTGACTTGATATACAAGCGATTGTCTTGATATAAGAGTAGCGTCATGTCACAACTGTGTATAAGGCCGCGTACACACGAGGAGACATGTCCGCTCAAACATGTCCGACGGACCGTTTCCAGCGGACATGTCTCCTCGGATTTTGGTATATACACCATCGGATGAAAATCCCCTCGAGCTGAGGACGCGGTGACGTGGCGGTGACGTTGACGCCGCCACGTCACCACTCCAGGAAGTAAAATACTTCCACGCATGCGTCAAATCCATTTGGGAGATTCTGTCCGCTGGTTAGGCGTACTAACCAGCGGACATATCCGACAGACAGGTTTCCAGCGGACAAATTTCAAAGCATGCTAGGTCGTACACACGATCAGATTTGTCCGCTGAAACTGGTCGGCGGACATATCCGATCGTGTGTACGCGGCCTTAAAGAGAAGAGAGGAGCCTCTAAGTGTAGCAATACGGTTACATTTAATAAAGGTACAACATTTAGCAACTTATTGCTACACTTAGAGGCACCTCTTTCGCACTGATGGCGTATTGCAGGCGCTATAGCTTTAAAAATCCGCCCTAAAACAGGCGCACCATTGTCTCAAGTGTGAGCATTACGCTAGCAGGACCGTAAAAAAAAAAGTCCTGCTAGCCGCATCTTTGGAGCGGTGTGTTTACCGCTCCTCCACCGCTATACCGCTCGCAATGCGCTGCTGCTAGTGGGCGAAATGCGCCCCATAGCGTCGGCGGTAAAAGTAGCAGAGTTTTACCGCCGACGCTCAGTGTAAAAGGGCTCTTAAAGCGGAGTTCCACACAAAAATGGAACCTCCGCTTTTCGGAACCCTCCCCCCCCCCCCTCTGGTGTCACATTTGGCACCTTTCAGAGGGAGGGGGGTGCAGATACCCACTTACGCCACTACCCCCCCCCCCCCCCAGAAGATTGCGGGGACCAGTGAGGACGCGCAACGCGACTCGCACAGTAGGGAACCAGGAAGTGAAGCCGCAACGCTTCGCTTCCTGAATCCCTCACCGAGGATGGCGGCGGGGAGAGACGAGCGATTGGTCGGCACCGACTGCCGACATCGCTGGACTCCTGGGCAGGTAAGTGTCCATTTATTTAAAGTCAGCAGCTGCAGTATTTGTAGCTGCTGGCTTTTAATAATATATTATTTTTTTTTGGCGGACCCCCGCTTTAATAAAGGTATAACATTTAGAAACTCACATGGTTGATGAATAAAAGAGGCTCATCTAAGTATGCAGGGATCCGGGGTAAAGCTGTCCATATAGACCAGTGATGGAGAACTTTGGCACCCCAGATGTTTTGGAACTACATTTCCCATGATGCTCATGCACTCTCTAGTGGAGCATCATGGGAAATGTAGTTCCAAAACATCTGAGGTGCCAAGTTTCGCCATCACTGACCATTCTCCTCCCCGCATTGATGTCGTCCCTTCCACGAGCGGTTCAAGCCTCGGTTTCAGATCGCTCGCCTGCAGGGTAGTCTTCCCGGTCACGATTGCAGACTGACAGCGGTGAGAGCCGGCGGTGAGGGGAACGGTCTATGTTCAGGGGTCCTCCAAACTATGGCCCTCCAGTTGTTCAGGCCATCATCTAGTCATGTCTGTGAATGTCAGGCCGTTCAGGGCTGGAAGCTGCATTCCAGCGAGGACGTGTGTAAGCTTCCATCGGGAATCGAGCAGAAATGCTCTCTATTTGCTATGGCTGGTTGCCATTCGATGTCGATTTGTCGACGGGCGGAACGAAGGTTCTCTGCCGTGTGTACACGGCCTCAGAGTTTTGCAATGCCTCATGGGATGTGTAGTTCTGCAACACCTGGAGGGCCGTAGTTTGAGGATCCTTGGTCTATGTGGATCGCTTTACCCTGGATGACTGCATACTTAGATGTGCCTCTTTTAATCATCAACCATGCGAGTTGCTAAATATTGTACCTTCATTATATGTAACCACATTGCTACACTTAGAGGCGCCTCTCTTCTCTTTTATACCCCTGGAGCTCCTGCTGGATTTTGTTTCTAATTCCCTTGGGAGGCTTCCATTTGTGGATGGACATTTTGTGGTTGTCACATTGCTATAATCTTTTTATGTGGACTATAAACTGAGGGATTTCTGAATAAATAGTTGTGGAACGAATCATCCGAGTTTCCATTATTTCTTATTGGAAAATTTGCTTTGATATACAAGTGCTTTGAATTACAAGCATGTTTCTGGAACGAATTACGTGCGCAATCCAAGGTTTCACTGTATTAGGTTCTGGGTTTGCTGAGGCAATTATGAGGGTCTCCCACCATTCCTGCTGAATACACACAGAAAGGTTGGTGGGAACACCTAAAACTCCCAGGTAGACGGGAAGAGAGATGGGAATTTATAGCAGGGAGATCTTGCAGTATCCAGGATGTTAACGCAGGTCATAGAGCAGTGATGGCGAACCTTGGCACCCCAGATGTTTTGGAACTACATTTCCCATGATGCTCAACCACACTGTAGAGTGCATGAGCATCATGGGAAATGTAGTTCCAAAACATCTGGGGTGCCGAGGTTCGCCATCACTGTCATAGACAGATTGAATCTCAGCCAGTTCAGCAGGGACCAGCGGAAAATTGGAATCATGTATGGGCAGGCTGATTGTACCCAAGTTGATCGATTATTGCAGTTGCAATAGTCACCGTTTTGGTTGATTTACTAAAACTGGAGAGTGCAAAATCCGGTGCCGCTGTGCATGGTAGCCAATCCGCTTCCAACTTCAGCTTGGTCAATTAGCCACTTCGATACCGCACGCCGTCATTTGACTTCCACAAAGGGGATCTCCCATCCTGGGTGGACGTCATATGACGTCCTGTACTTTGTGCGGTGATATCTGAATGATGGGGCACCTAGAGGACTCATTCAGATATCATTGTGTTCCGGCGGCGATCCTGCGCACCATAAGAACGATCATAGCGGCAGTTCCGCCAATTGATCGTTCTTATAGGCGGCAGGAGGGGACATCCCCCCCCCCCCTCACCTGCCGCCATCCGGTGCTTCTCCGGGCTCTCCCGTGCCATCGGGGGCCCGGAGAAAGGATCGCCCTGCGCCGGATAGGAAGCATAGAGATGACTGGTGACCAGATGGTCACCAGTCATTTCTATGACCGTCAGAGGCCCGGGCGAGATGGGATGACGTCATGCCCGGGTACCCGGAAGTAAACAAAGCCGCAATTGCGGGTAGTAAGCATGAGGTCGGTGATTTTTTTTTTTCACAATCTCATGCTTTCCAGCCTGGAGGAGAGATGTGAGGTCTTATTGACCCCGCCTCTCCCTTAAAGAGGACCTGTCACACACATTTCCTATTACACGGGATGTTTACATTCCTTGTAATAGGAATAAAAGTGATCAAAAATAAATAAATAAAAATAAATAAATAAGTAAAATAAAAGATAAAAAAATTAAAACGCCCCTGTCCCCGGTAGCTCACGCTCAGAAGCGAACGCAAACGTAAGTCCCGCCCACGTATGTAATCGTCATTCAAACCACACATGTGAGGTGTCGCCGCGTGCGTTCGAGCGCGTGCAACAATTGTATCACTAGACCTCCTCTGTAACTCTAAACTGGTAACCTGTCAATTTTTTCAAAGCGTCGCCTATGGAGATTTTTAAGTAACCGAAGTTTGGCGCCATTCCATGAGTGTGCGCAATTTTAAAGCGTGACATGTTAGGTATCTATTTATTCGGCGTAACTTCATCTTTCATATTTTACCGAAAAATCGGGCAACTTTACTGTTTTCTTATTCTTTCAATTCATGAAACCATTTTTCCCCCAAAAAAAGGCGTTTGAAAAATGATTGCGCAAATACCGTGCAAGATAAAAAGTTGCAATGACCGTCGTTTTATTCCCTAGGGTGTCTGCTAAAAAAAAAACATATGTCATGTTTGGGGGTTCTGAGTAATTTTCTAGCAAAAGAATGATGATTTGTACATGTAGGAGAGAAGTGCCAGAATAGGCCCGGGAAGGAGGTGGGAATAAAATGCCGGTATTGAAGGGGTTAAGCTTTGACAAAAAAAAAAACCTGGAAGCTGATTGGTTTCTATGCAGAGCTGCACCAGATTTAGCACTCAACTTTAGTAAACCAACCCCTGTATATTCTCCCAGCTGGGATTTCTTGTGCCCCATCAGTGGTGTCATTGGAAGGACTTTTTCCCCATTGTTGTTAGTGGATAAAATAGTGCCCCATAGGCCATATAAAGACAACCAGAGGGCCACATCTGATGAACATTGTACTTACAGGGGGTCCATCTATTCTGTTATTTAGACCAGGGGGTCTCCAAACTTTCTAAGCATGGGGTCAGTTTCCTGTCCTTCAGTGGGGGGGGGGGGGGCGGACTGTGGCCATCAGGAGTTTAATAAGGTCCAGACATTAGCGGGGGGAAAAATAATGCTCCGTCATTGGAAATAATTGTGCCCCATCATTGGTGTCATTAGAAGGAATTGTGCCCCATCATTGGTGTCGTTAGAAGGAATTGTGCCCCATCATTGGTGTCGTTGGAAGGAATTGTGCCCCAGTGGTGTCACTTGTGCCCCATTGGTGTCATTGGAAGGTTGGAGTGGTGTCAGGAATTGTGCCCCATCATTGTTGTTAGTGGTGTAAAGACAACCAGAGGGCCACATTGGAAGGACTTGTGCCCCATCAGTGGTGTCATTGGAAGCGGGGGGATGCTCCGTCATTGGAAATAATTGTGCCCCATCATTGGTGTCATTAGAAGGAATTGTGCCCCATCATTGGTGTCATTAGAAGGAATTGTGCCCCATCAGTGGTGTCATTGGAAGGACTTGTGCCCCATCAGTGGTGTCATTGGAAGGACTTGTGCCCCATCAGTGGTGTCATTGGAAGGAATTGTGCCCCATCAGTGGTGTCATTGGAAGGACTTGTGCCCCATCAGTGGTGTCATTGGAAGGAATTGTGCCCCATCAGTGGTGTCATTGGAAGGGCAAAAAATAAAAACCGCAGAGGTGATCAAATACCACCAGAAGAAAGCTCTATTTGTGGGGAAAAAAAGACGACAATTTTATTTGGGAGGCACGTCGCACGGCCGCGCAATTGTCAGTTATAGTGACGCAGTGCCGAATCGCAAAAATGGGCCTGGTCCTTTACCTGCATAATGACTCAGGGTTTTAAGTGGTTAAAGGGGTTGGAAACCCTCCTGTTTTCTCACCTTAATGCAGCCTATGCAAGGTGAGAAAACATCTGACAATTACCGCCCCCCTAGCCCACCCCCGTTTTACTTACCTGAGCCCTTGAATGTCCCACGCTGAGGACGCGCTGGATCTTTGCCCAGGGTTCTCAGCTCTTGATTGGATAGATTGATAGCAGTGCAACCATTGGCTCCCGCTGCTGTCAATCAAATCTAATGATGTGGGGGGCGGGGAGTCCTGCATTCGGCCGCTATGGACGCCGAATGCTGGACTCGGGAGCGCACCCGCAAGGTAACCCCCTTGGGAGAGTGCTTCTCCTAGGGGGTTAGCTGATGCGGGGAGGAGCCGAGAGAGCCGCCGGGGGATCCCAGAAGAGGAGGATCGGGCCACTCTGTGCAAAACGAGCTGCACAGTGGAGGTAAGTATAATATGTTTGTTATTTAAAAAAATCAAACCTTTTAGTGTTCTTTTAACCACTTCCATACCGGGGGGCACTTACACACCTTCCTGCCCAGGCCAATTTTCAGCTTTCAGCACTGTCGCACTTTGAATGACAATTGCGCGGTTATGCTACACGACCCAAACAAAATCGGCGTCCTTTTTTTCCCACAAATAGAGCTTTCTTTTGGTGGTATTTGATCACCTCTGCGGTTTTTATTTTTTGCGCAAAAACAAATATAAAAAGACTGAAAATTTTGAAAAAAATAAAGTTTTTATTTAATTCTATTATTTATTTTTTTGTAAATCAGTAAGTTTTCTTCTTCAATTATGGGCACTGATATGGCTGCTCTGATGGGCACCAATGAGGTGGTGTCAGGAGAGCTGCTGATCGTCTCTCCTCTACTCGCGTCTTTCAGATGCGAGTGAGAAAGAGCCGATCAACAGCTCTTCCTGTTTACGTCGTGATCAAACGTGATTGGACGCAAATGGAAGGACGAAGACTGGACAGCCGCACTCCAAAATTACTTAAAGCGGAGTTTCACCCTAAATATAAGATCTCCCATGCGCTTCAGCATACTGGCGTCAGCGCCAGTATGCTGGGTTTTTTTTTTTTTTATAGCACACTTACTGTTTTATCGTAGAAATCCTTTTCTGTCCCCCGCGGTGGACGGCGCCAGTACAGCGCGTCACATCTTCCTAAGATACCCGATATGGACTCGGGTATTTCCGGCGCTATGCGGCGCCTGCGCACAGACCTAGGAGCTGACTGCGCAGGCGCCGTATTTCTCCGAGTCCTATTTCGGAGAAATACGGCGCCTGCGCAGTCAGCTCCTAGGTCTGTGCGCATCCGCGGGGGGCGCCGCATAGCGCCGGAAATACCCGAGTCCATATCGGGTATCTTAGGAAGATGTGACGCGCTGTACTGGCGCCGTCCACCACGGGGGACAGAAAAGGATTTCTACGATAAAACAGCTCTTCTGTAAGTGTGCTATAAAAAAAAAAAAAACCCAGCATACTGGCGCTGACGCCAGTATGCTGAAGCGCATGGGAGATCTTATATTTAGGGTGAAATACCGCTTTAAAATAAGTTGTCTTTTATTTTCAACTGTACACACAGTCACTGCAACCCACAAAATACAGTATGGCCGACGCGTTTCGCACTTACAGTCAGTGCTTAGTCATGGCTAAAAAAGGTTCACACTAAAATGACATATATACACAAACACATGATCACATGGAAAAATATCCGCCTATGGCAGTAAAAAGTTAATTAAGTAATCAAACACAAAATCAAACCAGCTGAAGGGGGTGGGGCCTCCCTCAGAATAAATGCTTTCAAATGAGAAACATATAAACACATGTAATATATATAGGAACACCTGTATAATCCAAATACCCCTATAACAACTTGATTAAAACCACAATCCACATGTCTAAGGTTTACAAGCATATACTAGACAGGTATAATGCACCACTCTTCACTTTGCCAGGTGTTTCAATGTGACACCCAACCAGCGCTTGTATGATTAGAACCATAATAACTATGCTGAGAGGGCCGGTGGATTGATCTAAACTGTGTGTAAACATAGACAGACTGTAGCAATAGACCGACTAAGAAGTGAAAAATTAATAATATTAATTAACCACTTAAGACCCGGACCAATACGCTGGTAAATGACCCAAGGTGTTTTTGCGATTCGGCACTGCGTCGCTTTAACAGACAATTGCGCGGTCGTGCGACGTGGCTCCCAAACAAAATTTGCGTCCTTTTCTTCCCACAAATAGAGCTTTCTTTTGGTGGTATTTGATCACCTCTGCGATTTTTATTTTTTGCGCTATATACAAAAATAGAGCGACATTTTTGAAAAAAAAACACTATTTTTTACTTTTTGTTAAAAAAAAAATCAAATAAACTAAATTTTAGTCAAACATTTAGGCCAAAATTTATTTAGCCACATGTCTTTAGTAAAAAAAAAAAATCGCAATAAAAAAAAATAGCTACCTAGCGGGAACAGCGACACTAATACAGCGATCAGAAAAATGATCGCTTAGTGACGCTGGCAATAGGGAGTGAAAGGGTTAACTAGGGCGGTGATCAGGGGGTTAAAACTTTATTAGGGGGGGTGGGGGGGCTATCCTGAACCTAACACTAACTGTTTTTTACACTGCCTGTCACACTGACACTAAATGCAGTGATTAAATCACTGCATTCAGTGACACTGTGACAGGGGGGTGGGGGGGGGGCGATCACAAGGGGTTAATATGCCTATGTGAGTGTGTGTCAGTGTTGTGTTGGTGCACACTTACTTGTGATGTCTTCTCTCATCAGCAGCGCTGGGAAACAGCGCTGCGATGAGAGAATACATCATTTCCTCCTTCCTGTGTAAACACAGGAGGAGGAAGTGACAGGCTGGGAGCGCGCTCCCATTGGCTGGGAGCGATCGCGGGGGGGGCGGATATCACGGACATCCGCCCGCAGATCCCGGATCGCTCCCAGAGGTAGGGGGACCCCCGCACGCCGCGGAGGGGGTCCCGATGGGACCCCCGAACCGCACTCAGGCGGGGACGTAAATTTACGCCCTTGTGCCTGTACGTGCCATTCTGTGGCCGTTTATGTGCGTGCGGGGGTCCTTAAGTGGTTAAAGATACTAAGTGATGTTGTCCTTGCAAAATGTGTCAAAAAGTGTCCATAGTGGCTGCGTGAAAGGGTTAAACCTTAAGCTTCTAGGTGTAATGTGTTGCAAAAATTAAAAAAAATAAAAAATAAATAAAAAAGGGATCTAGTGTAAAAGTCTGTGGTCTAATGCCATAATATACGGTCCTTTTCACTATGTTAAAAAAAGATTTGTGAAAACTATGACCGTATGGCTAGGTCACTAAAGGTATTCGCAAATGTGACCATGGTGCAAATATTAGTGATAGATCCGTGATCAAATATATAATGATCTAGTGTAAAAGTCTGTGATCTAGTGCCATAATAAATGGTCATTCTCACTATCTTAAGAAATGGCAATGCTATAACCGGTCAGTTTCTGACTATAGTACAAATATTAGTGATAGACCCATCATACAGATGCATGATGATCTAGTATAAAAGTCTGTGATCAAAAAAAAAATACATGTGTGACCATGGTGCAAATATTGGTGATAGATTCGTGATCAAATGTGTAATGATCTAGTGTAAAAGTCTGTGATCTAGTGCCATGATAAATGGTCATTCTCACTATCTTAGAAAATGGCAGTACTATAACCGGTCAGTTTCTGACCATAGTACAAATATTAGTGATAGATCCATCATACAGATGCATGATGATCTGGTATGAAAGTCTGTGATCATGGTGCAAATATTAGTGATAGATCTGTCATGCGAATGTATGATGATCTAGTGTAAAAGTCTGTGGTCTAGTGCCATAATGAACGGTCATTTTCACCATGTTAAAGGGGTGTTCCACCCAAAAAAACGACCTTAGCTTACTCCACTCCTCACCCCCATACATGCCACATTTGGCATGTAATTTTTTTGGGGGGGGAGTGGGGGCTTCAGTAGGAGTGGGACTTCCTGTCCCACTTCCTGCTTCCGCCGAGGGGCTGGTTAGGCGATTAAGCCTTAATCGCCTACACCAGCCCCTCCCTGTAGGCGATCACATGGGACACTGACAGGTCCCATGCGATCGCCTCTCCAATCAGCGGCGAGCCGCGCCGCGCACGCATGCGCAGTACGGCTCGCGCATGCGCAGTGGGTGCCCGGCCGTGAAGCCGAAGGCTGTCACGGCTGGGTGCCCACAGTCGGGATGGAGACGCAGGCTGGGGAGGGGGGGAGAGGAGCGGAGCCCCGGTCGGCGCGTCGCTGGAACGCGGGAGCAGGTAAGTGAGTGTTTATTAAAAGCCAGCAGATACACCTTTTGTAGCTGCTGACTTTTAATAAACACAACTTAGGGCTGGAACACCCCTTTAAGAAATGGCAAAACTATAACCGGTCAGTTTCTACCCATAGTACAAGTATTAGTAATGGATCCATCATACAAATGCAAGATGATCTAGTAAAAAGTCTGTGATCAAAAAAAAAAAAAAAAAATGTATGTATTTTTATAGGGGGGAGATGTAAATTTGGAAAAGGTGTTACTATAATGTGTGTGATGAGAGAGAACAAGGACCCCTATATGTACGGGATCTGTGGTGAGTATTATGTTCTAAACTATGGGCTTCAAAAATGAAGCTCCGCTAGAACCAGGGTGTGGTGGTGTCCGTCAGATATCCGCGCGGGGAATGCCCAAAATTAGATAATGGATGCTCAAATAAAATGCTTGTATAGCACCAGTAAATGTTGGACTATATAATGCGGAAATGACAAAGGCGGGAGAGACCCAGTAACAATGGGTGGACATTGAAGTCATGAGCAACTTATCATGAGGGAGTCCATGTGAAACCCAGAACGAGTTCGAAAGGCCTCCTCCGTCTAACCGCAAAATTTAAAGTGACCTTGAATGCACTCCCCGTGCAGTAACCTGGTGAACCCACCACGCAGAACCCTCCTGTCCGATCCTGATTGATCGGAAGGGAAACCTGATCGGATAAGATGTATAGGTAATTAGATAAACAAACAATAATGTGAACCTATAGTGTGGTCCACCTATCTGTGGACTAGTGTACACGTCAGTCATGGTGAGCTAGCATAGTGTGGGTAGATAGATGAATTGTTGGAGATGAGACAGACCACAGGCACAGTTCAAATCGCAGAGCATGTGTAGGTATTAATGAAGATGGAAAAGAAACATTGTAACCACGGCAGTAAGAGGAAAGAAATACGTGTGCCAAAGCCGTGATTGGACGCGGCTGATCACCTGGTAAAGAGCCTCCGCCGGAGGCTCTTTACGAGATCGGAGATGCAGAGTGTCAGACTGACACCCCACATCACCGATCGCCGCACTGCGCGCCCCCCATGTTATCCTGCTGGACGTCAATAGACGTCCAGTCAGGATAACACAACCACTTCCCGGACGTGAATTGTCTATTGACCGGGCGGGAAGTGGTTAAGGTTGAAAAAACACAAGGGTTTACAACTCCTTTAATTTATGAAGCAGGAAAAGTGAGACTGCAAGAAGGGGCACTGAGAAGAGAGCGAGCGATCGCACCGGTTGCTTCCCCAACAATACGCGAAGCGCTCTATCAAGCTCCCCGCATCCACCAAGAGCAAAGAAACGATCACTCAGGCAATCCTTGTTTGGTGCTCCTTTAGTCGGGTGTCAGACGTTAAAGAATTAATAATCTCAGAAGCAGACGGCGTCGGTTCCGCGGTGCGAAGCGTTCTACGAGAAGTCAAACGGGGACAGCGGTGAGTTTCTCGGGCTTGAACCAATTATGTCTTGATGTTGTCATCACAGATCCGTCTGACTTTCTCCGGCACCTCCCTTTGTTGGGAAGATCTTCAGAAACTCACAAATTTGCAATTCATAGATGAGAAAATACGTTTTTTTTTTTTTTTTCGGAGATGAAAGGGGATGCAAAACGGTTTGGCGGCCTCCCTGACCCGGGGGCTTGTCCATGTGTTGAGTTGTTTTACCCAGTTAAGGACCGCCGCATGTACATTTACGTCGGCAGAATGGCACCGACAGGCACATCAATGTATATATACGTTGGTGCCTTGAGGTGGGTCGGGGGTCCGATCGGACACCCCCCCGTACATACGGCGGTCCCCGTAGCTGGCCGAGCGATCCGGGATGAGGGGGCGGCTATTCGTTTTTGTCCGCCCCCTCCGGATCGCTCTCAGCCAATCCGCGCGCCCCCCGCCCTGTCACTTCCTCCTCCTGTGTAAACACAGGAAGGGGGAAGTGATGTGATCTCTCCTTCAGCGTTTTTTTCAACCGCCGCTGAGGAGAGATCACATCGCACAGTAAGTCTGCACAACACTACACTGACACCAGGACACGCAGGCACAATAAACCCCCCCGATCGCCCCCCCTCCCCCCTGTCACAGTGTCACTGAATGCAGTAATCATACTTGTATGATTACTGTATTTAGTGTCACTATGACAGTCAGTTAGTGTTAGGTTCAGGGTAGCCCCCGTACCCCCCTTATAAAGTTTTTAACCCCTTGATCACCACCCTAGTTAACCCTTTCACTCCCTATTGCCAGCGTCACTAAGCGCTCATTTTTCTGATCGCTGTATTAGTGTCGCTGTTCCCACTAGGTAGCTAATTTATTTTTTTATTGTGATTTTTTTTTTTTTTTTTACTAAAGACATGTGGCTGAATACATTTTGGCCTAAATGATTGACTAAAATTTAGTTTATTTGATTCTTCTTATAACAAAAATTAAAAAATATTGATTTTTTTTCAAAAATGTCGCTCTATTTTTGTATATAGCGCAAAAAAATAAAAATCGCAGAGGCGATCAAATACCACCAAAAGAAAGCTCTATTTGTGGGAAGAAAAGGACGCAAATTTTGTTTGGGAGCCACGTCGCACGACCGCGCAATTGTCTGTTAAAGCGACGCAGTGCCGAATTGTAAAAACCCCTTGGGTCATTTAGCAGCATATTGTTCCGGTCCTTAAGTGGTTAATTTTATTTAGCTGTGCGTGTTTATTGTAGCCGGTGATGGAGAGGACGGGTCTGGAGGAGGTGCTTTGGTGAGGATAACGGGGCTTTCATCTAAAGCAGTGGTCTCCAAACTGCGGCCCGGGGGCCAGATGTGGCCCTTTGCTTGCTTTTATCAGGCCCTTGGGGAACCATGTCATCCACTGATACCAACAATTAGGCACAGTTCCCCCAACTAAAATTAATGATGGGGCACAACTCCTCCCACCAAGAAAGGAGCACAATCTCGCCCAATGACACCAATGATAGAGCACAATTCTTTCCACTGACATCAAAGATGGACCTTTTCTACTCAAAATGGCCACAGTCTGGCCCCCCCCCCAAAGTCCGAGGGACAGTAAACTGGCCCCCCGTTTAGAAAGTTTGGAGACCCCTGATCTAAAGTAAGTAAAGAGAGGAATAATGGTTGAGTTGTGAAAACGGCGTACTGAAGAAGATACAGTCCATGTTCTCTTTTATCTCATGGGCTCGCCATGGAAGAGATGCTACTTTGCAGCCAGTCCTGTGCTTGTCCCCCCTGACCCCCCCCGCACGCTCGGACCATCGTTTACATACCATTGAATAGGGAAATCTTCTATTGCCTCACGGGAATTCAGCATGTTCAGACCTCCTCAGCTTCTGAGGACAATGGCTGACCACATGCCGAACAAAGAACCCAGCCTTGGCACACGGGCTGACAACCGGAGGCAGTCATTTTGCTTCCCTAGTACGGGTTGTCGTGTTCCCGGACTTGCGCTGGCTTTGTGTGTTTTTTGCATAATTTTAGACACAACGCTTGGTAGAGCCATTTAACCACTTTCATACCGGGCACTTACGCACCTTCGCGCCCAGGCCAATTTTCAGCTTTTAGCGCTGTCGCATTTTGAATGACAATTGCGCAGTCATGCTACACTGTACCCAAACAAAATTGGCGTTCTTTTTTTTCCCCCACAAATAGAGCTTTCTTTTGGTCACCTCTGCGATTTTTTTTTTTGCTCAACAACTAAAAAAAAGACTGAAAATTGTGAAAAAATGTAAATTTTTATTTTTTTCTGTTAATTTTTTTGTAAATAAGTAAGTTTACTCTTTCAATTACGGGCACTGATATGGCGGCACTGATGGGCACCGTTGAGGTGGCACTGATGGGCACTTATGGGTGGCACTGATGGGTGGCACAGACGGGCACTGATGGGTGGGCACTGATGGACACTGTGGGGTGGCACTGATGGACACTGTGGGGTGGCACTGATGGACACTGAGGGGTGGTACTGATGGATCCTGGGCACTGATTGGCATCTTTTTATTTTTACTGCCCTTTTTTTATTTTTATTTTTTATTTTTATTGCCCCCTTTTTTTTTTTTTTTTGCCCTTTCCTGGTGGTCCAGTGTGGGCATCCGAGGGGGGGGGGGGGCTGCGCTGATAAACAATCAGTGCAAACCCCCCCCCTGTCAGGAGAGCCGCCGATCGGCTCTCCTCTACTCGCGTCTGTCATCAACGGCTCTTCCTGTTTACATCGTGATCAGCCGTGATTGGACACGGCTGATCACGTGATAAAGAGCCTCCGTTGGAGGCTCTTTACCGAGATCGGAGATGCAGGGTGTCCAACTGACACCCCGCATCGCCGTGCTGCGCGCCCCCACGGGCGCGCGCCGGCATGAAATCCTGCAGGACGTTAATAGACGTCCAGTCAGGATTTCAGAACCACTTCCCGGACGTCAATGTGCTATTGACCAGGCGGGAAGTGGTTAAAGTAGGGATGCACTGATACCCGTATCGGGGCCGATACCAAGTATTTTTTACAAGTACCAATACTTTTTACGGTGCAATTTGTGTCAATACAAAACGAATGGGTAAAAATCGCTCTGCAAAGAGTTGCATGCGATTTGATCAGGAATGCAGGGCGATTACTGTCCGAATCGCATTGCATACCCCCCGCTGCTCCTGTGTTTGTATAGAATAGGAAGCGCCATCTAGTGGGCAGTTTATTAAAAGTGTTTTCGGCTTCATGTACACCGGACGTTGTTCAACCTCTCCTGAACGATTTAACTTGACATCTAGAAACCGGCGTCACATTTGGCACCTTTCAGGGGGAGGGGAGAGTAGATACCCGTCAAATCCAGGTATCTGCTCCCACTTCCGGGCATAGATACACAATGTCCGGCCCCTCCTCCTTCTTCCCCCCCATGCTGTCTTCTGGGAGACACAGGACTTGCGCATGCTCAGTAGGAAATGGGCTGTGAAGCCGCAAGGCTTTACTTCCTGTTTCCATTAGTAAGGATGTCGGTGCCTCCACCCGGAGCTGAGAGACGGGTCGGCTTTGGGTCTGGACATCGAGACATAACATAAATATTAAAAGTCAGCAGCTACATCTACGTTGTCCCTCCACTCTTTGCGTAGCTTTTAATTGTGCCCGTGAAATGGTATCCCTGGTGAAAAAAAAAAAAAAACGTCTCCGATGAGCGCATGCGCTGTGGTGATGCGTGCGCAGGCACTTTTCGTCGGCGAGCACAAATCGATAGAACACCGGCATTTATCAATTGGTAAAAAAAAAATGGCATGCGGTACCACCCACCCCCCTCAATCCATACCAGGCCCTTCTGTTCCGGTATGGATTTTCAAATGGCATAGGGTCCCCCCCCCAAAAAAAGAAATCCATACCAGACCAGGTGACCACTCTCCCCTGTGATGTCATCGGCCTGGGCATGCTGGGTCGATGCCGTCATGGAGGTCACCCGCTGACAGCTGATGACTCATGGGTTGTTAAGGACGTGGTTGTTTACTGGTTGTTAAGGATGCTGGCGGCTGCCGGTTCCTTACCTATCGTATGCCGGGACCAATACTTATTTACCGCATGTATTTATTTATTTCCTTTTGTGAATTGACTTTAAAGGTGTTGTAAACCCTCACCGTTTTTGCATTAAGGTGAAAAACCTCCTGTGCTGCAGCAGCGCCCCGACTCCCCCCCCCCCCCTTTATACTTACCTGAGCCCCGTAATTTCCACGGCAGGAACGAGCACACCAGCTCCGGCTGGTGTCTCATATCCTGATTGGATAGATTGATAGCAGGGCAGCCATTGGCTCCTGCTGCTGTCAATCAAATCCAATGACGCAGGTGCCAGGGGGCAGAGCTGAGTCCTGTCGTCTGTGTCTACGGAATATAGTGAAATGATGTTTTCAAGATCGCATGCGGTATTTGGAGAAAATGCCTAAATACCGAATGAGTTCTGCTTTTCTGAATGGGGCTCACTATTTTGTATTGGTAAAGTTTTTATGTAAAGCTTATTTGTTTGGGCGGTGGGGGATGGGCAGGGACCCTTTTTGAAGGGATTGTCCTCTTTAAATCTGATTACGTGTCCTGGGCTCTGACCGTCATCTCTGCTCCTCTTCCTACTTTATTAAATTATCTCAGTGAGTGAATCATAGCAGAGGCCGTGTCAGCGCATCATCCGGCGCTCTTACGGTACAGATGACATCGCCGTTGTATCCGCTACATAATTGATGAGCTTTCCTGGGCTCTACATTGTCACCCTCCAATAGGCTCTCACCTAACTCTCATTAACCACTTCCCGCCCGGCCAATGGTATATTGACGTCCGGGAAGTGGTTGTGTTCTCCTGACTGGACATCTATTAACGTCCAGCAGGATAACATGCCGGCACACGCCCGTGGAGGCGCGCAGCGATCGGTGATGCGGGGTGTCAGTCTGACCCCCTGCATCTCTGATCTTGGTAAAGAAACTCCGGCGGAGGCTCTTTACCACGTGATCAGCCATGTCCAATCACGGCTGATCACGATGTAAACAGGAAGAGCCATTGATCGGCTCTTCCTCACTCACATCTGATAGACACGAGTAGAAGAGAGCCGATCGGCGGCTCTCCTGACAGGGGGGGGGTTCGCGCTGATTGTTTATCAGCGCAGCCCCCCTCGGATGTCCACACTGGACCACAAGGGAAGCCGCCAGGATCACCAGGGAATGGGGCAAAAAAAAATCATTAAAAAAATTAGAACAATAGATGCCAATCAGTGCCCACAAATGAGCACTTACTGGCAACATGGGCACTGACTGGCACAATATGGTATAAACAAGTGATGCCCAGCAATGCCATCAGTGCCACACCTCAGTGCCCATCCATGCCCAGTGCCCACCTATCAGTGCCCATCTGTGCCGCCTATGAGTGCCCACCAGTGCCGCCTATGAGTGCCCACCAGTGCCGCCTATGAGTGCCCACCAGTGCCGCCTATGAGTGCCCACCAGTGCCGCCTATGAGTGCCCACCAGTGCCGCCTATAAGTACCCATCAGTGCTGCCTATGAGTGCCCATCAGTTCCGCATACCAGCGCCGCTTCATCTGTGCCCATCAGTGCCACCTCATCAGTGCCCATCAGTGCCGCCTTATCGGTCCCTGTAATTGAATTAGAAAACGTACTTAATTTTTTTGTAAATAACAGAAAAAAATAAAAACATTATTTTTTTTCCAAATTTTTGGTCTTTTTTTTAGTTGTTGCGCAAAAAATAAAAATCGCAGAGGTGATCAAATACCACCAAAAGAAAGCTCTATTTGTGGGTAGAAAATGATAAAAAAAATTGTTTGGGTACAGTGTAGCACGACCGCGCAATTGTCATTCAAAGTGCGACAGCGCTGAAAATTGGCTTGGGAAGGAAGGTGCGCAAGTGCCCCCCCGGTATGGAAGGGGTTAAAGGGCGAGTAGCAAGCAAGGCCTCCCCGTCCCCTTGTAAACATGAAGGATGCGCTATGGCGGGAGCGATAATGCTTTTTCCCGTTTTTGGCCAGGCAGCCCGCCTGCACCACTTCTTCCAAGATTAGGGCTCTCCCGGGGTTAATTGTACCTGCAGGGGATGCAGGAAGCTGTGACATCCCGGGGACCGTCTGTGCAGAAAATCGTTTCTCTTGCCAGAGCCGCTAAAAGCGCGCCCGAGCTTTGTCTGAGGGCAGAAATTGTAGAGGCTCTTACCGTCTAATGATAGGACACCCCCCCCTCCCCCCCTTCGGCACAAAATGTGCTTAGCATTCAGAACAGCGCAGTCTATTAAAGGGAAAGTAGTGGTTTTCGGCCAGTGCACATTTTCAGTTATTATGGGCCCATCTACCTGAAAGTCATTTTTGCTGCGACTTTCACATTTTGCTGTGATCGCCGTTTCGGTGATTTGATGATTCTCGCTTGAGTGGAGCGTGGTCACGCCGAATGCCCGCCGAGATAAAATAACTGCCTGAAGAATCTGTTGTTTGTGAGCCTGTCTGAGCAAATGGACTCGTTCTCGAGTGCAGAGGAGGGAGCAGATCCTGCATCTGTAATAAGCTTAAAGAGGAAGTATACGCTGCTGGTTTATATGCTGTGTTTTTCTTACCTGCACAGTAAAGGCAGAATGTGCTAGAATGCATCGCATACTAGCACATTATGTGGCACTTACCTGCAAACAAAGCCCTCGTCGTCCCTGCTGGAAGCAGTGTTCATCTTCGCCCCGTCTTCCTTCTATGTCCGTGGATTCCAGCTCAGTGACTGTCCGGAGCCACGTGACGTCACTCTTGTGCGTCTGTACTGAGGGGTGGTGTCTGTACTGAGGGGTGTCTGTACTAAGGGTGTCTGGATTAAGGGGGGTCTGTACTCAAGGGAGTCTGTACTGGGGGTGTGTCTGTACTGAGGGTGTCTGTGTTGAAGGGTATCTGTACTCGAAATGTCTGTACTGTAGGGAGTCTGTACTGGGGGGGAGGGGTGTCTGTACTGAGGGGGAGGGGTGTCTGTACTGAGGGTTTATGGATTAAGGGTGGTCTGTACTGAAGAGAGTCTGTACTGAGGGTGTCTGGATTAGGGATCCCTGTACTGGGGAGTGTCTGTACTGGGGAGTGTCTGTACTGGGGAGTGTCTGTACTGGGCAGTGTCTGTACTGGGCAGTGTCTGTACTGGGCAGTGTCTGTACTGGGGGTGTCTGTATTGAGGGGTGTCTGTAGTGAGGGGTGTCTGTACTGGAAATATCTGTACTGAATGGGGTCTGTACTGGGGGGGGGGGTGTATTTGTACTGCTGGGGTGTCGGTCTGTACTGGGGGTATTTGTACTAGGGGGTGTCTGCACTGAGGGGTGTCTGTACTGGGAAGTGTCTGTACTGGGGAGTGTCTGTACAGGGGAGTGTCTGTACTGAATGGGGTCTGTACTGGGGGGGGGATTTGTACTGCTGGGGTGTCCGTCTGTACTGAGGGGTGTCTGTTCTGGGGGTATTTGTACTAGGGGTGTCTGCACTGAGGGGTGTCTGTAGTAAGGAGGGTCTGTACTGGAAGTGTCTGTACTGAAGGGAATCTGTACTGGGAATGTCTGTACTGGGGGGTATCTGTACTGGGGGTGTCTGTTTTGAGGGGGGTCTGTACTGGAAGTGTCTGTACTGAAGGGATTCTGTACTGGGGGGTGTCTGTATTTAGGGGGGTCTGTACTGAAAATGTCTGTACTAGGGGTGTCTGTACTGATAGAGGGGTGTCTGTACTGGGGGGTGTCTGTATTGGCGGTATCAGTACTGAGTGGGATGATATGGGAAATTCTATATATTATTAATCAGTGGTTGTAAATGAATAATAACTTCTGCAGTAGGGCGCAGACACAATAAGATAAACTCGCCATCTTTTGAAATGGCTGTTCTGACTTTTTTTGTCTCTGTAAAGTTTCTCTTTTCACAATTTTACAATTGTACTTATGAGGTAATAGAGGGTGTATATGAAATACTGTATAGGTGAGGCTTGTGTCTTATCGGGGCCCCAGGAATGTGAATATGTGATCGAATACGGCGCTCACGTGAAAAAGTATATTGGTGTTGTGTGCAGAATATGAGTGCAGTGTGCACAGCAAAAGCAAATCATACAAAATGGAGTACCTGGGATAGGGGATCTGTAGTAAGTACTGGCAGTCCTGAGGAAGCCTCCACTGGGGGGAGTCTGGGGAAGGGGGTGGGGGGTTGTCTGTACTGAGGGATCCTCTACTGGGGGGAGTCTGTATTAAAGGGATCTGTAATACAGACTCCCCCCAGTAGTACTGGGGGGGGGGGGCTGTTTTGAGGGGATCTGTAATGGGGGGAGTCTTTGCTGAGGGGATCTGTAGGGGGGAGTCTGTGGTGAGGGGATCTGTAATGGGGGGAGTCTGTCCTGAGGGATTCTCTACTGGGAGAAGTCTGTATTAAGGGGATCTGTAATGGGGGAGTCTGTATTGAGGGGATCTGTAATGGGTGAGTCTGTATTGAGGGTATCTGTATTGGGGGGAGTCTGTACTGAGGGATTTTCTACTGGGAGGAGTCTGTATTCAGGGGATCTTTAATGGGGGGGGGAGTCTGTACTGAGGAGATCTGTAATGGGGGGAGTCTGTATTGAGAGAATCTGTAATGGGGGAGTCTGTGCTGAGGGGATCTGTAGGGGGGGGGTCTGTACTGCGGGGATCTGTAATGGGGGGAGTCTGTACTGAGGGATTCTCTACTGGGAGAAGTCTGTATTAAGGGGATCTGTAATGGGTGAATCTGTACTGAGGGGATCTGTAATGGGCGGAGTCTGTACTGAGGGGATCTGTAATGGCAGGAGTCTGTATTGAGGGGATCTGTAATGGGAGGAGTCTGTGCTGAGGGGATCTGTAGGGGGGAGTCTGTGCTGAGGAAATCTGTAACGGGGGAGTCTGTATTGAGGGGATCTGTATTGAGGGGATCTTTACAGGGGAAAAGGGGTGTCTGTAATGGTGGGTTAAACTGGGAGTCTATACTGGGAAAGGGGGTGTCTGAACTGATGGGTTAGATTGTGGGAGCCTGGACTGAGGAGGTCTGTACTGGGGGGAGTCTGTACTAAGGGACCTCTACTGAGAAGTGTCTGGAATGTGGAGGGGGGAGGTTGTTATCTGTACTTATGGGCTGTACTGGGGGGAGTCTCTACTGAAGGAAATCTGTACCGGGGGAGTCTGTATTGGGGTAATCTCTATTGACAGGTTTCTGTACTAGAAAAGGGAGGGGGTGTCTGTAGTGATGGGTTAGACCAGTGTTGGGGAGCCTCGGCACCCCAGATGTTTTGGAACTACATTTACCATGATGCTCATGCAGTGTAGTTGAGTTTTTCCCTTGTATTCAGTGCAGTGGCCTGTTATCAAGCACTCCTGAGCCCTGCATTCTGTGCGTTCTCCTGGAAGTGTAGCTACAAGGACTGTGGCGTATGTGTGCAGTGAGCAGGCTCAGGCTTTATATATCCAATGTCCTTTAAGCCCCTCCCACTGTTTTGGCCACGCCCACAATTCAGCTCAGCACACTGCACGTCACTTTATTTCTTTTGTTTTTTTTGTATGGGTGTATGGTGGGGGTGTGTCGAAAACTGTCCCTTTTGCACCAATAAATATATTCACGTACCGTTTTTTTGTAAAACATCAAAGCTCACCGGCAATAAATAAAGGTAAAGCTGAATAAAAACGGTTGGCCCCCGTCCCAGACAGACATCCAGTTTGCAATCACGTTAACAGGTTTAGAGTTGCGCAATTCCCAACGAAACCGCGTAATGTACACAAATCGATGGGTGAGTCAAGTAATCAGGTTCCGCCATGTAAAACAACTCAGTCAGCAGCCGAGCGGAAATTACATCGAATTACGGTGGCGACGGAGCTGTTTGAGGGAGTTTAGTTATTCTGTGTAATAATGGAGACCTCCACTTGCAAAAAGAAGAAAACGACACCAAATCGAAGGCAAGCGTTACAAAGTGCGACGGGGACCCGCTCTTCTGCATGACAGCTTTCCCTGCAAAGTGGGGTGTAGGGCCCCATTGTACCCCGAGCGTCTATCCCCTGTGCATGCAATCCTGGCGTTTTAGTGCACTTGCAGCCTGTCAAAGCCAATGGCAGGCTGATATGTGCTATGGCTGGGTGATTACTTGCGTTTAGGGTTCGACAAACCCTGGGCGCCAGGTCGCAACTAGAATTAGCGACCTGACGCGGCACAGCTGGGGTATCCTGTGTCTCCGTGTGCCCCCACCTCCCCCGCCGCGGCTTTGCGGCCTTCTGCAGGTCTGGCGCCATCTTGTGGTGGCCGTTGGTATGACAAGACAACCAGCAATGCTAATGGAGCTTCCCCTGTCTGTTTTCACTGCCATCTCCTTCCGTCTAATTAGAACCCCCAAACATTGTATATATTTTTCAGTCTAACACTCTAGTACTTTCTGTCTCACCGTATTAGCGCAGCGGTCCTACAAGCGCACTTTTTTGGGAAAAAATATATACTTTTAATTAAAAAATAAGGCACCAGTAAAGTTAGGCCAATTTTTTTTATATTATGAAAGATAATGTTACACTGAGTAAATTGATACCCAACATGTCACTTTTCAAAATTGCGCCCGCTCGTGGAATGGCGACAAACTTTTACCCTTTAAAATCTCCATAGGGGACGTTTAAAAAATTCTACAGGTTGCACGTTTTGAGTTACAGAGGAGGTCTAGAGCTAGAATTATTGCTCTCGCTCTATCAATCGCGGCGATACCTCACATGTGTGGCTTAAACACTGCTTTTATATGTGGGTGCTACTCATGTATGCGTTTGCTTCTGCGCACAAGTTTGGCGGGTACGGGGCGCGTTCCTGGCTCCTAACTTTTTTAGCTGGCTCCTAGATTCCAAGCAAATTTGTCAAGCCCTGGTTTAGGGCCATATGTGTTCATGGACAAATACCCGCCATGCGTTCCTCACCTGTCACGTACCTTACCAGAGGCCGAAGTGCCGAGAGGGCTTCCCTTGCGACTCGAGTGCAGAACGCCCCCTGGAGGTGAGACAGGGGACGCTATGCCCAGGGGTGCAGGAGTTGCCGGATGAGACTTGCTGGAGTGATGCCAGGGAACAGATGTGCACCAGGATATGTAGTCCGGCAGGTGTACCACGGAAGTACCAGTAGGTTGGCAGGAAACCCAGGGGCGGAGTCAGGAGCCGAGCTGAGGTCATACACAGGAAGCAGGAAGTAACTGGAGCAGGTCAGAAGGCAAGCCGAGGTCATACACAGGAATCAGGAAGTAACTGGAACAGGTCAGAGGACAAGCCAAGGTCATACACGGGAAGCAGGAAGTGACTGGAACAGGTCAGAAGGCAAGCCGGGGTCATACACAGGAATCAGGAACAAGGAATCAGTATCAGGTCAAGGACTGAAGATCATGCAGCAGTTTGGTAACTGCTGCAACCAGGTTTAAATAGGCACTGACGCCTGGAGTCCCGCCCGTATTGCGTGCGTAACGGTGCTCGTATTTGCGGGCATTGTGCTCGTATTTGCGCGCATGCGCCTTATGCTCGTATTTGCGGGCAATGTGCTCGTATTTGCGCGCATGCGCCTTGTGCTCGTATGCGCGCGCATGACAGGTCTGCCAGTTCTTTCACGGCCAATTCTCTGACATCACCTCTGGGCATTCATCCCTGAAAGCACAGGGCCCTAAATGTGAGAACAACATGCAGCTCTGTCCAGCCCCAGTGTATTAGAGGCTGCTATAGAGTTGGGATGCGGGGATGGATGGTGCACCTGTGCCTCCGGGGCGCACTAACGCCATGAAATGGAGTACTGTGGGGTAGAGGGCACAGGTGAGCTGGCCAGCCCCACTGACGGCAGCCTATCAAACTTATGTTTAGGGTAGTGCCCCCGGGCAAATGCTGAGAGGGAAGGGCTTAAAGTGATACTGTAGGTTCGTTTTTTTTAAAATAACAAACATGTCGTACTTACCTCCACTGTGCAGGTCGTTTTGCACAGAGTGGCACCGAACGCCGTTTTCTGGGGTCCCCCGGCGGCTCTCTTGGCTCCTCCCCGCTTTAGATAACCCCATATGGGAAGCGCTCTCCAAGGGGGGTTAACTTGCAGGTGCGCTTCCAAGTCCTGCATTCTGCGTTCATAGTCGCAGAGTGCGGGACTCGGCCCCGGCGCCCGCGTCATTTGGATTTGAAGAAAATAAATCACCGCTCCAGGTGGGTCTGCTATGCGATCACAGACTGGCTCAGGATACCGAGGGTGCTGGCAGTGCACTAGGCAAGTATGAGAAATAAATGAAGGATGGATAGCCGCACTCCAAGAACCATTGAGGTTGTCTTTATTAAATGAACAGCAAATACATCACAGGGTTACAGCAATAGAAACAAGGGAACAGCCGACGCGTTTCGCACTGGACTAGTGCTTATTCATGGCTGTGCGAAGCGCATCGGATGCTCCCTTGTTTCTATTGCTGTAACCCTGTGATGTATTTGCTGTTCGTTTAATAAAGACAACCTCAACGGTTCTTGGAGTGCGGCTATCCATCCTTCATTCATTCGTCATTTGGATTTGATTGACAGCAGCGGGAGCCAATGGCCGCACTGCTATCAATCTATCCAATGAAGATCCGAGAACCCCGGGGAAACATCAAGCGCGTTCTCGACGTGGGATTTTCCAGGGCTCAGGTAAGTAAAACGGGGGAGGGGCGGTGCTGTCGGATGTTTTTTCATCTTAATGCATAGGATGCATTAAGATGAAAAAACATAAGGATTTATAACCACTTTAAACACATTTCTGGAAAATCTATCAGCTTGGCTTACAAATGTAAGGCATTCAGGAGGGTGCAAGTATCGCCACCTGAATGCCTGGCATCCCCTGCTCTACTACGACTAGGGGTGCAACGGATCGTCACCGATCCGTGATCCGAACGGGTCACCCCGTTCGGATCGGCACACCACGCGATCCGCGGAGCGATCCGAAGCCTCGGGCGTAGGAAAGTCCCCGGCTTAGGCCTAGCTTCGGAGCGGCGGCCATCTTGCTCCACCCCCGTGTGCTTGTCAGAGCACAGCGTGACACGCCTCCCCGCCTCAGCGCGCTCACTACAGACCCGGAACTGCCTGCAGACATGTGGAGACAGCATCGGTGAGCTCTGAACCTGCAGGTAGGAGCTACACCAACACCTGGGGAGCATGTCTGTACACCAGGGTGGAGGGGGGTGGATAGTGATTAGGTTGGTGTAACAAGATTTTAATTTTTTTTAATTTTTTTGCTGATCCGAAAACTAGGGTTGTCCCGATACCACTTTTTTAGCACCGAGTACAAGTACCGATACTTTTTTTTATGTACTCGCCGATACCGAATACCGATACTTTTTTTTAAATGTCATGTGACAGTTTTCAAACCACAATACAGACTAAGGATATTTTCTTTAGAATTATGAAGAACTCTAACTCAAGACATTATAAAAGAATAAAAATGAGTAAAAATTAATAAAAATGTTTTATTTGCTTGTCACGCAGTAGTAAAAAACTCAAAGAATTTTTACAGAACATGTTGATAAATACAAAAAATGTATTCTATTTAGGTATCGGGAGCATTTGCGCGAGTACAAGTACTCCTGCAAATACTCGGTATCGGTCCCGATAGCGATACTAGTATCGGTATCTGGACAACCCTACCGAAAATGATCCGATCCGTGACATCTGATCCGAGGATCGATCCGGGATTTTTTTGATCCGTTGCACCCCTAACCACGACCACAGATCGATTTTCAGAAGGCTGGTGGAGACCCGGCGCCAGCAAAAGGACCTTGTGAGTTTTCGACTGTGTGAGCTAAGGTAAGGTAAAGTAAGTACTTGGGCAAAAGTCAAGGCCCCATGTACAATCAAAGATGGAAAAGGACCTGGGGGATCCTAGTATGATAGGCTCAGCAATGGCATTGCATACCTGCTGCTAACAAAGCAAACAGAATATTCACAGGCATTACAAAGGGGATTCACTCCAGAGAAAAAAATGATAATTCTCCCACTCTACAAGACTCTGGTCCAGCCGCACCTGGAGTATGCCGTCCAGTTCTGGGCACCAGTCCTCAGGAAGGATGTACTGGAAATGAAGCGAGTACAGAGAAGGGCTCTGGAGGATATTAGTTATGAGGAAAGGTTGCGAGGCAAGCACTGAACTTATTCTCTCTGGAGAAGAGACGCTTGAGAGGGGACATGATTTCAATTTACAAATGCCGTACTGGGGACCCCACAATAGGGATAAAACTTTTTTGCGGAAGGGAGTTTAACAAGACACGTGGCCACTCATTATAATTAGAGGAAAAAAGGTTTAACCTTAAACTAAGTAGAGGGTTCTTTACTGTTAAAACGGCAAGGATGTGGAATTCCCTTCCACAGGCGGTGGTCTCAGCGGGGGGCATCGATAGTTTAAAAAAATCTATTAAATAAGCACCTGAACGACCACAACATCCAGGGATCTACAAGGTAATACTGACATATAATCACGCACATAGGTTGGACTTGATGGACTTTTTTCAACCTCACCTACTATGTAGCTATGTAACATCCTGAGGGTAAAGCCCATGTGGCTCAGCAGGGACACCGGAACCAATCCAAAGACTATCTCAGATTCTTGCAGCACCTCATTATTGTCCCATCTGTAGACTAAGCAGTTTGCAAAATACACCAATAAACCTTCATCAGTTGAGTGACCAAGTGCAGCGTCTCACTGTGCTATCCTCTACTTTCACAGCATTATGGTTGTATCTACACAACAGGTTCACTTGGAGTGAGTGTGAGCGCCATCTTTTCTTTGCAACCCCCCCCCCCCCCTCATTTTTATTCTCTAACGGATGCAGAAATAACCCCATTCCTGCGAGTCTGGGAGATTAGCGGTGACGGCGCTCGTGTTTACACACACCCGCTGTAATGAGCTTTGTGTGAGACGGTAATGTCTTGTCTTGTTGCGTCTAATTGTTATCTTACGGTTTTATTCCTGCTGATTCTAGACTCATTACCTCCATCCTACATCTTCCGCAGCTTCTCCTTACAGTGGCGGCACTGACTCCGCACCTTCCCCGTCTCACTAATTGTAGAAGCATTTAGATGTCTGTACATGTGTTCCCTGCAAATGACCCTCTCTCTGGGGAACGCAGTGTGTATTTTTAGACACCTGTTTTGTTTTATAGGTCGTGACGAAAATACTAAGGCGGCTGTTTTTTTTTTTACTAAGCGTAAGTAATAATGGTCAACAAACGTATTTGGCGTGCAACACCCAGCCCTGTACAGGTAGAAAGATGTCACAGCTCAGTTTGGAACCTCTCCATCCATCACCTCCAAATTCCTGCTTCATAATGGTTTGCTGGTGGCTGGGTTGGCCTTCAGACGGGCCCTGATTCTCTTCTCTCCTCTCCCCTCTTCTCCTTCCCCTTCTTCTCCTTCTTCTTATTATTATTATCCTTCTCCTTCTTCTTCTCCTTCTTTTTCTCCTTCCCCTTCTCATTCTCTTTTTTTTCATTATCCTTCTTCTTCTTCTCCTTCTTATTATCTATCTTCTCCTTCTTCTTTTCCTTCTTATTATTATCCTTCTTCTTCTCCTTCTCCTTCTTCTCCTTCTTCTCCTTCTTCTTCTCCTTCTTCTCGTCCTTCTTCTTCCTATTATTATCATCCCTTTTCTTCTTCTCCTTCTCCTTCTCCTTCTCCTTCTTCTTCTTCTTCTCCTTCCCCTCCTCCTCCTTTTCCTTTTTCTTCTCCTCCTCCGTCATCTACTTATTCTTCTCCTTCTTCTTCTCCTTATTATTATCCTTTTTCTCCTTCTCCCTCTCCCTTTCCTTCTTCTCTTTCTCATTCTTCTCCTTCTCCTTCTTCTTCTCCTTCTTATTATTATCCTTGTTCCCATTCTCCTTCTCCTTCTCCTCCTTCTTCTCCTTCGTCTCCTCCTTCGTCTCCTCCTTCTCCTCCTTCTCCTTCTTCTCCTTCTTTTTCTTCTCCTTCTCCCTTTTCTTCTTCTCCTCCCTTTTCTTCTTCTCCTCCCTTTTCTTCTTCTCCTCCCTTTTCTTCTTCTCCTTCCCTTTTCTTCTTCTCCTTCCCTTTCTTCTTCTCCTTCCCTTTCTTCTTCTCCTTCCCTTTCTTCTTCTCCCTTTTTCTCCTTCTCCTTTTTCTCCTTCTCCCTTTTCTCCTTCTCCTTCTCCCTTTTCTCCTTCTCCCTTTTCTCCTTCTCCCTTTTCTTCTTCTCCCTTTTCCCCTTTCACCCCTGTCTCCCTCTCCTTCTCCCTTTTCTCCTTCTCCCTTTTCTCCTTCTCCCTTTTCTCCTTCTCCCTTTTCTCCTTCTCCCTTTTCTCCTTCTCCCTTTTCTCCCTCTCCCTCTCCTTCTCCCTTTTCTCCCTCTCCTTCTCCCTTTTCTCCCTCTCCTTCTCCCTTTTCTCCCTCTCCCTTTTCTCCCTCTCCTTCTCCCTTTTCTCCCTCTCCCTTTTCTCCCTCTCCTTCTCCCTTTTCTCCCTCTCCTTCTCCCTTTTCTCCCTCTCCTTCTCCCTTTTCTCCCTCTCCTTCTCCCTTTTTTCCCTCTCCTTCTCCCTTTTCTCCCTCTCCTTCTCCCTTTTCTCCCTCTCCTTCTCCCTTTTCTCCCTCTCCCTTTTCTCCCTTTTCTCCCTCTCCCTTTTCTCCCTCTCCTTTTTCTCTCTTCTCCCTTCTCCCCTCTCCCTCGTCACGACAACGTCACAGGGCATGCGCAGTTCGTGATACGCCGGGCGTAAAACACTGCACCATGCTCGCTTCCCACGCCCACTTCCACCTACGCCGGTCTGCGCCTTCTAAAAATATGCCACGCCGGCACAACGTTGGGAGCAATAGCTAGGTGAATACGGTGCATGCCTCTCTGCGCTGCACCGGCGTAGGGTACTGTGTGTGCGCTGCGACGGGGTAAATGTGCGCCCCACTCTCTGTGAATCTGGGCCATAGTGTTTAACTTTCGCACAAACCAATTAATTTACACTTATTGGGATTTTTTCTTTTTACGAGAGACATGTAGCAGAATACATTTTGGCCTACATTTATGAAGGAATTACCATATATATTCGAGTATAAGCTGACTCGAATATAAGACGAGGCATCCAATTTTACCACAAAAAAAAAATGGTAAAGCGTATTGACTCGAGTATAAGCCTAAGGTGTCCATCTTTATGCCTCACTGTGCCCATGCCACACTGTGCCCATTCCTAGACTGTTTAACATGGGAGTCTATGGAAGGGGTGCCCAGCTTTGAAAAATCGATGCTCCCCAACCGTGGGTCTTCTAGACAACAAACTTGGTACACTTGTAGAGAAGAAATGGGGCTACATGTGTGCCAAGTTCCTTGTCCAGGGTACCTACGACCAGCTGGTACCGGGCTCCCAAATTCACCAGAGAAATGACCGTTTAACATGGGAGTCTATGGAAGGGGTGCCTGGCTTTAAAAAATCGCTGCTCCCCAGCCGTAGGTCTCCCAGACAACAATCTTTGCACACTTGTAGAGAAGAAATGGGGCTACATGTGTACCAAGTTCCTGTTCCAGGGGCCCTATGACCAGCCGGTACCGGGTCCCCAAATTCACTGGAGAAATTACAGTTTAACATGGGAGTCTATGGAAGGGGTGCCTGGATTTGAAAAAATCGGTGCTCCCCAGCCGTAGGTCCCCCGTACAATAAACTTTACACACTTGTAGAGGAAGAGTGGGGCTACATGTGTGCTAAGTTTGGTACCAGTACCAGGTAGGGTTGTCCAGATACCGATACTAGTATCGGTATCGGGACCGATACCGAGTATTTGCGGGAGTACTTGTACTCGCGCAAATGCTCCCGATACCTAAATAGAATACTTTTTTTGTATTTATCAACATGTTATGTGAAAATTCTTTGAGTTTTTTACTACTGCGTGACAAGAAAATAAAACATTTTTATTCATTTTTATTAATTTTTATTCTTTTATAATGTCTTGAGTTAGAGTTCTTCATAATCCTTAAGAAAATATCCTTAGGGCCAGATTCAGGTAGATGGGAGCATCTTTGCTCCAGAGTAACGCTTCTCATTTACGTTACTCTGCCGAAATTTTAGCAGCAAGTGCTGTTATTCACGAAGCACTTGCTCCTAAAGTTGCGGCAGCGTAACGAAAATGAGCCGGCGGAATTCAAATTGGGCGGGTACGGGGCGTGTAGTATTTAAACTAAGCGCGATCCCGCCGCGAACGTACTGCGCATGCGTCGAGTGTCAAAGCATCCCCGTGCGCATGCTCCAAATTCTGTGAATGAACGTCAATGACGTCACATTCCCATTCATGATCTTTTTACGCAAGCGATGTGATTTTTTTTTTTCCCGACGCGATGACGACGCCTATACCTAACATAGGATACTCCAACCCCATGTAGGTATATCTTCGCGCCGCGTATCCCTTCCGGAAACGTCGTACCGTCATTGCGTCGCGCCGGAATTCGCTCGTGAATTGCCGATTTCCGCTCATTAACATATTTTTTGAGCGGAAATCGGCGGGAACGCCCCCGGCGCCATTTTTAAGTTGAAGTAACGATGCGATGGCGAAACTCAGTTACGCTGATCGCATCGGAGCTTCAACCCGGCGTTTCTTGTTTTCTGGTTACAGAAAACAAAAACGCCGGCTCAAAGTGACAGGCTGGCGGATCACTGGATCCGCCAGCCTAACTGTTCCTGAATCTGGCCCTTAGACTGTATTGTGGTTTGAAAACTGTCACATGACATTTAAAAAAAGTATCGCTATTCGGTATCGGCGAGTACATGAAAAAAAGTATCGGTACTTGTACTCTGTCCTAAAAAAGTGGTATCGGGACAACCCTAGTACCAGGTCCGCAAATTTTGGGAGATCAGGTGCAAAAAGGTGACCTGAGTATAAGCCGAGGGGGGCATTTTCAGCACACAAAAAAATGGGCTGGAAAACTCGGCTTTTACTCGAGTATATATGGTAGATTTTTCTTTTTTTTATAACAGAAAGTAGAAAATATTGAACCCTACGGACTATGGAATGAGATGCCATTAAAATTCATGTGTGTGTGTAAAGGTAGGCGTCCCAAAACTTTTGGTAATATAGTGTACTGCTTTGGAAAACCAATCGTCATTTTCATCTACTAGTCCAGGAAGCCGAGAGTTTAATAAAGAATATCCAGTAAGTCAGTTCTGACAAGACGGCGTTGGGCAATATGTCACAATGATGGCTTCATATTTTTTGGGCTTATCAAGGGAGGTGTTCAGGAGAGATGGATTTCCAGACCTTGATTTGACTCTGCAGGGAGGAGAGAGAATAGAAATGCATCGAGCGCAGACGAGATTGTCTCGGAGAATTGCTTGCTTTTCTGGTCTAGCCTCTCTCATGAAGATTCATGTGTCGGCTCCTCAGACTGATATGTGTTTTATTTCCAGAGCCGATAATAATGAGAGACGGCGAAGAAGACGGGCGCCACAAGGCTGCGGGCCAAACAACGTGTTCACATAATGAACTTGTATGAGAATTCCATTTTAACCCCTTTGCGATCTCTAAAGCGGGGGTCCCCAAACGTTCTAAACAAAGGGCCTTCAGACTTTAGGGGGGGCCAGACTGTGCCTATTGGGAGTAAAAATTGTTCTGGCATCGGTGGCAGCAAACAATGCCACGTTGGTATTAGGTGGAGGAATAGCGCCCTATTCTTGGGGGGGTTGATTTACTAAAACTGGAGAGTGCAAAATCTGGTGCAGCTGTGCATGAGAGCCAATCAGCTTCTAACTTCTGCTTGTTCAATTAAGCTTAGACAAATAAAAGCTGGAAGCTGATTGGTTTCTATGCAGAGCTGCCCCAGGTTTTGCACTCTCTAGTTTTTAGTAAATCAACCTCTTGGTGTCAGTGGGAGAACAAGTGCTGCATCTTTGGTGTCAGTGGGGAAAAATAGTGCCCCATTATTGGTGTCAGTGGGAGGAATAGTGCCCCTGTTGTTGGTGTCAGATGGAGGAATAGTGGCCCACTGTTGGTGTCAGTGGGAAAAATAGTGCCCCATGGTTGGTTTCAGTGGGAGGAACAGTGTCCCATCCTTGGTGTCAGTGGGAGGAATAGTGTCCTATCGTTGGTGTAAATGAGAGGAATAGGGCCCTGTCAGTGAGAGGACTAATGCCCCATTGTTGGTGTCAGGTGGGAGGAATAGTGCCCCAATCTTCGGTGTGATTGGGAGGAATAGTGCCCCATGGTTGGTTGCAGCAGGAGGAATAGTTCCCCATGGTTGGTGTCAGTGGGAGGAATAGTGTTCGTTGTTGATCTCAGTGGGAGGAATAGTGTCCCATCCTTGGTGTCCGTGGGAGGAATAGTGTCCTATCGTTGGTGTAAATGAGAGGAATAGGGCCCTGTAATTGGTGTCAGTGAGAGGACTAATGCCCCATTGTTGGTCTCAGGTGGGAGGAATAGTGCCCCAATCTTCGGTGTGATTGGGAGGAATAGTGCCCCATGGTTGGTTGCAGTGGGAGGAATAGTGTCCGTCGTGGTTGTGAGTCAAAGGAATAGTGCCTGGTGGTTGGTTTCAACAGGAGGAATAGTGTCCCATCATTGGTGTCAGTGGGAGGAATAGTGTCCTATCGTTGGTGTCAGTGGGAGGAATAGTGTCCCATCATTGGTGTCAGTGGGAGGAATAGTGCCCCATCATTGGTGTAAATGGGAGGAATAGGGCCCCATCATTGGTGTCAGTAAGAAGACTAATGCCCCATTGTTGGTGTCAGAGGGAGGAATAGTGCCCCATGGTTGGTTGCAGCGTGAGGAATAGTATCCATCGTTGATATGGGCACCTTTCAGGGGGGAGGAGGGAGCAGATATCTGTATAATCCCTCCCGCTTCCGGGCATAGATCACCGCGTTAACCTACGTCACATCTGGGGCCTTCTCCCCCCCCTGCTGTCTTCTGGGAGACGCACAGGTCCCAGAAGACAGCGGGGACCAGTGGGATTGCGCAGCACAACTCATGCATTTGCAGTAGGGAACCAGGAAGTAAAGCCACTTCCCGATTCCCTCACCGAAGATGGTGGCACCTCCACCCGAGAGCCGAGGGACAGATCGGCTTTGGGGTGCCGACATCACAGGCGCCCCTGGACAGGTAAGTGTCCTTGTATTAAAATAAAAGTCATCAGCTGCAGTATTTCTAGCTGCTGACCTTTAATATAATTTTTTTTCGGCGGAACTCCGCTTTAAGGGTGCAGTCTCAGAAGAGCGTGAGCTCAATGCCGACCTTTGGGAGAAGATGTAGAATGGGTGCTGCTGATCGTGGTTTGGGGACGCAAGTGCTGATTGGAGCTGGGTTGAGGGATGCAAAGCAAGCGTTGATAGTAGCTGAGGTTTGGAGAGGATAGATTAGTGGTCTCCAAACTGCGTCCCTGGGGCCGGATATGGCCCTTTGCTTGCCTTTATCCGGCCCTTGGGGCACTATCCCATCCTATGACCCCAACAATAGGGCATAATTCCTCCCACTGACACCTAGGAAAGAGCTCATATCCTCCCACTGACACCAATGATGGGACACAATTCCTCCCACTGACACAAATGAAAGGGCACGATTCCTTTTATTGGCACCAACAATGGGGCACTAGTCCTCCCACAGACAACAATGATGGGGCACAATTCCTTTTATTGGCACCCACTATGGGGCCGCTAGTCCTCCCGCTGACACCAAATATAGGGCATTGTTTACTCCAACTGGACACCAGGACATTTTCTACTCACACTGGCCCTAGTCTGGCCAGGGCCATCTTAATAGCATCAAGGGCCCTTGGGCAGAGTAATGCTCTGGGGCCCCTACAATGATGAGAGTGCAGGTAAACAGACATCAAGTAGGTAGGAGGCAGACTGCCTCCCCTGTGTATCTATCACTCTCAGTGCCATCATGGGGCCCCCAATGTTGGGGCAGCGTGGGCTCAAGGACCAGCTGCTTTGGGGAAAGTGCAGGGGGCCCCCCATGCAGCTGGGGCCCCTGGGCAGTGCCCTCTCATTAAGACAGCCCTGAGTCTGGCCCTCCTAAAGTCTGAAGGACAGTAACCCAGCCCTTTGATTAGAAAGTTTGGAGACCCCTGGGATAGATGATTGGCAGCTGATCGTCTGCCATTTGAAAGGGTTGCAGTACTGCATGGGGGACCAGGGTTAAAGGGAGAGGCGACATGGCGGGTGTGTCCCTTCCCTCCAATCAGCTCACCGAGCTCTGCAGTGTGTAACTTCAGCTTTTTTTTTCTGACAGCTCAGACAAATGTAATAAATTCTGGGCTTCGAAGGGCTGTAGAGAAGATAAAACTGCAGATAAACAGGTACAACTTATGTAGGGGGGGATTTGTTTTATCTTTGTTTATCCCCTGAGGCCAGTCACTTCACTGGAGATATGTGAGGGTTTACAACCACTTTATAAACTGCCAGGCTTGGCAGCGTTTCTTAATTTTTAGTAAACCGTTATAATAGCCAGTGGGTAACAAGCACCCTCATGTGGGCCATTATATCTGAAGTACCCCCTTGACACGTGGATATTAATTACCATTTTGCTGCGGTTGCTCTACTCCAACTGATTGCTTCTATGGAAAAACAAACACCAGAAAATAATAATTTTGGCCACCATCTCCCAATTCCATCAGTCATCTCCTACATTGTATATTCATCAGATCTTTGTCGAATCTTCTGAGAAGTACCAAACAATCTTCTATTTCTCGTCTTGCGTTAAAGGGGTCGTAAAGGTACAATTTTTTTTCCTAAATAGCTTCCTTTACCTTAGTGCAGTCCTCCTTCACTTACCTCATCCTTCCATTTTTGTCATGGACATGCAATAATGTCTGGCAGCTTACCTTTCCCTCCATGTGAGACTCTCTTATCTGGCTGCCTTTTTATCATCTCTCCTCCCTGTATGGCTCCACCCCAGGCCATCCCAGGAACTCTATATTAACTAGTGCTTTGCTGATCAACAATGTGTGTTAGCTTTGTGTTCCTGCTTGCCGTGTGCTACGTTAATATCTCTGTGTACCGACTTTGGCTTGTCTACGACTACTCCTGTTTGCCTGTGACCCTGACCCTTGGCCTGTCCCTTGGTTATCCTCGTCTGCCTGTTGCCCCAACCTTACCCTTCACTATTACTTGTGTCCTGAGTGGTTGCTTCCCCTCTCTCCCTACGAAGCGTGACCTAGGGGACTCCAGGGGCCGCGACCTGGATCCAGTTGCAGCGAAGGCCATCCTCACCACTAGAGGCTCTGGTGAGGCCTCATACACACGATCGGTTCAAACCGATGAGAATGGCTTGACGGACCGTTTTCATCGGTTCCCCGCTGAAGTGGCCTGATGGTCTGATGTAAACAAAAAAAGAGAAGAAAGTCGCACCAGCCTAGTGCATTACCACTTGACACTTTATTCGATGGTAATAGTATTAAAAACTACTCACAAACAGTAGATAGAACAGGCTTGTCAACGAAAATGTAGGTGAATTCCCTTCAGACTACACTCCACAATGGGGGGATATGAGGAAAATTTTACTGCCGGCTGACACGTTTCAAGGCGTCTAGGGCCTCTTCATCAGAGCTCGACAGACAGTGATGGTCTGATGTGCGTACACACCATCGGACCAAAAATCTGATCAGACCAGAACGCGGTGACGTAGAACACAACGACGTGCTGAAAAAACGAAGTTCAATGCTTCCAAGCATGCGTCGACTTGATTCTGAGCATGCGCGGGTTTTTGGACCGATGCTTTTGCATACTAACGTCAGGCGTCCATCGGACAGATTTTAAAGCACGTTTTAAAACTTTGGTCCGACGGACCGATGGACCGTACACATGGTCGGTTTGGACCGATGAAACTGGACTTCAGTCCATTTTCATCGGTTCGGACCGATCGTGTGTACGCGGCCTGAATACCAAACTGGATCTTAGACTCCGCGCCCTGGGGAATCTTTGGTTAGCTTACTGTAGGATTCCTGTTTGTGCCCCAGTGAACCTCTTCCCCCATATCCATTTTATGGTCCTTTAGCAGCAGTCTGCCATTGGGTTCACTACCTCCTGGTGCATCCCTGCCTCCAACAGGTTGCGCTTGTCATCTGACCACAGGTGACCTGACACATTTTGCTTTTAAATGTCCTTATTTCTTTTGAGAAATCCTCACTTCCTGTTCTTCCGTCTGTAACTCCACACAGTAATGCAAGGCTTTCTCCCTGGTGTGGAGTGTCGTGCTCCCCCCTCCCTTGGACTACAGGAGAGTCAGGACGCCCACTTACACACAGCTTCTTTCTCTATCTGCAACGTAGAGAGCATCCTGACTCTCCTGTAGTTCAAGGGAGGGGGCAGCACGACACTCCACACCAGGGAGAAAGCCTTGCATTACTGTGTGGAGTTACAGACAGAAGAACAGGAAGTGAGGATTTCTCAGAAGAAATAATGACATTTAAAAGCAAAATGGAAGGATGAGGTAAGTGAAGGAGGACATTTAAAAGCAAAATGTGTCAGGTCACCTGTGGTCAGATGACAAGTGCAAAATGGAAGGATGAGGTAAGTGAAGGAGGACTGCACTAAGGTAAAGGAAGCTATTTAGGGAGACAAATTGTACCTTTACAACCCCTTTAAGTTTAACCTTCCACTTTTTTTTATTTTTTTTTGGTAAAACCTTTAGTAGACGTCTCTCTTTAAAGGGGTTGTAAAGGATTTTTTTTTTCCCTAAATAGCTTCCTTTACCTTAGTGCAGTCCTCCTTCACTTACCTCATCCTTCCATTTTGCTTTTAAATGTCCTTATTTCTTCTGATAAATCCTCACTTCCTGTTCTTCTGTCTGTAACTCCACACAGTAATGCAAGGCTTTCTCCCTGGTGTGGAGAGAGCCTCTTGAGGGGGCGAGGAGGAGTGTCAGGACACCCACTAACACACAGCTCCTTTCTCTATTTGCAAAGTAGAGAGTGTCCTGACTTTCCTGCTTGCCCCCTCAAGAGGCTTTCTCCACACCAGGGAGAAAGCCTTGCATTACTGTGTGGAGTTACAGACAGAGGAACAGGAAGTGAGGATTTCTCAGAAGAAATAAGGACATTTAAAAGAAAAATGGAAGGATGAGGTAAGTGAAGGAGGACTGCACTAAGGTAAAAGAAGATATTTAGGGAAAAAAAAATTGTACCTTTACAACCCCTTTAACCTTCGACTTTTTTAAAAATTTTTGGTAAAACCTTTAGTAGACGTCCCTCTTTAAATAATGTAATGATCCAGTGGTTGTGCGGCGAGGCTCACTCATAATGATGGATCACGGAAGGATTGTAATGAAATTTCTGCCGTAATGAGTGGAGATAGCAGAAAGACTCGAGACAAACCGCTATTAATATATCCTCTCTTCTGACCTTGCCGAGAAATTGTCACCGCGCCGGCTTTATAATGAGTTCTCGGACCTTGATGATGAAAAGCTCAGGATTTTGTCATATTAGGAACGAAGGTTGAGGTTCTGAATCATTTCCTTTTTTTTAATTTTTTTAATGCTATGTACATATTTGTTTCACGATTGTTATATATTTTTTTTTCCCGGCAGATGTATAATGTTACACACAAGTGGTGGTGTTTCTTAGAAGGTGAAGGCGTTTGAATGGGCTTTAAGTGGGCTTGAAGCTACAGCGTATTACTTAACGCTATCTACTTCCCAGCATTCCTTTCCTTACACGAGAACGCAGCCCCAGTCATATGCAACCCTGTCCTTACACCACCTCCCATCACGATCAGTCTTCTCCTGAGATACCCTGTGATGCTGGAGGACTTTGCTTTTCCATCATCTAAGACTCGTCTCCTGCTGTGCTGTACCGTTAAATAGCTGGGTGTCTTTCTTTTTTACCGACTTATTTTTCTCTCCCGAAATGTTCCCTGTTAAAGCGGTATTTCACCCTAAACATAAGATCTCCCATGCGATCCAGCATACTGGCGTCAGCGCCAGTATGCTGTTTTTTTTTTTTTTAATAGCACACTTACTGTATTATTGTAGAATTCCTTTTCTGTCCCCCGTGGTAGACGGCGCCAGTATAGCGCGTCACATCTTCCTAAAATACCCGATATGGACTCGGGTAATCTCGGCGAAAATGCGGCGCCTGCGCACAGACCTAGGAGCTGACTGCGCAGGCGCCGTATTTCTCCGAGTCCTACGGCTATGGCGCGTCACGCCCTCCGAAATAGGACTTGGAGAAATATGGCGCCTGCGCAGTCAGCTCCTAGGTCTGTGCGCAGGCGCCGCATTTTCGCCGAGATTACCCGAGTCCATATCGGGTATTTTAGGAAGATGTGACGCGCTATACTACAGCCGTCCACCGCGGGGGACAGAAAAGGAATTCTACAATAATACAGTAAGTGTGCTATTAAAAAAAAAAAAAAACAGCATACTGGCGCTGACGCCAGTATGCTGGATCGCATGGGAGATCTTATATTTAGGGTGAACCTCCGCTTTAAGCAAAAGAGCGACGCGTTTTGGCTGTAGGTCTGGGAACAAACGGCCTTACATATTGCCGATGATTGCTGAGCTGTCCATGGTGCTGAAAGGGGTTTTCACCTTAAAGCGGAGGTTCACCCTAAATATAAGATCTCCCATGTGATCCAGCATACTGGCGTCAGCGCCAGTATGCTGTTTTTTTTTTTTTTTTAATCCATGTACTTACTGTATTATGCTGAATTTTATTTTTTTTACCCCGCGGTGGACGGTGCCAGTATAGCGCGTCACATCTTTCGAAAGTACCCGAAAAGGACTCGGGTAATCTCGGCGAAAATGCGGCGCCTGCGCACAGACCTAGGAGCTGACTGCGCAGGCGCCGTATTTCTCCGAGTCCTACGGCTATGGCGCGTCACGCCCTCCGAAAAACGCCGAAATAGGACTCGGAGAAATACGGCGCCTCCTAGGTCTGTGCGCAGGCGCCGCATTTTCGCCGAGATTACCCGAGTCCTTTTCGGGTACTTTCGTAAGATGTGACGCGCTATACTGGCGCCGTCCACCGCGGGGTAAAAAAAATAAAATTCAGCATAATACAGTAAGTACATGGATTAAAAAAAAAAAAAAAAAAAAAACAGCATACTGGCGCTGACGCCAGTATGCTGGATCACATGGGAGGGCTTATATTTAGGGTGAACCTCCGCTTTAATGCATCCAATGCATTAAAGGGGTTGTAAAGGAGATATATATATATATACATTTATTAGGGTTGTACCGATACCAAGTATTTGCGGGAGTACTTGTACTCCCGCAAATGCCCCCGATGCCTAAATAGAATACTTGCCGCCGCATACCGCAAAGCCGCCGCTGTCGCGTTAATCAGCGCGCGGGGAACATTACAGGCAGCCTTCGTTTGAATAGTTGTAATCCCCGCCGCGCTGTGTATAGACACTCCCCCTTGCTGGGGGAGTGAAGTCGCGCTGATCGGAACCCTCCCCCCCCTCCGGTGTCACATTTGACACCTTTCAGGGGGGAGGGGGGTGCAGATCCCTGTCTAAAGACAGGTATTTGCACCCACTGCCGGCCACACGTCTCGGGCAAAAGACGGGCATTTCCTGACATCCTGTCCGTCGCCCGTTGTGTGCTGGGAACACTCGGCTCCCAGCACACAGCGGGAGCCAGCCGGAGCGCTTCACTTCCTGGTTCCCTCACCGTGGATGGAGGGGGGAGCAGCAGAGTGACGAGTGATCGCTCGTCCTCTGCTGCAGATGGCGCTGGACTCCAGGACAGGTAAGTGTCCTAAAATTAAAAGTCAGCAGCTGCAGTATTTGTAGCTGCTGGCTTTTAATATTTTTTTTTTGAGCGCACATCCGCTTTAATGCATATAATGCATTAAGGTGAAAACCCATAAGGGTTTACAACCCCTTTAAGTACTGATGACCCTCTAACATACCATGTTTGGCATGTACTTTTTTTTTGGGGGGGGGGGGGGGGGCAGGTACCTTGTTTTGACAGGTACCCAGCTCCCACTTCCTCTCTTGGCGCCAAGTGGAAGTTCACCTCTCCCCCTCCCTCCCTGCAATCTTCTGGGATACGTCGCAGACTTTACGGCCGGTTCCCTACCCATCCCTACTTTACGTCCGGTTCCCTACCCATCCCTACTTTACGTCCGGTTCCCTACTGCGTATGCACAAAGCTTGCTGCGCTTTCTGATTGGCCCGTCAGCGGAGGAAGGAGGAGGGGGGCCGAACTTCCGATGGATGCCGCCATGGTGCCCTCTCCCAGAAGTGGGGACAGGGACTTGTCAAAAACAGGTCCCCATTTCCCCCTGAAAGTTGCCAAATGTGGGGGAAGGAATCAAATAAGCGGAAGTTCCACTTTTGGGTGGAACTGCGTTTTAAGGTTCAGATACAGTAAAAATGTTTTATTCCTAATTGGGGGAATGATTCTGTATAAGACTGGATTGTCATTGGTGTCACGCATGGAGGTGACATGCTTGTTCCAGATCATTCCCTAAAAATGAAGCCGGAGCAAACTAGGGACTGGGAGTCCCCGGAAGGAGGGCTCGGCATTGGCAGAGCCTCCATTTCTAAATTCCGGGTTCCTTTAAATGGTAAGCAATTGATTGAATGTGATTTTCTCTCCTGCCTTCGGAAACTCACAGGGGTTTTATATGAAATCCCACCATGCCGGAATAATGAAGAGAAATATGAAGAGCAAGGACCTTTTGGCTTCCGCCTTGGTGAATTTTAAGAGCACTGGCCTCATAGATTACCCAGCATGGGCCGAGGGCAAATGGGCCAAAACATAATGCCATCCTGATTACTTCCATCGTAATCACACAAGTGGCCATCCCTCTGCTGAGCCTCGCTATCGCTTGCTTGGACGGCGAGCACCGGCAGCCTATGAGAGGTGGCTTTGTGAACTATGATTGATTCTTCAAACGGGGACCTGGAGGGGAAAGCGTATTCCTGCCGTGCAATGTTTTCTAAGCTATTATGGCCGAGGTGCCAGGAGAAAACGCCTAATAATATGTCTTCAGATTGGAGTCTTTGAAATCGACAGGCCATGTTTTTCCCCTTCAAGGTTCCCATGTCATGTCCCATGGTCTGTATCCATGGCTCTACCTATCTCGTAAAAGAAAACTTTGAACCTTTCACTGATGCCGATGTATGTCATATGTCAGCATTGCCCCTTCCCTTGCCTTTTTTCTTGGGCTTTGTGTTCCAATCGGTGGACCCATGGGTGGGTGTTGCTGGGAAAATGACAGCTGGACCTGGACATGATGTTTTACTAAGAAGGAACGGACATTTGATGGGCTCCCCCCCTTCTACCCCTTTTTTCCTGGGCTTTGTGTTCCCATCGGTGGGTGTTGCTGGGAAAATGACACCCGGACCCCGACATGATGTTTTACGTGATGCTTACTAAGAAGGAACGGACATTTTCTGGGCTCCCTCCCCTCTACCCTTTTTTTTCCTGGGCTTTGTGGACCCATGGGTGGGGGTTGCTGCAAAAATGACAGCCGGATCTAAACATGATGTTTTACTAAGAAGGAACCGACATTTGCTGGGCTCCCTCCCCTTTATCTAGCATGGCAGATGCTTCTGGGTAGAGGGGAGGGAGCCCAGCTAATGCCCATCCCTACTTGGTAAGGACCCAGAAGCATCTCCGAAAAAGTGACTTTTTGTCCCTTATGTGATAAACAATAAAGCTTATTGAAGAAAAAACAAAGTTACACCCAGGCACCTAAAGCAAGGCTCCACCCGCTTGTTCCCCCCCCCCCCGCGGGGGGGAAAAGGGGGTAGTGTGGAACGGGTACCTGTTTCTGACAGGTACCCATCCTCACTTCCGAGAGACCTGGCTACGGCAGATGTCGCGAGGTCCCTCGGAAGTTCAGCCCCCCTCCTCCTCTCCAGTTAGAACGTGCAGCGCGCTTTGCGCATGAGTAGTAAGGATGCAGCTGTGAAGCTCAAAGGTTTCCCACGAATGGCGGCGGCAGCACCCAAGAGCTGATCGGCAAATGAGCTGGGGTGCCGACATCACGGGATCCCAAGCCAGGCTGTGCACGTCTATAGACACACATAGTGCAGCTCAACCCCCGCTTCCTGCTCCCCACTCCCTCCTTACATTTGATTGACAGCATGAGCCAATGGCTTCCGTTGCTGTCTATCAGTCCGTGAGAGGGGGAGCCAGAGCTGTGTATCCGTCTGATCGTCCTGATCAATACAGGACTCGGGTAAGTATTTAGGGAGTTGGGTCGGGGAAAAAACAACTAGTGGAAGTTTTTGTACTTTAATGCAAATACAGTGAAACCTCGGATTGCGAGTAACGCGTTTTAGCGCGCGTTTCGCAATACGAGCCTATGTTTTTTTTTTAATCCTGACTCGGTTTGCGAGTGTTGTCTCACAAAACGAGGAGGATTCACGCCACAGCGTTGCGCAATACCGCATTTGGCCAGAGGTAGGGTGTCGCCAAATTCGAGTGGAGCCGTTTGGAAATACTCAGAAATACTCCGTTCCCAGGCCTTTTTCAAGGTTTTCTGAATACAGCCAAACTGTCCCCGAACCTTATGGAAAATTTAGGGTACCAAAGTTTGTCGCCGTTTTACGGCCACACACCGTTTTAAACCTTGACATGTTTACTCAATGTAATTTAATCTTTTACAGTTTACAAAATGTGTGTAGCATTATATTTGCCCTAAAATTATCTTTAGTGCATTTTTTTTACAGAAATTTTTAGCTTTGGGAAAACATTGCATTTATAATGTGTTACATAACAAATTGGAACTATCGTTTTTCTAGCCACTTGCCGGCCGCCTAACTGGGAATGTACGTCATGATTTTGATGTTCAATACCGTTGTCATGGTAACAGCTAGCAGCCATAACACCTGGTATCGTTTTTTTCCCCTTAGGCGGCCGGCTTTCAGATAAAAGTGGTCCCAGTGGTGGATTCGCCACATGATCACTTTTATAGGTAGCTGGAGCGTCGATCCCCCGCCGCTTCCCGGTGGTTTCTAAGCTTACTGGATGCGATTCGATGTGGCCGATGGCTAGGCAGCGAGCCGAGTAAGGGCAAGATAGCCCCCACTTGGCTCTATGCCTTTGGAGGACCGAAGCGACCTCCGACATCAAGACTCCGAGGTCAAGACTGTGCAGGCCAGTCAAGTTCCTCCACCCCAAACTCGCTTATCCATGTCTTTATGGACCTTGCTTCGTGCACTGGTGTGCAGTCATGTTAAACAGGAAGGGGCCGTCCCCAAACTGTTCCCACAAAGTTGGGAACATGAAATTGTCCAAAATGTCTTGGTATTCTGACACCTTAAGAGTTCCCTTCACTGGAACTAAGGAGCCAAGCCCAACCCCTGAAAAACAATCCCACACCATAATCCCCCCTCCACCAAATAATTTGGACCAGTACACAAAGCAAGGTCCATAAAGACAAGAAGGAGAGAGTTTGGGGTGGAGGAACTTTGTTGTTTTTCAGGGGTTGGGCTTGGCTCCTTAGTTCCAGTGAAGGGAACTCTTAAGGCGTCAGCATACCAAGACATTTTGGAAAATTTCATGCTCCTAATTTTGTGGGAACAGTTTGGGGACGGCCCCTTCCTGTTCCAACATGACTGCGCACCAGTGCACAAAGCAAGGTCCATAAAGACATGGATGAGCGAGTTTGCGGTGGAGGAACTTGACTGGCCTGCACAGAGTCCTTAAACTGTTACTAAACCCAGGAGCCTGCATTCACTATATCTGGTCTCCCACAGTACACAACGTGGGTGAGCGAGTTTGGGGTGGAGGAACCTGACTGGACTGACCTCAACCCAATAGGATACTTTTGGGATGAATTTGAGCTTTGCGGCCTTCTGCTTCCTTCTGTGGCCTCAGCTTCCTTCTGTGGAGGCCGCCAAGTCGCGGCCTCAATTACCGGCGGGCGTAGGCCTGCCGCGATCGTGCAACAGCCGGTAGTTGAGGCCGCAGCTTTGCGGCCTTCTGCAGCCCTAAGCTTCCCCAGGCGCCAGGTCACAATTTTTAGTCGCAATTGCAACCGGGCTCCCGGATTTTGTCGAGGCCTGCTATAAGGCCTTAGTCATAACCCCATTCCCATAGACACACTCCTAAACCTCATGGACGGCCTTCCCAGAAGAGTTGAAGCTGTTATAGCTGCAAAGGGCAGGGCCAACTCAATATTGAACCCTACTGACTAAGACTGGGATGCCATTAAACTTTGTGTGTGTGTAAAGGCAGGTGTCCCAATACTTTTGGTAATATAGTGTAATCTTCCGACCTAGAGTTAGGCCTTGTAGATGTCTGAATTGTGTCTTCTAGCTGTTGGCAGCACTTTCCCTCCTCCGCTTCTAGAAAACAGACGTTTCGGTGACCCACTTAGAATGCGATAGAAAAACTTCAGGTCTGCTTTTTGGCCCCCGAAGCAGTGCAGCGTTTTAATTAATCCTGAAATACAGCTCATAGAGTGTTCATTTATAATGTATGAACTTGATACATCCTGTTTTATATGTTATAAATAGAATTTTCCCATGTTCTGCTGGCCCAGCCATCCTTCTCTAATCCGTGAGAAAGTGGACCCCCCCCCCCTCCCCCGGCATGCATGCGACCTTATGCATGAACTACTCCAGCCACTTAACGCCCGCCCTCTGTACATATACGTCGGAATTTTAAAGATGGATATCTCGGTAACGGCAGCAGCTGCTGCCACAACCGAAATATCCATCTTTTCAGTGGGCGGTCGTGTTTTCGGATAATGGTGGTCTCTGCTGCGGATTCGCCGCGAGATCACTGTTATTGGCAACAGGAGAGGGACCCCCCTCCCGCCGCTCTCCAGAGCCCTCCACCGCTTACCGGAGCCATCGGTAGCGGTGGAGGCGATCGGGTCCTTCACATTGCTGGGTATGGAGATGAGTGAGGGAAAGATGGCCCCCACCCGTTTCCATATCGTAGCTCTTAAAGGAAAAAAAAATGTTGTCATCTTTTCAAATGACAATTTTTTTTTTATTGCATTTTAGTCTAAATATGAGATCTAGGGGCCTTTTGTCTTGTACACTGTTTGAATATGAGGTTGGACAGCATGGCCTATTTCCTCCTGTTCTTTTGTTGTTGTATATTGAAAAATGTACTCTTTATAAATAAAGATTACATAAAAAAAAAAAAAAAATGAGATCTGGGGTCTTTTTGACCCCAGATCTCATATTTAAGAGGACCTGTTTTTTTTCTATTACAAGGGATGTTTACATTCCTTGTAATAGGAAAAAAAGTGACCCAATTAAAAAAAAAACTGTTTTAAAATCAATAAGATAAAGTTAATTATTATTTTTTTTTTTAAGTGCCCAATCCCTGCCCAGGCTATTTTTCAGCGCTCAGCGCTGTCACACTTTGAATGACAATTGCGCAGTCATGCAACACTGTACCCAAATATTTTTTTTATAATTTTTTCCCCACAAATAGAGCTTTCTATTGATGGTATTTGATCACCTCTGCGGTTTTTATTTATTGCGCTATAAACAAAAGAAGAGGGACAAGTTTGAAAAAAAAAACGTAATATCTTTTACTTTTTGCTATAATAAAAATCCATTTTTTTTTTTAAAGAAATGTTTTCCTCAGTTTAGGCCGATACGTATTCTTCTACATAATTTTGATTAAAAAAAAACGCAATAAGCGTTTATTGATTGGTTTGCGCAAAAGTTATAGCAGCTACAAAATAGGGGATAGATTTATAGCATTTTTATTTGTTGTTTTTTTTTTTTTTACTAGTAATAGCTGCGATCAGCGATTTTTATTGTGACTGCGATATTGCGGCGGACACATCGGACACTTTTGACACATTTTTGGGACCATTCACATTTATACAGCAATCCCTGCTATAAAAATGCACTGTTACTGTATAAATATGAATGGCAGGGAAGGGGTTAACACTAGGGGGCGATCAAGGGGTTAATGTGTTCCCTAGGGAGTGATTCTTATGCCGCGTACACACGGTTCTTTTTTGTGATGAAATAAAACGACGATTTAAAAAACGTCATTTAAAATGATGGTGTGTGGGCAAAACGTTGTTTTTATGTCTTCTGAAAAACGACCAAAAATAAATTTGAACGTGCTTCAATTTTTTTATGTCGTTTTTCAGAATGTCGTTTTTTTGTGTCATAAAAATTGATCGTGTGTACGCTAAAACGACGTTTAAAACAACGTTTTTAAACCCGCGCATGCTCAGAAGCAATTTATGACGCGAGCTTGAATGGAACAGAGTGCCGTCGTACGTGGTGTATGTCACCGCGCTTTGCAAGAGCATTTTCAGAAAACGATGGTGTGTAGGCAACGTCGTTTTTTTAAAATCAAGTTTGAAAAATGAAGTCTTTTACAAGACAAAAAACGTCTGTGTGTACGCGGCATTACTGTGGGGGAAGGGGACCGACTGGGGGAGGTGACCAATTGGGACACCGCATTGGTCTCCTCTCCCTGACCGGACGTTGATCTGCGTGTTTACACATGCAGATCCACGGTTCTGCTCAGTTACTGGGCAATCGCGGGTCCCCGATGGCCATTGCGGCCGCCGGGCACGCGCATCAGGTCCCCAGTGACGCGGTAGGCGCGAGCCCCCCCTAGTGGCTTGTGAAGATGCAACGTCATGTGACGTCCGCCCAGAACAAGAGAGTCTTAAATGACGGCGGGCGGTGGACAGGAGGTTAAACCACATAAGTCAGGTATCGCCTCTAATTACAATGCCATAAGATATCCTTCTTTCCTAGTGATTTCTTTGTAAATTAATCGTAGTTCGGTCTCTTCTATGGAAAAGCTAAAAACTAGCTGGTTGGGCGCCACTGCACATTATTTAAAATCTAAATTTAGATGGTTAATACTACCAATTTTCCATAATGTAGTCCAGGGTTTGACAAATTTGCTTGGAATCTAGGAGCCAACTAAAGAAATTAGGAGCCAGAAAATGCGCTCCGTCCCGCCAAGTTCATGCGCAGATGCGAACACATACGTGAGTAGCGCCCGCATATGTAAACAGTATTCAACCCACACATGTGAGGTATCGCCACGATCGTTAGAGCGAGAGCAATAATTCTAGCTCTAGACCTCCTCTGTAACTGAAAACATGCAACCTGTAGAATTTTTTATACATTGCCCATGGAGATTTTTAAGGGTAAAAGTTTGACGCCATTCCACGAGCGGGTGCAACTTTGAAGCGTGACATGTTGGGTATCAATTTACTCAGCGTAACAATATCTTTCACAATATAAAAAAAAATGGGCTAACTTTACTGTTTTTTTAATTAAAACATTTTCTGTGCGCTTGTAAGACCGCTGTGCAAATACGGTGTAACAAAAAGTATTGCAATGACCGCCATTTTATTCTTTAGGGTGTTGGAATTTTTTATTTTTTTTAACTTGTAAACACTGAGTCTGAAAAACAGGCTCGATCCTTAAGTGGTTAGACATCGTCTTTCCTCCACACCAAAGAAAGAACATGCAGAGAACTGCGAGGGAAGAGTTTCATTTCAAATCCCTCGGAGATGAATTTTTGCTGCCGGAGAAGGCGGTTTATCCAAGCCTACGTTCTGGCGTGCCAGGCTGCTGCCGGTAAGGGAGAGAATTGCCCTGCTGGAAGGAATCTGATGAAATCTCTTTGAAGTCGGGAGTTAGGAGATGATGGCAGGAGCTGGAAGTAGGAGACGAAAAGAGGGAATCAGCGCTGCTGCATTGGGGGGGGGCATTCTTTGCTGCACTGCTGAATTCATGAGGATTACAGAAGCGGCTGAGCAGCAACCAGGCTTATGTGGATAGAAACCTGAATGGGGCTGCTAACAATATATTTCTGTAGTGCGTGAAGCCACAAAGCGCGCTTCTTTCTAAAATGGACAACTAAAAACCTCGAGAGAATTGTAACCTGTATAACCACTTCCATACACTTATACACCTTCCTGCCCAGACCAATTTTTAGCTTTCAGCGATGTCGCACTTTGAATGACAATTGCGCGGTCATGCTACACTGTACCCACACTACATTTTTATCATTTTGTACCCACAAATAGAGCTTTCTGTTGGTGGTATTTGATCACCTCTGGGATTTTTTTTTCTGAAAAAATAAATAAAAAAATGACCGAAAAAAAAGTTTTTTTGTTTCCGTTATAAAACATTGTAAATAAGTAAGTTTTCTCCTTCACTAATGGGCACTGATGGTACTGCACTGACTGGCACTGATAAGGTGGCACTGATGGGCCCCCGATGAGGTGGCACTGATGTGGTGGCATTGATGATGTGCACCAATATGCGGCATGGATGGGCACTAAAAGGCGGCACGGATAGTTGGCACGGATAGGCGGCACGAATAGGTGGCACGGATGGGCAGGGATAGGCGGCATGGATGGGAAGGGATAGGCGGCACAGATGGGAATGGATAGGTGGCACGTATGGGCACTGATAGGCGGCATTGATGGGCACTGATAGGCGGTGAGGATGGGCACTGATAGGCGGCATGGATGGGCATAGATGGGCACTAACGTATGTGTTGTACTAATGGATGCCAATCAGTGCCAAACAATGCCTGCCAATCAGTGATGCCCATTGTGGGCACTGATTGGCATCCATTGCAGGCACTGCTTGGCATCCATTATGTGTCATCGCTGGTGGTCTAGGGTGGCATACCTTTGTTTTACATCCCTGGTGGTCTAGTGGAATTCCTGGTGGTCCAGTGGGCATCCCTGGTGGTCCAGTGGGCATCCTCGGGGGGGCTGTGCTGATAATCGATCAGCACAAACCCCCCCTGTGAGAGGGGCAGCCGATCGGCTCTCCTCTACTGGCGTCTGACAGACACGAGTGAGGAAAAGCCGATTACCAGCTTTTCCTGTTTAAATCGTGATCAGCCGTGATTGGACACGGCTGATCACGTGGTAAAGTGTCTCCGCGAGAGACAATTTACCTTGATCGGTGTTGCGGGGTGTCAGACTGAAACCCTGCAACAACGATCGCCGCGATGCGCGCCCCCGGGGGCGCCCAGCGGCTCAATATCCTGAGTACGTCATATGACGTCCAGTCAGGATATAGCAACCACTTTGCCGCCGTCAATCTGTCATTGGCGGGCGGCAAGTGGTTAAAGGAGTTGTAAAGGACATTTTTTTTGTTGCATAAAATGAATGTCTGCAAGGTAGACAGACAGAATAGTGTAATGATTCTGTTAAAAAAACGAATAAATGCCTATTAAATTCCTTCATCTATATCACCTCCGGTGTTCTAGTTTCTGTTCTCTCATTCACTTCCTGGTTTGCGACGCTCGTTCATGTAAGAACTACATTTCCCAGTATGCATTGGGGCACGCCCAGTAATTCACACCTTCTTTAAGTCTCTAACGTAGAGAGCGTCCTGCCGCACAGATGTAGTTCCCAGGAGGGGGCGACACGTCACTGACCACCGCAGTAAAGCCTCCCTTCACGGTGGTGAGTAACAATCAGACAAGCAGGAAGTGAACAGAACAGAGAAGAAATAGAGCAACTTCTGAGCAAAAACGAACAATGAGGAAGTGAAAAGAGGAAGGTCTGCAGGTAAAGGATGCTTATTATATAAAAAAAATATATATTTCCTTTAAGGACGCACCCCATACAAATCTGCCATTTAGGTTTTTGGTGAATGCTGGAGAGTTAACATGGAATTGCTGGCAAATATGTGTTTGAAATAAATATGATCAGTGTCAAAGGATTTGTTATGCGGTTCAGCCTGTCTTGTGATTTACAAAACTTGCCGCACTGTGCAGAAAGTCCACTATGCTGTTTCCTGGGTCACCAATAAGTGGACAGAGGTCATATTTCGTGGTCCGATGAACAAGCGGGACACAGAAAAAGGAAAATTTATTATCAAATACTTACCGTAATTTTCCTTTCCTGATAGGCTCCATGGCAGCATACGTGTGGGTAGGCTCCGCCTCCATGACTACCCATTAGGACCCCTCCCTATAAATTTCAGCTGTGGGCTCTCAGCCGTGTTCCGTAACTAGCCGACTCCAAGCATTGGGAGGGACTCCTGCTGCCATGGAGCCTATCAGGAAAGGAAAATTACGGTAAGTATTTGATAATAAATTTTCCTTTTTCCTGACTGGCTCCATGGCAGCATACGTGTGGGAAATAACTAGCCAAAAAACACCCGGGTGGGCAAAATGCTGAGGCAAGAAAATTGTATTTAACACTGTCGACTGACAGCACTTGTAAACCACAATTTAGAGAAGATAAAGCAGCCGGCTTAACACAATAGTGAGAAACAAAGTATTGATTGACGACCACAAAGCCGTTCTACATATAACATCAGGTGCGACATGATGTGAGGCTGCCCAGGAAGTTGAAATGCTTTGAGTTGAGTGTGCAGACACTGCCTCTGGAGGAGCCACGCCCTTGGCTTTGTATGCCCTCTGGATGGTCTGAACTATCCATGCTGCAATGGATCTGATTGAAGCCCGTTTCCCTTTGTTCTTTACATGAAGAATGAAAAGAAAGTCTGTTTTCCTAAAAGATTCTGTCGTTTCCAGATATTGACATAATGTGTGACCTACATCAAGGGGATGAACAGTTTGATCTTCAGACAATCCAAAAAGTGGGCAGCACAATTTCATGATTTTCATGGAAAATGGATGTAACTTTAGGATTTGAGCCCAGCATAGGAATTAATACTGCTCTATCTGGAAAGAAGGTCAAGAATGGTTCCTTTGAACCCAGATTTCTGATGTCAGAGACTCTTTTAGCTGAAGTGACCGCTACTAAATAGGCAGTTTTGAGAGTAAGATCTTTAGCTGATGGTGGTTTATCCGGATCAGAGCTGATCGTGGTAAGATAGTCCAGGACAAGAGGTAGATCCCATTTAGGGAACCTCGGCATTCTCCGGGGTCTAAGCCGGATGGCGCCCTTGAAGAACTGGCAGACCAAAGGATGATTGGCCCAAGAGATTCCAGAAAAATGCAGAGATGGCTGAGATTTGTACTCAGAGAGAACTGACTGCTAACAGTAAGTTCAAACCCGTTTGTAAAAAAAAAAACTGAGTAAGTCTTGGACCTCTGGGGAACTGCAAGGTTTTTCCTCAGGAAGACATGTGATCTGTAAATTTTTACCAGATACACTCAGACTTTGTTGGTACTATTTCTTCTAGTGTTAAGAAGAGTTGAAATGGCTTCTTCTGGACATTCTAACGCTTTAAGCCTTTCCCTCTCAAGCACCACACCCTGAGATGCAGATGAGCTGGACATAGGTGCAACATTGAGCCCTGAAAGAGGAGATCCGGTCTGAGGGGGAAGAGGGATCGAGTCCCGGTAACTGAGAAGCGTTAGTAGTGAAAACCATGGCCTGTTGGGCCAAAATGGGATCACTGCCAGGATTTCTGCATCCTCTGATCTGAGACGGCAAAGAAATTGAAGGATCACAGGCACTGGTGGAAAGGCATATGCTTTGCTGACTTTCCATCGATCTGTGAGAGCATCTATCCCATAGGCTTGGGGATCTCGGAACCTAGCATAGTACTTTGTCAACTTGTGGTTGCATGGGGATGCAAACAGATCCACCTCTGGGGACACTCCCAGAGTCAGAAGCCAATTGAACACTTCTATGTGTAGAGACCATTCGGTGTTGTTTAATTGGACACGTGATAGAAAGTCTGCTTGAACCTTCTGGACCCCCGGAATGTACACTGCCGAGATGTTGGCTAGGTTCTTCTAAACCCAATTCATGATTGGAGTGAGGACCAGCTGTGGGTTGCACCCTGCTACCTTATGTAAGCAACAGCAGTTGTGTTGTCCAGTCTGGGCATCACAGAGGAGTCTGACAATAGATGACGAAAGGACTTGAGTGTCTGGAAGGCAGCTCGCAGCTCCAGAATATTGGAAACAGTTCCTTGTGAAGGTATGTTCCACCTGCCTTGGGCTATTTCTGTCAAGCAATGAGCGCCCCAGCCCTGGTTGCTGGCATCTGAGGTTATTGTAATCCAAATGATAGGACGGATCGAATGACAGTTGCGGAGATTCTTCCCCTGAAGCCACCACAGAAGAGATTCTATCATGAGTTGAGTGAGCATGATGCATTGACTCTTTCAGGGAGAGTCCCATTGCTGGAGAAACCCTTTTTGGAATGGGCGAGTGCGCCACTGAGCCCACTTCACCATAAGGAATGGTGGCTGCCTTGGTGTCAATTACCTTCAAACATTGAAGAGCAGATAGGTGAGGAGCAGCGAGTGTTTTGCGGATCCTGTCCCCAACTATAGTAACCTTTTCTTTGGGCAATGAAATGGTGCCTTCTACTGTGTTGAAGAGGGTACCTAGAAACACCAGAGATTGTGTTGGAACAAGATGACTTTACCAAATTCAATAGCCATTCGAATTCTTGGGGAGTGGCAACTACTATGTCCCTGTGTTCCAGGAGTTAACATCTGTCTTGAGGTAGAAGTAAGAGATCGTCCAGTAAAGAAGACAAACTCCCTTCACTTGGAGGAGAGCCACCACGGCTAACAGAACTTGGGAGAACACCTGAGGTGACGTCGTGAGACCAAATGGTAGGCAGGTGAACTGTAAGTGTTGATTGCCTACCGCAAAGCGCAGATACATTTGATAGTCTGCCTGCCACTGGAACGTGGAAGTATGAGTCTTACAGGTCCATTGACACTAACCAATCTCCTGGATGGACTGACTGCTGGATTGTCAATAGTGACTCCATTTTGAATTTCTTTCCGAATAATCGGTTGAGATGAGAAAAGTCTATTACTGGTCTCCAGGTACTGTTCTTTTTCTGTACCATAAACAAAGAGGAGTACATGTCTTTCGCCTCGTTCGCCTTCTGGAACAGTAATGGCTGCGCCTTGAGTTACTAAAGGGCTTGCATAAGCCAATAGGACTTGTTTCTTTTCTTCTGTTCATACGAGATTTGTAGGCTTCAATCTGACCCTGGGGTTGCTGTTGAAGACCCAGGTGTGGCCTGAAGAGACCGTCTTGACGGTCCAAAAATCTCAAATTGAGGCCACCCAATTTCAGAGAGACTTTTCAGTAGACTCCTCAATTACTAGAAGGAGTACTCTCAGTAGACTCCTCAATTACTAGAAGGAGTACTCTTAGTTTGCTTCTAGAAAGAAGACTGTCTGGATTTCCAGGGCCTTGAAGATTCATGACCAGGCCTGTACCTGCGTGCTTCCCTTGCACGGACTGTATTTTGTGCTCTGAAAAAAAGAAGTGCGTTTTTGATTTTGTAAACACCTATCCTGCAGGAGGAACCCCGACTTACCACCTGTGGCTAAGGAAATGGCACTATCGAGTTTATTGCCAAAGAGAGAAGAGCCCTTAAAGGCAATGAGGCACCAAGCTTGCTTTGAAGCTGGATCCGCCGACCAGGGATGAAGCCATACGGCACAACAGGCAGTGACTGCTGACAACATTACTTGAGCCACTAGGTGAATAACATTAATAGAGGCCTCCCCAAGAAAGGCCGATGCTAGACTGATTTGCTAGATAGGAGAGCTCTTGGCCATTTCTTCAGAGATACTTCTGAGGGAATCATTCACATTGTCTGACCATGCCTCTCAGGCTTTTGAGATGGCTGCTAAAGCCAGAAATGGTTTACAGACTGATCCTGCTGTCAGGTAGATTCTCTTCAGGTCTGAATCAATCCGTCTCTCTAGAGGATCTTTAAAAGAAACGATATCACCCAGGGTGAAGGGTTACGTATCGCACCAAACGCATCAAAGCTGCATCAACTAATGGAGCAGAGTCAAGATGTATCACGTCTTCCTCTTAAAAGGATATAATTTTGCAATTTTTGAATGCATAGAGCTTTTTTTATCAGGTTTACCCCATTCTTCTGAGATAATTGCACCTATTTTTGTGACAAATGGAAAATAATGTCGCTCCTTATTGAGCTGTTTAAAAGTTTTCTTTGTCTGAGAGGAGAGATAATTGGATCTTTCAATTTTAAAACTTCCTTGACTGCTTTCACTAAAGCAGGAACTAGGGCATAATCAGAGCCTATTCCTGGATCATCCACTTCTGACCCACTCTCTGAGGGATGGTTGGTTTGAGCGACTTCAAAAAGTCTTATGCATTTGTCCCTGATCCAACAAGGGAATCATTGGGTCTGGAGGAGAATCATACTGCACTCTGGCATCTCTCTCCTGTAGCGACTTGTCCACGACCCGCTTAACCAATGCTTCTAGGTGTTTGTCTGCACCTTCCCTTTCATTGGCTGCCTTTGAAAAACAACAGTCGCAAAGGGGCTTGCTAGCAGGAACCGGAGCCTTGCATCCCCAACAAAATCTCTCTGAACTCGTGCTGTGAGATGAGGAGGTGTGAGGAGTATCCCTACTGGGATGTCCGGATTTTAAACAAATTATGGTGTCTAGAAGATGAGTGCCGGTGGTGCGATTTGGAGGACCCGCTGCATCTGCGGGACTCGCTGTGATGTTGGTCAGACCTAGAAGGGCTGGGAAAAAAAAAAAAGAATAGAGCGAGAGAGAGACAAGCATAGTCATGGCAATGCCCTACACTCCACTCTCTTCCCCCCCAACAGAAAAAGAAAAACATAGTTTTCCAATTTTTTTTTTTTTTTTTTATCTGCTGAGAGAGGGCTGACCACTAGGGGGCAGCAAAGCATCCATTATAGTAGAAACACATTGCAGGTGGGAAAATCAAACACCAGATACAAACGACTAAAACACATGCTACATCCGACTGTTCTGAACGAGCACATACCTAAGGTAGTCTCTGTAAATGTACCAGGAAACCGTCGTTTTGAACGATCGATCCCGAGCTTTACAGATTTCCCGACTTTTTTTTTTTTTTTTTTATTTATTTTTTTTTTTTTTTTTTTTAAAGACGGGGATACTCGCGCGCATGCGCGAACCAAGCCTCGCTGTCATTCCCGGGTCCGTCTGATCGTAGAACGCAGACGGGAGTCCCGGAAGTAAGAGGGAGCGGCGGCTGGAACGCACAGGAACCAGACGCTCACTGGGCATGCAATCATGAAAAACACAGCATATGGAAAAACAGAGAAACAAACAACAAACATAAACACTGCTGCCATGAAGGCGATACTGCTTACCACCACCTACGATCGATTCGGCCAGGGACACCGCATCCATACACACCGGGCTTTCAGCAGATAATGGCCACCTGCACATTGCTAGGTATTCAAGCCTGTGCGCGCTCGTCTCTCCAGTGGAAGACATAATCCAGCTCTTCAGCGCTACTCTGCAATACACTCCATACCCTGCTTAACAGTCAAGGCTTATCGGAGGGATGAGACACCATCATTATTATCATCATCATCATCATCATCGGCCGATCTTGATCGTAGGAACAATCGTCTTCAGGTAGGAGAACCAAACACATGGTCCTACGGAGGAGGACAAAAAAGGAACACGGCTGAGAGCCCACAGCTGAAATTTATAGGGAGGGGTCCTAATGGGTAGTCATGGAGGCGGAGCCTACCCACACGTATGCTGCCATGGAGCCAGTCAGGAAAGCTGCATTTCTGAACTAAGGTTGGACTTTCGGTCAGATATTCCAACCGTGTGTGTATGCTCCATCGGACATTTTCTGTCGGAATTTCCGACAACAAGTGTTTGAGAGCTGATTCTCAATTTTTCCGACAAAAAAAAAGTTCTTGACGGAAATTCCGATAGTCTGTATGCAATTCCGACGCACAAAAATCCTACGCATGCTTGGAATTATTGAACTTTTTTTTTGGCTCGTCGTAGTGTTGTACGTAACCACGTTCTTGACGTTTGGAATTTCCGACAACATTTGTGTGACCGTGTGTGCGCAACACAAGTTTGGGCCATCGTTCCTTCGGGAAAAAAATCCACGGTTTTGTTGTCGGAATGTCCGATCGCGTGTACGCGGCAATTGTTTTATTCATTTATGTTAACCCACATAACGCAACCCTTTATGTCTCAAAGTCTCTTAAAATATATTAGATTTATTTTTTGGACCAAGGCCTTACTGTCAGTAACATAGCAGATGTATTAGGCACTGGTACATTGTCTGTGAGTTGGTATACCATAGAAAAAGAGCTGGGGCACTGGTATGTTATCTATGAGTCTGTGTGACCTAGAAGAGGGATTGGGCACTGGTATGTTATCTATGAGTCTGTGTGACCTAGAAGAGGGATTGGGCACTGGTATGTTGTTATCTATGAGTTGGTGTGACCTAGAAGAGGGATTGGGCACTGGTATGTTACCTATGAGTTGGTGTGACCTAGAAGAGGGATTGGGCACTGGTAGGTTATCTATTGGTTTGTGTGACCTAGAAGAGGGTTTGGGCACTGGTATGTTACCTATGAGTTGTTGTGACCCAGAAGAGGGATTGGGCACTGGTATGTTGTTATCTATGAGTTGGTGTGACCTAGAAGAGGGATTGAAAACTGGCACGTTGTTATCTAGGAGTTGGTGTGACCTAGAAGAGGGATTAGGCACTGGTATGTTATTTATGAGTTGGTGCAACCTAGAAGAGGAATTGGGCACTGGTATGTTACCTATGAGTTGGTGTGACCTAGAAGAGGGATTGGGCACTGGTATGTTACCTATGAGTTGGTGTGACCTAGAAGAGGGATTGGGCACTGGTATGTTGTTATCTATGAGTTGGTGCGACCTAGAAGATGGATTGGGCACTGGTATGTTGTTATCTATGAGTTGGTGTGACCTAGAAGAGGGATTGGGCACTGGTATGTTGTTATCTATGAGTTGGCGTGACCTAGAAGAGGGATTGGGCACTGGTATGTTATCTATGAGTTGGTGTGACCTAGAAGAGGGATTGGGCACTGGTATGTTATCTATGAGTTGGTGTGACCTAGAAGAGGGATTGGGCACTGGTATGTTATCTATGAGTTGGTGTGACCTAGAAGAGGGATTGGGCACTGGTATGTTGTTATCTATGAGTTGGTGTGACCTAGAAGAGGGATTGGGCACTGGTATGTTACCTATGAGTTGGTGCGACCTAGAAGAGGGATTGGGCACTGGTATATTGTTATCTATGAGTTGGTGTGACCTAGAAGAGTGATTGGGCACTGGTATGTTGTTAGCTATGAGTTGGTGTGACCTAGAAGAGGGATTGGGCACTGGTATGTTATCTATGAGTTGGCGTGACCTAGAAGAGGGATTGGGCACTGGTATGTTGTTAGCTATGAGTTGGTGTGACCTAGAAGAGGGATTGGGAACTGGTATGTTGTTAGCTATGAGTTGGTGTGACCTAGAAGAGGGATTGGGAACTGGTATGTTATCTATGAGTTGGTGTGACCTAGAAGAGGGATTGGGCACTGGTATGTTATCTATGAGTTGGTGTGACCTAGAAGAGGGATTGGGCACTGGTATGTTACCTATGAGTTGGTGCGACCTAGAAGAGGGATTGGGCACTGGTATGTTGTTATCTATGAGTTGGTGTGACCTAGAAGAGTGATTGGGCACTGGTATGTTGTTAGCTATGAGTTGGTGTGACCTAGAAGAGGGATTGGGAACTGGTATGTTATCTATGAGTTGGTGTGACCTAGAAGAGGGATTGGGCACTGGTATGTTATCTATGAGTTGGTGTGATCTAGAAGAGGGATTGGGCACTGGTATGTTGTTAGCTATGAGTTGGTGTGACCTAGAAGAGGGATTGGGAACTGGTATGTTATCTATGAGTTGGTGTGACCTAGAAGAGGGATTGGGCACTGGTATGTTGTTATCTATGAGTTGGTGTGACCTAGAAGAGTGATTGGGCACTGGTATGTTGTTAGCTATGAGTTGGTGTGACCTAGAAGAGTGATTGGGCACTGGTATGTTGTTATCTATGAGTTGGTGTGACCTAGAAGAGGGATTGGGCACTGGTATGTTATCTATGAGTTGGTGTGACCTAGAAGAGGGATTGGGCACTGGTATGTTATCTATGAGTTGGTGCGACCTAGAAGAGGGATTGGGCACTGGTATGTTGTTATCTATGAGTTGGTGTGACCTAGAAGAGGGATTGGGCACTGGTATGTTATCTATGAGTTGGTGTGACCTAGAAGAGGGATTGGGCACTGGTATGTTACCTATGAGTTGGTGCGACCTAGAAGAGGGATTGGGCACTGGTATGTTGTTATCTATGAGTTGGTGTGACCTAGAAGAGGGATTGGGCACTGGTATGTTGTTATCTATGAGTTGGTGTGACCTAGAAGAGTGATTGGGCACTAGTATGTTGTTAGCTATGAGTTGGTGTGACCTAGAAGAGTGATTGGGCACTGGTATGTTGTTAGCTATGAGTTGGTGTGACCTAGAAGAGGGATTGGGCACTGGTATGTTATCTATGAGTTGGTGTGATCTAGAAGAGTGATTGGGAACTGGTATGTTATCTATGAGTTGGTGTGACCTAGAAGAGGGATTGGGCACTGGTATGTTATCTATGAGTTGGTGTGACCTAGAAGAGGGATTGGGCACTGGTATGTTATCTGTGAGTTGGCGTGACCTAGAAGAGGGATTGGGCACTGGTATGTTATCTGTGAGTTGGCGTGACCTAGAAGAGGGATTGGGCACTGTGAGGAGAAAAAAGCCGATCACCGTCTTATGTGCAAGGGACATTGGTTCTGAAGAGGAAGGAGGCACATCTGCCTCATCTGTGCCCACAATTTCTGCCTGCCAGTGACCACGAGTGTTGCCAATCAGTGGCACCTAGCAGTGCTGCCTATCGGTGCCCAATGCGGATCAGTGCCCATCACTGTCACCCATCACTGCCACCTATTAGTGCCACTTCTCAGTGCCCACCAGTACCACCTATCAATGCCCTTCAGTGCCACCCATCAGTGCCGCCTATCAGTGCCCACCCTTGCCGCCTTATTGGTGCCCAACAGTGCAGCCTCATCAGCGTACATCAATGAAGGAGAAAAATTACCTGTTTGTAAAATTTTATAACAAAATATAAAAAAATATTAAAAAAAAAATGGTCTTGTTAATTTTTTTTAACAAAAAATAAAACCCGAAAAGGTGATCAAATACCACCAAAAGAAAGCTCTATTTGTGGGAAAAAATATATCAAAATTTCATTTGGGTACAGCGTTCTATGACCACGCAGTTGTCATTCAAAGTGCATCAGCGCTGAAAGCTGAAAATTGGTCTGGGCAGGAGGGGGTTAAACAAATTGCTCCCATCCATTTCCCCCGATTTTCTTACGTAAATCCACAAAAGATTTTTAAGGCTTACTCCCAAAAAAATCTGATTAACATCAGCCCTGGAACCTGGAACCCCCCCCCCCCCCCCTCCCCGATTTTGCTTCTTAATTTCACAGCCTGATTATAGCCGTGCCTTTTGACTTTGACACATGTCATTGCCAGGGAAACATAAAGAGCTGGGGAGGGCTCTTCAAACAATATAATTATTCCTCGTTCCTTTTGTCGAGCCGTTTCAAATGCTCTCTGCTCGTCTCTCATGAGCCCAATCAAACGGGCCGGGGGCCGCGTGCTCCGCTGGAGATAGACACGCAGACGGCCGCTCATTTTCAAGGCGGCCCGTCGCCTCTGTGTAATAAATTGGTGCGGCTTTATCTGTCTTTGGACAGGGATAGGCGGCGAGGCGCTCACCGCCTGCCCTGAATATGAAAAGCCCCCGATACCTGTTAGCCTTGCGCATTCAGGGCGCACAGCCGCGTTCATTGGCTCAGATATCAACACAAATGATCTTGTTTCATCTGCCTGGCGTGCGCGGCCTTGCCGCTTGAGTGAGCGCCCGTGACTGCCTGCGCCTGCTAGACTAAAATGTCTGCGACGTTAAAGGTACAGTAACCTCTATTTGATAGAATTATACGGCCCCTTGAAAAAGTATGCATACCCCTTGAAATTTTCCACATTTTGTCGTGTTACGACCAAAAACGTAAATGTGTTTTGTTGGGATTTTATGTGATAGACCAACACAAAGTGGCACATCATTGTGGAAGGAAAATGATAAATGGTTTTCCAAATGTTTTACAAATAAATATGTGACAAGTGTGGGGAGTACATCTGTATGACGCCCCCTGGAGTCAATACTTTGTAGAACCTCCTTTCTCTCCAATTACAGCTGCAAGTCTTTTTGGGGGTGTCTCTACCAGATTTGCACATCTAGAGAGAGAGATTTCTGCCCATTCTTCTTCTTAGCAAAATATCTCAAGCTCTGTCAGATTGGATGGAGAGCGTCTGTGAACAGCAATTTTCAAGTCTTGCCACAGATTCTCAATGGGATTTAGGTCTGGACTGTGACTGGGCCATTCTAACACATGAACGTGCTTTGATCTAAACCATTCCATTGCAGCTCTGGCTGTATGTTTAGGGTCATTGACCTGCTGGAAGGTGAACCTCCGCCCCAGTCTCAAGTCTTTTGCAGATTCCAACAGGTTGTCTTCTAACATTTTGCCCTGTATTTGTCTCCATCCATCTTCCCATCAACTCTGACCAGCTTCCCTGTCCCTGCTGAAGAAAAGCATCTCCACAACATGATGCTGCCACCACCATGTTTCGCAGTAGGGATGGTGTGTTCAGGGTGATGTGCAGTGTTAGTTTTCCCCCACACATAACATTTTTCTTTTAGGCCAAAAAGTTCAATTTTGGTCTTATCTGACCAGAGCAGCTTCTTCCACATGTTTGCTGTGTCCTCTAAGTATTAAAAATATGTTGATTGAGGCCCGATTCACACCTATGCATTCGAATCATTTTTGCTATGAATTTTTTTTTCTTTCAATACACATTTTTGATCCATTGAAGTCTATTGAACCAGAAAATAGTCCCCGCCCCTTTTCCATAAAATGCACAGATGTGAACGTAATACACAAAACCTCGGCAAGCAAAATGTGGTTCAGGTGTGAAGTCACGTCTACTTTAAACTTGAGATTGTGACACGTTCAGACATCTCGGGGGGGACCCGCTGAGAACAGGAAATAATTGCCCCTCCGTCTGGCAAAAAAACACGGAGATCGGGACATTTTTCACGTCGATCGCGTCTAAAGGGTTGCAGTAAAAAAAAAAAAAAATCTGAAGCAGGATTTTCTGCTTTCATGTGTAAGCGGGAGCCGAGGGGTTAATTGAACCCGTGTCTTATAATAAGCTCGCTCGGTTGAGTATTACACAGATCTGCTCGCTTGTATCGGCTCCTATTGAGGCCTCATTGTGTCTTTGTTACCGCTAGCTATTGTTCCACGGGAGCCTCTCACTCTCCCGTATTGTGTCTGGTGGCAGCTGTCCCCTGTTCAATCCTGCTCCGCCAGGGGCCTCCCTGGGCTGTAATGGCACCGATCTGATTGTGCAGAGGCCGAGGTTAGCTGGACTCAAAATTAAGTAATTAGGAGGGGGGAGGGGGAGGGTCACGCAACACAAATGTCAATCACGCGGAGGGCCGATGAATAGACATGCATTATGCAAAGTGCCTGGAGGAAAAGTATGTTTTTTTTTTTTTTCTTTAATTTCGGTTTGACATTATGTCTGAAACCCCCTTCTCCCATTATACTCAGCGGATGAATACAGACACAGTCAGGTTTTATTTTACTATATAATCAGAGCAGGCAGTTGCCCAGGGGCAGCGCTCTTTAGGGGCGACATAAAGATTACTTTGTGATAATTGCATTCATTGGGAAAATTTATGAAAGCTCACCGACAGGATATGTATTCTTGTTGCACAAAAGCAAAAAGCTTTATTTTTTCTAACCTACGGCGTGACGACAGCTGCAACGAGATTGAGTGACGTTGGAATCTTTACAAAAGAGAATACGATAAACTTGACGATTTAAATCTGAATTCCGGGCATTAGGGGTCCCCCTAATACAGTGTTTCTCAACTCCAAACCTCAATGCGCCACAACAGGTCAGGTTTTCAGGATTTCCATTACTTTGCACAGGTGATGTGATCAGTTTCACTGCCTTAGTAATTACCAGAGCCATTTCATCCGAGGGAAATCCTGAAAACATGACCTGTTGGGGCACCTTGAGGACTGGAGTTGAGAATCTCTGCCCTAATCCATGCACCTTGTATACATGCAGGGCACCGGACCCAAGGACTTCAATGGGGATTTTTTTTTTCTTGAAGCACATGATTAGAGCCTAATGCTCTGATTGGCTTAAAAAATGGTGGGCTCAGGGCACAGATGACTGCGCCCTGAGCCCACCCAGTTGTGTGACAATAGCAAATTAATTCTTGCTATTGTCTTCCTGATTCTCCTCCCGGCCAATCAGGAAGTGGGTCCTGAGACACAAGGCCAGGCAGTCTTATGACTCCCGGCCAATCGGATCTCAAGACCCACTTCCTGTTCGGTCAGGAGGAGAAGCAACGCCTGTAACGGAAGGGAAGAGACGGAGCGGATGAGTGGGAGCCAGTGCGGAGAGCGAGGAGCCGGTGCGGAGAGCAGGAAGCTGTGTGAGTACCCCCCGAGGCCATCCTGTGCGGCCGGGGGATGCTAGTGTCAGTATGTGCGAGTAAGGGGGGCAGGTTTGTTTCCTGCCCCCCCCCCCCTCCAAATATTGAGCACCGGGGACAGATATTTTTGCATGGAGTGGTTTTGGGGTGAATATGCTCCTGTGGTAGGTGCTTTTCCAATTATGAGTTGCACCCAATCAATCCGTACTGCAGGGAGTAGCAGCCCAATTTTATTGAACAAACAGAAATTCACATAAGCATCAGTTGCCAACGCAGACGTTCTTTCACATCTACAGGAATAGTCAACTGAAAATGCTGAACCACCTGGCTCTCTTGTCAGCAGCACCACTGCTCTTCTTAACCACTTACCGACTGTGCTGTAGCCAAATGACGGCAACGGCGTGGTCATCAAGTTTTGGGAGGACATCTATTGACATACTCCTAGAACCATGCCCACCGCATGGCCGTTGGGGAGCACATCCAGCGCTCTCTGTGCTGATCACAGATCGGGGTGAAGGGCAAATCACAGCGGCCCTTTACCATGTGATGAGCTGTGTCCAATCACAGCCGATCACGTAAACACACTTGCCGTTTATTGGCATTCCCTTCATTACGCGCTGGAGTGGAGTGTAGTGGAGTGGAGGGGAGGGGAGGAGAGCCGAGCCGGTAACCAGCAAGTGTAACAGGGGACATCTACACTCATAATCAGAGTACTGATAATCCCTTTTCTAATAATCAGTGCAGCCCTATCAGTGCCGCCTATTAGTTCCCATCAGTGCCTCCTCATCAGTACTGCCTATTAGTACCCATCAGTGCCACCTATTAGTGCCCATCAGTTCCGCCTCGTCAGTGCCCATCAGTGCCTCCTCATCAGTTCCGCCTCATCAGTGCCCATTAGTGCAGCCTCATCAGTGCCCATTAGTGCAGCCTCATCAGTGCAGCCTTATCAGTTCCACCTCATCAGCGCACATCAATGAAGGCGAAAAATTCCTTATTTGCAATTTTTTTTTTTTTTAACTTTTTTTCCCCCCCTCAAAACTTTTGGTCTTTTTTTTATTAAAGGGGTTGTAAAGGTTTGTTTTTTATTTTCTGAATTGTTGCATTGTTGGTTCACTTACCCTTTCCTTCGATTGCCCTTCTAAATGTTTTTTTTTCTTTGTCTGAATTTCTTACTTCCTGTTTCTCCTCAGTAAGCTTTCCACCATCACCCGAGCCATTCTGGCTGGGGGTTAGTTAGTGTGCTCGCCCCCTCTCTTGGGACTACATCCCTGCGGGGAGATGCTATAAACACACTAAATACCACCAAAAGAAAACTCTATTCATTTAAAAAAAAAGTATAGCATTTTTATATGGGTTCAGTGTTGCACGACTGCGCAATTATCATTTAAAAGTGTAACAGCTCTGAAAGCTGGAAATTGGCCTGGGCAGGAAGGGGGTGAAAGTGCCCAGTAGGCAAGTGATTAAACTGTATTGCCCAGCTCTTTTGGTTTCTCAGCTCACTTAGCCTGTAGTCAGTGCACGCCCCACTCCTGGTCTCTGGTTAGGAGGTTCTCATGACACCCCTATAGGAGCCCTTCTGACTCTTGGAACAAGACCTCGTGTCTTCTCTCTGGGGTGCCTCTGACCTCTGTTAATACCTACTGTCTCTTGACTCCTGGCTGGGGCCCCTCTGACCCCCAAGTCCTGATCCCTGCGTTGAGACCTTTGGTCTACAAACTGGGAGTTCTGAGCTGTCCTCCGGCTTGGGTATATAACGACCCTGCACACTTGTCTATTCACACACATCCAGTAAAATCCGGACACGGGATTGAAGGTTCTGTCCCTCCCAAGACACTTTGGAAATTACATTGGTGGTCAGTGGGAAGAATGTTCCTTACATTGGTGGTCTGTGAGAAGAATGTTCCTTACATTGGTGATCAGTGAGAAGAATGTTCCTTAAATTGGTGATCAGTGGGAAGAATGTTCCTTACATTGGTGATCAGTGAGAAGAACGTCCCGTACATTGGTGATCAGTGAGAAGAATGCTCCTTACATTGGTGATCAGTGAGAAGAATGTTCCTTACATTGGTGGTCGGTGGGAAGAATGTCCCTTACATTGGTGATCAGTGAGAAGAATGTTCCTTACATTGGTGATCAGTGAGAAGAATGCTCCTTACATTGGTGATCAGTGGGAAGAATGTTCCTTACATTGGTGATCAGTGGGAAGAATGTTCCTTACATTGGTGATCAGTGAGAAGAATGTTCCTTATATTGGTGATCAGTGGGAAGAATGCTCCTTACATTGGTGATCAGTAGGAAGAATGTTCCTTACATTGGTGATCAGTGGGAAGAATGCTCCTTACATTGGTGATCAGTGGGAAGAATGTTCCTTACATTGGTGATCAGTGGGAAGAATGTTCCTTACATTGGTGATCAGTGAGAAGAATGTTCCTTACATTGGTGATCAGTGAGAAGAATGTTCCTTACATTGGTGATCAGTGAGAAGAATGTTCCTTACATTGGTGATCAGTGAGAAGAATGCTCCTTACATTGGTGATCAGTGGGAAGAATGTCCCTTACATTGGTGATCAGTGAGAAGAATGTTCCTTACATTGGTGATCAGTGAGAAGAATGTTCCTTACATTGGTGATCAGTGGAAAGAATGTTCCTTACATTGGTGATCAGTGGGAAGAATGTCCCTTACATTGGTGATCAGTGGGAAGAATGTTCCTTACATTGGTGATCAGTGAGAAGAATGCCCCTTACATTGGTGATCAGTAGGAAGGATACTCCTTACATTGGTGATCCTACCCAAGATTTGCCAGCTGACCTTGGCAAATCTCGGGTAGGAAGACATTCCAAGGTTTGCCAAGGTCAGCCGAAGTATCCTCTGGCCTTTTCTGACGTTTCTGAGGCTCTCTGGCGCCCCCCCTGCCTCTGGCCACATGCAGTATTGCATCCCATTGAAGTCAATGCGGAACAAATTATTTTCATTTCCATTGACTTCAATGGGGAAACTCGGTTTGATATGCGAGTGCTTTGGATTACGAGCATTCTCCTGGAACGGATTATGCTTGCAATCCGAGGTTCAACTGTATACTCATTTTTTTCTTTACAGGGCTAGATAGGTTAATGTTAGAATGCTGGTGGCTATAGATGCAGGGATTTTATTTTTAGCATGGACTTCCACTTTTTAGTAATTATTTTCATATTAAGTTCTCTGAGAGCTATCGATATACCTGCTGGGTCCCTACATTTTTTTATTACTTGGTGACAAGTCTGCTTTATATCGTTTTTATTGTTGTTGGCCAATAATGATTAATGCAGTTCTCACCTGAGAGGTCCGCCTCGATCGTCAATAGGCCTAAGAGAGACACTCGTTAATCAATAGCTGCTGGGCCACTGAAGGGTGGCGGTAAATATCGACAAACAGCTCGGCGTATCTCAAAGGGCGCAACGTTTGGGATCAAGACGGCGAGATTAAACTGGGTTTTATTGAGATTCCACATCAGACATATAAACTCAAACACTCCAGACTGGAGATTCTTGAAGATGTCGTCCTTTTTAATCAGTTCAAAGGAGGAAGCATCACCTTCAGCTTCGCTCCTTCTCTTTACATTACCTTCAGCTTCGCTCCTTCTCTTTACATCACCTTCAGCTTCGCTCCTTCTTTTTACATCACCTTCAGCTTCGCTCCTTCTTTTTACATCACCTTCAGCTTCGCTCCTTCTTTTTACATTACCTTCAGCTTCGCTCCTTCTCTTTACATCACCTTCAGCTTCGCTCCTTCCTTTTACATTACCTTCAGCTTCGCTCCTTCTTTTTACATCACCTTCAGCTTCGCTCCTTCTTTTTACATCACCTTCAGCTTCGCTCCTTCTTTTTACATCACCTTCAGCTTCGCTCCTTCTTTTTACATCACCTTCAGCTTCGCTCCCTCTTTTTACATCACCTTCAGCTTCGCTCCTTCTTTTTACATCACCTTCAGCTTCGCTCCTTCTTTTTACATCACCTTCAGCTTCGCTCCTTCTTTTTACATCACCTTCAGCTTCGCTCCTTCTTTTTACATCACCTTCAGCTTCGCTCCTTCTTTTTACATCACCTTCAGCTTCGCTCCTTCTTTTTACATCACCTTCAGCTTCGCTCCTTCTCTTTACATCACCTTCAGCTTCGCTCCTTCTCTTTACATCACCTTCAGCTTCGCTCCTTCTCTTTACATCATCTTCAGCTTCGCTCCTTCTTTTTAAATTCATAACTGTGCAAGCCTTTGATAAGACAGAAATAGATTAACTTTACAGATGTGGCATTGAAGGCGTTAGCGGCTTCTTGTGGAACTTCATCAATCAGATTATATATAAATGCGGAATCTGCGCCCTCTTATCCTTGGCTAGCGTTATAAATTACAGAAATGGAAAAGTAGACCCAGAGGGGCGTCATCCACTGTATGTAGTGCAGCATTTCCAAAGGTAGTGAGATCCGGGAGCATGAAAATAAATACTCCACCAGGAACTTTACGGGTTTAGGGAACACCTACTAAAAATTGCTATATCTATAGCTCATCGGACGTTAGTGTGGTTGGTGGTCAGTGGGAAGAACGCTCCTTACATTGGTGATCAGTGGGAAGAATGTCCCTCACATTGGTGATCAGTGGGAAGAATGTCCCTTACATTGGTGATCAGTGAGAAGAATGCTCCTTACATTGGTGATCAGTGGGAAGAATGTCCCTTACATTGGTGATCAGTGAGAAGAATGTCCCTTACATTGGTGATCAGTGGGAAGAATGCTCCTTACATTGGTGATCAGTGAGAAGAATGTCCCTTACATTGGTGATCAGTGAGAAGAATGTTCCTTACATTGGTGATCAGTGAGAAGAATGTTCCTTACATTGGTGATCAGTGAGAAGAATGTACCTTACATTGGAGATCAGTGGGAAGAATGTTCCTTACATTGGTGATCAGTGAGAAGAATGTCCCTTACATTGGTGATCAGTGAGAAGAATGTTCCTTACATTGGTGATCAGTGGGAAGAATGCTCCTTACATTGGTGATCAGTGAGAAGAATGTCCCTTACATTGGTGATCAGTGGGAAGAATGCTCCTTACATTGGTGATCAGTGAGAAGAATGTCCCTTACATTGGTGATCAGTGGGAAGAATGTTCCTTACATTGGTGATCAGTGAGAAGAATGTCCCTTACATTGGTGATCAGTGAGAAGAATGTCCCTTACATTGGTGATCAGTGAGAAGAATGTCCCTTACATTGGTGATCAGTGGGAAGAATGTCCCTTACATTGGTGATCAGTGAGAAGAATGTCCCTTACATTGGTGATCAGTGGGAAGAATGTCCCTTACATTGGTGATCAGTGAGAAGAATGTCCCTTACATTGGTGATCAGTGAGAAGAATGGTCCTTACATTGGTGATCAGTGGGAAGAATGTCCCTTACATTGGTGATCAGTGAGAAGAATGTCCCTTACATTGGTGATCAGTGAGAAGAATGGTCCTTACATTGGTGATCAGTGGGAAGAATGTTCCTTACATTGGTGATCATTAAGTAAGATTCCCCTTTTACAGATCACTAAAAATATCATTGGTATCGGTGGGAACTTAAATGAGGCACAGGGCTAGTGCAAAGGATTTTTGACACCCTAGGCCAGGCATGTCCAATGTCCGGCCCGCAGGCCAGTTGCGGCCCGCGTTCCGGTTTAATGCGGCCCCACTGGTAATTTGGATATACCTTATTTATATCTTTTGTGGCCCCCAACAAGTTTTTCTTTTGTTTCTGTTATAAAATTTTGATAAGGGAAATTCTGCTTGGGAACAGTGTATCATTTAAACAGCGACAGTGCAGAAATATGAAAATTGACTTGGGCAGGAAGGGGGTGTAAGTGCCTGGTATTGAAGTGGTTAAGGGGGCGTGGCAAGGTGTGTGTCCTATGCCTCTATACTTTTGCTGATAGGTGTCCCTCATTCCCACCTTTAAAAGGTGGGAGGTGTGCTGTAAGAAGGTGTATGACAGCCTCAGATGCATGACCAGGCCATGCCCCCAATGCATTTCACTCCGCCCATGGAGCTTAGTAATGGGTATTGCCCATGGAGCTTAGTAATGGGTATTGCCCATGACTGGGCTATGTGGGTGGAGTGAAACGTGTTGGGGGTGTGGCCTGGTGGAGCCCGGGCTGAGAGTGTTATACACCTTCTTATGGGGTTTTGCAGAGACGTACGACTTTTAGGACGTTACTCTTTTCAACCAGGCCAGTCCAAGTTCGAACGCGTCAGAAAAAAACGCTCGACTGCGAATGGTTGTGTAACTCGCCACCAATCGGTGGACTCCGTGCGCATTCAGGGAATGTTTTTTTCACACCTCCTGCTGGAGATCACCAGTAGCACCGGGTATTTTCAGTAGTGGGTTGGCACTGTGCCCTCACCACCTGAGCGAAAGTTACAATGCCTGGAGAATTTGCAACTTGCATTTATGCCATGGCTTTTTTTTTTTCCTGTTTTTTAATCTATGGGATATACCTCCAAATATGTTGCATCTGATGGTGAAAAGTACGAAATGACATTTGAAGCGCATAAATAGAAACATGAAAAGTTGTTCAAATTAACACACGTTGACAAGTAAAAATGATTGTGTCATTCTTTGTAGCACAGCATGAAGATTTAGAACAAACGCGGCACGGCTGGATCTGCTGGTTCCCCAATAAAATGTATAGATTATAGCGCCGGGCTTGTGCGGAGCGCCGGGCTTGTGCGGACCTCCGAGGCTCGAGTGTCAGGCTTCTGTGAATATCGCTTTGTGCCGTATTCATTGAGGCCTTTTCTCATTTTTCTTCCCGACGCCTGAAAGAAAATCGATGCCTCCGAGTCCGGGAGGAGCGGGCGGACTCTTCTACTTAGCAGGAGAATAGTTTTATGTTTTCTTCCTTATGATGAATAACTGAGCAAAATGACATCTGAATTCTCTTTTCTCCAGTCGTTTTTTTTTTTTTTTCCCTTTTTATCTCTCTTGGCGTTTAATTATTATTTGTTTTAGAATTTTCTGCAGTATTGGCGGAGCCAAGCTCAATAAATAGGCAATAGAACTGGCAGTCTAACTTTGTGTTTGCCACACTTTTCACATATTTATTTGTAAAAAAAAAAATATATTAAAACCATTTATCATTTTCCTTACGCTTCACAACTATGTGCCACTTTGTGTTGGTCTATCACAGTGATGGCAAACCTTGGCACCCCAGATGTTTTAGAACTACATTTCCCATGATGCTCATGGACTCTGCATTGTAGTGGAGCATCATGGGAAACGTAGTTCCAAAACATCTGGGGTGCCAAGGTTCGCCATCACTGGTCTATCACATAAAATCTCAATAAAATACATTTACGTTTTTGGTTGTAACATGACAAAATTCAAGGGGTGTGAATACTTTTTCACTGTAACTATTGAAGCAAGCAACCCTGTATTAAATCATTTTGTTGAAATCTGAAATTATAGAAATGTTTTACCCAAAAAAAGGACATGATTTTTCTTAAACATTACAATTAGAGGTCGACCGATATGGGTTTTTCTCTGGCCGATGCCGATGTTTGGAAATCGGGGCGGCCGATGGCCGATATGTGTTGCCGATTTTTGCGGCTGATATTTTGGGCCGATTTTTTTATTTATTTTTTCCCTCATCTCAAAAGACCTAGGGTGGAGAGGTGGGGAGGAGATAATTGTTTAGGGTGGAGAGGTGGGGTGCAGCCCATCAGTGTCACCTCATTGGTGTCTATCAGTGCCCACCAGTGCAACCTATCAATGTCACCTCATTGGTGTCTATCAGTGCCCACCAGTGCCACCTCAGTGCCTACCAGTGTAGCCTATCAGTGTCACCTCATTGATGTCTATCAGTGCCACCAGTGTAGCCCATCAGTGTCACCTCATCAATGCCCACCAATGCACCAGTGCATCCCACCATTGCCCACCAGTGCATATCACCAGTGCATCACATTAGTGCCAACCAGTGCATCACCTCATCAATGCCTACCAGTACAGCCCAATGTCATTCACTGCCACCTCATCAATGCCCACCAGCGGAGCGCTTCAGGCTCCGTTCCATCTCCTAGCCTAGCACAAGCTCCATTTGTCCCTGGCCCTGACGTGCTGCCCCGCCTCTGCCTACAATCCCCAGAATGCAGAGCGTGCCTGTAACAGCCAATTGGCAGTTACCGGCCCGCGCTGCAATCTGGGGTTTGTAGGCAGGGTGCGCAGCACGTCAGGGGACTTTTTTTTTACAGTGTAGGATGTCGGCAGCGGCGGCCGCCGATTGGCTGTTACAGGCCCGCTGGTTGGCTGCCGACTTTCTTAAACTAAAAAAAAGTCAGCAGATAGCAGCGAGCGGGCCCCTCCTACTCTGTGGGTGTAAACAGAGAGGAGGGCCGCCGCGCTGGGTGTACCAAGATGGCTGCGGCTCCGGAGCTAGGCCCAAGCCGCGGCCTTTCCTGATGCTGTGACCACGGCGGCAATCCGCGGATTGCTGCCGCGGTCACAGCATCAGAAAATGCAGTGGTTTCGGTCTAGCTCCAGATCCGTGGCACCGCTGGCGGCCATGTTAAATATCGGCCTAATTTGGATAAAAATCGGCCGATGACGATTTATCCAAAACGACCAAATATCGGCAGATATATCGGCCTCTAATTACAATGCCATCAGATATCCTTCTTTCCTAGTGATTTCTTTGTAAATTAATCGTAGTTCGGTCTCTTCTATGGAAAAGCTAAAAACTAGCTGGTTGGGCGCCACTGCACATTATTTAAAATCTAAATTTAGATGGTTAATACTACCAATTTTCCATAATGTAGTCCAGGGTTTGACAAATTTGCTTGGAATCTAGGAGCCAACTAAAGAAATTAGGAGCCAGAAAATGCGCTCCGTCCCGCCAAGCTCACGCGCAGATGCGAACACATACGTGAGTAGCGCCCGCATATGTAAACAGTATATAATCCACACATGTGAGGTATCGCCGCGATCGTTAGAGCGAGAGCAATAATTCTAGCCCTAGACCTCCTCTGTAAATCAAAACATTCAACCTGTAGAATTTTTTAAACGTCGCCTATGGAGATTTTAAAGGGTAAAAGTTTGTCGGCATTCCACGAGCGGACACAATTTTGAAGCGAGACATGTTGGGTATCAATTTACTCGGCATAACATTATCTTTCACACTATAAAAAAAATTGGGATAACTTTATTGTTTTTATATTTTTTAATAAAAAAAATGTATTTTTTCCCCTAAAAAAGTGCGCGTGTAAGACCGCTGCACAAATACGGTGTGACAGAAAGTATTTCAACAATCTGCATTTTATTGTTTAGGCTGTTAGAATAAAAAATATATATAATGTTTGGGGGTTCTAATTAGAGGGAAGGAGATGGCAGTGAAAACAGTGAAAAAACTATTTAAGAAATGCTGTTTTACTTGTAATGCCAACGACCACCACCAGATGGCGCCAGGTCACAGAAGGAACCTTGGGCCTTCACAAGGCTGTAAAGCCGCGGCCTCAATTACCGGCCGTCGTGGGCCCGCTGCGTAAAGCTGAGGCTGGGCGCCAGGTCATAATTTCTTGTCGCAATTGCGACCGGGCGCCCGGATTTTGTCGAGCCAACCAGAAAGGATATTTCAATTGGCCTTTAAATGTTGATGATGCTTTCTAAGTCCTTGCTTTTTACCTAAAGGATGCCGGTATGTCAAAAACCATTTTTTTTTCTTTTGCAGATGGGATCCATAGTGTGACAGCTCAATGTGTCCTTCGTGTTCTCATAATCACCGAGGACATGTTATCCAACAGCATCACCGTCCGCCTGGAGAACATGTCTCAAGAACGCTTTCTGTCCCCCCTCTTGACCAGCTTTTTGGAAGGGGTCGCCACTGTGTTGTCCACCCCAAAGGAAGACATCTTCATCTTCAACATCCAGAACGACACCGATGTAGAAGGATCCATCCTCAATGTCAGCTTTTCCGCTCTTGTACCCCAGGGGGACCGCTCCCAGTTCTTCAGCTCCGAGGACCTTCAGGAACAGCTCTACATGAAAAGGATGACGCTGACCTCTGCCTCCATGCTCGAGGTTCTACCCTTCGATGACAACGTCTGTCTTCGGGAACCTTGTGAAAATTACATGAAGTGTATATCTGTTCTAAAATTTGACAGCTCGGCCCCTTTCATTGCCTCCGAGTCCATCCTTTTCCGCCCCATTCACCCCATCACCGGTCTGCGCTGCCGCTGCCCTCAGGGCTTCACTGGGGATTATTGTGAAACCGAGATAAACCTCTGCTACTCCAGCCCGTGTCAAAGTGGAGGAATGTGCGTCAGAACGGAAGGGGGGTACACCTGTATCTGCAAAGAACGTTTTACAGGTTAGTGCTTTTTATCACTTTTGCTGTTGTTATTACTATTTTAGAAAGAGGTGGGCACCAGGCTTGGGTCATGCCACCCTTGTGTCCTGTATTTTTACCAGAATTCGAATTTTTTATGTGTTTGTGAAGTTTTCCAAAAAGTTCAGCACAACGTTTAATTATGGTTTCATGGAAGGAAGTAAAGTGGTTCGCATGGCACTGATCACCGATATGTGACCCCCCCTTTTTGGCCTGACTCCTGGTGTTGTTGGGTTCTGCTTGGTTTTAGGCTCATTTCATGAACTCAAAGTGGTTTTGTGTATGTACAGTTGCTGTTAATCGAAGTGTGAACCTTTACTTCCTAAAACTTCCTGATGACTAGAGTTTGGAAGAATGGCTTCTGAATTTTACAATTATTTTTTCACCCCTGATTAATATGATTGTAATTATTATGGCAAAAATTGATATATTGCAGCTTAAATTGGTTCTAAAGCCTTATGCCACTGTAACGGCACCCCTAATGGGACAGGGGTTAATGCCCTTTAGGATATTCTATTCCCGAACACCAAGGCAGCTACCGACATTCCACAATCGGGCGAACACGACCCTTGAGAATTCCCCCATTAAGGAGACACGCAGCTCTGTTTGAAGTTCAACAGGAATGACCATTTATTAAGAAATATAGGCTCTTTATATACAATTTAGGATACTGCAGTAACCAAATGAACAATGACCCAACTCCACCCACAACATCACATAATGTTTACCTAACAAGTCCCCCCAATACACATCATCCTTAATACATCTCTTTAGCAGACATCCTGACTCCGGGCCCTGACCTAATTTACATGAGCTAATTTACTACAGTTGATGACTCAGATACCCGACCTTTAGGCTGTCTGTTAACTTACAATACACATGATCACAGTAGCAGACTTAATTACCACAAAGACAATAGAATGCAATCACACCCCACCTCATCACAGCAAGCTTTATAGTACACTACAGTCAACATACAATATATACCGCATTAAATCTGACTAGCACAGAGTGGGGATCTCATTCACCCTGTGGCCCTATTAGTGACACAGGGTGATCTACACATCTTACAGCCGCGTACACACGGTCGGAATTTCCGACAACAAATGTTGAGAACCAGCTCTCAAACATTTGTTGTCAGAAATTCCAACAGCAAATGTCCGATGGAGCCTACACGCTCGGATTTTCCGACAACAAGCTCACATCGAGCTTGTTGTCGGAAAATCCAACCGCGTGTAGGCTCCATCGGACATTTGCTGTCGGAATTTCAGACAACAAATGTTTGAGAGCTGGTTCTCAATTTTTCCGACAACAAAAGTCCTTGTCGGAAATTCCACGCACAAAATTCCGCACTGACTATTAAACTTCATTCAAGAGCCGCACTGACTATTGAACTTAATTTTTCTCAGTTCGTCGTACGTGTTGTACGTCACCGCGTTCTTGAAGGTCGGAATTTCCGACAACATTTGTATGACAGTGTGTATGCAACACAAGTTTAAGCCAACATTCCGTCAGAAACAAATCCACAGTTTTGTTGTCGGAATGTCCGATCGTGTGTACCCGGCATAAGTTTTTTTTTGGGTTCTATGCATTAGGGCAAGGATAGGCAACAACCTTAAAGAGGTTGAGATTTTTCTGAACAACATGGTATAAGTTATAGGTCACCGGGCGCAGTTTTGCCTTCTCACACCGGATTTAAGTCTCTAATTGCCGTGCTGCAGTGTGGCAATCATGGATTTAAATCAGATGGTGAAGGGGACAACATATCTCCTGGGGGGGCTAATGGGGCATACTCACCTTCAGTTCTCAGCTTTCCCCTACAGTACTTTTTTCCACCACAATAGGTCCGCAGCCTTTCAGGTTGAATAACCTATTTATCCTGATGGATTGTAGGTATACTGTAAGTACAGGGCATTATGTACCTGCTTTCTGAAGGGGTATCGCTGTGGTGCCCAGCACTTGCAGTGTATTAATGCAAAAAATGGTGAAGATGTCAGCGGTGCTGCTTCCTGCATTATTGAGCATCGTCCGCTTGCAGGAGAAGATCTGAAGTGGAAGAAAACCCTGTGTGTATGTGAATGACCCGAAAAACAAATAAAATACACACAGGGGTCCTCAGGGGGGGTACTGGTGGGAAGAGCCTGAAGTTGAGCTTTAAACTGTATGGTAGCTTCTTCTTTGTCCTTTGGTGCAGAAGACGACCCTGAGCGTATGTGATTGACCTGAAAAACACATAACATACCTTCAGGGTCCTTCCAGGTGCCCACAGGGGTCTTCAGTGTGCCCACAGGAGTCTTCAATGGTGTCATGTGGGGTGAGGAGCCTGACATTGAGCTGTAAACTGTATGATAGCTTCTTCTTTATCCTATGAAAAAGGAGACAGTGAGAGTATATTAATGACCCGAAAAACACCTAAAATACCCATGGGGTCCTCAAGAGACCCACAGGGGCCTTCAAGAAGGGTTTTGATGGGAGGATCCTGAAAGTGTGCTTTAAACTTTATAATAGTTTCTTCCCCCACAGGGGTCCTCAAGGGGGTTTGGGGGGTGGAGTCTGAAGTTGGGCTTTAAACTGTATGTTAGCTTCTCCTCCACAGGGGTCCTCAGGGTTATTTTGGGGAGACGAGAATTAAGTTGGGCTTTAAACTCCATAATAGTTTCTCCCCCGCAGGGTTCCTCAAGGGGGTCTTGCTAGGGAAAAGTCCAAAGTTGGGCTTTAGCCTGTATAATAGTTTCTCCACCACATGGGTCCTCAGTGGGGTTCTTTGGGGAGGAGTCTGAAGTTGGGCTTTAAACTGTATGTTAACTTCTCCCCCACAGGGGTCCTCAAGGAAGAAGCCTAAAATTGGGCTCTAAATTGTATAATAGTTTCTCCTCCACAGGGGTCCTCAAGGGGGTCTTACAGGAGAATTCTGAAGTTGGGCTTTAAACTGTATAGTAGTTTCTCCCCCACAGGGTTCCTCAAGGGGGTCTTGCTAGGGTAAAGTCCAAAGTTGGGCTTTAGCCTGTATAATAGTTTCTCCACCACATGGGTCCTTTTGGGGAGGAGCCTGAAGTTGGGCTTTAAACTGTATGTTAACTTCTCCCCCACAGGGGTCCTCAAGGAAGAAGCCTGAAATTGGGCTCTAAATTGTATAATAGTTTCTCCTCCACAGGGGTCCTTAAGGGGGTCTTACAGGAGAATTCTGAAGTTGGGCTTTAAACTGTATAGTAGTTTCTCCCCCACAGGGTTCCTCAAGTGGGTCTTGCTAGGGTAAAGTCCAAAGTTGGGCTTTAGCCTGTATAATAGTTTCTCCACCACATGGGTCCTCAGTGGGGTCCTTTTGGGGAGGAGTCTGAAGTTGGGCTTTAAACTGTATGTTAACTTCTCCCCCACAGGGGTCCTCAAGGAAGAAACCTGAAATTGGGCTCTAAATTGTATAATAGTTTCTCCTCCACAGGGGTCCTCAAGGGGGTTTTATGGGAGAAGTCTGAAGTTAGGCTTTAAACTGTATAGTAGTTTTTCCACCACAGGGGTCCTCAGTGGAGTCCTTGGGGGAGGAGTCTGAAGTTGAGCTTTAAACTCTATGATAACCTAGGTCCTAAGGGAATTGTAGACTTCACCCACCTGAAACAGCACAATAATTATAGGTTTTATTCGTTGTGTTGGATTTTCCATTTCTATATGTTAGACTCCATGGCAGGGAGCTGAGTTGTGTGTCCCATTATACGAAGCCACATGGCAACGCATGCTTAAACCCACCAAGCCGCAGCTAAAATACGTCTAATTAAAATGCCAAATTCCATCCGTCACTCAATTAATTCTGCAAATTTAGCCCTTCGCTTGGCTGCGTGAAAGGATGTTTTTTTTTTCAGTTTTCTGTAAATAGACATTAGAAAACAGCAGAATGTTTAACCAGGATGTGTATCTAGATTGCGTTCCCTTAAGCCGAGCTCTCCAAACAACAATGATCCTATAGCGGCAGCGGCGGAGCCCGTCTCCCCCGGGATAGGCTCGAATCGCCGACAGTGAAGCCAACAGGTGCTGTAGCGCAATTCTCTCCTGTTTACCCGCTGTTAGCCTGTTTACCTTCCTGATGCCGGAGAGCGCACAGAATTCTAAGCAGCTCTCTGGGAATCGGTCTGCCGGAGAATAGAAAAGCAGAAGCAAGTCATGAAATGAATGCGCAGAGACGTCCCGGCTGGATTTGTGCTCGGAGAACAATTGACTGGAGTTGGAGAGAAGGTAATAAAGCACCTGTTTGTTTTTTTTGCCTTGGACCTTTAAAGCGGATCTAAAGCCATGCTTTAATGGTTTCCCAAATCAGCTACAACTAAACCCATCAATTTAACAGATTCACAAAACTTTTATGTAACGGAATGGCCCGTGGGACCCAGAGGCTCTTGCAGGGTGTGGGGTACTCCTGTTTGAGCTTCACCGATGACTCTTGTGTCTAAAGTCATCCTATGTCCACTATGGGCATAGGATGACTGAGAAATTCTATATTGGACTACATGAGATGGGGCAGTAATGATAATTCACAATGTATTCCAGGATATCTTGAAATATTACAGGTTGTTGATTCTGAACCCAACCGGTCAATAGAAAGAGTGACTCATTCAATGTGGGAACACTGACTGTTAAGGTGTTAATGTCGTCTGCTACTGTCATGTAAATGAATCTTAGTCTGGCTCCTAAGAACCTGTCATTGTGTGAAGTTCTATTGATGATAAATGTGGATTGTGAGTTAACAAGACAGTCTAAAGGTCAGATGTCTGATTTATAAGCTGTAGTTAATTAACTCATGTAGATTAGATCAAGAGCTGGTGCTAGATGTCTGTCTACTAAAAGATGTGTATTGAGGGGGGCTCGTTAGTAACCATTGTATGATGTTGTGGGTGGAGTCTGTCATTGTCCATTTGATTACTGCAAGTATTCTTTTTGGTGTATATAAGAGCCTGCCTTCTCAATAAAGATTGTCTATTCCTGTTGAACCAGAGAACAGAGCTGTGTCTCGTTTCTGAAGGGAAATCCATATGGGTCTTGTCGCCGGATTGTGGAGTGTCGATAAGCTGTCTTGGGTTCAGAATGGAATATCTTAAACGGCGTTAACCCCTGTCCCATTTGGGGTTCCGTTACACTTTACATTTCCGACATTCCGGAAATGCTGTCACATCTGCTTGTGCTCCCAATTCAACTGTCAAACCAGCAAATGCTTGGAGTCATAACTGATCACACGTGCAGCACCATGGCAACTGCAGATGAAACAGAGGCCAATATGGCAGCTTCCTTGGCTGAAAAAGATAGGGGGGGTTTAGTTCCGCTTTAACCATTTAAGACCCGGACCATTATGCAGGTTAAGGACCTGGCCCCTTTTTGCGATTCGGCACTGTGTCGCTTTAACTGACAATTGCGCGGTCATGCAACGTAGCTCCCAAACAAAATTGGCGTCCTTTTTTTCCCAAAAATAGAGCTTTTTTTTGGTGGTATTTGATCACCTCTGCGGTTCTTATTTTTTGCGCTATAAATAAAAATAGAGCGACAATTTTGAGAAAAATTCAATATTTTTTCCTTTTTTTCTATAATGAATATCCACGAAAAATATAAAAAAAAACATATTTTTCCCCTCAGTTTAGGCCGATACGTATTCTTCTACATATTTTTGGTTAAAAAAATCACAATAATCGTTTATTGATTGGTTTGCGCAAAATTTATAGTGTTTACAAAATAGGGGATAGTTTTATGGCGTTTTTATTAATAATTATTTTTTTACTACTAATCGCGTCGGATCAGTGGGATTTTTCGTGACTGGAACATTATGGCGGACACATTGGACAATTTTGACACATTTTTAGGACCATTGTCATTTTCACAGCGAAAAAGTGCTATAAAAATGCACTGTTTACTGTGAAAATTACAATGGCAGTTTAGGAGTTAACCACTAGGGGGCGCTGTAGCGGTTAAGTGTGACCTCATATGTGTTTTTAACTGTAGGGGGGCGGGGCTGGACGTGTGACATCAGTGATCGTCTTTCCCTATATCAGGGAACAGACAATCACTGACATTGTCAGAGTGAAGAATGGGGAAGGTGTGTTTACACTCACCTCTCCCCGTTCTTCAGCTCCTGTGATCGATCGCGGGACAGCGGCGGCGATCGGGTCCACGGGCACGGTCACAGAGCTTCGGACTGTCAGGTTTTTATTGCTGTCTGTGTCCCCGTTTGGAAGATTGGTCCTGTTACCGTTATCACCAAGAGTGAAAGTAACAAATCGCAGGACTGGCGGGGCGCCAGCGGCGGTGCACGGCCCCCACCCGGAAAATCAGAATCACATCTATGTAGATGATTGTGTGCTGCCGGGCCGCACTGTAGCAGTAAAGCTGTAATGGTATTGCAGGGCCCAACCAACGGCAACACGCAAATTTGAGTGATGTGAGAACGCACGCCCGCGATTTTGCACACGTTCCTGCAGCGCGCAGATGTAAACGAGGACTTAAGGTTTCCAACATGACCAGAGAAGAGTAATGACTGCCCTGGGTCAAGTGGCTTGCTCACCTGCGCATGATTAAGGAAAACCTTAAACCCCGTCCTGCTGGGAACGCAAAGCGACCGCGGAGAAAGTCGATACGTTTCTGCTTCAAATCTCTCTGAGAGTCGCACGCCGCCATTTATTTCTTAGAAACACCAGACATATTTAGGAACAAAAAAAAAAAAATATTTTTATTTTAAAATGCTCCTGACCGTAACCCTCTTTAACCCTTCTTAAGCGCCCGGCCCTCAGTCTCCCGGATTCCGCCGCGTTGCGCTCCGCTGCCGGCTCCCAGCAGAACGCGGGATTAAAGGAATGTGTTCCTCGTTGCCGAACGTTTCCATTTTGATTCCTTGAGGAATGTCTTGTGGTTGAGAAAGATAAAGGATTATTAATTTAAAACCCAGGCTTGTGAGACTGACAGCACCGGCCGTATTAATGTGTTTCTCTTTCCAGTCTTTGCTCGGGCAATTTTTCAATTAACTCGTCCGCTGCCGCCCGCCCGCCGCGGCTTTGCTAGGCGTTGTGAGCAGCGGGTAAATCCTGCATTGGGGTGATGTCATTTTGGAGCTGGGCCACGTTTTGGGAGTTTAAGGCACGAGCGGATAATAACGTGGGGGGGGGGGCATTATTTATTGCAGTGGAGTCATCCTAAAGAGGACCTGTCACCTGTTTATAGAATCACCTCCAGCCTTTCCCTTCAGTCTTGCACAGATGTGACAGCTATTGAAATGGCTATTGAAAAAGCCACATAGAACCTACCTTGGGTCCGGCATTATCTAGCCCCTCTCCCCTGGATCACACTGCTGCCTTTATTACAAACAATGCTTCGGCTCTCTACCCCCCTCCCCCTGGATCACACTGCTGCCGTATACACACAATGCTCTGGCCCTCTGTCCTCCTCCCCCAGGATCACACTGCTGCCTTTATACCCACAATGCTCTGGCCTCCTCCCCCTGGATCACACTGCTGCCTTATACACACACACACACACAATGCTCAGGCTCTCTGGTACCCTCCCCCTGGATCACACTGCTGCCTTATACACACAATACTCCAGCTCTCCCCCCCCCCCACCCGGATCACACTGCTGCCTTATACACACACAATGCTCCCCCTCCTTAACCCCCCCAATCACACTGCTGTCTTATGCACACAATTCTCTGGCTCTCTGGCCCCCTCCACTTGAATCACACTGCTGCCTTATACACACAATGCTCCGGCTCTTTGCCAACCCTCCCCCTGGATCACACTGCTGCCTTATACACACAATGCTCCGGCTCTTTGCCCCCCCTCCCCCTGGATCACATTGCTGCTTTATACACACAATGCTCTCGGTGTCTCTGGCCCCCCTCCCCCTGGATCACACTGCTGCATTATACACACACACTGCTACAGCTTTCTGCCCCCCTCCCCCTGGTTTACAATGCTGCATTATACACACACAATGCGCCGCCTCTCCCCCTCCCCCCGGATCACACTGCTACCTTATACACACACACAATGCTCTGGCTCTCTGCCCCCTTCCCCCTGGATTACACTGCTGCCTTATACACACACAATGCTCCGGCTCTCTGCCCCCCGGATCACACTGCTGTCTACTACACACAATGTTCCGGCTCTCTGCCTTTCGCTCCCTCCCACTGGATTACACTGCTGCCTTATACACACACAATGCTCTGGCTCTCTGGCCCCCTCCCCCTGGATCACACTGCTGCTTTATACACACACAATGCTCTGGCTCTCTGGCCTCCTCCCCCTGGATCACATAACTGCCTTTCACACACAATGCTCCAGCTATCTGCCCCCCTCCCCCTGGATCACACTGCTGCCTTATACACACACAATGCTCCGGCTCTCTGCCCCCCGGATCACACTGCTGTCTTACACACACAATGCTCTGGCTCTCTGCCCCCCCCCCCCCGATCACACTGCTGCCTTATATACACACACACACACACACACACACAATGCTTTGGCTGTCTGGCCCCCTCCCCCTGGATTACACTGCTGCCTTATACACACACAATGCTCAGACTCTCTGCCACCCGATCACACTGCTGTCTTACACACACAATGCTCTTGCTCTCCACCCCCCCCCTGGATCACACTGCTGACTTATACACACAATGCTCTGTCTCTCCCCCCCCCCCCCCCTCCCCCTGGGTCACATTGCTGCCTTATACACACAATGCTCTAGCTCTCTGGCCTCCTTCCCCTGGATTACACTGCTGCCTTATACACACAATGTTCCGACTCTCTGGCCCCCTCCCCCTGGATCACACTGCTGCCTTATACATACAAAGTTCCGGCTCTCTGCCCCCCTTCCCCTGGATCACACTGCTGCCTTATACACGCAATGCTCCGGCTCCTTCCACACTTGTGCGACTTCGGACTGCAAAGTCACATGACAAGTTGTACCCCATGATTTCCAATGACTACCATTCATATCTGTGCGACTTCAATTTACAAAGATGTACCTCAGGTTTACACAGGCATTCCCTGAAATCGCGTCAAAATTGCGGTAAAATCGACTTTGAAGTGAAAGGAGCCTAGGGAGATTCAGTTTAGTTGTCCTGTTTACCATTATCACTATGTAACTGAAAGACAATCCCAAATTTTGGTTTGCCACCAGAATAGGGAAAAGAGAGGGGAAATCTTCCAATGGGGACAATAGTTCTGGTGACAACCAGGGATTCCCTTAATTTGGAGGGTTTTCCTTTCACTTCCTGATTTAGCTATGAGACAGGAAGTGGGGGGAAATCTCCCCAATGGGACACTGATACCTAAAAACATGACAGGGGTTATAACCCCTCATTACTCTATCAACAATAAAAATGTTTTGCCCTTCTAGTTTAATATAAAGCATCCATCTCCCAGCAAATAAAGCTGAACACATTCTAGTTGTGCGTTTTTGTTTTTCCCCTTGTGGTATTATAATGAGACAGAGACGTATAGGTGGGAGATTTGCGTGTGGCAGATCCATGGGAGCCCAGCGGAGAATGGAGAGGAGCGAGGGTGGTCCCTTGGAGAGGACGTATCAGAGTCATTGATGTCCCCGCGGACTCGCCGGCGCTCTGTTTTTTCATGCAGAAGAGAGAGATTAAACGATTTGTTTCCCCCTCGTATCTCTCCGGGCGATGTGGAGGGAGATACATGTGTCTTTTAAGGGGGAAAAACAGCCTTCCCATTTATCAGGCATATAAGCGATTATCTCTCGTGTGGGGGCGGGTAATAAATTATTCCGCTCAGACAACCGCACTTCCACCATGCAGGATTTATAAAGAGGACCTGTACTGCGAACAACTGTTCTCCCTGACACCGATCTCCTTTCCCATTACAAACTAAAGCCTCGTACACACGGTCAGATTTTCCGACGGGAATTGTGTGATGGCAGGATGTTTGTACGCTCCATCGGACAATTGTTGTCGGAATTTCCGACTGTTGTCTGGAGCAGGGGTCTCCAAACATTCTAAACAAAGGGCCGGTTTATTGTCCTTCAGACTCTTGGAGGGCCGGACTTTGGCCAGTGGGAGTGAAAATTTTCCTGGCATCAGTGGGAGTAAACATCTGGTTTTAGGGGGAGGAATAGTGCCCCATTGCTGGTATCATAGGGAGGAAAAGTGCCCCATTAGTAATGTCAGTGGGAGAAATGGTGCTCCATTGTCGGTGTCAGATGGCAGAATAGTGTCTCGTATCATTGGGAAGGATAGAGCTCCAAGGGCCAGATAAAGGCAAGCGAAGGGCCGCATCTGGCCCTCGGGCCGCACTTTGGAGACCACTGGTCTGGAGGACAGCAAACTGGCTCTTTCTTTAGAAAGTTTGGAAGCCCCGGGTCTAGAAGAGAGAAGAAGCACTTTACCACATCCTCCATGCCCCAGGCAGATGACGCTTCATTTTACGCTCTGGACTGTTCCTTGGTGTTATTACATCTAATGAAGGGGTATGGACTGTGCAATTCGAGACAAAATTTAGATTTTTTCAGGGTTAGACCCCTTTCATACTGAAGCGTTTTTTACAGCATGTTAGCGTTAAAAATAGCGCTCTTAAAACGCTCATAAAACGCTCTCCATGCATCTCAATGGACCTTTTCAGACCGAGTTCTGCAAGCAGCATCTTTGGAGCAGCTTTTGAGCGCTGAAAAAAAACGCCTTACCCTTTCACACTGAGGCGTTGAACTGGCGGGGCGTTGAGAAAAGTCCTGCAAGCAGCAACTTTGGTGCAGCTTTTGAGCGCTGAAAAAAACGCTCCAAAAACATCCCTCTCCATTGAAACGAATTGAAAAGCGCTGTAAAAACGCCTTATCCTTTCACACTGGCACGGCAAAAACGCCTTAAAACTTTCGGGTCTTATCGGTGCTTTACCAACACATTGGGGTTGCAGATAAGGCTTTGCTCGAATAACGCTGTAATAACGCTCCAAAAACGCTGTAATAACGCTCCAAAAACGCCCCAGTGTGAAAAGGGCCTTAGTCATGTGTACACTAATGCCGCGTACACACAATCACTTTATGTGATGTAAAAAAACGTTGTTTTATCTCACGAAACAAAACAAGGTTTTTCAAACTTTATTTTAAAAAACGACGTTGCCTACACACCATCGTTTTCTGAAAATGCTCTTGCAAAGCGCGGTTACGTACACCACGTACAACGGCACTCTGTTCCATTCAAGCTTGCGTCATAACTTGCTTCTGAGCATGCGCAGGTTTAAAAACGTCGTTTTAGCCCACACACGATCATTTTTTATGACACAAAAAATGACATTTTGAAAAACGACATAAAAAATTGAAGCATGATGGAAAAAAAATTTGGTCGTTTTTCAGAAGACATAAAACAAAGTTTTGCCCACACACCATCATTTTAAATGACGTTTTTTAAAACGTTGTTTTATTTCATCACAAAAAACGACCGTGTGTACGCGGCATAAGGCTAGCAAGGTCCTCAGGTACAGCTTCCCCTCCAGCAAGGAGAACAGTGATCAACACAGCAGTGACATCACCAAATCTCACTCCAGATCTTCTGAGACTGGCAGTTAAGAGGCAGTGGTGCCTTTGATCTTCAACTGCAGATAAGGGTCAGAGCACAGGATTTCCCTGTTTTTTTAGGGAAGGAATTCAGGACAAAAGGTAGATTTTTCGAGGGACTGCTTAGGCATGTGTACAGCGAGGCTAGCAAGCTGCACTGCAGGTCCCCAGGTACATCTTTGCCTCCAGCAAGGAGAACAGTGATCAGCACAGCAGTAACATCACCAAATGGATAAAGCAGAAGCAGGGAGAGCTTTGCATTGCAGGTCTTCAGGTACATCTTCCTCTCCAGCAAGAAGAACAGTGATCAGCACAGCAGTGGCACCACCAAATTTCACTTGAGATCTCCTGAGACTGGCATTTAGAGGCAGCAGTGCCTTTGACCTCACACTGCAGAAAAGGGTCAAGGCACGAGAGTGCCTAGGCACAAGTGCACTGTTTTTTGTAATAGGAATTCAAGACACAAGTTTTTTATTTTTCAAGGTACTGCTTGGACATATGTACATCAAGGCTAGAAAACTGTACACCTTTCTCTCCAGCAAGGATAACAGTGATCAGCACAGTGGTGACATCACCAAATCTCACTCCAGATCTCCTGAGACTCAGAAGCAACTGTGCCTTTGATTTCACACTGCAGATACACAGCTTTACGGGTCAAGGGATGGGCGTGCCTAGACACAAGTGCACTTTTATTTTTGAGGAAGATGTTTAGGACAAAGGGGAGATTTTCAGGGTACAGCAACACTAGCGAGCCATGCTGCATGTCTTTAGTTACTACTTCCCCTCCAGCAAGGATAACAGGGAGCAGCACAGTAATGAAATCACCAAATCTCACTCCATATTTCCTGAGATTAGCAGTCAGAGGCAGCAGTGCTATAGATCAGTGGCCTCCAAACTATGGCCCGGGGGTTTAGATGTGGTCCTTTGCTTGCCTTTATGTGGCCCTTGGGGCACTTTTTCACAGACAGACACCAATGATATGGCAACATTCCCCTTACTGACACCATAAATAGGGAACTATTTCTCCCATTAATACCAACGACAGGGCACTGAGGAGCTTTTTCTACTCTCACTGGCCACAGTCTGGCCCCCCAAATCCTGTAGGACAATAAATTGGCCCCTTGCTTAGAAAGTTTGGCGACCCCTGCTCTAGATGATCTCACACTGCAGATATACAGAGCGTTTTGTAGCTTGAAGCTCGAAGCTCAAATACACCCAACAAGCAAAATTCCATTATTTCAACTTTAAGCTTCCAGTGTGTGAATGCAGGGTAGATTTTTCAGGATACTCTCATGCATATGGCAAGGCTTGCAAGCTGCACAGGCCAGCTCCTTCTCATAAAAACACCACGTGTCAGACGGATAGGGGGAGGGGAAGGGTTAAGGAAGTCGGATCATAAATCATGTTGTTTTTTTTCCTCTTTGGCAGTCTGTGGGTTCCCTCTCTCTTTATATATATATATATATATATATATATATATATATATATATATATCCCCTCTGGCTTTACCGGCACACACCGTGCTGACAGGCCAACGTTAATGAAGAAGCGTGCAGCCTCCTCCTCCTCCTTCACACACGAATATATTAACCTGGAGGAGGAAAGAAAGAAAAAAAAATTTGGAAGTAGCTGAACAAGATGGCTGAGGAGACGTATGAAAAACCCAGAGCGCAAATCTCTCGAATTCCTGTGCAACGTCTAATTATTTGTGAGATAAGCTAAGCCGGCAATAATTAACCCCGGCTATGTGAAGCCAGCTGCACTTCGGTGAGCATTTGGTATCTGGTGTACATAGAAGATTTCCATCCTTTGAATACAAAACACTGGTAATGCCGGAGAAGTCAACAAAGGAAATTGTATTAATTATCCCGGGAAAATGTAATCAGAAACATGACGGGATGCTGCAGTTGCGGATGAGCCGATGTTGGATGATGGGGGGGGCTCCATCTGGCAGCAGGCCGGGTGTTCCTGAGGGTGTGCGCACATACAGCGGTGAAGGGAGCGTTTGTTAACACCCGTGAGCATTCTACTCAAAGGGTTCCCGAATTCTCACCTGGTCTTCCCGTTAGACCCGTTCACAGGAATGTATTACAGCCTACACCCATATGAGGGCCGTGTTTGGCCACATGGGAATGCACAGGTGTTGCAGGCATCCCCGTGAAGGCAGTCCCATTCATGTCAACTGGAATGCAGCGGTGGTATGGACTCATTGATGTGGTGTTAAACACAAAACCAAAAATGCAAAACATTGCAGCTTACCGATCATTAAAGCGGATGTCCGCTGAAAAACATATATTAAAAGCCAGCAGCTACTAATACTGCAGCTGCTGACTTTTAATATTAGGACACTTACCTGTCCTTGGGGCCAGCGCGTCCGCAGCAGAGGATGAGTGATCGCTCGTCACCCTGCTGCCCCCCCGCCATCCTTGGTGAAGGAATCAGGAAGTTAAGCGCTCCGGCTTCACTGCCCGGTTCCCTACAGCGAATGTGCGAGTCGCGCTGCGCCCGCCGATTGGCTCCCTCTGTGTACTGGGAGCCGAGTGTTCCCAGCACACAATGGGGGGGGGGGGGGGGGGAACATGATGTGACGAAATGCCCGTATTCTGCCCGAGAATGCTGGGCCGGAAGTGGGTGCAAATACTGTCTTTAGACAGGTTTCTGCACCCCCTCCCCCTTGAAAGGTGTCAAATGTGACACCAGAGGGGGGGAGGGTTCAGATTTCGATGAATTATAACCGTAATTTCCACACAGGGATAGGCAACCTTTAAAGATTGACTATCTACCTGGATAACATTGCAGAGATCAAAGGTCACCAGGGTGCAATTAACTAGCACCCCCCCCCCAAAAAAAGGAAGGACGGCATAAAGAAGATCTAGAAAAATCTACTAAAACTCGTGTCGTAAAAATATAAACTTAGCCTACTTTAAAAGCTTGAGGGAGAAACTCGGCATTCAATTTCATTCACAATTTTTTCATGCCTGGGGAGTAATTGGTCACCCCAGCAAGGCTGATATCTTTGTTCATCTTGAAAGCAGAACATCTGGTACTGCAGGCTGATTTTCTTTACTAGTTTCAGGCCTGGCTGTGTGCCCTGATTTCTGGTCAGTGTAAGTAGTTTATAGGGCAGCGTCCAGAACTGAGAAGGATGTAGGGCAGTGTACAGATGTCAGTAGGATGTAGAGAAGCAACCAGAGCCCAGTGAGAAGTAAGGCAGTGTACAGAGGTCAGTAGCATGTAGAGAAGCAACCAGAGCCCCGTGGGATGTAGGGCAGTGTACAGAGGTCAGTAGCATGTAGAGAAGCAACCAGAGCCCAGTGGGATGTAGGGCATTGTACAGAGGTCAGTAGCATGTAGAGAAGCAACGAGAGCCCAGTGGAATGTAGGGCAGTGTACAGAGGTCAGTAGGATTTAGAGAAGCAACCAGAGCCCAGTGGGAAGTAAGGCAGCATACAGAGGTCAGTAGAATGTAGAGAAGCAACCAGAGCCCAGTGGGAAGTAGGGCAGTGTACAGAGGTCAGTAGGATTTAGAGAAGCAACCAGAGCCCAGTGGGATGTAGGGCAGCATACAGAGGTCAGTAGGATGTAGAGAAGCAACCAGAGCCCAGTGGGAAGTAGGGCAGTGTACAGAGGTCAGTAGGACGTAGAGAAGCAACCAGAGCCAAGTGGGATGTAGAGCAGTGTACAGAGGTCAGTAGGATGTAGAGAAGAAACCAGAGCCCAGTGGGATGTAGGGCAGTGTACAGAGGTCAGTAGGATGTAGAGAAGCAACCAGAGCCCTGTGGGATGTAGGGCAGTGTACAGAGGTCAGTAGGATGTAGAGAAGCAACCAGAGCCCAGTGGGATGTAGGACTGTGTACAGAGGTCAGTAGGATGTAGAGCAGCAACCAGAGCCCAGTGGGATATAGGACAGTGAACATAGGTCAGTAGGATGTAGAGAAGCAACCAGAGCCCAGTGGGATGTAGGGCAATGTACAGAGGTCAGTAGGATGTAGAGAAGCAACCAGAGCCCAGTGGGATATAGGACAGTGAACATAGGTCAGTAGGATGTAGAGAAGCAACCAGAGCCCAGTGGGATGTAGGGCAATGTACAGAGGTCAGTAGGATGTAGAGAAGCAACCAGAGCCCAGTGGGATGTAGGGCAGTGTACAGAGGTCAGTAGGATTTAGAGAAGCAACCAGAGCCCAGTGGGATGTAGGGCAGTGTACAGAGGTCAGTAGGATGTAGAGAAGCAACCAGAGCCCAGTGGGATGTAGGGCAGTGTACAGAGGTCAGTAGGATGTAGAGAAGCAACCAGAGCCCAGTGGGATGTAGGGCAGTGTACAGAGGTCAGTAGGATGTAGAGAAGCGTCACTGGCCTGCCTTTTCATTTATTGTATTTTAGTTCATTCAATCATGGAGACTCAGCATCTCCCATGTGGGCGTTCTGTAGGGTGGTCTACATGCAAATACAGCCTGCCTAGGAACACCCGCTCCTTCACACACCCATCATAGCATTTTGATATTTGCATAACCCCTCCCAAGAACCAGCCCACTGCTTGTATCAGAGCTGAGGGCTCTTCCTTGGAGAACTGAGGCTGGGGGCTACTGGCCCCTCCCACCAGCTGTGATCTGCCTGCATTGTATAGTGGAGCACATAGACCCAGTGATGACATCACTAGACCTAAAATATTGTAGGTAAATCAGTTTTATACCATGTTGATTTGTGGAGGGAGGAACCAGGGAAGGTGAATTATTGGCAGAATAAACTTCAGCTTTGACCTGAATCATTTGACGACGATAAACACACTAAAAGTACATTTTTCTACCGACATCTCAAAGGCACCTTATAGTAGAAGCCGGGCGGGAGAGTTTGATATTTTGTGCCCCCCCCCCCAGCTGCTGTCAGAATCTTCACATCACCCGGACTCAGACCTAAATCATTATTTATCAGGACGGTGTTCATTTCTCTCCATGCCGACCTGCGGATGAGCAGAACATGGTGATGTTTGGTGTCAGAGAGGGAGGTGAGGAAGGAATGAGGACGAGCTCCACTGACATTAATTGGAGGTTTTATTCTTAGAGGTACAGAAGGTGAACTCTGAGCTTCATCATCCCTTCACAAAAGGTTGAGGACATTCTGAGTGCCGGGACCTGGATGAAGGAGCGCCGGGACCTGGATGAAGGAGCGCCGGGACCTGGATGAAGGAGCGCCGGAACCTGGATGAAGGAGCGCCGGGACCTGGATGAAGGAGCGCCGGGACCTGGATGAAGGAGCTCCGGGACCTGGATGAAGGAGCTCCGGGACCTGGAGGAAGGAGCTCCGGGACCTGGAGGAAGGAGCTCCGGGACCTGGACGAAGGAGCTCCGGGACCTGGACGAAGGAGCTCCGGGACCTGGAGGAAGGAGCTCCGGGACCTGGAGGAAGGAGCTCCGGGACCTGGACGAAGGAGCTCCGGGACCTGGACGAAGGAGCTCCGGGACCTGGATGAAAGAGCTCCGAATCTATAGCAGCAGCTTTCTGTCTTCCCATTCTGTACTGTGCAACTTCCCTCTCATGCTACAGTGTGTGTGTGGAGGAGTGGTTAAAAAGAGTAATGCTTAAAAGGTGAACTTCAGCTTTCCCTTAGTCTTGCACAGTTGTATCGGCTCCTCTGCTGTACTCAAATTGCTTACTCTGATTTCATTGCACACTGTGAGCTTCTCCCAATGTGCATTAGAAGCTGCAGCAAGTGAGACAGAGCCCCTTCTCATTTCCTGGTTGGAAGGTGTCCAGCAATATCTATCCCGGGGGTAACGAAGTCAAATTCAAGGAGGTCCATTTGCTAAAACTTTCTTCCAGGCGAGGTCTGATTCTCTCATAAAAAAATAAAAGTTGGCCAATCACATCCACGTATCAAGTAAAATAAATTAGAACCACTTTACATAATGTGTCTTCTTCAGAGTGCCTCTTAGATCAATTGCCCCCATCAGAGTGCCCCCTTACATCAGGTGCCCCTATCAGACTGCCCCTCACATCAGATGTCCCAATCAGAGTGCCCCCTTACATCAAATGTCCCAATCAGAGGGACCCCTTACATCAGGTGTCCCCATCAGAGTGCCCCCTTACATCAGGTGCCCCTATCAGACTGCCCCTCACATCAGATGTCCCAATCAGAGTGCCCCCTTACATCAAATGTCCCAATCAGAGTGCCCCCTTGCATCAAGTGTCCCCATCAGAGTGCTCCCTTACATCAGGTGTCCCCATCAGAGTGCCCCCTTGCATCAAGTGTCCCCATCAGAGTGCCCCCTTACATCAGGTGCCCCCATCAGACTGCCCCTCACATCAGATGTCCCAATCAGAGTGTTCCCTTGCATCAGATGTCCCAATCAGTGCCCCCTTACATCAGATGTCCTCATCTGAGTGCCCCATTACATGAGGTATCCCCATCAGTGCTCCCTTACATGAGGTGTCCCTATCAGAGTTCTCCCTTACATCAGGTGTCACCATCATTGTGCCCACTTACATCAGGTGTCCCCATCAGAGTGCTCCCTTACATCAGCTGTTCCCATCAGATTCCCATTCTAAAAAAATGTAAACATGGTCGCCCTGGTGGGATTACGCTCTTCCCACCTTGCATCCAAACAGCCTGGGTCTCTCCTGATAACTGCCTTGTAGGGATGGGCTTGGGTGTGTTCGGTTCGAACCCGCCAGGAAGCCGGCACTGCACACCACCAATTATAGGCAGTGAGGCATTTCCCGACCTGCAGCTACACACACACACACGCACACGCACGCTGCCTATTATTGGCGGTGTGCAGTTAGATCCAAACACGCCAAAAAATGATTGGGAGGTTTTTGCTGCATTTTTTGTATGCTGTACAGCGCTGTGACTGTGGTTTGATTTTACAGTATGTTTTTTCAGAGCCGGTTTTACAATCGCAATCAAACACGACCTAGGGTCATCCCGCGCTCACGCTACACATGGGTGTTAAGGCAGCATTCGATCGGTGATGTCACAAGCATGGAGTGATACAATGAGACAACCTTGAGCAGTGCGCACGCCACCAGATTGAATAGCGATGCCTTTTGTATAACATATTGTATGTAGGCACGTGTTTTATGCTGGAAGAGTTATGGTCACGCCAATGTTATGACACAAGATGAGAGCGCCGTGTAGTATGATCACCTCTATTAAAAAAAAAAAAAAAAAAAGCTATATTTTTAAATTTTCTGCTATAAAACATATCTAGTAAAAATGTCTTCATACATTTAGGCCAATAGGTATTCTGCTACATATTTTTGGTAAAAAAAATCCCAATAAGCGTATATTTATCTGTTTGCGCAAAAGTTATAGCGTCTACAAACTATGGGATATTTTTATTTATTCTTATTTATTTTTATTTTATTTTATTATTTTGAGTATATTGAACCCCCAAAATTTTTTGGTGTTCAGGTGTTTCCAGTGAAGGGTACTGTGAATGTTTAAGCATACAAAGACATTTTAGACAATTCGGCGCTTCCAGCGCGCTGTGGTAGTAGTTTGGGGAAGGACCTTTTTCTGTCCCACCATGTCAGGATCTGGATCACCTACTGGTGGCACTGTGCTTCCCCAAGTGGGAGGTTGTAGTTCCTGGGTCCACCAACAGGTGTCTTCCAGCAGCCAGCACTTTCCAGTAATTAGTCTCCATCTGATGCTGGCTGCTGGGAGGGTATTTAGTCCCTCTTCTACTATTACACTTTTCTTCTGTGTTTTTTGTTTTGCTGCCAGATACTGCTCGACACTTATCCTGAGCTTAGATCCTGCCCTTCATCCTGAACCCTGCTGTCTCTTTTCTGCACCCCTTGTTCCTGATCCCAGTACTAGCTCCCCTTCCCCATCTGTTCCCTACTTCCCCAGTTTCCCCCATTTGTCTGTGTTCTCCAATTTTGTACAGATTGTATATAGTTAATTTGTAAGAGCTGGTTCACACTGCAGCGACTCGTCAGGTGACGCAGCTGCCTTACAAGTCGCGTCCCATTCTATGCAATAGAACCGTTCTAATAGGAGCGACGCAAGTCGCTCAGACTTAGAAAAAGGTTCTTGTACGACTTCGGGGGCGACCTGCATTGACTTCTATACAGAAGTCATTTTGCAAGTCGCCTCTGAAGTCGTTTTCAGGATGCCTTGCCGAGTCGCCCCCGAAGTCGTGCTGCCCCAGTGTGAACCGGCTCTTAGGCTTTCTGTTTCTTAGGTTGCTAGTTAGGCATTTTGGTTATATGGTTGCAGTTCATTTGTATCTTCAGGTTTTCTGTGTTTCCTGTTTGTTGGCGTCTTTTGTTTTACTTTTTATGAAAGCGGAGTTCCAAAAAAAAGTGGTACTTCCGCTTTTCTGGTTCCTTCACCCCTCCGGTGCCACATTTGGCCTCTTTCAAGAGTGGGTGCGGGTACTTTTTTTTTTTTTGTTACAGGTACCCTGTCCCCACTTCCAGGAGACTGGGCCGCAGAAAAGTAAGAGTCTGCAGCTCAGCCCCCCCTCCTCCTCCCTCCCCTTCTGCATAGGCCAGTAAGAGAGCGCATCTTCACGCATATGCAGTAGGGACCCAGCGTGAAGCTGAATGGCTACACTGCTACGTTCCCTTTACCAGCAATGGTGGTGGCAGCACTCAACCAGCCGATGTAAAATTCCTCTCCATTTATTTTCAGTGCAGCTGAGGCTGCAGAGAAAGGGACTGGGGAATCTGTGTCCTCTGCCCCTTTTCTATGTCTCAAAGCCCTCCCCCCAATAGGGCTGATTAAAAAAAAGAAAGAATTGTTATAAATAAATATTTAAAGGTGAATTTGTAAAATTAAAAAAACACTAACCACTACCCCCTTCCCACCCTTCACCCCCACTAAAAAAAAAAAAAGCATTGTAAACAAAATATGTAAATTGAAAAAAATGTGCCCCTCCTGCCTAATGCCCCCATGGCAAGCAGCTTGCTATGGGGGCACCCAACTAGAGCTGCTGCTTTGTGTGTTCATTCAGACATGGAGCCGCGGATAAGCCCTGCCCCCTCTCTCTCCTCATTGGCCCGCTGACTTTTTTTTAATATAAACACACCCCTAGGGTGTCTTCTGTAAGTTTATACTGGTACCCAACATCTTATTTTCTCTGGAAATAACACTATATATTGTTTCCAGGCACAATGCTGCTTGGCTTCCTATCTCAGGACATCAAATCAATACAGGGATCGGCAAATAGATATGATCAAAGACTAACCAGCAGATAGGTCTTCATTAGCCCCCAGCGCCCATTGTGTTGATTAATCCACCCTTTTACCTTCGACAAGACGGCGCCAATATCCGTTATCTGCCAGTGTGCATTCTCGCAGTGCCCAAAGGGTCAAAAGCGATCTGTAGTCAGATGGAGGAAAATGATTTTGTCATCCGCGGTAAAGACGGCTCCTTTCATTCGTTAAGGCCGGGGCCCACCGCTTGAGAATCTACATTTTTGTTAGACTTAATTGGTATTTAATATACTAATCTGCTAATTATTAGTCCCAGGGAACGTGCTTAGGGGTATAATTCCATCCTCGGAACTCTTTGATGTGTTAAGACAAGGCAGTAAGCTCTGACATTTTGTCTAGCATTGGCTGGAAAGCTCGGTCCTGTTGTTGGTAAGCGAGCCCCGATCTGTATTCCAGAACATGCCGGAGATCATAGAGCTCGTAGCCGGCTGTTTTACGAGTCTGCTCTGCAGTTTGCACATTATCATCACCATCACTGTTTGCGTTTGCTTTGTTGCTTTATTAAGTAATCCCAAAGGGTCTCTCGTAGAGTAAAACGAAGTAGCACACTGCGCTCACCCCTAGCGCCCAATTGGGTAGATGAGGGACACCGGTGCTCAGATTGCAGCCCCCGTAGGCTGATCCAAGTCAATAACATCCAGAACCATCGGCACCACGGCATGATTTTTACACATAAATCTGTTGTATTAACCACTTGCCCACCAAGCCTGTTTTTCAGATTCGGTGTTTACGAGACTAAAACTGTTTTTTTTGCTAGAAAATTACTTAAAGGGGTGGTTCACCCAAAAACCTTTTTTTAACATTGATTGAGGCTCGTTTTGTCAGGGGGAATCTGTTTTTTTTTTTTTTTTTTTAATCGAATCAGTACTTACCGTTTTAGAGATGCATCGTCTCCGTCGCTTCCGGGTATGGTCTTCTGGTCTGGGCGTTCCTATTTGATTGACAGGCTTCCGACGGTCGCATACATCGTGTCACGAGTAGCCGAAAGAAGCTGAGCGCCGGTGCGGCTCTATACTGCGCCTGCGCACCGTCGTTCGGCTACCGTCAGAAGCCTGTCAATCAAATAGGAACGCCCTTCCCCGATGACCATACCCGGAAGCGACGGAGATGATGCATGTCTAAAACGGTAAGTACTGCTTCGATTCTAAAAAAAAAACACACCCGATTCCCTTTGACAAAACGAGCCTTAATCAATGTTAAAAAAAAGGTTTTTGGGGGAACTACCCCTTTAAACCCCCCAAACATTATATATATTTTTTTCTAACACCCTAGAGAATAAAATGGCAGTCATTGCAATACTTTTTGTCACACCGTATTTGCGCAGCGGTCTTACAAGCGCACTTTTTTTGGAAAAAATTCACTTTTTTGAATAAAAAAATAGGACAACAAAAAATTTGGCCCAATTTTTTTATATATTGTGAAAGATAATGTTACGCCGAGTAAAATCATACCCAACATGTCACGCTTAAAAATTGCGCCCGCTTGTGGCATGGCGTCAAACTTTTACCCCTAAAAATCTCGATAGGCGACGTTTAAAAAATTCTACAGGTTGCATTTTTTGAGATACAGAGGAGGTCTAGGGCTAGAATTATTGCTCTCGCTCTAACAATCGCGGCGATACCTCACATGTGTGGTTTGAACACCGTTTTCATATGCGGGCGCTACTCGCGTATGCGTTCGCTTCTGTGCGCGAGCTCGTCGGGATGGGGCGTTTTAAATTTTTTTTTTTGTTTTCTTATTTATTTTAAATTAGTTTATAATTTTAAACACCGAAATAAATAAAAATAAAAAAATGATCACTTTTATTCCTATTACAAGGAATGTAAACATCCCTTGTAATAGAAAAAAGCATGACAGGTCCTCTTAAATATGAGATCTGGGGTCAAAAAGACCTCAGATCTCATATTTAGGCTTACATGGAAAAAAAGAAAAAAGAAAAATGTAATTTTTCAAATGTCAGAAAAAATGTTTCTTTAAGACGCTGGGCGGGACTGACGTTTTGACATCACGTCCGCCCAGCAGAGCTATGCATTAAGGTGAAAAAAACATCTGATGTTTGCCAGCCCCCCGGTTCACTTACCTGAGTCCATGGGTTAAGGAAGTTTTTCATCTTTTAAGGAAATCTACCCTTGCAATACAAAGAGATCACTCTAACCAAACTGAGGAAACACGCCAGACTAAAAAAGTTCAATCTGACTGACCCTGTAGAAATCCCCTTAAAGGGGTGTTCCAGCCAAAATTGTGTTTATTAAAAGTCAGCAACTACAAAAAGTGTAGCTGCTGGCTTTTAATAAACACTCACTTACCTGCTCCTGCGTTCCAGCGACGCGCCGACCGGGGCTCCGCTCCTCTCCCCCCCTCCCCAGCCGGCGTCTCCATCTCGACTGTGGGCACCCAGCCGTGACAGACTTCGGCTTCACGGCCGGGCACCCACTGCGCATGCGCGAGCCGCACTGCGCATGCGCGCGGCGCGGCTCGCCGCTGATTGGAGAGGCGATCGCATGGGACCTGTCAGTGTCCCATGTGATCGCCTACAGGGAGGGGCTGGTGTAGGCGATTAAGGCTTAATCGCCTAACCAGCCCCTCGGCGGAAGCAGGAAGTGGGACAGGAAGTCCCTCTCCTACTAAAGCCCCCACTCCCCCCCCCAAAAAAATTACATGCCAAATGTGGCATGTATGGGGGTGAGGAGTGGAACAAGAGGAAGTTCCAAATTTGGGTGGAACTCCTCTTTAATTATATGGCAATTTTTCACCCACCAAAATCAACAAATGATAAAAGGAAACTCTCTCTTTTACGACATACTATCTACCCACCCATTTGACAACAAAAGTCCCGCGTCGAGAATGCGCTTGATCTCGGCCTGGTCTTCATTGGATAGATTGATAGCAGAGCAGCCATTGGCTCGTGCTGCTGTCAATCAACTCTAATGACACAAGGGCCAGGGCCGAGTCCTGTAGTTGGCAACTATGGACGCCAATTACAGGACTCGGGAGCGCGCCCGCAAGGTAAGCCCCTTTGAGAGAGCGCTTCCCAGGTGGGCTATCAAGCGGGGAGGAGCCAAGACAGCCACCAAGAGACCCCAGAAGAGGAGGATCGGGGCTAATCTGTGCAAACCGAGGTAAGTATGACCTGTTTGTTATTTACAACCCCTTTAACCTTGGAAGATCCTGCCGTGGTGCCAACTCTTGGATATTATCTCCTCTTGAGTGGTTTGTCTTTTGACCTTCACTGCAGATCATCGTTGGGTGAATGTGTTCCTGAAGAGATTGAGACTGGAAAAGGAACACAGACAGTTCTGACTGCATGTAAGTGTGGCTTACAGATAATAAATGATGTTTAACAGATTTATTAACACGTTTCGGCGGAGTATTGTACAGAACACGGCTTTTTGCGTCTTTACAAGTACTAGCCTGTAGATTTTTAATTTTTTTTTTAATAGAAATTTCGCTTTAAGCAAGCAGAGTGATGAATTCTATCAGAATGCCTTTTTTTTTTTTGTACACATTGCTTTTTGCCAACCTGCAGAGCAAGAGGAATTCCAGAAAATACATTCCATTGAATTGGACTCTCTCTGGGAGGGATATTATCTCGGTGGGGTTAGTTGAAGGCCAATTGCCTATTTCCTGCTCAAATTTGTAATAGATTTTCTTTTTTTTTTTTCTTCCCAGGCTTGCCTGGTATGGAGAGCTGGCAGGCTGCCCTTAGGTCGGCTTTTGTTCTTTTATTTCCTGTTAGCCGTTCTAGAAATCATGGTATTTCCTAATGTTATTGAGATTACAGCCGGCAGCAGGCTTAAAATTCTCCTATCCCATGAGAATTAGAGGGAAGGGCTATATACCTGTCGATGGTCAGAGACTGTGGACATGGCACAGGAGCTAATCGGAGACTGGAGACATGGTATAGGGCAGGGATATGCAATTAGCGGACCTTCAGCTGTTGCAGAACTACAACTCCCATAAGGCATAGCAAGACCCTGACAGCCACAATCATGACACCCAGAGGCAGAGGCATGATGGGACTTGTAGTTTTGTAACAGCTGGAGGTCCGCTAATTGCATATCCCTGGTATAGGGGATGGTCAGAGGTTGCGGACATCCGACATGGTATACAAAATATAGTTAGAGACTGTGGACATGTTATAGGGGATGGTCAGAAGCTGTAGACATGATACAGGAGATGATCAGAGACTGTGGGCATGGTACAGGAGATGATCAGAGACTGTGGACCTGAAGCAGGAGATAATCAGACACTATGGACATGGTGCAGGAGATGGTCAGAGGCTGTGGACATATTACAGCAGATGGTCAGAGACTGTTTACATGATATAGGAGATGGTCAGAGACTGTTTACATGATATAGGAGATGCTCAGAGAATGTGGAGATGGTACAGGAGATAATCAGAGACTGTGGACATGGCGCAGGAGATAATCAGAGACTGTGGACATGGACATGGCACAGGAGATAATCAGAGACTGTGGACATGGTACAGGAGATGGTCAGAGAATGTGGACATGGCACAGGAGATAATCGGAGACTGTGGACATGATACAAAAAATGGTCAGAGACAGTAGACATTCTACAGGAGGTGGTCAGAGACTGTAGACATTCTACAGGAAATGGTCAGAGACTGTGGACATGGTACAGGAGATGGTCAGAGGCTGTAGACATGGTATCGGTAGGAGATGGTCAGAGACTGTGGACATGGCGAAGGAGATAATCAGAGACTGTGGACATGGACATGGTACAGGAGATAATCAGAGACTGTGGACATGGACATGGCACAGGAGATAATCAGAGACTGTGGACATGGTACAGGAGATGGTCAGAGAATGTGGACATGGCACAGGAGATAATCGGAGACTGTGGACATGGTATAGAAGATGGTCAGAGACTGTGGACATGATACAAAAAATGGTCAGAGACTGTAGACATTCTACAGGAAATGGTCAGAGACTGTGGACATGGTACAGGAGATGGTCAGAGGCTGTAGACATGGTATCGGTAGGAGATGGTCAGAGACTGTGGACATGGTACAGGAGATGGTCAGAGGCTGTAGACATGGTATCGGTAGGAGATGGTCAGAGACTGTGGACATGGTACAGGAGATGGTCAGAGACTGTAGACATGGTATCGGTAGGAGATGGTCAGAGACTGTGGACATGGTACAGGAGATGGTCAGAGACTGTGGACATGGTACAGGAGATGGTCAGAGACTGTAGACATGGTAACGGTGGGAGATGATCAGCGACTGTGGACATGGCGCAGGAGATAATCAGAGACTGTGGACATGGTACAGGAGATGGTCAGAGACTGTAGACATTGTAACGGTGGGAGATGATCAGCGACTGTGGACATGGCGCAGGAGATAATCAGAGACTGTGGACATGATACAGAAGATGATCAGAGACTTGTGTACATGGTACAGGCTATGGTCAGAGGCTGTAGACATGGTATCGGTAGGAGATGGTCAGAGACTAGGGATATACTGCAGGAGACTTTCAGCGCCTGTGAACTTGCTCTAGGAGATGTTAGAGACCGGGGACATGCTTCTAGAGACATATTACATGAGATTATTGCTATAACTAGCATTAGGGAAACACAGATTAGTGTCTGCAGGGGCCCCTGAGGGTCGCATGGAAAGTGCCAAAGGGTCGCATGTCGGGCACCAGGACATATACGCTGCCTGCATTTGGTTTATTCCAGATTGCATTTTGCTATTTCAAACTTGCTAGGCATCTGAATGTTCACTCTTGAATTGTTCTGATGCTGCATCCTTACCCTTCAGGGATAACTTCATTTTTGACTCTCTCCTTGTCTCCTTGTCAGAACAGACTTGTCAGCCTTTAAGACCGTCCTGTCTGGTGCCTGAGCAGAGCGCTGATAACAGACACTCACAATATCTGTCATATTACCATGTTGCTGTCAGGAGTATATGGTGGAAAAAAACGCAGGCTATGTTGATGTAGTTTTGCTCGGTTCCTGAAGTTCAGGCGGAGTGCCAGTTATCAGCGCTGAGCCCCGGCAGGAGACCGGTCAGAGAGGAAATGTCCAAAGAAGCTCACCCTCCATATCATCTCATTGGTGATGGATCCAGGGGGCAGGATTCATGTGCTTCTCCACATTGCAAACATTGTAACTTGTAAACACAGAAACCAGACTTCTGTGTTTACAAGTGATTGTGTTGAGCAGGCACCAAAGGGTCTGAGACAAAGGTGGTGGAACTGAGTTCCCCCTGAAAAAAAGCCCTATATATATATATATATATATATATATATATATATATATATATATATATATATATATATATATATATATATATAAATATATATATATCATAGTTATATATATATATATATATATATGTATATATATATATATCATAGTTTTTAGATGCTTAACTTTCATACAAACCATTTAATGTACACTTATTGGGATTTTCTTGTAGCAGAACACATTTTAGCCTAAATTTATGAAGAAATTTGATTTTATTGGATATGTTTTATAACAGAGAGTAGAAAAGTTTGGGTCTTTTTTTATTTATACAATTATTTATATAATAATAATAAATAATAATAATACGGCAACAAATATCACCAAAGGAAAGCTCTATTTGTGTAAAAGAAAATTACTGAACAATTGCCTGTTAAAAGGGTTGTAAAGGGCAGCGAGCAGGAGTGTCAGGACGCCCACTAACACACAGCTCCTTTCTCTATCTGCAAAGTAAAGCGTGTCCTGACTTGCCTGCTCGCCCCCTCCCCCCTCAAGAGGCTTTCTCCACACCAGGGAGAAAGCCTTGCATTACTGTGTGGAGTTACAGACAGAAAACAGGAAGTGAGGATTTCTCAGAAGAAATAATGACTATTAAAAGCAAAATAGAACGAATAGGTGCGTGAAGGAGGACTGCACTAAGGTAAAGGAGGCTATTTAGGGGAAACATTTTTGTTTTACAACCCCTTTAAAGTAGCTCAGTACTGAATAGGAAAAAATGCCCTGGTCATGAAGGGGGGTAAAAGCTCCTGGAAGTCAGGTGGTGATTGAGTAGTGAGCTGCATTAATTTGTGTCTTTTATATGTCTCTGTATTCGGCTTTACACCTTCACTCGTGTTTGCAGTTCCCCTTTAAACGTCCTTTTTCCAGCTGCGTTTCCAGTTCCCGGTATCTGTTGGGTCTCATGCATTAACGGAGTTCTCTCTTAGAATGCATTTGGTGTGATGTCTTTATGGGTTCCATTCAGTCACATTAGAAATTCCGATTTTACGACCGCGGGTTTATGGAACTATATTTTATTATTAATGTGACGGTTGTGATAAGGTTTTGTGTTACACTTCAGCTCAGGATCAGTCGTCTGCTAATTTGCCAAGCCTTGGTGCAACTTCCTATTAGTGACTCCAGTGGAGTGGGCCATGCCTGTTCAATGTGTGTCATGTGTCTGTAGCCTCTATTAGGGAAGCATGTGACTGGGTGACAACGTAGAAGGGGAATTGGGAGAAAGGTGAAGAGTGTTGTCATCTCGTAAGAGACTTGCTGACACAGTGGTGACTGACAGCAATGAAAACTTGAGAGAAGCATCAATGTGAAGTGATCTCTGCTGTCCACCACCAAAAAACGCAGAAACACATTTCCAAAGTTTAACAAATGCTCAGTAAACTCATAGGGCCAGATTCAGGTGAATGGGCGAATCTTTATTTGGGCGTAACGTTGCTCATTTACCTTACTCCGCCGAAACTTTAGGAGAAAGTACTGTATTCACAAAGCACTTGCTCCTAAAGTTGCGGCGGCGTAGCGAAAATGGGCCGGCGGAATTCAAATTGGGGGCGTGTAGTATTTAAACTAGGTGCGATCCTGCGGTGAACGCACTGCGCATGCGCCGGCCGTCAATGTATCCCAGTGCGCATGCTCCACATTAGGACGGTGTTTTCTACGTCAATCCCCATTCACGGACGAGTTACGCAAACGACGTGAAACTTTCAATTCGAAGCGGTCACGACGGCCATACTTAACATAGGATACGCCTGCTTTTTGTTGCTTTATCTTTACGCCGGGAAACCTCTTACGGAAACGTCGTAAAGTGACTGCGTCGGGCCCGCGTACGATCAAGAATTGCCGTATCTCTCTGATTTACATATTCTCGGCGTAAATCAGCGGGAACGCCCCTAGCGGCCATTTTAAAATTGCAGTTCCGATACGGCGGCGAAATACAATTACGCCGCTCGTATCTGAACTCAATCCCTGCGTATCTTGTTTTCTGACTACAGAAAACAGATACGACGGCGTAGGTTAGAAGTTACGCGGCTTATCTACAGATAAGCCGCGTAACTTCTACCTGAATCTGGCCCATAGATCCATATTGGTGCCTATTCTCTTATTGGCTGGTGTTGGTCACTCTACCCCCACTCTTGCTGAAGCTTGATACATCTTGTATGTATCTTGAATTGTAGGGTTGTCCCGATACCGATACCAGTATCGGTATCGGGACCGATACCGAGTATTTGCGGGAGTACTTGTGCTCCCGCAAATACCCCCGATACCAGAATAGAATACTTTTGTGGGTGACATGGCTGCATATGTGGGTGATATGGCTGCATATATGGGTGACATGGCTGCATATGTGGGTGACATGGCTGCATTTGTGGGTGACATGGCTGCATATGTGGGTGACATGGCTGCATTTGTGGGTGACATGGCTGCATATGTGGGTGACATGGCTGCATTTGTGGGTGACATGGCTGCATTTGTGGGTGACATGGCTGCATATGTGGGTGACATGGCTGCATATGTGGGTGACATGGCTGCATATATGGGTGACATGGCTACATATATGGGTGACATGGCTACATATGTGGGGGACATGGCTGCATATGTGGGTGACATGGCTGCATATGTGGGTGACATGGCTGCATATATGGGTGACATGGCTACATATATGGGTGACATGGCTACATATGTGGGTGACATGGCTGCATATGTGGGTGACATGGCTGCATATGTGGGTGACATGGCTGCATTTGTGGGTGACATGGCTGCATTTGTGGGTGACATGGCTGGCTGCATATATGGGTGACATGGCTGCATATGTGGGTGACATGGCTGCATATGTGGGTGACATGGCTGCATATGTGGGTGACATGGCTGCATATATGGGTGACATGGCTGCATTTGTGGGGGACATGGCTGCATTTGTGGGTGACATGGCTGGCTGCATATATGGGTGACATGGCTGCATATGTGGGTGACATGGCTGCATATGTGGGTGACATGGCTGCATATGTGGGTGACATGGCTACATATGTGGGTGACATGGCTGCATATATGGGTGACATGGCTGCATTTGTGGGGGACATGGCTGCATATATGGGTGACATGGCTGCATATGTGGGTGACATGGCTACATATGTGGGTGACATGGCTGCATATATGGGTGACATGGCTGCATTTGTGGGGGACATGGCTGCATTTGTGGGGGACATTTAAAAAAAGTATCGGTATTCGGTATCGGCGACTACTTGAAAAAAAGTATCCGTACTTGTACTCGGTCCTAAAAAAGAGGTATCGGGACAACCCTATTGAATTGTATGGAGAAAAAGCACTCCAAAAAATGTTCCTTTATAATAAAACAGATCACAACATCAACATGTCACAGCAAAAAACAGAAAAGAGCTGACGCGTTTCACACCAAAATACAGCGCTTATTCATATCTTGACATTTACTTACCCTATCCCTTCTTCCACCTTTCATGGACGTCACCAACAACTTCCAAGATGCACAGGTGTTATGGAAGCAATCACCTCCAGTGGGTTGTGCCTGACGGTGGATGGTCGGCCCTCCTTGGGACTTGGGCTGCTACCTTTTTGGTATAGCCAACAGGAAGTTTCAGCAAGAAGACTAAAGCCTCATATACACGATCGGATTTCCATCTGACAAATCTGTGGATTTTTGTCTGAAGGGCGTTGGCCGTGAACTGCATAAAGACGGCAAAATCTTTTCAACCAACATTCACGAAACGACGTGTTTTTTCTGCTCTTTAGCGACACCCTTTGGGCAACTTCTACTAATGTTGTCTTATGGTTAGCATTGGTTCGGAGCATGCATGTACTTTGGATTTTAGTCTGAAGGACTTGTGTTCACATGATTGGATAATCTGACGGAACACATTTGTCGGAACGATTTGAGAGCATGACCATCCAACATTTGTTGTCGGAAATTCCGACAATTGTCTGATAGAGCATACAGACGGTCGATTATAAGACAAAACGCGTCCAATTGTTGTCGGAATATCTGATCGTGTGGACGGGCCTTTAGGCAGGGAGGAAGGAGCGCCCGGTGTCCCTAAAAATTCAACTTTTGATGTAGGGTTCACAAAACTTTGAAAGGTAAACCTGTACATCAAGCCAACAAGTTTTGGGTGAATGGACTTGCCCGTCTTCAGGGATGTTCTTGAATCCTTATTGATGCCTTTGCATCATCCTCAGCCGGCACTCTGTCAATTTGCAGTCCAAGTTTCAAAAATCCTTTTGGGAACCACCCCCACCCATAAGGATAGAGGAACAGCCCTGATGAAGAGGGAGTCCATTCCCCCAAAACACTTTTTCCCCATACACACGATCGTATTTTCCGTCGGAAAATCCTTGGATGTTTTTTCCGATGGAATTACGCTCAAGCTTGGCTTGCATACACACGGTCACTTGCATACATACGGTCACACAAAAATTCTTGGGACTTTCGAGCACCAAGAACGCGGTGACGTAGAACACTACGACGAGCCGAGAAAATTGGGTTTCAGTAGGGAGATCTGGCACACCGGGAATGAGTGACAGGCTGGCCATGTGCATGTCTACGTCATCAGGTAAAAAAATGTCCATATCTTAGCTAGGGGAAGGCTATGAAGGATTTTCTTGGTCTGTATGGACAGGATGTAGAATTAAACAGCACATGGCGGATAGTTAATATGTTGAGATTGGTTCCGCTTTCATTTTTACCAAATCAGTCCAAAAAAAAGTTGGAGTTGGAGGGTTAACTACAGAAGGGCTTTCATAAAAAATTGATGTACCCTATATACTCGAGTATAAGCCGACCCGTATATATAGAACAGATGGCACAGTGCTAAAAAAACAAGCCCATAATATAAGCAATATAACACCCTCCGTGGAATCTTCAGTGCAAACAATAGAACATGCAGAGATCTTCGTGATAGGTGAAACACCCCCACCAATATAGATCAAATGGCCGCTCACCTCACAGCATGGACCCCACAATAGAAAGTAGGGGTGCAACGGATCACTGCCGATCCGTGATCCGAACGGGTTACCCTCTTCGGATCGGATCGCTATGCGATCCGCGGATCGCCACCGCGGGCATAGAATTAGGAAAGGCCGCGGCTTCGGCCTAGCTCCGGAGCCGCGGCCATCTTGGTACACCCGGCAGCGTGTGTGCGCCTCGAGCGCGGGCTCCTCCTCTGTTGGTGTAAACAGAGGAGAAGCCCGCGCTCGAGGCGCACACACACGCCGCTAACGGGGAACTGCAAGTACTATGGGGCTGACTGTGCTGTACTATGGGGGTCACTGTACTATGGGGGTCACTGTGCTGTACTATGGGGGTCACTGTGCCGTACTATGGGGGGGTCACTGTGCCGTACTATGGGGGTCACTGTGCTGTACTAGGGGGGGGGGGTCACTGCACCTGTACTAGGGGGGGTTAGTTACTGTGCTGTACTAGGTGGGGGTCACTGTCTGCCTGTACTACAGGGGGAGTGAGATGTGGATATTACAGTGGGGGAGATTTTTTTTTTGCTGATCCGAAAATGATCCGATCCCTGACTCCCGATCCAAGGATCGATCCGATCCGTGAGTTTTTTGATCCGTTGCACCCCTAATAGAAAGGGTCAAAAACAATTTGGAGTCACTACATCACCCATTATACCTGTAAGGGAAGGCCCCTTACGGGTATAATGGGTGATGTAGTGACTCCAAATCCTAATGAGATAAGCAGCGATGTCACAGACGATGAAAACCTCTCAATATGGCATGAATCATGTAATAATAAATAACAATACCATAGTGCTCTCCGAAACGAAAGATGATTTAATAAATACTGTAAAACAATAAAAATCTTACAAACAAGGCACTCGGCCAGTGCTAGCTTGAATTGCATATAAAAACAGATGAGCGATGGTCGCGGGTGACGTCGCTACGCTATCCTGAGCTCCATACGCGTTATGTCCCTGTGGGTCCTCGGAAGATGAACCCGGCAATGGATGGACAGGCTGAAATCTGAGTATATACTCGAGTATAAGCCGACCCGAATATAAGCAGAGGGAATCTAATTTTACCTCCAAAAAAATGGGAAAACCTACATGCCTCACTGTGCCCATGCCTCACTGTGTCCATGTGCATGCCTCACTGTGCCCATGCCTCACTGTGTCCATGACTAGACTGGTGTTTAACATGGGAGTCTATGAAAGGGGTGCCCGGTCTGTGGTCCCCCAGACAATAAACTTTTCACACTTGTAGAGGGATAGTGGGGCTACATGTGTGCCAAGTTTGGGGTCCAAGGGACCTACAGCCGGCCAGTACCAGGTCCCCAAAATCCGGGAGATCATGCGCAAAAAGGTGACTCGAGTATAAGCCGAGGAGGGGCATTTTCAGCACAAAAAAAATTGCTGAAGAACTCGGCTTATACTCGAGTATATACGGTATATAAAATCTAATAAAGCTGAAGTTACCCTTTATAACATGCAGATGTATTGGAAATTCGGGACGTTTGGCAGCCGTGGGCTTGTTCGAAGCATTGAAGAATATTTCGGAATTAAGCAAATCTCTGTGGATATAGTTTTAATGAAGAAGCATAATTATGCCAAAAGGCCAAGGATTTTGGAAGGGAAGTCTCAAATGTTAGGTATAGCAGGAGAGGTGTTCTCAAAGGAGCGAAGACCGTTTTTTATGGACCTTACGGCCGAGTGTCTGGCAAAGTATAAAATGACCGCACTGTCGGATAAACGTTCATGCCAAGGTTTATTAACGTCTGCAGATGACACACAGCATAATGCCAAAGGCAGCTTTACGTTCTTTATGCTGATTGTGTTTAGTGGAAATTCAATGTTTTCAATGTTGAGTTATGCCCCGTACACACGATCGGTTTTCCCGTTGGAAAAAGTCAGATGAGAGCGTTTGGTCGGGAATTCAAACCGTGTATACGCTACATCAGACTTTTTCCAAAGGAAAAACTGCTAGAAAAAGATAAAGAGCAGGTTCTTTTTTCCTATCGTGTGTACAAATTCTGACGTGCAAAATTCCGACGCATGTTTGGAAACAAATCGACGCATGCTCAGAAGCATACAACTTAATTTTCTCGGCTCACGTAGTCTTTTACGTCACGGCGTCAAACTTTTGTGTGACCGTGTGTATGCAAGGCAGGCTTGAGCGGAATTCCGTCGGCAAAACCATCCGTTGTTTTTTCCGCCGGAAACCCGCTCGTGTGTACGGGGCATTAGATGTCTTATTTACCCACCTTCCAAGGCTAATCTGGAGATGCAGCACAATCAACCTACCTTTTATGGAATTGCTCACCAGCAACAGGCTCGTAAACTTGGTGACAACTCGCCAGCAACAGGATAACCGTTTTTCGGGATGTACATTTTTTTTTTTTTTAATGTCATTAAAAACGACTGTGAGGCATGGGCACAGTGAGGCATGGGCACAGTGAGGCATGTGACATTTTTCACGTTGTTTTTAACGTCGTAAAAAATGCCTCACTGTGCCCATGCCTCATGTGACATGGCTCTGGCTGTGGGAAAACCTACATGCCTCACTTTGGCAGCGGTGGGCTTGTTCATGTCACATGAGGCATGGGGACAATGAGGCATTTTTTACGACGTTAAAAACAACGTGAAAAATTAGAGCATGTTCTAAATTTTTAATGCCCATTTTTTACGTTGTGAAAAATGCTCTGGAGCCCACGCTCCAGAGCATTTTTCACGATGTAAAAAATGGGCATTAAAAATTTAGAACATGCTCTAATTTTTCACGTTGTTTTTAACGTCGTAAAAAATGGCCGTGTGTGGGCTTTAACGACGTGAAAAAACATGCATGCTCAGAAGCAAATTATGAGACGGGAGCGCTTGTTCTGGTAAAACTAGCGTTCGTAATGGAGATGGCACATTCATCACGCTGTGACTGAAAAGCGCAAATTGTCTCCAACCAAAGTTTTACTAACTCGAAATCGGCAAAAGCAGCCCCAAGGGTGGCGCCATCCGAATGAAACTTCCCCTTTATAGTGCCGGCGTATGTGTTGTGTACGTCACCGCGCTTTGCTAGAGCAAGGCCGGCGTAACAATAATCGGGTTGAAAAAAAACGTCGTTTTTTCTAGAGCATTAAAAACGGTTGTGTGTACACAGCATGTGACGTGGCTCTGGCTGTGTTTGATCCTGGGACAGTTATGTCGCGTACACTCGATCGGACATTCCGACAACAAAACCCAGGATTTTCTCAAACTTGTCTTGCATACACAGGGTTGCACAAATGTTCTCGGAAATTCCGAACGTCAAGAACGAGGTCACGTACAATACATAAGACGAGACTATAAAAGGGAAGTTCAATACCAAGCGCGCCACCCTTTGGGCTCCTTCTGCTAATCTCGTGTTAGTAGACGTTTGGTGAGAGCTGATTCGCGCTTATATGTCATCTGCTGCTGTTTCCGATCTCTGGGTCCTGGACCAGATTGTGCTCCCTAGTATATGGACTCCTCAGGCTACCAGTTTTGCCTGTCAAATAGTTTGCCAATGTCACCAGTTTATCCAGCACTGCCTTCCTCTTTATTTTGTTATGATCCTTAACCTCTTAAGGACCGCCTACTGTACATTTACGTCAGCAGAATGGCACGGCTGGGCACATCAACGTATATATACGTTGGTTCTAGTACCCAGCCGTGGGTCACGGGCGCGCGCCCGCAGCGCGCTCCCGTGACCCGGTCCGAAGCTCCGGGACCGCGGGACTCGCGGACCCGATCGCCGCTGGAGTGCGGCGATCGGTCCCCGGAGCTGAAGAATGGGGAGAGCCGTGTGTAAACACGGCTTCCCCGTGCTTCACTGTGGCCACAGCATCGATCACGTCATCCCTGTTATAGGGGGACGTGATTGATGACATCACACCTACAGCCACACCCCCGTACAGTTGTCAAAACACGCAGGGAACACACAAATCCTACAGCGCCCCCGTTGTGCTTAACTCCCAAACTGCAACTGTCATTTTCACAGTAAACAATGCAATTTAAATGCATTTTTTGCTGTGAAAATGACAATTGTCCCAAAAATGTGTCAAAATTGTCCAAAGTGTCCGCCATAATGTCGCAGTCACGAAAAAAATCGCTGATCGCCGCCATTAGTAGTAAAACATATTTTTTTATAAAAATGCAATAAAACTATCCCTTATTTTGTAAACGCTATAAATTTTGCGAAAACCAACCGATAAACGCTTTTTGCGATTTTTTTTTTTTTTTACCAAAAATAGGTAGAAGAATACGTATCGGCCTAAACTGAGGGAAAAAAAATTATATATATTTTTGGGGGATATTTATTATAGCAAAAAGTAAAAAATATTGAATTTTTTTCAAAATTGTCGCTCTATTTTTGTTTATAGCGCAAAAAATAAAAACCGCAGAGGTGATCAAATACCACCAAAAGAAAGCTCTATTTGTGGGGAAAAAAGGACGCCAATTTTGTTTGGGAGCCACGTCGCACGACCGCGCAATTGTCAGTTAAAACGACGCAGTGCCGAATCGCAAAAAGGGGCAAGGTCCTTTAGCAGCGTTTTGGTCCGGGTCTTAAGTGGTTAATAAATGTCTATTTTTTTTTTTTTTTACAAATACTTGCCTATGTGTTTTACTTCAAAAAGGACAGTTTGTTTGTGAGTAGGCAGGTACATTTCAAAAATACAATGTCAAATTAACAAGGGACACCAACCAACCTCCTTGAGGTTGAAAAATACAAGATAATAATGGTGTTGTGGTAACTTGACACACAAAACGAAAAAAATAAAAATATTATGGAGATCACTAGAAAAAAAAACTGTCCATGTGCACTGCAGTAGTGATGCCTGTATGGCATTTCTTAAGGTGGTCTGTATGATGGTGACAGCGGTGGACCATCCCTGCATAATGTGTTAAAACAGCCACTTGTAGTCTCCATCGGACAGGGTGGCAACACAGGAGCATGGCTGGAAGACGGGGAGGGCAGAATCCACAGGTCTTATTATAATACAAGCATTTAAAAATATGGCAAATGACTGAGATTTTAAGGCTTCACATGTTTTTTTACATTGTCATGACGGTGGAATCACTATAAGTTTTTACAGTTGATAACGGGGAGAGTGGATTTCATTTGAGGAGGTGTTTATTAGTTTATTAGTTGCAGTGTTTGAAGTCTGAGTAATAAGACAATGTACTTCTTAAAAGAAAGGGACTTCCTATCAGTGCCATCTGTCACTGGCATCAAAGCCGCGCTCTTCCTCCTTTCCAGACAACGCCAGAAGGGCACTTTAACTCCATCCGCGCCTCCGTGGCTGATGTGCCCCCCTCCCTGCGCTCTGACGGCTTTTCTCAGGGAGGCGACAGTTAATATCGCGTCTCTGCTAGAGAAGTTCTGCCAGAAGCAGAACATTCCACCGTATGCCCAACAAAACTGCCTCCTCTGGGTCCCTCCGATCCGTAGAACAATGCCAGCTCGGGCTGAAATTGGAGGAAACGCCATAAGACTCTCTTCTGAGATTCTATAAATCACATCCACCTAAGGCGTAAACAAGTGTTTACTTTGTAGCGCGGAGCACTGGCCCACTTACAGGCAGAGCGTCTTTTTCTTCTTTTTATATAAGTGCACAGGAGAAGATAATGAAGACAGATGCGTGGGCAAGGCTGAACTTTGCTTGACACAGAACTTTTCATTGAAAGAATAAAGGGAAAAAGTTTCCAGCTTGGCTCTTCCAGCCTAGAAATAGGGCCTTGTGGTTCCATGGTGACCTTGTGGTATTGGGCCCCTGGGTTCGGTGTCCACCATGATACTTGCATGGAGTTTGCATGTCAAGTCCAGGTTAATGCTAAGGCAGAGTTACCAAAGATTTTAAAGCTGAAAGGTAAAACTTGTTATATTTTACTTTTCTTGGATCTTCCTTGTCTATATCTACAACTCATGATACATTTGTGTGATGATCAGTGAGAAGAATGCTCCTTGCATTGGTAATCAGTGGGAAGAATGTTCCTTACATTGGTGATGAGTGAGAAGAATGTTCCTTACATTGGTGATCAGTGGGAAGAATGTTCCTTACATTGGTGATCAGTGAGAAGAATGTCCCTTACATTGGTGATCAGTGAGAAGAATGTTCCTTACATTGGTGATCAGTGGGAAGAATGTTCCTTACATTGGTGATCAGTGAGAAGAATGTCCCTTACATTGGTGATCAGTGAGAAGAATGTCCCTTACATTGGTGATCAGTGAGAAGAATGTTCCTTACATTGGTGATCAGTGAGGAGAATGTTCCTTACATTGGTGATCAGTGGGAAGAATGTCCCTTACATTGGTGATCAGTGGGAAGAATGTTCCTTACACTGGTGACCAGTGGGAAGAATGCTCCTTACATTGGTGATCAGTGAGAAGAATGTCCCTTACATTGGTGATCAGTGAGAAGAATGTTCCTTACATTGGTGATCAGTGAGAAGAATGTTCCTTACATTGGTGATCAGTGGGAAGAATGTCCCTTACATTGGTGATCAGTGGGAAGAATGTCCCTTACATTGGTGATCAGTGAGGAGAATGTTCCTTACATTGGTGATCAGTGGGAAGAATGTCCCTTACATTGGTGATCAGTGAGGAGAATGTTCCTTACATTGGTGATCAGTGAGGAGAATGTTCCTTACATTGGTGATCAGTGAGAAGAATGTTCCTTACATTGGTGATCAGTGGGAAGAATGTCCCTTACATTGGTGATCAGTGGGAAGAATGTCCCTTACATTGGTGATCAGTGGGAAGAATGTCCCTTACATTGGTGATCAGTGGGAAGAATGTTCCTTACATTGGTGATCAGTGAGAAGAATGTCCCTTACATTGGTGATCAGTGAGAAGAATGTTCCTTACATTGGTGATCAGTGAGAAGAATGTTCCTTACATTGGTGATCAGTGAGGAGAATGTTCCTTACATTGGTGATCAGTGGGAAGAATGTCCCTTACATTGGTGATCAGTGAGGAGAATGTTCCTTACATTGGTGATCAGTGAGGAGAATGTTCCTTACATTGGTGATCAGTGAGAAGAATGTTCCTTACATTGGTGATCAGTAGGAAGAATGCTCCTTACATTGGTGATCAGTGAGAAGAATGTTCCTTACATTGGTGATCAGTGAGGAGAATGTTCCTTACATTGGTGATCAGTGAGAAGAATGTTCCTTACATTGGTGATCAGTGGGAAGAATGTCCCTTACATTGGTGATCAGTGGGAAGAATGCTCCTTACATTGGTGATCAGTGGGAAGAATGTCCCTTACATTGGTGATCAGTGGGAAGAATGTTCCTTACATTGGTGATCAGTGAGAAGAATGTCCCTTACATTGGTGATCAGTGAGAAGAATGTTCCTTACATTGGTGATCAGTGAGAAGAATGTCCCTTACATTGGTGATCAGTGGGAAGAATGTCCCTTACACTTGTGGTCAGTGGGAAGACCCCTTGTGATCCGGGGGATGTTTAGTTCTCACGGTAGATGTGTGTGTACAGTGAGTCCACGTTGGACAGGAACTATATCTTAAAGTGATACTATAGGTTTGAATATATATTTTTTTTAAATAACAAACATGTCATACTTTCCTCCACTGTGCAGCTCGTTTTGCACAGAGTGGCCCCAAATGGGCGTCTTCAGGGGTCCCACGGCGACAGTGGGACCGAGTGACAGTCACCGCTCTCTGCTCCGAGCTGACTGAGAGCTGAGCAATCAATGTGTGATCGCTCAGTTCTCGGGCTTAGAGATGACGGGAACAGCTGCAGGATCACAGCGCTGGTGCACCATGGAGGGGAGTTTTGAGGTTTGTTTCCAAAATCCCCGAATTCTTTCTTTTTCAGGCCGAAGTCCTTTATAGAAAGTTTTCTTCTAAACCCTGCAACCAAAAGAGAACGGCGGTCTAGTTTGTATTTTGTTTTGAGCTGTCAGCACTTCATCTGAAACGGAAAGTTTTATCTGTTGAAAGCCGAGAAAGGCATCATATGTATTGTGCCATCTGTCGCTGGCAGCGCCACCCTGCAGTCTGTTCTATCGGAGGAGAGGACAGACACGGGAAACAATGTAATCCTATCAGACGCGTGTCTTTTTCCTGCACAGAAGATAGTTTAGTACACCGCAAATATTATTTCTATATACTTTAATATTTCACAATGGGCCGGATTCGTCCAGCCGCGATGTCATTTATTGCGTGCTGGAAGTGCCACTCCGAGCCTTACCAAGGCTTCTGAAACATAAAAGTGTACCGCTCGATTCATAGGAGCGGGGAAAGCTACAAAAAGCCACATCACTTATTAATACATGAAAAACGTTTGCCTTGCAAATCAAGCGTCAGATTCTAAAAAGTTTTTCACTCAGTAAAAAGAAGGAAACTGGAGTTATAGCGGCCATACGCGCTTCAGTACCCGATCAATGTGCGATTCAATCAAGATGATCGAATCTGCAAGTGATTGAATAGCGATAACTTCTCTGCCGATCGACTTGGACTCAGTGGGGTAGATTCATGTAGATCAGCGGATCTTTTGATCCGCGTGATCTATCTTTTTTACGATCCGCCTGCGCCAGTTTTTGAGGCAAGTGCTGTATTCAGAAAGCACTTGCCTCGTAAGTTGTAAGTCGTAAATCCCCCGGCGGAATGCAAATTCCGCGGCTAGGGGGAGTTTACTATTTAAATCACGCGCGTCCCTGCGCCGATCGTACTGCGCATGCGCCGCCGGCAAAATTTCCCAGCGTGCATTGCTGTAAATGACGTCTCAAGGACGTCATTGTTTTCGATGTTAACGCAATTAACGTATGGCCGTATTCCCGGACGACTTACGTAAACGACGTAAAAAATTCAAAACTCGACGCGGGAACGACGGCCATACTTAACATAGGATCCGCCGCACTTACCCCGCATATAGCAGGGGTAACGATCCGCCGGAAAAAGACGAACGCAAACGACGTAAAAAAAAAAGCGACGGCCGGGCGTTCGGTTCTGAATCGGCGGTTCTCCTCATTTGCATATTCGTCGCGTAGAAAAAAAGAAGCGCCACCTAGCGGACGGCGGGAGAATGCAGCCTAAGAACCGACAGTGTAACTCACTTACACCAGTCGGCTCTAAGGGAGATCTATGCGGAACCTGATTCGAGGAATCAGCCGCATAGATCCGAGCGTCGGATCTCACAGATCCGACGGTGTATCAGTAGATACACCGTCGGATCTCTACATGAATCTACCCCAATGACTCAATAAGCCGACGTATCTCGAGATCTGCCGTGTAAGTGTAAATATGCGCCATCGTATCTGTGCGCCGTGCCCACAGAACTAAGATACGCCTAAAATCTAACTTCATCCGACCGACGTAACTTGCCTACGCCGGCGCATAGTTACGCTGGACGCATCTGGAGCTCCCATTGATTTCCTATTTAAATATGGAAATGAGGGAGATACGTCGATTCACGAACGTACTTGCGCCAGGCGCATAATATATATTAATATATATATTCCCCATAGATGAGGCGCAACTCATGCAAAGGTATGGACCAGGGAACACAGCCGTCGTATTTTACTGTTGTTTCGAAGTGGTTGTAAGCATGCGCACTGGGATACGTCCACGGGACGGCGCATGCGCCGTTCGCTTTAAGTACTTGCCTAGCACTCGGCACATGATTTGCATGGGGTCACGCCTCATTTGCATTGCTCACGCCCACTTCCACTTACGACGACTTACGCTTTCATAACCCAGCGTAGATTTGGGAGCAAGTGCTTTGTGAATACTGTGCTTGCCTCTCTGCGCTGCGTCGGCTTAGCGTATATTAGATACACTACGGCGGTATAAATATGCGCCGATGTATGTGAATCCGGGCCTATTTAGATTGGATTCAATCGAACTGGGTCGATCAGCAAGGGCAGAAAATTGTTGATCTTTTTTACGTCATGACCTTGGGCTCCTTCCAGCGCGTTTAGTCAAATATGACGTGCCCCTGATGATGTTAGACGGGGGAGGGATGGGGATGTGAGTTGTGCAATGTCTTCTACTTTTTTCCGCATTCCGCTATCATTTCAGCCTATTCAAATAAATGGGCTGCAAAACCGCACTGCAGGGGAATGCACTGGAATCGCATAGAAACTGTGATTCTGGTGTGATTCGGCCCTGGAAGAGAAGTATAGATAAGCTTTTTTGATCATATGTCTCTTCTGGGTCACAGGAGTGGACTTACTTGTGATCTCCTGTGATCCAGAATGAGCCGACAGCGGGCTAAAGCCCACTATTGAATGACCGGTTCGATCGTACTGGGTTGATCAGTAAGGGCAGAAACGTATTGATCATTTTGCATCTATCTCTCAGCTATTGCAGCACTGAGATATTTGTATTTCGATCAACCAGGTTATGAGTCTCAGGATCTGGATTATCTGCTGGTGGCACTGTGCTTTCAAGAGTGGGAGGTTGTAGTTCTAGTGTCCACCAGCGGGTGTCTCCCAGCAGCAAGCACATCCCAGTAATCAGTTTACACTTGATGCTGGCTGCTGGGAGGGTATTTAGCTCCTCCTCTACTAGTGCCTCTCTGTCAGTGTTTTGCTTTGCTTACATTTGTCACTGTTATAGAACTTTTGAAAGTTAAAAGAAAGACTGTATTGTATATAAAATATTGCACAGCGTTGCACATTAATGTTTTGGATTAATCTCCATTTTGTTAGGACTGTGTTATTATTGTGTGCATTGAGCTGCATAGTGCACAGCATTTACTAGTGTGGACATCACTGTAATTGCTTTATTATGAGCCTGGAGGAGTGGGCATCCCATGGCACATTTTATTTGCATGCAGACCATCCTGTGATGCTCCATGATTGAAAGAACTAAATATCCAGTGAAAAGAAGAGGTGGACAAGGGACAGTCAGGCTAGGGGAGAAAAGTCTAGATCAGTGTACTCCAAACCGTGGCCCGGGGGCCAGATGTGGCCCTCTGCTTGCTTTATTCTGGCCCTTGTGGTATTCTTCCCCCCACTGACACCAACAGTGGGACACTATTTCTCTCACTGACACCAATGATGAGGCACTATTGCACCCACCAGCACCAATGATGCGGCACTATTTCACCCACTGGCACTGTTGATGGGGCACTATTCCTTGCACTGATACCAGTGATGAATCACTATTTCACCCAGTAAAACCAATGATGTAACACTATTCCTCCCACTGGTGACAAAAATTAGGCACTATTTCTTCCACCAACTCCAACAATGGATCACTATTCAACCCAGTGAAACAAATGATGGGGCACTATGCCTCCCACTGATACCAATGATGGATCACTATGCCTCCCACTGATACCAATGATGGATCACTATGCCTCCCACTGATACCAATGATGGGGCACCATTCCTCTCACTGATACCAATGATGGGGCACTATTGATCCCACTGACACCAATGATGGGGTACTATTCCTCCCACTCACACCAATGATGGGGCACTATTCCTTCCACTGACACCAATGATGGAGCACTATTCCTCCTACTGACACCAATAATGGGGCACTATTCCTCCCACTGACACCAATAATGGAGCACTACTACTCTCACTGATACCAATGATGGGGAACTATTCCTCCCACTGATACCAATGATGGAGCACTATTCCTCTCACTGACTCCAACGGGGGGGGGGGCTCTATTCCTCCCACTGACTCCAATGGGGGGGCACTACTTCTCCCACTGACACCGATGATGGGGCACTATTCCTTCCACTGATACAAATGATGGGGCACCATTCCTCCCGCTGACACCGATGATGGGGCACTATTCCTCCTACTAATACCAATGATGGGGCACTGTTCCTCCCACGGAAACCAATGATAGAACTCTATTTCTCCAATTCAAACTAATAAAGGGGCACTATTACGACCCCATCTAAAATTTGAACAACAGTAAACTCTCCCTTTGCTAAGAAAGTTTGGAGATCTAGATGATGCTGGATGTCCTCCAACCAGGAAATGAGGCGGGGCTCTATCTGATTGTTGCAGCTCCTAATGCACATTGTGAGAAGCTCACAGTGTGCTGTGAAATCGGATTAAGCAATTTCAATCTAGAAGGTCAGCATTAAGTATAATGTAACTCCTCAACCCATCCTGGATCTCAGCACTATGGTACTGCAATCTGACTCGTATTGGATAGGAAACATTCTAACTATTTCTGAACACTATGGGCTAGATTCAGGATGGAGAGCGTAATTTTCTGCGGGCGTAGCGTATCCAATTTACGCGACGCCTCCGCAACTTTTACGGGCAAGTGCTGTATTCACAAAGCACTTGCTCCGTAAGTTGCGGCGGCGTAGCGTAAATGGGCCGACGTAATTCAAATTGGGCAGGTAGGGGGCGTCTTGTATTTAAATTAACGCTGACCCCGCGCCGAACGTACTGCGCATGCGCCGGCCGTGAACGCAACCCAGTGCGTATGCGCGAAAATCACTCATTGCTAACGACGTGAACGCAACTTACGCCCACCAGCCCCATTCCCGAACGATTTACGTAAACGACGGAAAATTATATGCCGGCCTGCCGTCCATACTTAAAGGGGAGGTTCATCCTCCAAACAAATTTCAGGCACGCCATGGAGCCCACCCGACCGACCGGCAGTATGCCGGTGTTTTTTTATTTATTTTTTCTATACATACCTTTTTACGGGCTCTCGTCCCCTCCGGCGATCCCGCGGGACTCAGCGTTTCCAATCACAGGCTGTGATTGACGTCCCTCAGCCCGGCGCAGACAGCGCGTCACGAGATGCCGAAGGAACACGAACGTCGCCGTGCAGACGCCGTATAGGGCCGCACCGGAGTTCGGGTTCCTTCGGCATCTCGTGACGCGCTGTCTGCGCCGGGCTGAGGGACGTCAATCACAGCCTGTGATTGGAAACGCCCAGTCACGCGGGATCGCCGGAGGGGACGAGAGCCCGTAAAAAGGTATGTATAAAAAAAAAAAAAAAACACCAGCATACTGCCGTTCGGGTGGGTGGGCTCCATGGCATGCCTGAAATTTGTTTGGAGGATGAACCTCCCCTTTAAGTATGGACGGCGGGCCGGCATATAATTTTCCGTCGTTTGCGTAAATCGTTCGGGAATGGGGCTGGGCGTAAGTTGCGTTCACGTCGTTAGCAATGAGTGATTTTCGCGCATACGCACTGGGTTACGTTCACGGCCGGCACATGCGCAGTACGTTCGGCGCGGGGTCAGCGTTAATTTAAATACAAGACGCCCCCTAGCTGCCCAATTTGAATTTAACATTACATACGCCTCATATAGCAGGGGTAACTTTACGCCGGACTTACGCTTACGCAAACGACGTAAAAAAAAAATATACGACGGGCCGCAACTACGTTTTGTGAATCGGCCTATCTAGCTCATTAGCATATTCGACGCGTAAATCGACGGGAACGCCACCTAGCGGCCAGCGTAAATATGCAACTTAGATACGACGGCGTAAGTGACTTCGGATCTAAGGCAAATCTACGCGTAACTGATTCTAAGAATCAGGCGCATAGATAGGACGCCTACGACGCAGAGATAGGCCATCGTATCTCCTACCTGAATCTAGCCCTATAAGTCGCCCATCGTGGTAAAGACAACCTGCACTCTCGGTTGGCTGTGTAGAAGTCCTGCAGGCGGCTCCCTCTGTATAACATCAGACACCTGCCTCCTCTGACAGCTCGGCTCATGTCCATGGACCTGTCACACTTAATCAGCTCTGAGAATGCTCTGCACCCGCCATGAAAGGAAAGGTCATCCATTCATCCCGGCTGTGATGGAAGGAGCAAGCTACCCTTCCCCACCCCCGACCCAATCTGGCTGTAATAATGATCCAGACTTATGTCAGCTTATAAAATACCAGATAGAAGAGATGTGCATCGGACATTTATTAGTTAACCATTTACAGAACTAACTAGTATTGTATACAGTATATTGTGATGTGTGAATTGTTTACTTTGTGTATGTAATCTCCTTACAGTAATGTGAATGCAAAGCCTAACAACGAGCTTCTCTTATTTGCTCCCTTTTAGGATCCTTTTACACAGGTGTCTAGGGGGGGCAGTAAAAAGGGGGCAGTTGATCCAGGTGTCTAGGGGGGAAGTAAAAAGTGGGCAGTTGATCCAGGTGTCTAGGGGGGGAAGTAAAAAGGGGCAGTTGATCCAGGTGTCTAGGGGGGCAGTAAAAAGGGGCAGTTGATCCAGGTGTCTAGGGGGGAAGTAAAAAGGGGCAGTTGATCCAGGTGTCTAGGGGGAAGTAAAAAGGGGCAGTTGATCCAGGTGTCTAGGGGGGAAGTAAAAAGAGGGCAGTTGATCCAGGTGTCTAGGGGGGAAGTAAAAAGGGGCAGTTGATCCACGTGTCTAGGGGGGCAGTAAAAAGGGGCAGTTGATCCAGGTGTCTAGGGGAGAAGTAAAAAGGGGCAGTTGATCCAGGTGTCTAGGGGAGAAGTAAAAAGGGGCAGTTGATCCAGGTGTCTAGGGGGGAAGTAAAAAGAGGGCAGTTAATCCACGTAAACTGGGAGGGCTGACACAACTTTACCATAAAAAGGAGCAACCTTTTTTCTATACTTGCAGGGTCCTTAAAGCGGTTGTAAAGGTACATTCCCCCCCCCCCCCACCTAAATAGCTTCCTTTACCTTAGTGCAGTCCTCCTTCACTTACCTCATCCTTCCATTTTGCTTTTAAATTCCTTATTTCTTGTGAGAAATCCTCACTTCCTGTTCTTCTGTCTGTAACTCCACACCGTAATGCGAGCCTTTCTCCCTGGTGTGGAGTGCCGTGCTCGCCCCCTCCCTTGGACTACCGGAGAGTCAAGCTGCCCACTTACACATAGCTCCTTTCTCTATCTGCAATGTAGAGAGCGTCCTGACTCTCCTGTAGTCCAAGGGAGGGGGCGAGCACGACACTCCACTAAGGTAAAGGAAGATATTTAGGATTTTTTTTTTACCTATACAACCCCTTTAAATGAGAATGCCACCTCTTGCAAAAATGAATGCACACATTTTCGAAAAAGCAAAAGTGTAAATTAATCAATGAATTTCATATTTTTTTTTGGATTTTAGTCTGTAAAGTATTTCAGCCGTGATCATGGGTGCAATGCTTTTCCTTTTGCAGACTTGTCCTCCAGCTCATGCCTCGTAGGCCCCGTACACATGGCCGAGAACCTCGACGGGCGGAACACATCGTTCTGCCCGTCGAGGTTTTCTGCCGGCCGTCAGAATCGGCGACCAGCCCGTCGGGAAAGGCGACCAGCCATTCATCCCGACGGGCCGTCGAACAAATAGAGAACCTGCTCTCTATTTGCTCGACGGGTTTCCTGACGGGCGGGGCTCGCCGAATCCGTACACACGGCCGAGGTTCTCGGCAGAATGAGGATCCCAGCGAGGTTCTCGCTGGTTTCTGCTGAGAACCTCGGCCGTGTGTACGGGGCTGTACACATGACCGTTTTTCTCGGCAGGAAAAAAAACAAAGTTTTTCCAGACGAGATTCCTCTCAAGCCTGCCTTGCATACACGCGTTCAGGCCAAATACCACCCGTCCAAAGCGCAGTGACGTACAAAACGTACTATGGGACTATAAAGGGAAAGTTCCATTCAAACGGCGCCACCCTTTGGGCTGCTTTTGCTGATCCTCGTGTGAGTAAGGGCTCTTTCACACTTGCAGACCGTTTTTTAGATTAGTTTTTTATCATCAGTTGATCCGTTTTTTATCCGTTTTTCATCTATTTTTTTTTTTTTTTTTGTTAGAACTTTATTTAATCAGCGTTTTGATGAAAAATGGATGTTAGCGGATCGGATGTTTACGGATCATCCGTTTTTCGTTCGTTCCGTTTTTTTGACGGAAGAAAAATAAGGTTTTCTTCCGTTCAAAAAAACGGAGCTTAACGGAGGCGGATGTTAACAGACTTTAGCGGATAACGTCCACTATCCCATTGGAAAGCATTGCAGTCCGTAAACGGACGTATGAAAAAACGGATGAACGGTCCGCTCGTGTGAAAGGATCCTAAAAGTTTAGTGAGAGAAGATTCGCACTTTTCATGCGCTGCATTAAACAATGCAATAATTTGCAGCGTGACGAATGTGATATCTCCATTACGAACGCTAGCTTTACCAGAAAGAGCTCTCCCGTCTCATACTTGATTCTGAGCATGCGCGTTTTTTTTTCCCCTCAGAAAAGCACCGGTTTTCCAGATGAGAAAAAGTCAGCCGGGAATCCCAACGGGTAAAAAGAAAGCTGGTTCTCTTTTTTTTTTTTTGGCAGTTTTCTCGTCAGGGAAAACTGCGGTGGAGCATACACACGGCCGGTTTTCCCGGCCAAAGCTCTCATGGCAGTTACCCCAACGGGAAACCCGGTCGTGTGTGTGAGGCATAAGACTTTCAATTATGGAGCCAAAAGAAATGTTATTGGATTACAAGCGCTCCATTCAAAACTACAGTCCCTCTGCCATGGTGGCAGATGGGACTTGTAGTTTTTTTATTTGTGGATTCCTGTTAATGAGTGATGTGGCTGTGCTGGCGAGACCACAAACAACTGCGCCAATTGGAAATTTGATAGATGGTGGTGGGAAGATGAGCCCCTATAATCTGTAAGAAGGAGGGTTTTGGGGTGGTGTGGGGGTCTGTGGACACCTCCCTAATATGGGTGTCACATGAAAAAACATGGCCGGAGATGACATATTTTTTTTTTTTAAAGAGATAAAACGTGGAGGCGTTCGTGTATTGTGGAGATGCACTGCATATATTTTTTTATTTTTGTTATTTAATAATAATAATAATTAATAGTAATTCTATTGATAATATATATTTTTTTATTTTGCCGTGACATACTATTTAACGCATTTTGCATGGAAGATCAGTGATGTAAACATTTTGTCTCTCCCCGCAGGTGACAACTGTGAAGTGGACAGCGGCTCCGGACGGTGTGTGCCGGGGGTCTGCAGGAATGGGGGGACTTGCACCAATCTGGCGGAAGGAGGCTTCACCTGTCAGTGCCCATCTGGAAGCTTCGAAAAGCCGTACTGTGAGCTGTCCACGCGCTCCTTCCCTCCGAAGTCGTTTGTCATGTTCCGGGGTCTGCGGCAGAGATTTCACATGAGCCTGTCACTAACGTAAGTGTCACCGTCTGTCCCCAATGTCCATGTGATAATGAGGAGGTCTGTGCTGGAGGAGTGCAGGGTGACTGTCTTACTACTGAGGTCATAGATGCTTATTAATATACTTCTGTCTCTTATGGGTTGATGAGGATTGCCTTTCTTTCTTTTTCCCCATTTCTTCCTTTTCTTTTCTTTTCGTTCCTTTCTCTTCCCTTCTTTCCGTTCATTTTCTTTTCCTTCCCTTCCATTCTTTCCTTTCCTTCCTTTTCTTTTCTTTTCCTTTTTTTCCTTTTTCTTCAATTCTTTCCTTCCTTTTTTTTTTTGTTTTGTTTCCCATCCATGCCTTTTACCTTCTTTCCTTCCTTTTCCTTCCCTTCCTTTTCTTTCCTTTCTATCCTTCCTTTTATTTTTTTCCTCTTTCTTACTTTTTTGTCCTTCCTTTCCTTTCCTTTACCTTCCATTCTTTCCTTCTTTTCCTTTTCTTTTACTTCCTTTCTTTTCTTTTCTTGTTTTCCCTTTCTTCCTTTTTTTCCTTTCCTTTCTTTTCCTTTTCCCTGCCATTCCTTTTCTTTTACTTCATTTCCTTCCTTTTATTATTTTTTTCCCGTTCTTCCCTTCATTTCCTTTCCCTTTCATTCTTTCATTCCTTTCCTTTTCCCCCTTTTCTTTTTTTCCCTTTCTTCCTTTTTTTCCTTTACTTTCCCTTCCATTCTTTCCTTCCTTTCCTTTTCTTTTACTCCCTTCCCTTCCCTTTTTCCCTTTCTTCCTTGTTTTTCCTTCCTTTCTCTTCCATTCTTTCCTTCCTTTCCTTTCCTTTCTTTTCTTTCCCTTCCATTCTTTCCCTTCCATTCTTTCCTTCCTTTTCTTTTTTTATGTTCTTTTCCATCCTTTACCTTCTTTCCTTCCTTTTCTTTTTTTTTTCCTTCCCTTCCGTTCCCTTCCATTCTTTACTTTCTTTTAACTCCTTTCCTTTCTTTTCTTTTATTTTTGTTTCCCTTTTTTCCTTTTTTTCCCCCTGCTTTTCCTTTTCTTTCGCTTCCATTCTTTCTATCCTTCTCTTTTCTTTTACTTCCTTTCCTTTTTCTTCCTTTTCTTTTCTTCCGTTTCTTTTTTTTGCCTTCTTTTCCTTTTCCTTCCACTCTTTCTTCCTTCCTTTTCTTTTTTTCCCTTTCTTCCTTTTTTTCCTTTACTTTCCCTTCCATTCTTTCCTTCCTTTTCTTTTACTCCCTTCCCTTTCTTTTTTTTCTTTTTTTTTCCCTCTCTTCCTTGGTTTTCCTTCCTTTCTTTTCCATTATTTCCATTCTTTTAATTCCTTTCCTTTCTTTTCTTTTTGTTTCCCTTTCTTCCTTTTTTTCCCCCTGCTTTTCCTTTTCTTTCCCTTCTATTCTTTCTATCCTTCCCTTTTCTTTTAATTCCTTTCCTTTTCCTTTTTTCCCTTTCTTCCTTTATTTCCCTTCATTTCCTTTTCCTTCCACTCTTTCCTTTTCTTTTACTTCCTTTCCTTTCCTTTGTTTCCTTCTTTTTTTCTTCCAGTATATGGCAAAAGTTTGTGAAGCCTGACCATCACACCTACTATATGGCCCAAAATACGTGGACACTCATTCGTATTGTTGAGTTGAGGTGTTCCAGGGAAGGGCGAGGTCAATACTACAACATACAAAGACATTGTAGGCAATTGTGCTATTCCAGATTTTTGGTAGCGGTTTGGGGAAGACCCTTTTCTGTTCCACATTGGCTGGACCTTCATGTCGGATCCATAAAGACACGGTTTGACCAATTTGTTTTTGATGAAATTTGAGGGACCTTCACAAAGCATCAACCTTTCTGGAGGCCATCCTGTCCCCACAGTCTGTGAGGGTCCATGTTCACGCTGTCTCTGAGGGCCCATGTCTTCGCTGTCTCTGAGGGCTCATGTCCCCACTGTCTCTGAGAGCCCATGTCATGATGTCCCCACTGTCTCTGAGGGCCCATGTCCCCACTGTCTCTGAGGGTTCATGTCCCCACTGTCTCTGAGAGCCCACATTTCTGCTGTCTCTGAGGGCCCATGTCCCCACAGTCTCTGAGGGCCCATGTTTTCGCTGTCTCTGAGGGTCCATGTCCCCGCTGTCTCTGAGGGCCCATGTCCCCGCTGTCTCTGAGGGCCCATGTCCCCGCTGTCTCTGAGGGCCCATGTCCCCGCTGTCTCTGAGGGCCCATGTCCCCGCTGTCTCTGAGGGCCCATGTCCCCGCAGTCTCTGAGGGCCCATGTCCCCGCTGTCTCTGAGGGCCCATGTCCCCGCTGTCTCTGAGGGCCCATGTCCCCGCTGTCTCTGATGGCCCATGTCCCCGCTGTCTCTGATGGCCCATGTCCCCGCTGTCTCTGAGGGCCCATGTCCCCGCTGTCTCTGAGGGTTCATGTCCCCACTGTCTCTGAGAGCCCACATTTCTGCTGTCTCTGAGGGCCCATGTCCCCACAGTCTCTGAGGGCCCATGTCCCCGCTGTCTCTGAGGGCCCATGTCCCCGCTGTCTCTGAGGGCCCATGTCCCCGCTGTCTCTGAGGGCCCATGTCCCCGCTGTCTCTGAGGGCCCATGTCCCCGCTGTCTCTGAGGGCCCATGTCCCCGCTGTCTCTGAGGGCCCATGTCCCGCTGTCTGTGAGGGCCCATGTCCCTGCTGTCTCTGAGGGCCCATGTCCCCGCTGTCTCTGAGGGCCCATGTCCCCGCAGTCTCTGAGGGCCCATGTCCCCGCAGTCTCTGAGGGCCCATGTCCCCGCAGTCTCTGAGGGCCCATGTCCCCGCTGTCTCTGAGGGCCCATGTCCCCACAGTTTCTGAGGGCTCGGCCTGTCTTTTAGGGCCCATGCCCGTTATAGAGGACCAGTAATGGAAATCCTCCTAGCTGGTTGCCAAGTCCATTGTTTGCTCTTCCAGGCACATTTTTGTTGATTTGTCTGGCGTATCTTCATTCAAACAAAACTGCAACTTACCCATTAACCTAAAAGCAGAGTGCTATTACCCCATCTGGTAGGGCATGCTGATTTCTGTAGTTCCACAAGCTGCAGGCTCTATGCCCAGTCCTCCCCCCTGGTGAGTTTCACTTTGCCTGTACTCTTCTCCCTGCCCCTCCTTCGCACACGAATGAGCTCTTTATTCATTCAATTAGAATTGATCAGATTGTGATGATGTCACAGAGAGCGGTTGCACCCGCCAATCAGAGACCCGGGCCTGGCTTCTCCATCTGTCAGGAGGGGAATTACCTCATCCAAGGCGATGAGTAATGAATCTGCCGCAGTCATTTTGCTAAGTAGCTGCTCCCCATTCAACTGCCAGGCTTTAATGGTTTTCACTGGGAAAAAAAAAAAACATTTCCTTTAAACGTTGCTGATCTGTTCAGTCTAAAGCCGTAAAACGCCGTGACCGCTGCGAAAATCAAGGGACGTAAAAGATGAACTTTCTGAAGAGGTTCTATAATCATATTATAATAATTAAGATTCTGATTATTAAAGCTGCTAAAAGAAGACCCTTCAGCTTCAAGGATACTCCAGGCGGATATAAAAGACAGACATTAACCACTTGCTGACCCTTTTCTGACATCTGTTGCTTACAAGTTCAAATCTGTATTTTTTTGCTAGAAAATTACTTAGAACCCCCAATCATTATATATATATATTTTTTAGCAGAGACCCTAGAGAATAAAATGGCGGTTGTTGCAATATTTTATGTCACACTGTAGCAGTCTTTCAAATGCAAATGTTTTGGGGAAAAAATACACTTTAAAGGGGTTGTAAAGGTACAATTTTTCCCCCCTAAATATCTTCCTTTACCTTAGTGCAGTCCTCCTTCACTTACCTCATCCTTCCATTTTGCTTTTAAATGTCCTTATTTCTTCTGAGAAATCCTCACTTCCTGTTCTTCTGTCTGTAACTCCACACAGTAATGCGAGGCTTTCTCCCTGGTGTGGAGTGTCATTCTCACCCCCTCTCTTGGACAACGGGAGAGTCAGGACGCTCTCTACGTTGCAGATAGAGAAAGGAGCTGTGTGTTAGTGGGTGTCCTGACTCTCCTGTAGTCCAAGGGAGGGGGCGAGCACAACACTCCACACCAGGGAGAAAGCCTTGCATTACTCACCTTTAAAAGCAAAAGAGAATAATAAAAAAAAAAATGAAGGCCCCTTTCACACTTGTGCGACTTTTCCTGCGACTTTGGACATCAGAGTCTCATGACAAGTCACACTCCATGATTCCCAATGGTAACCATTCGTATCTGTGCGACTTCAGGATAGTCCCTGTACTACTTTGGTCCGACTTTGGTGCTAATGGCTCCCGCCTCAGCCAATGAGGAGGCTCTTGTGCACATCACTGGATCTTCCCTATCGCGCGCCCTGTGTAAAGGACACTCCCCAATCCCGAACCAGAGGGAGTGTCCTTTACACAGGGCGCGTGATAGGGAAAACAGCTATTGAAAAACGAAAGGTGGTGTAATGTTTGCGGCGGCAGCTTTGTATATACGGCGGCATCATCAGGTAGGGGGACGTCATGGCTGTTTGTGAGGGACATGGCAGCAATATGTGGGGGGACATGACAGCAATATGTGGGGGGACATGGCAGCAATATGTGGGGGCACATGGCAGCAATATGTGGGGGGACATGACAGCAATATGTGGGGGACATGGCAGCAATATGTGGGGGCACATGGCAGCAATATGTGGGGGCACATGGCAGCAATATGTGGGGGCACATGGCTGCAATATGTGGGGGCACATGGCAGCAATATGTGGGGGGACATGGCAGCAATATGTGGGGGACATGGCAGCAATATGTGGGGGGACATGGCAGCAATATGTGGGGGACATGGCAGCAATATGTGGGGGGACATGGCAGCAATATGTGGGGGCACATGGCAGCAATATGTGGGGGGACATGGCAGCAATATGTGGGGGGACATGGCAGCAATATGTAGGGGCACATGGCAGCAATATGTGGGGGGACATGGCAGCAATATGTGGGGGGACATGGCAGCAATATGTGGGGGGACATGGCAGCAATATGTGGGGGCACATGGCAGCAATATGTGGGGGCACATGGCTGCAATATGTGGGGGCACATGGCAGCAATATGTGGGGGGACATGGCAGCAATATGTGGGGGCACATGGCTGCAATATGTGGGGGCACATGGCAGCAATATGTGGGGGGACATGGCAGCAATATGTGGGGGACATGGCAGCAATATGTGGGGGGACATGGCAGCAATATGTGGGGGACATGGCAGCAATATGTGGGGGGACATGGCAGCAATATGTGGGGGCACATGGCAGCAATATGTGGGGGCACATGGCAGCAATATGTGGGGGGACATGGCAGCAATATGTGGGGGGACATGGCAGCAATATGTAGGGGCACATGGCAGCAATATGTGGGGGGACATGGCAGCAATATGTGGGGGGACATGGCAGCAATATGTGGGGGGACATGGCAGCAATATGTGGGGGCACATGGCAGCAATATGTGGGGGCACATGGCAGCAATATGTGGGGGCACATGGCAGCAATATGTAGGGGCACATGGCAGCAATATGTGGGGGCACATGGCAGCAATATGTGGGGGCACATGGCTGCAATATGTGGGGGCACATGGCAGCAATATGTGGGGGGACATGGCAGCAATATGTGGGGGGACATGGCAGCAATATGTGGGGGGACATGGCAGCAATATGTGGGGGCACATGGCAGCAATATGTGGGGGGACATGGCAGCAATATGTGGGGGACATGGCTGCAATATGTGGGGGACATGGCTGCAATATGTGGGGGACATGGCAGCAATATGTGGGGGACATGGCTGCAATATGTGGGGGACATGGCTGCAATATGTGGGGGACAGGACATGGCTGCAATATGTGGGGGACATGGCTGCAATATGTGGGGGACAGGACATGGCTGCAATATGTGGGGGGATATGGCTGCAATATGTGGGGGACAGGACATGGCTGCAATATGTGGGGGCACATGGCAGCAATATGTGGGGGCACATGGCAGCAATATGTGGGGGCTCATGGCTGCAATATGTGGGGGCACATGGCTGCAATATGTGGGGGCACATGGCTGCAATATGTGGGGGACAGGACATGGCTGCAATATGTGGGGGACAGGACATGGCTGCAATATGTGGGGGACATGGCTGCAATATGTGGGGGACATGGCTGCAATATGTGGGGGGATATGGCTGCAATATGTGGGGGACAGGACATGGCTGCAATATGTGGGGGGGACATGGCTGCATATGGGGACACGTTTGAAAAAAGTATCAGTATTCGGTATCGGCGACTACTTGAAAAAAAGTATCGGTACTTGTACTCGGTCCTAAAAAAGTGGTATCGGGACAACCCTAATTGAAAGCGCTGTAAAAACGCCGACCTTTTCACACTGAGGCGTTGCACTGGCGGGGCGTTGAGAAAAGTCCTGCAAGCAGCATTTTTGGAGAAGCTTTTGGGCGCTGGAAAAAAAACGCTCCAAAAACGCCCCTCTCCATTGAAATGAATTGAAAGCGCTATAAAAATGCCTTACCCTTTCACACTGAGGCACTGCAAAAACGCCCTAAAACGTTAGGGTCTTAGCGGCGCTTTACCAGCACATTGGGATTGCAGATGAGACTTCACTCGAAAAACGCCCCAGTGTGAAAGGGGCCTTAAAGGTCGTGTGTGTGTGTAAAGGCAGGTGTCCCAATACTTTTGACAATATAGTGTATGTGAAGAGCCTGCGTAGGTTTTATATTGCGGATAATGCACCATAGTCCTATTGGCAGGCCCAATGATGAGGGGCGGCGGCCTTTTTAGTTTTATTGGCCCGACATCTGCTTCCTTACTTAACCCATATCTATTAAAATATTCATCGTGTCCCCCTGCCAGTAACTGTTTGTAAATCATTTTAATTGCATCCTTCAGTCATCGGCTGACTTTTACTGTTCCTCGATTGATTCATCCGAACGTCGTTAGAACGATGATTCATTCATACGGTTACATATTGATCGGCTCTCTGGAAAGGGCTTTCCAGGGGTTTGGAGAGCTGACGGCTCATCATAGATAACATTCACACTCTGGGTCTGGATGTAATCAACCGCGGGAGGGGGGCTTGTGTACCGATCGTTACCGTAATCTCACTACAGTCACCCATTATACTCCGCCAAATCCGCCGAATTAAGACCTGAATTTGTCACTCTGATTGCTCTTCCTGGAAATTCAATATTGTATATATTTGTACCATACCGTCTGATGTCATCATATGCAATAATATACCGCCACACACTGTGCGATTGTATAGCGGAGTGGGTCTTTATAAAGCCTCGTACACACGATCGGATTATCCGATGGGAATTGTGTAATGACGGGCTGTTGTCGGAAAATCCGACCGTTTGTACGCTCCATCGGACAATTGTTGTCGGATTTTCCGTGGACAAATGTGGGATAGCCATGTGCTTTAACCACATTCCACCCGGCCACTGTACATGTACCAGGGCTTGACAAATTTGCTTGGAATCTAGGAGCCAGCTGAAAAAGTTAGGAGCCAGGAACACGCCCCGTCCCGCCGAGCTTGCGTGCAATAGCGAACGCATACGTGAGTAGCGCCGAATATGAAAGCGGTGTTCGCGAGGTATCGCCACGATTGGTAGAGCGAGAGCAATAATTCTAGCCCTAGACCTCCTCTGTAACTCAAAACGTGCAACCTGTAGAATTTATTGAAACGTCGCCTATGGAGATTTTAAAGGGTAAAAGTTTGACGCCATTCCATGAGCGGACGCAATTTTGAAGCATGACATGTTGGGTATCAATTTACTCGGTGTAACATTATCTTTCACAATATAAAAAAATTGGGCTAACGTTACTGGTGTCTTATTTTTTTTTTTATTAAAAAAGTGTATTTTTTTTTTCCAAAAAAAGTGCACTTGTAAGACCGCCACACACATATGGTGTGACAGAAGCGACTGCCATTTTATTCTTTAGGGTGTTAGAATAAAAAATATTTATAATGTTTGGAGGTTCTAATTAGAGGAAAGGAGATGGCAGTAAAAACAGACAGGGGAAGCTCTATTAGCATTGCTGGTTGTCTTGTCATACCAACGGCCACCACAAGATGGCGCCAGATCACAGAAGGAACCATAGGCCTGCAGAAGGCTGAAAAGCCGCGGCCTCAATTACTGGCCGGCACGGCCCGATGCGATCACGCGTCGGGGAGGTGGGGGCGCACGGAGACGCAGAATACCCCAGCTGTGCCGCCCCAGGCGCCAGGTCACTAATTCTAGTTGCAACCCTGACATATACGGCCGGGTGGGCGCTTCCTCCTTCTAAATGGACATTCAGGAATGTCCCTCAGGGAAAAGGGGATCGTGCGGCGCGATCCCGATGCGCTTGTTTCACCTGGACAGGGTGCATCTCCGATCGGCAGGAGGGCTCTGTGATTGGCCCTCCTGATCACGTGACGGGCGTGTCCAATCACAGCCCTCCCGAATATAAGCCAAGGCACCTAATTTCACCACAAAAATCTGGGAAAACATATTGACTCAAGTATAAGCCTAGAGTGTCCATCTGCATGCCTCACTGTGCCCATGCCTCACTGTGCCCATGTCTCACCGTGTCCATGTGCATGCCTCACTGTGCCCATGTCTCACCGTGTCCATGTGCATGCCTCACTGTGCCCATGCCGCACTGTGCCCATGCTTCACTGTGCCCATGCCGCACTGTGTCCATGTGCATGCCTCACTGTGTCCATGTCTCGACTGGACACACTGGTCTATGGAAGGGGTGCCCAGCTTTGAAAATCGGTGCTCCCAGCCGTAGGTCCCCCAGATTTTGGGGTCCAGGGGAGCTACGGCCAGCCAGTACTGGGTCCCCAAAGTCACTGGAGAAATTCCCTTTTAACATGGGAGTCTATGGAAGGGGTGCCTAACTTTGAATAATTGGTGCCCCCCGGCCGTACCTCCCCCACGACAACAAACTTTGCACACTTATAGAGGAAGAGTGGGGCTACATGTGTGCCAACGTGGGGATCCAGGGAACCTACAGCCGACCGGTACCGGGTCCCCAAACTCACCGGTGAAATTACAGTTTAACATTGGAGTCTATAGAAGGGGTGCCCGGCTTTGAAAAATCGATGCTCCCTGGCCATAGGTCCCCCGACAACAAACTGCACACTTGTAGAGTAAGCGTAGGGCTACATGTGTGCCAAGTTTAGGGTCCAGGGGACCTACGACTAGCCAGTACCGGGTCCCCAAAGTCCAGGAGATCAGGAGCAAAAAGGTGACTCGAGTATAAGCCGAGGGGGGCATTTTCAGCACAAAAAAATGTGCTGAAAAACTCGGCTTATACTTGAGTATATACGGCAATGCTCGGCTATGACCGGGAAACACGGAATCTTGCAGGAGGAGATGGAGTTAATAGGAAGAGAAAATGTATCTCCTGGCCAAGTTGACTTCTGCCTGCATTATATCAGACCCACAGCTGACAAGACAGACGGAAAGTGCCTCCCGTCTTATCAGAACAGGAGCTAATTATCTCTGTCTCTCTTTTATGGATAATGAATGTAGCATACTCCAGATGTATATTAGGCATCGCTTCAACACTGTAGACGCGGTAATTAGTCCGTTCCGTCTTTTATTGGTTTTGTCACATTTTATTAGATTTGTTCATCTTTGGGGATCTTTTTTTATGAGCCTCTGAGCCCGCAAAAAATTTAATCTCATGCCCTAAAGAGGTCACGTTTAATAACAGCTGCCCGCCGCTTCACCGCAGCGGAAAAAAATGTAACACTATATATGGAAAGGAAGGTCCTTTGTAATAAAACGGGGAGGGGGGGTCACTCCACTTGTTCATGGATCATCTGTGCTCCCCACCCCCCCAGCGTCAAGGAACCACAGGTCCCAATGGGGCTTTTCTACTCTCTGCAGGTTACCTGTAACGGTTTTTGATTTTCAGAACAGCAGGCATAGTTGAAAAAACATATCTCCATTTTCTGTACTGGTTGACCAGATGAATGGCTTCCTATGTGTCCGTAATGTTGGCCACACACGTATAACACCAATATTATCATACAATCAGTCATTCAGTGCAACTAAACTGATTAAATTGAATAAAAATATCAAACCCATGAGGGTGTAGGGATATACCCAAAGATATAGAATCACCCCCCCCCCCCCCACTCAAACTGTAACTGTTTTTTGTATTGTTCCAAGTTATCTTTTATAGACACTGCTCATCACTACATAGTGCTCACTGACTGCCCATCACTACATACTGTTCACTGACTGCCCATCACTACATACTGTTCACTGACTGCTCATCACTACATAGTGCTCACTGACTGCTCATCACTACATAGTGCTCACTGACTGCTCATCACTACATAGTGCTCACTGACTGCTCATCACTACATAGTGCTCACTGACTGCTCATCACTACATACTGCTCGCTGACTGCTCATCACTACATAGTGCTCACTGACTGCTCATCACTACATAGTGCTCACTGACTGCTCATCACTACATACTGCTCGCTGACTGCTCATCACTACATACTGCTCGCTAACTGCTCATCACTACATAGTGCTCGCTGACTTCCCATCACTACATAGTGCTCGCTGACTTCCCATCACTGCATACTGCTCGCTGACTGCTCATCACTACATAGTGCTCGCTGACTTCCCATCACTACATACTGCTCGCTGACTGCTCATCACTACATACTGCTCGCTGACTGCTCATCACTACATAGTGCTCGCTGACTTCCCATCACTACATACTGCTCGCTGACTTCCCATCACTACATAGTGCTCGCTGACTGCTCATCACTACATACTGCTCGCTGACTGCTCATCACTACATACTGCTCGCTGACTGCTCATCACTACATAGTGCTCGCTGACTTCCCATCACTACATACTGCTCGCTGACTGCTCATCACTACATACTGCTCGCTGACTGCTCATCACTACATAGTGCTCGCTGACTTCCCATCACTACATAGTGCTCGCTGACTTCCCATCACTACATACTGCTCGCTGACTGCTCATCACTAAATAGTGCTCACTGACTGCTCATCACTACATACTGCTCGCTGACTTTCCATCACTACATACTGCTCGCTGACTGCCCATCACTACATACTGCTCGCTGACTGCTCATCACTACATAGTGCTCGCTGACTGCCCATCACTACATACTGCTCGCTGACTGCTCATCACTACATAGTGCTCGCTGACTTCCCATTACTACATACTGCTCGCTGACTGCCCATCACTACATACTGCTCGCTGACTGCTCATCACTACATACTGCTCGCTGACTGCTCATCACTACATAGTGCTCGCTGACTTCCCATCACTACATAGTGCTCGCTGACTTCCCATCACTACATACTGCTCGCTGACTGCTCATCACTAAATAGTGCTCACTGACTGCTCATCACTACATACTGCTCGCTGACTTTCCATCACTACATACTGCTCGCTGACTGCCCATCACTACATACTGCTCGCTGACTGCTCATCACTACATACTGCTCGCTGACTTCCCATTACTACATACTGCTCGCTGACTGCCCATCACTACATACTGCTCGCTGACTGCTCATCACTACATACTGCTCGCTGACTGCTCATCACTACATACTGCTCGCTGACTGCCCTGCCACTGCATGCTGCTCGCTGACTGCCCTATCGTTTTATACTTTTGTATTTTTTTTTAGACCCACAACTACAGCTCTCTTATATATGCTTAAAAACGTATGGCATTAGCAATAGGACTCTTGTAAAAAAGCACCCATTTTAAATGAATTCCCCACCCCTGATTAAAATACATTCTTTACAATGGCTTGCTGGACACACAGCAAAAAATTGTGTCTCCGGATTTTTTTCTGAAATGTTCTGTTGAGTAAATGGGCACACATTCTCCCAGACACACTCTGGGGGGACCTCTGGGGGAATATAGGATGGAAAAGGACCTGGGGGTCCTAGTAGATGACAGGATCAGCAATGGCATGCAATGCGCGTCGGGACCCTTTGGGATATGACCGCGCTATATTAAGATACCTCTCAACTCAATTCATATTAGTGGCTTTGGCATGGATGGAATGTCCGGCCAGCTCGTATATAAGCAGTGTTCCAGCGCTCGCAAATTTTGGTAAGTACAAAGGTAGAAACTAGGGTTGTCCCGATGCCTCTTTTTTAGGACCGAGTACAAGCACCGATACTTTTTTTCAAGTAGTCGCCGATACCGAATACCGATACTTTTTTTAAATGTGTCCCCAAATGCAGCCATGTCCCCCACATATTGCAGCCATGTCCCCCCACACATATTGCAGCCATGTCCCCACACATATTGCAGCCATGTCTCCCCCACATATGCAGCCATGTCCCCCACATATTGCAGCCATGCATGTCCCCCACATATTGCAGCCATGCATGTCCCCCACACATTGCAGCCATGTATGTCCCCCACATATTGCAGCCATGTATGTCCCCCACATATTGCAGCCATGTATGTCCCCCATATTGCAGCCATGTATGTCCCCCATATGGCAGCCATGTATGTCCCCCATATTGCAGCCATGTATGTCCCCCACATAGTGCAGCCATGTATGTCCCCCACATAATGCAGCCATGTATGTCCCCCACATAGTGCAGCCATGTATGTCCCCCACATAATGCAGCCATGTATGTCCCCCATATTGCAGCCATGTATGTCCCCCACATATTGCAGCCATGTATGTCCCCCATATTGCAGCCATGTATGTCCCCCACATATTGCAGCCATGTCCTGTCCCCCATATTGCAGCCATGTATGTCCCCCATATTGCAGCCATGTATGTCCCCCACATATTGCAGCCATGTATGTCCCCCACATATTGCAGCCATGTATGTCCCCCACATATTGCAGCCATGTATGTCCCCCACATATTGCAGCCATGTATGTCCCCCACATATTGCAGCCATGTATGTCCCCCACATATTGCAGCCATGTATGTCCCCCACATATTGCAGCCATGTATGTCCCCCACATATTGCAGCCATGTATGTCCCCCATACCGCGTTAATCCCCCTGCATTACAAGCTTTCGTTTGTATACTTGTAATGCCTGCCACGCCATGTATAGACACTCCCCTTCTCGGGATTGGACGGATCCGTGCATAGACACTCCCCCTTGCTCGGGATTGGACAGATCCATCCAATCCCGAGAAGGGGAGTGTCTACACATGGCGAGGCGGGCATTACAAGTATACAAACGAATATTTGTAATTCGCACTGTATTGCACGGGGATTAACGCGGCGCTATGCGGCGGCGGCGGCGGGTGGGGGAGGTATTCTATTTAGGTATCGGGGGTATTTGCGGGAGTACAAGTACTCCCGCAAATACTCGGTATCGGTCCCGATACTAGTATCGGTATCGGGACAACCCTAGTAGAAACTCCTTGGGGAAGGATTGGGCTAGATCACATGCCGTCTCATGCAGATGTACAGAGAAGGTTATTATCAGCAAGGAGGGGGCCTTCACTTTGTTTAAAGGTTCTTTTTAATCGCAGAACTTTCATGTCTGATCAGGAAACATCTTTAAAGTCTGATTGTCCTTGACAAGCTGAAGGGATCGTTGGAACCTGTAAAATCTACAAGGGCAGAGGACAAAGTGAACATTTACATGTTCAGCGGAGACATTTCTCTCTTGTAATAACAGTCTGGAGCCATTTGACCCTCTTAGCGGAGGCCATTAAAACATCCACTTGAGCAGATGATACGAGGCAGAAAAATGACCGTCTTCAGCCGGAAAATAAATGATCAGAACCTTCCGGGTTAAAGGAAAAAAAAAATCATTCATTCCTTGTCAATTTCTTCTGGACTAATCTCTGAAATTGCCTGTAGCAAGCTGAGCCTGCCATGGCCTGCCGGCTTCCAGGGGACACTGGGAATCCTGGGTCATCCTCAATCTCTTGTAGGCTAAAGGAGAACTTCTTGCATTTAAACTAGACATTTACCACCAGTGTAATTAAAAAAAAAAAATCAAGGTGTTCTGTTTTAAGGAAAAACTTATGGGCTTATAGGGGTTTAAATTGCTATATATCATTTTACTGGGGGTGCAATCAAAAAACTCACGATTTGGATCGTTCCTCGGATCAGAGTCACAGATCGGATAATTTTTCGGATTAGCAAAAAAAAAAATACTTCCCCACTGTAATATTCACATCTCCCCCCTCCCTCCCTGTAAAATCCACCCCCCCCGCTGTAATATCCACCCCCCCCCCACTGTAATATACACATCTCTCCCCCCACTGTAAGGCCGCGTACACACGATGAGACATGTCCGCTCAAACATGTCCGACGGACCGTTTCCAGCGGACATGCCTCATCGGATTTTGGTCCGATGGCGTGTACACACCATCGGACGAAAATCCCCTCGGGCTGAGGACGCGGTGACGTGGCGTTGACGTTAACGCCGCCACGTCACCACTCCAGGAAGTAAAATACTTCCACGCATGCGTCTAATCCATTCGACGCATGCGCGGAAATTTCTGTCCGCTGGTTAGTGTACTAACCAGCGGACATATCCGACGGACATGTCTCCGGCGGACAAATATGTCCGCTAGCCCATACACACGAAAGGAGATGTCTGCTGAAACAACCCGTCGGACCAGTTTCAGCAGATAAATTTGATTGTGTGTACGCGGCCTAATATCCACAGCCCCCCCCCACTGTAATATCCACATCTCTAACCCCACTGTAATATCCACAGCCCCCCACTGTAATATCCACATCCCTCCCCCACTGTAATATCCACAGCCCCCCCATTGTAATATCCACATCCCTCCCCCACTGTAATATCCACAGCCCCCCATTGTAATATCCACATCTCCCCCCCCCCCCCACTGTAATATCCACATCTCTCCCCCCACTGTAATATCCACATCTCCTCCCACTGTAATATCCACATTCCCCCCCCCCCCCCACTGTAATATCCACATTTCTCCCCCCACTGTAATATCCACAGCCCCCCATTGTAATATCCACATCTCTCCCCCCCCCACTGTAATATCCACATCTCTCCCCCCCACTGTAATATCCACCCCCCCGCTGTAATATCCACATCTCCTCCCACTGTAATACCCACATTCCCCCCCCACTGTAATATCCACATCTCTCCCCCCACTGTAATATCCACATCTCCCCCACTGTAGTATCCACATCTCCCCCCACTGTAATCTCCACATCTACCCCCCCCCCCACTGTAATATTTACATTTCCCCCACTGTAATCTCCACATCTACCCCCCCCCCCCACTGTAATATCCACATTTCCCCCACTGTAATCTCCACATCTACCCCCCCCCCCACTGTAATATCCACATTTCCCCCACTGCAGTGGCGTCGCTAGGGTTGCTGTCACCCAGTGCAAAATCAGTATAGACCCCCCTCCCTCAGTACAGAAACCCCCTCAGTGAAAATGCCCCCATCGGTACAGGCACCCCCTCCCCAGCAGTACAGACCCCCCTCAGTTACAGACCCCCCGGTAGTACACCCCCCCTCAGTGCAGACACCCCCCCCCACTCAGTGCAGACACCCCCCTTCAGTGCAGACACCCCCCAGTAGTATAGACAGTAACCCCCCTTCAGTGCAGACACCCCCCAGTAGTACAGACAGTAACCCCTCAGTGCAGACCCCTCATCAGTATGACTCCCAGTCCCCCTTACAGACCTCAGCCTAGCCCCTGAGCTTTTTATATTTTTCCACATGTGTATGACCCCCCATTTCACTGATGCCATGTACACACGACCGGATTTCCCGAATTAAAAAAGTCTGATGGACATTGGAAATTCCGATCGTGTGTGGGCCCCATTGGATAGTGTGTATGCAAGACAGCTTGAATGGAATTCCAATGAAAAAATCCATCGGATTTTAGACCATCGGAGAATCCGATCGTGTGTATGTGCGGCATTAGGGTTGTTCTTCTGAAATTGCTCTGGGAATTCCCTATGTGGTCAGATTGGGTGCAGACGGTACTTGGGGGAGTTTTATAAGGGAAGCACAACATTTTCTCTCAACACTATATCATTTTCCTTGTATAACGTTTACAGTCCTCACCAGATGATATAATGTTGCTTGTGGTGGCCTAATTACCGCATATCAAATTGTTACCAAACAATAGCCCACAGCAATGTAATTAAAACGGATAAATATTAGATAACAATAGCAGTTAATGAACTTATTCTTGAAGATTTTTTTCCTTTTTAATGTTTTATTATTTTAAACTGTAATTAAATATTTGTGCTTGACTGTTCATTTTCCTTTCCATTTTCCATTGCTACAGGCATTTTATAATGGTAATATATACCGGTATATACCGACACAATAGACATAACCTGTTTGTCTCATCAACCAACCAATCACATTTGCTGTATTTGTGACCAGTGACTGATTGTTCAGGGGAATCAGCCGGTCTCTGCCTTATTTTTTTAATCAAATAATGTATATTAAGCTTTTTTCAAACAATTAACATACAACAAAAAAAAAAACCACACATTAGAACACAGTCTGATATTGTCCCTTGTTACAAATCAAGTCTCAAATATTTGCTGTCACTAATCTCTAGTGCATTGATAGGCTGGACCCTCAGTGATGTCACTGGTCTCTAGTGCATTGATAGGCTCTATCCTCAGTGATGTCACTGGTCTCTAGTGCATTGATAGGCTGGATCCTCAGTAATGTCACTGGTCTCAAGTGATTGGATTGGCTGCACTCTTCATGATTTGATCTCTGTTAATTGGATAGACACCAATCTCTAGTGAATTGATAGACAACAATCTAAGTGATGTCACTGGTCTCTAGAGCAGTGTTTTTCAACTCCAGTCCTCAAGGCACACCAACAGGTCAGGTTTTCAGGCTTTCTATTATTTTGCACAGGTGATTTGATCAGTTTCACTGCCTTAGTAATCACCACAGCCATTTCATCTGAGGGAAATCCTGAAAACTTGACCTGTTGGTGTGCCTTGAGGACTGGAGTTGAAAAACACTGCTCTAGAGATTGGATAGACTGCATTCTCAGTGATGTCACTGGTTGTTGGTGAGTTGATTGCCAAAATTCTCAATGATGTCATAGTCTCTGATGATTTGATTGGCTACATTCTAAGGATGTCACTTGTCTCTAGTGAATGGATAGGCTGCATTCTCAGTGATGTCACCATTCTGTGGTGAATGGATAGGCTGCATTCTCAGTGATGTCACTAGTCTCTAGTGTATGGATAGGCTACATTCTCAGTGATGTCACTAGTCTCTAGTGTATGGATAGGCTACATTCTCAGTGATGTCACTAGTCTCTAGTGTATGGATAGGCTACATTCTCAGTGATGTCACTAGTCTCTAGTGTATGGATAGGCTACATTTTCAGTGATGTCACTAGTCTCTAGTGAATAGATAGGCTGCATTCTCAGTGATGTCACCATTCTGTGGTGAATGGATAGGCTGCATTCTCAGTGATGTCACTAGTCTCTAGTGTATGGATAGGCTACATTCTCAGTGATGTCACCATTCTGTAGTGATTGGATAGGCTGCATTCTCAGTAAATCTCATTGATTCTCAGTGTTGCCCATAATGGCCATTCAGCATAATGCAGTCGTTTTTTATTTGCACTAAGCATTGCATTGTCTGCCATAGGCAACATCTGACTTTCCGAAAGTCCAAGCCAATCTCGTTTCTTGACTTTTCCCAGCCAGTCCCAGAAATTGGTACAGAAAAATCTTGGTTGACGGAATCTGGCAAGTCGCACTATGATTTTTCTGTCTTTGTCTCATTTGTTTTTCTATCTCCCCTGTAGGTTTGCCACCAAAGAGAGGAGCGGTCTCCTGCTTTACAACGGGCGACTGAATGAAAAGCATGACTTCATCGCGGTGGAGATCCACGACGGGCAAGTGCAGCTGAAATATTCCACAGGTTGGTGCATGGTTCATATACGTGGAATTGGAGGACCTCCGTGTATGTCCGGGTTCTTACAATTCTTGGCTGTGATAGCACTGTTATGTTCTCAGTGATGTCACTGGCTTCTAGTAATTGGATAGGCTGTGTTCCCAGTGATGTCACCGGTCTCTAATGAATGGATAGGCTGCATTCCCAATAATGACTCTATAGAACGGATAGGCTGCATTCCCAATAATGACTCTATAGAACGGATAGGCTGCATTCACAGTGATGACTCTAGAGAATGGATAGGCTGCATTCCCAGTGATGACTCTAGAGAATGGATAGGCTGCATTCTCAACGATGACTCTAGAGAATGGATAGGCTGCATTCTCAACGATGTCCCTAGAGAATGGATAGACTGCATTCTCAACGATGACTAGAGAATGGATAGGCTGCATTCCCAATGATGACTCTAGAGAATGGATAGGCTGCATTCCCAATGATTACTCTAGAGAATGGATAGGCTGCATTCCCAATGATGACTCTAGAGAATGGATAGGCTGCATTCCCAATGATTACTCTAGAGAATGGATAGGCTGCATTCCCAACGATGACTCTAGAGAATGTATAGGCTGCATTCCCAACGATGACTCTAGAGAATGGATAGGCTGCATTCCCAATGATGACTCTAGAGAATGGATAGGCTGCATTCCCAATGATTACTCTAGAGAATGGATAGGCTGCATTCCCAACGATGACTCTAGAGAATGTATAGGCTGCATTCCCAGTGATGACTCTAGAGAATGGATAGGCTGCATTTCCAACGATGACTAGAGAATGGATAGGCTGCATTCCCAACGATGACTAGAGAATGGATAGGCTGCATTCTCAACGATGACTAGAGAATGGATAGGCTGCATTCCCAACGATAACTCTAGAGAATGGTTAGGCTGTATTCCCAATGTTGAGTCTAGAGAATGGATAGGCTGCATTCCTAACGTTGACCCTAGAGAATGGATAGACTGCATTCCTAACGATGACCCTAGAGAATGGATAGGCTGCATTCCTAACGATGACCCTAGAGAATGGATAGACTGCATTCTCAACGATGACTAGAGAATGGATAGACTGCATTCCCAATGACGACTCTAGAGAATGGATAGGCTGCATTCCCAATGACAACTCTAGAGATTGGATAGGCTGCATTCCCAATGATGACTCTAGAGAATGAGAGAAAAGATAGGCTGCATTCCCAACAATGATTTTAGTGCAGGGGTGCCCAACCTTTAGAAGAGCGGGGGCCACTTAAGCGACTTGGTAACTAGTCACGGGCCACACTGAGCAGAGCGGGTGGATGGCAGCCCACTCTATAGAGCCCACTGAACTCTTTTTTATTTAGCGGATCGGATTGGAGGTAGGCGTTTGTAAACGGACACAGATTTACATCTGCCACTCCGAATTGTTTCCAAGTATGCACGTTTTTTTCCCATTGGAAAAGCATACAGACAAACGTTATTTTCCTGGCCTGCTCTCTTTCTTTGTCCGACAATTTTCCAGTCGGGAAAAACTGTGATGGAGCATACACACGCCCGGGATTCCTGGTGAAAAGCTCTTATCGCAGGTTTTCAGACGGAAAAACCGGTCGTGTGTACAAGGCCTATGTGCAGGTAACCCCAGGAGCACTGCTCTGCACCTGTGGATCGGTTGAAAGCAGCCCAGTAATCACTGCAAAACACATATGCCCATACATACACTGTGATTTTAGTAATAAGCTGACCTTTAATAACAGTATTCTATTCCATTCCAAAGCAGGAGGTCGCGGGCCACATCATAGAGCTCCGCGGGCCACATGTGGCCCCCGGGCCACTGGTTGGGCACCCCTGCTCTAGTGAATGGATAGGCTTCATTGTCAGTGTCTTCACCAGGCTCCGAATGACTGGGGCTGTGCTCTAGTGAATGGATGGGTTGCATGGTCAGTGATGTCACCAGTCTCTACTGAATAGATAGGTTGCATTTTCAGTAGGGTTGTCCCGATGCCTCTTTTTTAGGACCGAGTACAAGTACCGATACTTTTTTTCATGTACTCGCCGATACCGAATACCGATACTTTTTTTAATGTGTCCCCAAATGCAGCCATGTCCCCCCAGCCATATCCCCCCAAATATTGCAGCCATGTCCTGTCCCCCACATACTGCAGCCATGTCATGTCCCCCACATATTGCAGCCATGTCCTGTCCCCCACATATTGCATCCATGTCCTGTCCCCCACATATTGCAGCCATGTCATGTCCCCCACATATTGCATCCATGTCCTGTCCCCCACATATTGCAGCCATGTCATGTCCCCCACATATTGCAGCCATGTCATGTCCCCCACATATTGCAGCCATGTCCTGTCCCCCACATATTGCATCCATGTCCTGTCCCCCACATATTGCAGCCATGTCATGTCCCCCACATATTGCAGCCATGTCATGTCCCCCACATTGCAGCCATGTCCTGTCCCCCACATATTGCATCCATGTCCTGTCCCCCACATATTGCAGCCATGTCATGTCCCCCACATTGCAGCCATGTCCTGTCCCCCACATATTGCATCCATGTCCTGTCCCCCACATATTGCATCCATGTCCTGTCCCCCACATATTGCATTCATGTCCTGTCCCCCACATATTGCAGCCATGTCATGTCCCCCACATATTGCAGCCATGTCATGTCCCCCACATATTGCATCCATGTCCTGTCCCCCACATATTGCAGCCATGTCATGTCCCCCACATATTGCAGCCATGTCATGTCCCCCACATACTGCAGCCATGTCCCTCATACCTGGCACCGCAGCTGCTGCTGGTGTTAATCCCCGTGCAAAATACAGCGGGCATTACAAGCCACGCCATCTATAGACACTCCCCTTCTCTGGATTGGATGGATCCGTCCAATCGCGAGCAAGGGGGAGTGTCTATACACACGGATCCGTGCATAGACACTCCCCCTTGCTCGCGATTGGACAGATCCGTCCAATCCAGAGAAGGGGAGTGTCTATAGATGGCGTGGCGGGCATTACAAGGATACAAACGAAAACTTGTAATGCCCGCTGTAACGGCGATTATCGTTGCGGTTTGCGGCGGTGGCGTTGGCGGGGGGGGGGGGGAGTATTCTATTTAAGCATCGGGAGTATTTGCGCGAGTACAAGTACTAGCGCAAATACTCGGCATCGGTCCCGATACCGATACTAGTATCGGTATCGGGACAACCTTAATTTTCAGTATTATTACCAATTTGGCAGCCATATCCCATCAAGATATATCCAGCTTTTGCTAAATGACACAATATTACACGTTTTTCAACCCACGCGGCTGCATTAATATTTCACGCTACCAATCTGACTTAAAAATATTGAACTCCCTGTAGAAAGCCCTCAGTCTCCCATCTGCCGCCTCCACCCACTCCGAGGCCTTGACTCAGAAACCTTTCATAAACACGTCAATAAAAGGCACATAATGGCCGATTCCACAGGTCCTCTTTGGATGCCTTGTACGTTGGGCTCCACATGCTCAGAGATTGATGTTTCTTTTAGAGGCAGTAACTGAGGTTGTAAATCTTGTAGCATCCGTCCTCGCTGTGACAGAACAGCAACCGCTGGAGCGGGTTTAGCGCCCCCCCCCCCCCCCCCGACCACTAAATTGCGATTGTATCAGCCGCAGGACGGCGTGGTTGTGTATAGGCATTGCTGAGTGCATCATTAGTGGAAACTACCGGAAAATACAAGATAGAAATGGTCCTTTTACTATTAATTGCAACTCATTCCTGCCTTGATGGATGCTGTGCAAATGGGTTTAGCCACCTCAGCTAATGCAGACATCTGTCGTATTATGGATGCGGGTGATAGGGCAACGAGCCTGACATCTCTGTATTCATTGTATGAGCGACCCGGACAGAATTAAGCAAGTTCTCAGCCCGTCTTGATGTATTGTGTACGGGGTGTTTATCCCGGCTGAGCATTTTACAGGTTTGATTTGTGTTTTCAAGGTGAATCCAGCACTCTGGTGACCCCTTATGTCCCCGGGGGAGTGAGTGACGGCAAGTGGCACACCGTCCAGCTTCGCTACTACAACAAGGTAGGATATAAAGGCAATATATAGTGATTTTATTTATTTATTATGGTCAGGGCTAAAAAAAAAAAAAAAATGTACACACACACACTATATTACCAAAAGTATTGGGGCGCCTGCCTTTACATGCACACTTTAACCACTTAAAGCGAAGGTTCACCCTAACAACATGTATATCTGACTAACTTCCTTATATTCGTAAAGTAACGTACAGTCCGCAATTTTTTTATGCTTTACGTACCTTGTAATCCATCTCTTCAATCTACTTCTCCCCGCGGGAGTAGGCGTTTCTATGCCTAGGGGGATTGTCATCTGGGAGGTCGCCCAGATGACTGACGTCTGTTTTCCCCCCCGGCGGATAAGACCCCGTCCCCCGTATTGCGTACGCGCGCACAAGTTACGGGGTTTCCGAAAGAAGCTGAACATGCAGAGATGTGAGTCGGCTCTATACGGCGCCTGCGCTCTGCATGTTCGGCTTCTTTTGGAAACCCCGTGACTCGTGCGCACCTACGCAATATGGGGGGCGGGGTCTTATCCGCCGGGGGGAACAGACGTCAGTCATCTGGGCGACCTCCCAGATGACAATCCCCCTAGGAATAGAAACGCCTACTCCCGCGGGGAGAAGTAGATTGAAGAGATGGATTACAAGGTACGTAAAGCATAAAAAGATTAAAAAATTGCGGACTGTACGTTACGTTACGAATATAAGGAAGTTTGTCAGATATAAATGTTATTGGGGTGAACCTCCGCTTTAAAGGAACACTAAAGTAAAACATTTTTTTTTTAAAGGGGTTGTAAAGGAAAAAAATATTTTCTCCTAAATAGCTTCCTTTACCTTAGTGCAGTCCTCCTTCACTTACCTCATCCTTCCATTTTGCTTTTAAATGTCCTTATTTCTTCTGAGAAATCCTCACTTCCTGTCCTTTTGTCTGTAACTCCACACAGTAATGCGAGGCTTTCTCCCTGGTGTGGAGAAAGCCTCTTGAGTGGGGAGGGGGCGAGCAGGAGGGTCAGGACACTCTCTACTTTGCAGATAGAGAAAGAAGCTGTGTGTTAGTGGATGTCCTGACACTCCTGCTCGCCCCCTCCCCCCTCAAGAGGCTTTCTCCACACCAGGAAGAAAGCCTTGCAATTACTGTGTGGAGTTACAGACAGAAGAACAGGAAGGGAGGATTTCTCAGAATAAATAAGGACATTTAAAAGCAAAATGGAAGGATGAGGTAAGTGAAGGAGGACTGCACTAAGGTAAAGGAAGCTATTTAGGCGAAATTTGTTTTCCCTTTACAACCTCTTTAAAGCGGAGCTCCACCCTAAAGTGGAACTTCCACTCATCTGAACCCTCCCCCCCCTCCGGTGTCACATTTGACACCTTTCAGTGGGGTGCAGATACCTGTCCTCTGCAAGTCGATTCTGCGTGTAGTTCGTCACTTCCTGCCTCCGCCCGTTGTGTTTTGGGAAACACTCGGCTCCCAGAACACAGTGGGGACCGGTGAGGACGGCGTTTTGCGACTCGCGTATGTGCCATAAGGAATTGGGCAGTGAAGCAGCAACGCTTCACTTCCTGATTCCCTCACCGAGGATGGCGGTGGGGGCAGCAGATAGGCAAGCGATTGCTCATCTTCTGCTGCGGACGGCGCTGGACTCCTGGACAGGTAAGTGTCCATATATTAAAAGTCAGCAGCTGCAGTATTTGTAGCTGCTGGCTTTTAATATTTTTTAAACGGCGGAGCGAGGCTTTAAGGAAAGCCCAAAGAACATATACTGCGGCAGGGTGGTCCTAAACCACCTTAATACCGGGAACTTTCACCCCTCTTGAGTGCTCCTGCCGCCATCTTCGGTAAGGGAATCAGGAAGTGAAGCCTTGTAAGACTTCCTGGTTACCTTCTGCTCATGCGCAAGTTGCGCTGTGCGATCCCACTGGTCCCTGCTGTCTTCTGGGACCTGTCTGTCTCCCAGAAGACAGGGGGGACGAAGAAAGCGCCGGAAGTGGCGTAGATACATCTATATCTATATATATATATATCTATATCTGTATATATATATATATATAGATATATATATATATATATATATATATATATATATATATATATATAGATAGATATATAGATAGATATAGATATCTATATATATAATATATACTATTTAGAAGGTATTTACAGAGATCAAAGAACACATATCAGCTCTCCATTATAAACTGTTAATTTGCATCATCCCGAAGTCAGAGTAAAGCCAATATTGCTATAAATCATCAGCTAAATATTTTTCCTTTATGAAATAGGTCCCTGCTTTAGGATATTTTTTTATAACATTTGGGATTTTCTCATGTGCTAACTGCTAGATGAACTGGCGGCCCTCCAGCTGTTCCGGAACTACAAGTCCCATGAGGCATTGCAAGGCTGACAGTTACAAGCATACAGGCAGAGGCATGATGGGACTTGTAGTTCTGCAGCAGCTGAAAGGCCACCAGTTTGACACCCCTGTAGAGGAACTGAAGGGTAAATTATCCCAACAATCAGCAAAAAAATAAAAAAGCCCAATAGCGATTCTTCTACTTTCCCAAGAACAAAGTTTTGTCTAGATTTCCACTTTCATTGCATATTTCTAGTTAATGTTTTCTCTTCCTTCCTAGCCAAAAACTGGATCCTCAGGGGTGGCACAGGGGCCATCGAAAGAGAAGGTAGCTGTGTTGGCAGTTGATGACTGTGACGTTTCAGTGGCTCTGAGGTTTAGCAATGAGATTGGGAATTATACATGCGCAGCTGAAGGGGTGCAGTCCAGCTCCAAAAAGTGAGTAGCCTTTCCACACTCTCTTTGTATCAAAAACGTACTTAGAAAAGTGTAACACTCAAGTGACTACAGCATTGCAGTCTTTTACTCAGGATAGGCTGTCAGAGACTTGGGTAGGACAGTTACAGCTGTTATCCTGAGGAGCTCACGGGAAGTGGGATGGATAAGAGAACTGAAAGGAGAGCAAAAATGAGGGGATGAGAGCGAGGGAAAGGAAAGGTTAAAAGAGAGGTAGATCCAGGAAAATTTCCCCAAGGGGCTTTGCAACGGCAGTATGGTAAATAAACACTTACGTAAAGTAAATATATTAAAAAAAATAAGTACTTTATTGGTAGTGATGTCATATTGAAAATTTAAACAGAAAATACTGGCTATATCTTGACATGATAATCAATAGTACAATGTGCCAACACTGACATGTACAGCATTACATTAAAAAAGTTATGACCATAAAATATCCCCAAATTACTGACGCGTTTCGACCGAGTGCCTTCTTCAGGGAAAAGGTTTGCTGTAAAGATATACAAAAAAATAATAATGCAGCTTACGACATTTAAAAAAAAGAGAGGTAGATAGAAAGGGAGAGGGGGAGGGGGAGAAAGAGTGACGGATAGATAGATAGGGAACGAGAGAGAGAGAGAGTGATGGACAGAGAGAGAGATAGGAAAGAAGAGAAAATGATTGGGAGAGGGAAAGTGAGAGTGATGAATAGAGACAGAGGAAAGAGAGAAGGAAGAGGAAAAAGTGATAGACAGAGACAGAGGAAAAGATGGGTAGAAGGAAGGAAAGAAAGTGATGGATGAAGATAGAGGGATAGATGGGCAGAGGAAAGTCGAGAGAGTGATAGACGGAGAGAGGGAGAGGGAAGAAAGTGATGGACAAGTGAGGGAGAGGTAAATGGAAAGACTGATGGATGAACTTAGAGGAAGAGTGATGGACAGATGGAGAAGGAAGGGGGAGAGTGATGGATGGAGATAGAGGGACAAATAGGGATCGTGAAGGGGATTGCGATAGATTTTGAGAGAGGAAAAGAGAGAAAGTAATAGAGAGAGAGTAAAAGATAGGGCGTGGGAAGTAGGGAGTAATAGAGGGAAGAAGAAAGAGTGATGGAGTTAGAGGGAGAGGGAAAAAGTGAGATGATAGAATGAAGGGGATGGAGCAAAAGAGTGATAGATGGAGCGAAAGAGAAAGAGTGATGGAAAGAGAGAGCAAGAGAGACGAGAGAGTAATGGATGGAAAGAGAGGTAGATGGAAATGGAGAGAGTGATGGATGGAGTTAGGGGGAGAGAGAGGCCGAGAGAGTGATAAGTGGAGGGAAAGTGAAGACGCAGTAGTGATAAATGAAGGTAGAAGGAAAGAGTGATGGACAGAGAGAGGAAAGAAGAGAGTGATGGACAGAGGAAGAAGGAAGATGAGAGAGTGATGGACAGAGATAGGGAGGGAGAGAGGAGAGAGTGATCATTTTGAGAGAGGGAAGGAGAGAAAGTGATGGAAAGAGATAGTGGAGAGAAAGGCAGAGGGAGGAAAAGGGAAGGAGATAAAGGGATGGTTGAAGACAGAGGAAAGATAGGGAGAGGGAAGGAGAGAGAGTGATAAATAGAGGGAAAGGGAAGGAACGAGAGTGATAGATGGAGGAAGAGGGAAAGAGAGAGAGAGACAGTGATGGACGGAAAGGTATGTAAAGGGAAGTGGAGAGAGTGAGGAATAGAGGGATAGGGAAAGAGAGAGAAGTAGAGGGAAGTGGAAAGAGGGAAAGGGAAGGAGCGAGAGTGATAGATGAAGGGAGAGGGAAAAAGAGAGAGATAGTGATGGACAGAGAGGGAGAGGGAAGAAGAGAGTGTGATGGATGGAAAGAGAGGTAAAGTGGAGAGAGTGATGCATTGAGTTAGAGGGAGAGAAGGAGAGACAGTGATAAAGGGAAAGGGAAGGATCGAGTGATGGATTTCGAGAGAGGAAAGGAAAGAAAGTGATGGTCAGAGATAAAGGGAGAAAAAGGTAGAGGAAGGAAAAGATAAGGAGAGAAAATGATGGATAGGCATAGCGGCAAAGACGGGGAGAGGGAAGAAGATGGTGAAGGATGGAAAGAAAGGAGAGGGAAATACAGAGAGTGACAGATGGAGAGAGGGAGAGGGAAGTAGAGGGATAGATGGAGAGAGAGTGACGTAGAGGGAGTGATAGACAGACACTATGCTATGACTAAACACTAGATACAGTGTGAAACGCGTCAGCTGTCCAAGTTTCATTTGTTTGCTTTGGCTTGTAGTGCTGTCCAAATTTTAATAAAGGCCACCCCTCCATGAAATCCGTAGAGGGGTGGCTCCATTATCTGTGGGATGAAATCCTTGTAAGGGGTGGCTCCATTATCTGTGGGATGAAATCCTTGGAGGGGTGGCTCCATTGTCTGTGGGATGAAATCCTTGGAGGGGTGGCTCCATTGTCTGTGGGATAAAATCCTTGGAGGGGTGGCTTCAGTGTCTGTGGGATGAAATCCATAGAGGGGTGGCTCCATTGTCTGTGGGATGAAATCCTTGGAGGGTGGCTTCAGTGTCTGTGGGATGAAATCCTTGTAAGGGGTGGCTTCATTATCTGTGGGATGAAATCCTTGGAGGGGTGGCTTCATTATCTGTGGGATGAAATCCTTGGAGGGGTGGCTCCATTGTCTGTGGGATGAAATCCTTGGAGGGATGGCTCCATTGTCTGTGGGATGAAATCTTTGGAGGGGTGGCTTCAGTGTCTGTGGGATGAAATCCATGGAGGGGTGGCTCCATTGTCTGTGGGATGAAATCCTTGGAGGGGTGGCTCCATTGTCTGTGGGATGAAATCCTTGGAGGGGTGGCTCCATTGTATGTGGGATGAAATCCTTGGAGGGTGGCTTCAGTGTCTGTGGGATGAAATCCTTGGAGGGATGGCTCCATTGTCTGTGGGATTAAATCCTCGGAGGGGTGGCTCCATTGTCTGTGGGATGAAATCCTTGGAGGGGTGGCTTCATTATCTGTGGGATGAAATCCTTGGAGGGGTGGCTCCATTGTCTGTGGGATGAAATCCTTGGAGGGATGGCTCCATTGTCTGTGGGATGAAATCTTTGGAGGGGTGGCTTCAGTGTCTGTGGGATGAAATCCATGGAGGGGTGGCTCCATTGTCTGTGGGATGAAATCCTTGGAGGGGTTGCTCCATTGTATGTGGGATGAAATCCTTGGAGGGTGGCTTCAGTGTCTGTGGGATGAAATCCTTGGAGGGTGGCTCCATTGTCTGTGGGATGAAATTCTTGGAGGGGTGGCTCCATTGTCTGTGGGATGAAATCCTTGAAGGGGTGGCTCCATTATCTGTGGGATGAAATCCTTGGAGGGGTGGCTCCATTGTCTGTGGGATGAAATCCTTGAAGGGGTGGCTCCATTGTCAGTGGGATGAAATCCTTGGAGGGTGGCTCCATTGTCTGTGGGATGAAATCCTTGGAGGGGTGTCTCCATTGTCTGTGGGATTAAATCCTTGGAGGGGTGGCTCCATTGTCTGTGGGATGAAATCATTGGAGGGGTGGCTCCAGTGTCCGTGGGATGAAATCCTTGGAGGGGTGGCTCCATTGTCTGTGGGATGAAATCCTTGGAGGGGTGCCTCTATTATCTGTGGGATGAAATCCTTGGACGGGTGGCTCCATTGTCTGTGGGATGAAATCCTCGGGGGTGGGGCCTCATTCTTTATTGTCTGTTACAAAATGACAATTTTACTTTATATTTCACATCCCCCGTTATACACAGAAGAACCAAGTTGTGTGATGTTTTTTCTATTTCTTTTTCAGATCTCTGGACCTGACCGGCCCTCTGCTGCTCGGCGGAGTCCCCAATCTTCCTGAGAACTTCCCGGTCACACACAGGGAGTTCATCGGCTGCATGAAAGATTTGTATATTGACAGCAGGAAGATTGACCTGGCTTCTTACATCGCAAACAATGGAACGAATGCAGGTAGCACAGGCGCTGTGGTTTGATCATTTGCACTTCATGAATGGAGCCTGAAGGAAAATTGATGTTTACATAATTGCCTTGCTCTGTACCCCTATTCAATTTCTACATGTGTTGGCCCAGAGGGCAATTTCCGTCTAGGGCCCTGTTGCAGATTTTCCCTCACTTCCTGTCTTATCAACTGTTGTCACAAGGACAGGAAATGAGGGTGAATCTTTCTAACAGAGCCACAGATAGCAGCAAATACTCAACACTACCCTACACCAGAGATGGTGAACCTTGGCACCTCAGGTGTTTTGGAACTACATTTCCCATGATGCTCATGCACTTTGCATTGTAGCTGAGCATCATGGGAAATGTAGTTCCAAAACATCTGGGGTGCCGAGGTTCACCACTACTGCCCTACACTATCCAGAACAAGGAAAAACATTATTGGCTTGACTTCTGCCTCGTACACACGACCGGTTTTCCTGTCGGCAAAACTGGCAATGACAGCTGTTGGCCAGGAAAACTGCCGTGTGTACGCTCCATGGCAGTTTTCCCGACAGGAAAACCGCTGGGAATCCTGGCAGGAAAAATGAGAACATGTTCTCTTTTTTCCTACTGCGATTCCCGGCAGTCTTTTTCCTGGCAGTTTCCATATGGGAAACACTGCGGTGGAGTATACACATGGCCGGGATTCCCGGCCAAAGCTCTCATCGCAGTTTTCCCGATGGGAAAAACCTTTGGTGTGTACAGGGGGAAGTCACCGAGCAGGTTCTCGTTTTTCCCCCCCGGGATTCCCGGCGGACTTTTTACCGCCGGTAATCCCGGTCGTGTGTACAGGGCTTTACACTTCGACGGCTCCATCATGTATCTTTGTCATCTTGCCATATTACCAGCAAGCACATGTAGGGAGCAGCGCCATACAAGTTATGCTGTTCTTTTTGTCCCCTCTCTACCAGGATGTAACGCCAAGCAATCCTATTGTGACTCTAACCCTTGTAAGAATGGGGGGACCTGTTCACTAATCTGGGGGACCTTTACCTGTGATTGTCCCTTGGGGTTTGGAGGCAAGGACTGCAAGATCGGTGAGTACCGGGAGTGTGACCTCATATTAGCAGAGATCTTTGTTTTAGCACATTCGCTCTCAATCTGGGGGTCGGGACCCCCTCAGGGGTCATATGATGATTTGCCAGGGGTCACCAAATCACTGTCACTGCTCTTCCAGGAAGGGAGATAAGAGGGGAAAGAACAAAGAAGAAAGGAAAAAAGAGAGAGCAAGAAAGATAGTTAGAGGGAAAGATGGGGGAAAAAAACAAGGAATTAAGATAGAGAGAGATGAAAGGGAATGAAAGGAGAACAAAGAAAGAGTGGAACATCCTAAAATGTACCATAGGGGTTTTAATATTGTACGAGTGGAGGGGACTCAGGGAGCGCTAAATGTCCGTGGATTAGGGGTGCAAATGACTTGTCTTGCCTTGGGTGCCTTTAACCCACGCTATAAAAATTAATTTTATTGTTGGGGGTCCCCATAACTTGGGAAATGTTATCAAGGGGTCACGGCACTAGAAGGTTGAGAACCACTGTTTTAGCAGATTCAGATAAAGAGGACCTGTCATACATGTAATAAAAACAAGAGGACCTGTCATACATGTAATAAAAACAAGAGGACCTGTCATACATGTAATAAAAACAAGAGGACCTGTCATACATGTAATAAAAACAAGAGGACCTGTCATACAGGACCTAGCAGTGCTTCTAATGCCGCGTACACACGATCATTTTTCAGCATGAAAAAAAAAACGTTGTTTTTCAAAAACTTAATTTAAAATGATGGTGTGTGGGCTTCAGATAATTTTTCAGGTTCTGAAAAACGACAAAAAAAAAATAAAAAATCGAACATGCTGCATTTTTTAACGTAGTTTTTTGGGTTGTAAAAAATGATCGTGTGTGGGCTAAAACAACGTAAAAAAGCCACGCATGCTCAGAAGCAAGTTATGAGACGGGAGCGCTCATTCTGGTAAAACTAGCGTTCATAATGGAGTAAGCACATTCATCACGCTGTAACAGACAGAAAAGCGCAAATCGACACAGAATCATCTAAAGCAGCTCAAAGGGTGGCTTCATCCGAATAGAACTTCCCCTTTATAGTGCCGTCGTACGTGTCGTACGTCACCGCGCTTTGCTAGAGCCTTTTTTTTAAACGATGGTGTGTGGGCGTTTTTAATGATGAAGTTGGGAAAACTTAGTTTTTTGGACATGCTGAAAAATGATCGTGTGTACGCGGCATTAGACTAGCATTAGAGAGAGGAGGTTTCCATGTGCACTGTGTGCAGATACCACGAGGATCGGCTACAGGCTTTTTCTGGCCAAATGATATTTTTATGAGCCAGATACGTTCCCATACATTCCCTTAAAGATAACTCAGAGCCAATATTTGCTGTCATCTGCCAAATTTGCATGCTGTTCACATGTTTTTTTTACATTGAACCCCTCCATGAGCTAATTGAAGCCCAGATCTTAGGCCAATTTTTTGTAGCTTCAATATACATTAATTAACTTAAAAATAACACTATCATAAATGATCTCTATTTTTTGATTAGGTTTTTTCAAAGTGTTTTTTATTTATTTTTAGACACTGATCCTTTCTAACATTGTACCTCTTTCTATGTACACAGCAGGTGCACCGCGAGAGAGGGGCACAGTGTCACCTGCAGGTCTGAATGTGATCACTGTGATTGGCTGTCACAGTAATCGCATGATTAACCACTTCTGGACCGCAAAACGCAGTTTTACTGCGTCAGGGCGACTCTATTGCGCCGGATCACTTGCATGTACGTGATCTGGCATTTCCTGGTAGGGGGTGTGGGGACCGCTGCCCGACCTGTGCTGTCATTTGCTACAGCACAAGTCGGTCAGCTGATACCAGCTAATAATCTATGGCTGGGACCCGCTGATCGGCATTGGCCAATGACAGCAGAGAGCCCTGTGTTGACAAACAACACAGGGTTCTGCACAGACAGCAGAGAAAAATCTGCCACACCCATTTGTAAAAGCAGCACATAATGCACACATTATGCCACATACTTTACAAGATCATTTTTCAGCATGAAAAAAAAAAACGTTGTTTTTCAGCATGTCCAAAAAACAATGTGCCAGATCCACAAAGATGGGACGCCCGCGCGGCGTATCCCATTTACACTACGCCGCTGTAAGCCACAGCGGCGTATTACGAATGCTCAATGAAATGCCGCTGTTGCTTACGGCGGCGTAGCGTAAATGGGCCGGTGTACGCGGGTGTAATTCAAATTTACTAGTGGGGGGCGTGGTTTAGTATAATTATGAATGACCCAACGCAAACAACGCTTTTTTTACACTGCGCATGCGCCGGCCGTGGACGTACCCTAGTGCGCAAGCGTGAAGTCACGTCGCAAATAGTCAATGAAAACGACGGGTACGTAATATACGCAATTCCCTATTCGCGAACGAGTTACGCAAACAACGTAAACGACGTCCAATACAACGCAGTCCCGACATCCATACTTAACATTGGCTGCGCCTCACTATAGCAGCTTTATCTTTACGCCGTACAGATGCTTATGCAAACGACGTAAACACACTGCGCCGGGCGTACTTACGTTCGTGGATCGCCGTATCTACCTCATTTGCATATTTAACGCGGACGCGCTCCTAGTGTCCAGCGTAAATATGCATCTAAGATACGACGGTGTAAGAAACTTACGCAAGTCGTATCTTAGCGTAAGTCTGGCGTATCTTGTTTTCTGGATAGAAAACAATGACACGCCGGCAGGAAATTCAAATTACGCCCGTGTATCTATAGATACACGGGTGTAATTCCTTTGTGGATGTGGCCCAAAGTTTTTCCAACTTCATCATTAAAAACGACGTTGCCCACACACCATCGTTTTAAAAAATGAACAAAGCGCAGTGACGTACAACACGTACGACGGCACTATAAAGGGGAAGTTCCATTCGCCTTTGGGCTGCTTTAGCTGATTCCGTGTTAGTAAAAGACGATTCGCGCTTTTCTGTTTGTTACAGCGTGATGAATGTCCTTACTCCATTATGAACAGTAGTTATACCAGAACGAGCGCTCCCGTCTCATAACTTGCTTCTGAGCATGCGCGGGTTTAAAACGTCGTTTTTAGCCCAAACACGATAATTTTTTACAACCGAAAAACGACATCGTTTAAAAAAAAACGTTAAAAAATGCAGCATGTTCCAATTTTTTTTTTCGTCGTTTTTCAGAACATGAAAAATGATGTGAAGCCCACACACGATCGTTTTAAATGACTTTTTTCAAAAACAACGTTTTCTTCATGCCGAAAAATGATCGTGTGTACGCGGCATTACACATTGTTAGGCACTTTTTTTATTATTATTATACAGGATTTATATAGCGTCAACAGTTTACGCAGCGCTTAACAAAATGAAGGCAGACAGTACAATTTGGTACAAAAGGAATCTGAGGGTCCTGCTCGTTGGAGCTTTTTCTCCTACAATCTAGGAACCCCTAGATGTTAACCCCTTCCCAGCCAGTGTCTTATGTACAGTGATAGTGTATAGTATTAGCACTGATCACTGTATTAGTGTCACTGGTGATGTCAGTTTCCACTCAGTGTCAGATTGCCCACAGCACTAATCACAGTCCCACTATAAGTCGCTGATCATCGCCATTACTAGTATAAACTTTTTTTCTTCCAGTATATCATCTATGTAGATTCTCTAAATTTTCTAAATGTCTTTTTTTTTTCATTTACCGTATTTATCGGCGTATAACACGCACCCTAACTTTAAGAGGGAAGTTTTAGGGAAAAAAACATTCCACGTCCCCCTGCGTATAACACGCAGGCACAGTTTACCCTCCATTTCCAGGGTGAAAAAGTGAGTGTTATATGCCAATAAATACAGTATTTAGTAAAAAAAATAAAAAAAACATTGACTTTTCTCTCTAAAATCAAGGAAAATGCAACCCGCTATGCTCTGACCGTTCGGTGCGACTGCTTTGAGGTAGGGTTGTCCCGATACCAGTATCGGTATTGGGACCGATACCGAGTATTTGCGGGAGTACTTGTACTCCCGCAAATACCCCCGATGCCTGAATAGAATACTTGTCCCCGTCCCTCCCCCGCCGCCGCCTCAATGAAAGCCGCTGCCGCATCGAAAGCCACCGACGCATGGGTTAAACGGCGTGCGGGAACATCACAGCTTTCATTTGAATAGCTGTAGTGTTCCCGCCGCGTATAGACACTCCCCCTTGCTCGGGATTGGATGGGTGATCGTGATCTGTCCAATCCCGAGCAAGGGGGAGTGTCTATACGCGCAGGGGAAACAGCTATTCAAATGAAAGCTGTGATGTTCCCCGTGCGGCGGCGGTGGCTAGGTATGGGGGACATGGCTGCGGGGACATGGCTGCGGGGACATGGCTGCATATGTGGGGGACATGGCTGGGGGGACATGGCTGCATATGTGGGGGACATGGCTGGAGGGACATGGCTGCATATGTGGGGGACATGGCTGCAAATGTGGGGGACATGGCTGGAGGGACATGGCTGCATATGTGGGGGACATGGCTGGGGGGAAATAGCTGCATATGTGGGGGACATGGCTGGAGGGACATGGCTGCATATGTGGGGGACATGGCTGGGGGGAAATGGCTGCATATGTGGGGGACATGGCTGGGGGGAATTGGCTGCATATGTGGGGGACATGGCTGGGGGGAAATGGCTGCATATGTGGGGGACATGGCTGGGGGGAAATGGCTGCATATGTGGGGGACATGGCTGGGGGAAAATGGCTGCATATGTGGGGGACATGGCTGGGGGGACATGGCTGCATATGTGGGAGACATGGCTGCATTTGGGGACACATTTAAAAAAAGTATCGGTATTCAGTATCGGCGAGTACTTGAAAAAAAGTATCGGTACTTGTACTCGGTCCTAAAAAAGTGGTATCGGGAAAACCCTACTATGAGGCCTAGGAATGTTTGCCATACAATATATGAGGTTTTTGTTTAACCCCCACCCACCCCCATAGTAGTTATGTGCCCACCAGTCTTCTTTACAGATTACTGGTGTGTAGTGTTTGGCCCCCCTCTGGGATATTGTGGGTGGAATTGAAGCACGGTACACATATATGTCTATACACAGTGCTCCAGGCTAGGTTTCCAGCGCTGCTAAAAATTACAGCTGGTGCCTGGTTTCTGAGGTTTTCATCTCATTTAGGAATGTACCTACCGGATGAAAGTTCCTACCCGCTAAATTAGACTGATTTCTGAGTGGTTTGCTCATTTTCCACCCCTTGAAACCACCTTGTAACTGTAATTGTAAACCAAAGGCTGAATGTGTCAGTTATATTTGTTAACTATTATTACTTTATTAATAATTAAAACCTCATTATTCTTCAATCTGGGATCGCTAAGCATGGCTTGTACAGAATGAGTGTGAAAGGAAACTGCTGCCCTCTAGAGGACAGAGAGGGAAACTGCATGTTAACATCACACTGGCTTAAAGAGGAGCTCCAGACTCCTTTAGAGAAAATTAACTGTAGCTGCTGACTTTTAATATTAGAACATTTACCTGTCCATGAATCCAGCGGTATCTTAATCCGAGTCGATTTTTCAATCAGCTCTCGGGTGCCGCCGCCAACTCAGGTAAGGGAAACCAGCAGTGGAGCCTTGCGACTTCACAGTCGTCAGTTCCCTACTGCGCATGTGCGGAGCGCGCGGCGCTTTGTGAACAGCTAGGCAGTGGGGGGAGGGGGGGGGGCGCGAAGTCAGCCAGAAGTGGTAGTGGGTACATGTGAAAACCAGGAAAAAAATTCAGAAGCTGATTTGATTACTTGTTTAGTATGCAGCTTCTTTATCTTTTAATCCTTGCCTATGTTCCAGTCTAAATTGGTGCCATGACCATTGCCCCAGGTTTTCCTGTTTTAGGGTGGTTCCTTTCTCCTGCAGCATCCTATGGAGTCACCCTTGTATACAGGGACTAGTGTTGTGTCTTCCTACACTGTGTGCACCAATAGAAACACACACCCCTATTGCATAAGATGCCAAGGCACTCCCTTGATCCTCGTCGTCCCAAACCTCCCCCCCCCCCCCCTGTCACCCTTCTCCAGGTTAAAGCGGAGTTCCAGGCTTTTTTTATTTATTAAAAGTCAGCAGCTACAAAAAAGACACTTGCCTGTTCCACGGTCCAGTGAGGCACACTCCTCTCTTTGGCGCCTCCATTGGAACTGTGGGCACCCGGCCGTGACAGCTTGTGGCTTCACGGCCAAGCGCACACTGCACATGTGCAAGTCGTTCTGCGCTCTCCCAGTGGACAGGCTATCTTCTGGGACCTGTCACGTGTCCCAGAAGATTGCAGAGAGGGAGGGGCCGCCTAGGGAGAGAGGAGGAGTCACCTAGGCCAGTGGTCATCAACTCCTTTACAACCCCTTTAATGCTACTTTAGGTCTGTTGAGAGTTTAGATAGGAAGAGAACCCGGGAGGATGGCAATGTGACCTGAACCCGTCCTGATATTTTCTTCCTATAATTGTCTGCCCAGCAAACCCCTGACTGGGAATGAAAGGGGGATGGGGGATAACCCAATCTGTGCTTTACTGCTCCTTTGTTGTCCAATCATAGGCAGATCTAAACTCTAAGGGCCAGATTCACATACATTTGCGTCGGCGTAGAGTAAGGCATTTACACTACGCCGCCGCAACTTACTAGAGCAAGTGCTTGATTCACAAAGCACTTACCTGTAAAGTTGCGGAGGCGTAGCGAAAATCCCCCGGCGCAAGCCCGCGTAATTCAAATGAGCCGGGTAGGGGGCGTAGAGCATTTAAATCAGGCGCATTCCCGCGCCGAACGTATTGCGCATGCGCCGACCCAAAAACTTCCCGACGTGCATTGCGCAAAATGACGTCGCAAAGGACGTCATTGTTTTAGACGTGTACGTAATTGGCGTCCAGCCCCATTCACGGACGACTTACGCAAACGACGTTAAATTTTCAAATGGCGACGCGGGAACGACGGCCATACTTAACATAGGATACGCCACCTAGGGGGCATGTTTTTCTTTACGCCGCGTATCTCTTACGGAAACGTCGTAAAGTCACTGCGTCGGGCCGCGTACGATCGGATCGCTAATTTACATATTCTCGGCGTAAATCAGCGGGAACGCCCCGAGCGGCCATTTTAAAATTGCAGTTCCGATACGACGGCGAAATACAATTACGCCGCTCGTATGCGAACTCAATCCCGGCGTATCTTGTCTTCTGAATACAGAAAACAGATACGACGGCGTAGGTTAGAAGTTACGCGGCTTATCTACAAATAAGCCGCGTAAGTTCTACCTGAATCTGGCCCTAAATTGCTAATTAATTCAGGGAATCCAGAACTTGGCTGTGTTATCTGATCGCAAAACTGTCTGAACAGAGTATAACGTTTCACACATATTAATTCATTTTATGTCACTTTTCTTCTTCAGCAATGCACCATCCCTTTCATTTTAATAGTAGCGGGGTCCTATCCTGGGACTTTAAGAATGAGGTGAAGATCTCCATTCCTTGGTTCCTGGGGCTGGCGTTCAGGACTCGAAACTCAGACGGGGTGTTGCTGCAAGCGCATGCGGGACAGTATACCACCATCATGTGCCAGGCAAGTGTACATTCTCTTATCACATACAAACGTCCTATAGATCGGACTTATCGTGAATTTTATCAACAAACTTTTTTTATTTGGGGATAGAAAATGGTTTTCAAGAATCAAACTGGTAAAAACAGCACAACATACAACGTCCAGTATGAAAAGGAAAGAAGGGGGGGAAACAGTACAACAGTTAAAGTAATTGTAAAAGAATTGGCCGCACTCAGACCCCCAACAGACCATTCTCCTCTGACCTCAACAAGGCATTTTCCTCCACACAACTGCCGCTCACTGGATATTTTCTTTTTTTTTTTTTGGACCATTCTCTGTAAACCCGAGAGATGGTTGTGTGTGAAATTCCCAGTAGATCAGCAGTTTCAGAAATACTCAGACCAGCCCGTCTGGCACCAACAACCATTCCACGTTCAAAGTCACTTAAATCCCCCTTTATTCCCTATTCTGATGCTCGGTTTGAACTTCAGCAAGTTGTCTTCACCACGTCTAGATGCCTAAATGCATTGAGTTGCTGTCATGTGACATGTCCCTCTCTCCAGCGCGTTTCGTCACAATGTGACGTCATCCTAGGGTCCTCCTGTTGCAAAACTTTGGTAAAACGAAGGAGATTGTACAAATATTGCATGTGCACTAAATACTTTTACAACCCCAGGAAAAGTAGCAGTGATATCATCACTGTGCATGTGCTGAGAGCAGAGCTGTGGGAGGAACCCAACAGTCTCCACCCACTACAGGCTGCTTGCAAGAAACTACAGGAGGGGGCGGAGACCAGACCGGTCACTCTGCACAAGGGCAGAGAGCAGAGTTGTGGGAGGAGCCCCAACAGGCTGCCTCAAGAACACTACAGTAGGGGGCGGAGACAAGACCGGTCACTCTGCACAAGGGCAGAGAGCAGAGTTGTGGGAGGGGCCCCAGCAGGCTGCCTAAAGAACACTCCAGGAGGGGGCGGAGACAAGACCGGTCACTCTGCACAAGGGCAGAGAGCAGAGTTGTGGGAGGGGCCCCAGCAGGCTGCCTTAAGAACACTACAGTAGGGGGCGGAGACCAGACCGGTCACTCTGCACAAGGGCAGAGAGCAGAGTTGTGGGAGGAGCCCCAGCAGGCTGCCTTAAGAACACTACAGTAGGGGGCGGAGACCAGACCGGTCACTCTGCACAAGGGCAGAGAGCAGAGTTGTGGGAGGAGCCCCAGCAGGCTGCCTTAAAGTGGAAGTAACCCCTTCTATCATTTTCAGCCAAGGAAGCTGCCATCTTGGCCTCTGTTTAATCTTCAACTGCCGTGGTGCTGCACATGTGATCAGTTATGACACCAGCCATTGGATGGTTTGACAGTTTGGTTGAGAGCACAACCAATGTGACAGTTGGCAATCCCGGCATGCCGGAAATGTAACTGCTTTTTGAAACTGTTAAATCGATGGGTTTACTTCCGCTTTAAGAACACTACATTAGGGGGCGGAGACAAGACCGGTCACCCTGCACAAGGAGAGAGAGCAGAAGTGAGCGGTCTTTATTACAGGAAGCTCCTGCACACAGGGCTGGACTGGGACAAAAATTTGGCCCTGGACCAGGGGCGGACTGACAACTCATGGGGCCCCCGGGCAATAGAAGATTATGGGGCCCCTGGGCTTACTGATGGCCACCACGCCAGGAGGCAGTGCAGAGGCGGGGCAGCTAAAATCTCTGGATTTTCACATCAAAAGCATGTCAGTTTCTGACATAGCAGGGACAAATGTAAAAAAAACACAGATTTTTACATACTGTCCCTGGTTTTACTAAGCCTGGCAACCCTAATGGGGCCCCCTAGTGGCATGGGGCCCTCTGGCAGTGCCCGAGTGACTCAATGGTCAGTCCGCCCCTGCCCTGGACTTCATCCAGACTGTCCCACTTTGACAGGTCTCTCCCATGGCGGCTGGACAACTCCTGCACCACCCAAGCCCCCTCTCCCCCTTCACTAGCCACTAGCCGTTCTACTTTATTAGAGTAGAACGGCTGGTACTGGTACTCCTTTAGGCAGTACCAGTGGGGAAGCTAGACATTATTTCACCCAGGGCAAAGGATCAGTACGGTGCCCCCCCCCCCCCCTTATGGGACAAGATTAGGCAGAAGTGAGAAACTCCCAGGCAATAGCTGTTGAGTCAGCTGTCTGTCCCCTCCCCCATGCCCCTCTGTCGTCCCCCTGCTCCTCTGGTCCTCCCCCTGCTTCTTTGCTCCCCCCAGGTGAGCGCTGCGGGGAAGGAGAGGAGGTGAGTGCTGCGGGAAGGGAGAGAGAGAGAGAGAGGAGCGGAGGGGGCGGCAGTCCTCTGTCACTGAAGCCGGCCCACTGGGAAACTCCCTGTAGTCCCAATGGCCAGTCCACCCCTGCCTGCACAGGGGGAAAGTTTCACGATGGATTACTGCACATATCTGGAAGAAATGCACAAAGTTCACCAAGATTCATGGAAAAACGCACACAAAGAATATATTTAGATTTGCATATCCCAGAGTTCAGCCTTTAAACAATATTTCAGGTTTGGCATTAAAGTGGAACTCTGACATAATGAGGAGAAGCGAGATCTAGTTTTAGAAGAAGGGGCTGGCGAATGTACAGAACAGATGCACAGTAATCCACTGGGACCTGGGAACAAAGGAATGAGCCCCTAATTTGTGTCTCTGTGAGGACATGTTTATTCCTTCTGTGATAAAAAAGCCAAAGTCATGTTTTGCTTTTAAGGTATTAATGTCCATTCCCAGATTGTTACTTGAATCTCTCTGCATTTCCTGTACCTACAGCTGGTCTCTGGCCTGGTCTCCTTCTCGGTCAGCCGCGGCTCCAGCAAAACCTCCACCCTTCTTCTGGACCAGATGCAGGTAAATGACGGGCGGTGGCATGACCTCCAGATGGAGCTTCGCGACGTCCGCAGTGGGCGTGACACACGTTACGTCGTCACCATCATCTTGGATTACGGCTTCTATCAGGTAATATATTAATAGATGGAATAAAGTGGGAGACCTCAGATTCTTAAAGGGGTTGTAAAGCTTTGTGTTTTTTCACCTTAATGCATCCTATGCATTAGGGTGAAAAGGGCTTATGGTCATGTGACGGCGGTCACATGATCGGAAAGCTCCCAATCACAAGCAGTGATCGAGAGCCTTCTCTTAGGCTGCATTCACACCTAGGCGTTTTAATGCCTGAAGCCCGACGCCGCAGCAGCCCCTAATACGCTGGAGGGGTGATTTTACATTGCCCTCTATGGAGATGGTTCATATCTCCACGCCGAACACCGAAACGCCGTACGCCTGAAGCTCAAAACAAGTCCCGGACCCTTTTTTTCAGACGGCTTCGGCGTTCGGCATAGGAGATGTGGACCTGGGGGTTAAAATCGCGGCGTTTTGTCGCCGCAAATCGCGGTACAAAACTACGCAATTCGCAGAACAAAACGCAGCGATTAGGTGTGAATGCAGCCTTAGACCGCCGGTAACTGTTTCGGGAGCACGATCTTGGCACAGTTATATTGGCGCTATTGCACACAAATATGCGGCTACTCTGCACCAAGGCCCATCCGCCAAGATGCCGCATATTTGCGTGCGCTCAGCATGACGAGGTTAAAATGATTGTAAACGCTCCCCCCTTTTTTTTTTTTTTTTAAATAACAAACATGTTATACCTACCTCCTCTTTGCCGTTGGTTTTGCGCTGAGCATCCCAGATCCTCCTCTTCTCGGGTCCCTCTTTGGTGCTCCTGGCCCCTTCCTCCTATTGAGTGTCCCCACAGCAAGCGGCTTCCTATGGGGGCACTGGAGCCGAGCCCCGACACAGCCCCGTCCCCACTCTCCCCTGATTGGCTGACTGACTATGATTGACAGCCAATGGTGCTGTTGCTGCCAATAAGGCTCCATTCACACCTGAGCGTTTTGTCGCCTGAAGCGCGACACTATAACCCGCTAGAGGGGAAAAAATACATTATTCTCTATGGAGATAGTTCACATCTCTACGACAAAACGCGTGACGCCGAACGCCTGAAGCTCAAACAAGTTCCGGACCCGCGAATCGGGTGGTTTTGGCGTACTTGAGGGTTTGTATTTCCCATAGAAAGTAATGGAAAACGCTTGATTCAAGTGTCTAGCGCGACAACGAGCGTTTCTATGGGCGTTTTGTCGCTTGAGTCAATGGAACATTTCACCCAGGCAGAAGATAAAAAAATCTACAAACATAGCAGCAAGTGATGAAAGAGATAATAATTTTTCCTATTGGCTAAAATAAAAAACGTCGAAGTTCAAAAACGTCGGACGACGCTGTATGCAAACGCTCGAATACGCGCGTCAAAACGCCAGAAAAAACGACCGAAAACGCGACGTTTAGGTGTGAATGCAGCCTAAGGAGGAGTGTCCCAGACAGCTTAGACATTCGTGGACATTGCTGGAGAGAGATGGGTCTCAGGTAAGTATTAGGGGGTGCTGGGGTGGCTGCTACATGCAAACGTTTTTTTTATCTTAATGCATAGAATGCATTAAGATAAAGAAAAAGCTTCTGCTTTACAACTCCTTTAAGAATATATATATATATATAGTTAGGCTTTTCTTCTACTTTTAGTCAGTTTGTTTGAAAATGGAATCAAATAAAATTAGAAAAAAACGCCTAAGGTTACGATGCACTATTTATTTCAATTTTTTGACTGAAAGGGAATTTAAATGCCTACAAAATTCACCTCCTGTACAACCCTGTCCCCTGCAGTAATTGCTTTCCGCCACATGATGTCCTCAGTCTTCAGGTTGAATGATGCTCAGTGCCATACAATTCACAGGACGTGAGGACGTACTGTGAGTGCAGGATGTCATGGCATGAGAACTAATAAAGTTTTGCTTGTCCTATTACTCCTTAGGACACAGTCAGTGTTGGTAATGAGCTGCATGGATTGAGGGTGAAGCACCTCTACGTTGGAGGCATTATGGGAGCCAAGGAGGTGCAGAACGGACTAGAGGGCTGTATCCAGGTGAGGAACGCAATCAAACACAGATGGTTTAAAAGTGTTGGTTGAAAGTCTTATCTGTTTTTTTTCTCTCAATGTTACACAACAAATTCCACACTCTGTCCCAAAACTAAAGAAAAAAATGCTTTAAACACGCTCTCATTTTTATATTTGAAATTACGTTTGCTATCCAGCTTCTTCATCTTTGTTGCCTTATAGGGCCTCCGACTAGGCGAGACATCCAGTGGGATCACTTTGCCGAAACCCAGCATCATCTTGAATGTTAAAACCGGCTGCAGCGTTCAGAGTGCGTGCGATCCCAACCCATGTCTGGGGAACAGCTCGTGCCTGGACACATGGCTGGGACATACGTGTGTCTGCAACCCAGGTATGTGACTCAATGGGCCATGTACAAGCATTATGGGTAACCCCCTGAGCTAAATCTGAGTCATTTCTTTTGCATCTATAGACACCTTTAACCACTTGACCGCCAGAATATTTACTCCCCTTTATGACCAGGCCATTTTTTTTCGATAGGGCACTGCGTTACTTTAACTGACAATTGCGCGGTCGTGCAACGCTGTAAACATAGTTAGGTGAGGTTGAAAAAAGACACAAATTCATCCAAGGTCCAACCTATGTGTGTGATTATAGGTCAGTATTTCATCGTATATCCCTGTATGTTGTGGTCATTCAGGTGTTTATCCAGTTTTTTTTAAACTATCAATGCCCCCTGCTGAGACCACCGCCTGTGGAAGGGAATTCCACATCCTTGCCGCTCTTACAGTAAAGAACCCTCTACGTCATTTACCCAATTATTATTATTATTTTTTTAATTATTATTATTATTATTATTAATCATTTTTTTCCCCACAAATAGAGCTTTCTTTTGGTTCGCCTTGTACTCTGCATTAAACACATGCGCTTTAACTACTTGCCGACCGCCCGGCGTCATATTACTGCGGGACGGTGGCTCTGTCTCACGGGAGCACGTAGCTCTACGTCCTCTCTTTTTCGGCCACTAGGGGGCGCGTGCGTGCCGCTGGCGGCCCGCGCACACGCCCCCGAGTCCCGCGCGCGTGCCCGGCAGTTACGATCGCCGCCGGGCACCCGCGATTGCTCGTTACAGAGCGGGGAACGGGAGCTATGTGTGTAAACACAAAGCTCTTGTTCTTGTCAGCGGGGGAAACGCTGATTTTCTGTTTATACAATGTATGAACAGAAGATCAGTGATTTCCCCTAGTGAGGCCACCCCCCCCCCCCCATACAGTTAGAACACACCCAGGAACACACTTAACCCCTTCCCCGCCCCCTAGTGTTAACCCCTTCACTGCCAATGGCATTTTTATAGTAATACAATGCATTTTTATAGTAATACAATGCATTTTTATAGCTATAAAAATGCCAATGGTCCCAAAAATGTGTCAAAAGTGTCCGATGTGTCCGCCATAATATCGCAGTACCGAAAAAAAACGCTGATCGCCGCCATTACTAGTAAAAAAAAAAATATTAATAAAAATGCCATAAAACTACCCCCTTTTTTGTAAACGCTATAAATTTTGCGCAAACCAATCAATAAACGCTAATTGCGTTTTTTTTTAACGAAAAATATGTAGAAGAATACGTATCGGCCTAAACTGAGGAAAATAAATGTTTTTTTTATATCTTTTTTGGGGATATGTATTATAGCAAAATGTAAAAAATATTGCATTTTTTTCAAAATAGTCGCTCTATTTTTGTTTAGAGCGCAAAAAATAAATAACGCAGAGGTGATCAAATACCACCAAAAGAAAGCTCTATTTGTGGGAAAAAAAGGACGGCAATTTTGTTTGGGAGCCACGTCGCACGACCGCGCAATTGTCAGTTAAAGCGACGCAGTGCCGAATCACAAAAAGTGCTCTGGTCTTTGGACAGCAATATGGTCCGGGGCTAAAGTGGTTAATGTGTTTTGTACCACGTGTTGATGTGTGTTGTGTTAGAGGAGCCCATTCATTTGAAAATTTAAAGCAGTGTTCTGGGCCAAAAAATTAAAAGCCAGCAGCTACACATACTTCAGCTGCTGGTTAAAGGGGGGTTCCACCTGCAATTTTTTATTTTTTTTTAACTCAGCAGCTACAAATACTGTAGCTGCCAGCTTTTAATAAGGACACTTACCTGTCCTACTTGCCCGCGATGTCAGCCCCTCTGAGGCCGATCCCTGGATCCTAGCAGCTCCCGGTGACGCCATCCTCAGTAAGGGAAACAGACAATGAAGCCGTGTGGCTTCAAAACAGACAATGAAGCCGTGTGGCTTCACTGCCCGTTTCCTACTGCGCCTGTGTGAACCGCGCGGCTCTTTGTGAATAGGCCAGCTGCTCTCTGGGATACAGTTCCCATTCACCAGAAGACACCGCGACTAGGACGGAGGAAGAAGACCAACCACGGACGATGAAGAGGGAGATTACAAGCTTCCACATAGCAACCGCTACTTCTGGTAAGTATGAAAAAAATGTTTTTACATTTTTTTCTCTTTTTTTAAAATTTTTTAGGATTTTTGGTAAAAAATTCTACATTTAAGTGTGGAACTCCACTTTAATAATCAGACACTTACCTGTCCTGGAGTCCAGCAATGTCGGCACTGCAGCTGAAGTTTCCATCAGCTGTCGGGTGCTGCCGCCGCCATTACAGGGAAGGGAACCTGGCAGTGTAGCCGGGAATCCTCCTGCGCATGCGCGAGGCCCTGCTCCTCTCTCCTATTGGCCCGGCGGCCAGGGGAGGAGGAGTGAGCCCCATGGTGATGTCACGGGCCGCAGCCCGGACTCGCGGAAGTGGGAAAGGATACCTGTCAAAGACAGGTGTCCTGCCTCCCGAAAGGTGCCAATTGTGTTACCGGAGGTGGGGAGGAATCCAATGAGCGGAAAATTCCACTTTAGGGTGGAACTCTGCTTTAAACGGACCAAAAATCGAGCATCCACCTTTATTGGCAGCACACCGTAATGCACCTTAGTAAAATGCTTTGCTCTGTGCTATAGCACCAGTCCATCAGCAAGGCGCCCTTTGTGATGAATGGCACTGCATCTCACCAATGACATCCGTTACAGCAGTGCAGTAGTGTGATTAGGTCCCTAGGGATTATTCCTACTTTAGGTTCATGTAAAAAGGAGCTTTTTTTTTTTTTTTTTTTTGCCTCTCTAGGTTATTTTGGAGAGAATTGTGTGAACATTTGCCAGCTGAATCCATGTGAGAATAAAGGGCTGTGCCGTCATAATCCAAATTCCCCCCTGGGTTATACCTGTGAGTGTACGGGGAGCCACTATGGAAGATACTGCGAGCACAGGTAAGATGGCTCATTATAGGTGAAGGAAACATTATTATAGCAGGTGCCCTTGTACCAGCCATTGAGGTGCCTGATTGTATGGAGGGAAGGCAGGCGGCGGTGGTGGTGGGGTGGTTGAAGGAGGGGGGATGGTGAATGGTGGTGGAGATAGGAGGGAGCTCAGAGTGCTGTTGACATCTTTGTGCTTGGGATCAAAAGCCTTATTATATAAACTAGAACAGGTGAGAGCACTAAGGCCGCTATCATAATCTGAAGTTCCTGATTCTGGGTGCCCAGGCTGGGGGATTTCCAAAAATTACCATAGAGAAAAATCAGCACTCCAGTAAATCGGCATAAAAGGTAATCTTTTTTTAAAAAAATGGTGGGGTACAGCCTGGTAGAAATCCGGTGCATTTTGTTCGTTGATCAAATTGAAAGAACTGATGCCCGTTGAATGAAAGGGGCAAGCCAGGGGCAGTTAGGCTGTGGAAGAAAAAGCTAGATGATGTTGGATGTCCCCAGCATGAAAATGAGGCGGGCTCTACCTGACTTGGGCAGCATCTAATGCATATTGTAAGAAGCTCACAGTGTGCGGTGAAAGCAGAGTGAGCAATTTCAGAAAGGAAAGGAGCCTGGAAATATAATAATAATAATAATGATGTGTTGTTTAATTCTCCCTTAGAATGGATCACCATTGTCCCAAAGGATGGTGGGGGAATCGAACTTGCGGACCGTGCAACTGTGACGTAAATAAGGGCTTCGATCCAAACTGCAATAAAACAAATGGACACTGTCATTGCAAGGTATGGAGGAACACCGACATAGGTAGGCTCAGCTTCCGGTAACAGGATGACTAGTCTGTTTGCTCCGCAGTGAAATAAGTGAGAAAAAAGATAAATCGTGCTAACTCTAAACTGTGTGAAACAAATGTTTGAATCACAAAATACACAAAACTATGTGATATATGATGGTATAAATTAGGGTTGTCCCGATACCACTTTTTTAGGACCGAGTACAAGTACCGATACTTTTTTTCATGTACTCGTCGATACCGAATACCGATACTTTTTTTAAATGTGTCCCCAAATGCAGCCATGTCCCTCACATATGCAGCCATGTCATGTCCCTCACATATGCAGCCATGCCATGTCCCTCACATATGCAGCCATGTCATGTCCCTCACACCTAGAGGTAGATGATGCCACCGCGACCGCCGCCGCTGCTGCTGCCGCGTTAACAACGTGCATTACTTTGCCGCACTACAGGCATCTTTGGTTTGAATACTCCTAATCCCTGCCGCGCCATGTATAGACACTCCCCTTCTCTGGATTGGACGGATCCGTCCAATCCCGAGCAAGGGGGAGTGTCTATACACGGCTCTGTGCGTAGACACTCCCCCTTGCTCGGGATTGGACAGATCCGTCCAATCCCGAGAAGGGGAGTGTCTATGCATGGCGCGGCGGGGAATAGGAGTATTCAAATGAAAGATGCCTGTAATGCGCGGTATGCGGCGGAGGCGGGGTGGGTCGGAGGGGTCAAGTATTCTATTTAGGTATCGGGGGTATTTGCGGGAGTACTCCCGCAAATACTCGGTATCGGGACAACCCTAGTATAAATCATAAGCTATGTGATAGATGATGGTATATATAAATCACTGATATACCAAAAAACAAGAGAGGTTAGTAGCCACTAGAGGGCACTCTCAAGCCCCCTCAATAACAGTGAAACAGTGATGATATTGATAATTAACATCAAAAAGAATTTAGATCATATCATTAAATCAATAAATATTAACCAAATAAAGAATATATAAATATAAATAAAGTAAACATTTTGGCAATAAAGTCCATAAATGTTTAACACGTGAAATTCCAGACACCCATGCTCTGTGCCAAGTTCCAAAATCAGTTGAAAACGCGTCCAAATAAAAAGTGATATATCCTCCACCAAACTATAGATTGGCTCCTTACCAGAACGCCATGATCCACAGGGGATCATGAACAGCATATAATAGGTAGTCACTCCCAGTCTTGCAGTTCAGACAGATACGATCCTCAACATTGGGTCTCATCCACAAGTGATTAAACTTCACCAACATCAATGCCCACCATGTAAAAAACACATAGCGCATTAAATTAGTAAAAAATATGTATTAAAAGTTGTATTGCACTTACAAACATGCAGTAAAAAAATGCCTTGAATCTGTTGTGCCGGCTGGTACACAAATTCCCAGACACCCGTCCACTGGGGGAACGTTTGGAGCTCTTGGGTGACATTATCACCCTGTTGACTGTCCTTAGGTGGACATGACATTTTAAACTGACTTTAACCCCCTCCCATCCCCCGTATAGTAAAATGAAGGCGGGCGGGATCCCCTCTCGTTCTGGGATGATGTCTCATATGACGTTGCCCTAGTGTCGCCGCTCTCGCACGCAATGGTCATGCCCCCGATCTTAGTAAAGAGCCAGTGATGCTGTTTTTTACCCATGTGATCGGTTGTGTCCATGCAGGCACATTAAGAAAGAAGATAAAACCACAAGTGCTAAATTCTCAAGGAACCCCTGGCCAACTCTGGAGGAAGCTTGGTTGAGAAGGCCTGTTCTTTATGATGTTGCCACTAGCCATAAAACGCTTATTTTTCCCCATTGTCAGTTTTTAATGTCTTCTTATTTCAGGAGTATCATTACCGCCCCAAGGGAAGCGACACCTGCCTGCCTTGTGACTGTTACCCTATTGGCTCCTCCTCGAGGTCATGTGATCTAGATACCGGACAGTGTTTCTGCCGTCCTGGAGTGATCGGACGCCAGTGCAACAGCTGTGACAATCCGTTTGCTGAGGTCTCTCCAAGTGGCTGTGAAGGTGAGATGTCCAATATGCAGTACAAGGGCAACTGGGGCAGCTATAAATCATCAAGTCTGTTGACAATGTCAAAGAGGTAACAAGGTAACAATGTCAAAGAGTTGCATGCAGGCTACATAAGCTCGTTTGGCTGTACTTCTCCTGTGGATCACAGGAGTGCAGTTAATTTTGCACTCCTGTGACCCATTTTCAACAGACAGTGGCCTGAAGCCCGCTGTTGGCTGACATCACAGAACCGGTCCTGGCTGGGGCAAGATCAGGACAATGAAGTTGGGATCCACCAACAACCCTGGACCGGCACCTGGCTCAGCCTCTAAGCGAGCTGCTGAGAGCCTGAGCCAGACACTCCCGCTTTCTCCACAGCCCAGCTCTCTGCTCACCTAGCCACAGAACACCACTGATGGCTCGCTTCTCTCAGTTCCATGAGAGGAGAGATGCATACTGTCAGTCAGCATCTCTCCTGCTCTGCTCCTCCATGCTCATTGTAGCTCTGAGCTGTGGAGGGCGGGGAGAGGCTCGCTGAGACAGCCATCAGTCAAGCCACACTTCCTAAGTCGGGATGATGCGCTGCCTCGACTGATTGCAGTGGACTTCAGACCACTCTCTGCTGAAAACGGGTCACAGGAGTGCAAAATTGCATTCCTGTGACCCATAGGAGAAGCACAGCCTAAAAAGCTAAGGCTGGACTTCTCCTTTAATGCATTCTGCATTAATGTAAAAAATCTTTTAATAGTGGCTTTCCCCAAGCATCCCCCCTCCCCAACTACTCACCTGAACCTGATCTCGGTCCAGTACTGTGCACATCTGCAGAAGCATTTCGGCTCTCGGAGGTTTGGCTGAGTGCAGCCCAGGGCCATTTCAATCAAAAGCTGTGAGCGGACCAGGCTGTGTGTCTGAATAGAAGCAAACAGCCCAGCTCAGGATCGAGCATGCACAAGTGCCTCAATGGGAAGCTGCTTCCTATAGGGGCACTCAGAGGGGCGGGAAGAGACAGAAGTGCCAGAGGGGGAATCGAGAAGAGGAGAATCCGGCTGCAAAATCATTATACAGGGCAGGTAAGTATGTTTGTTGTTTAAAGAAACGTTTTTTTTTTTCAAGCTTTACAGTCACTTTAAAGTGGATGTAAACCCGAAATGTTTTTATTTATTTTTTTGATGTCACAATGTAGGGTATAAGATTTCCTATCATCTGTGCCCAGTCTTGCCACCAGCTCTGAACAATCCTCTTTTACTGTTCAGTGAAAAAAACGGACTTACAGAGAAAAACCTTAGTCCGTTCCGCCCCCTTGCCGTGAGTGACAGGTTATTTACATATCTCATGCACTAGCCTGGAGACAGAGGCACATCCTGTGTAAAAAGTTCACAATTCACATCCCTCTCCTCCTCTCCCTTCCAGCTCTCCCAGGATTGGCTGCATTTACTGTGTTTTGACTGGATGTTTGTCATCATGGGGTGTGATCCACAGTTCAGTGTGATGAGGAAATGCATGTATATTGCAGTGAAAACACAGAACAGAAAGCAGAATATACACAGATCTGAGATCAGATCAGATATAAGTGATCTGATTTAGGTTAGATGTATCTAGAGAGAGCTGGGCAGAGGAGAAGCTCGAGTGATCTGATTGTTATACTGCAGTGTGTGTGTGTGTCTGAGGTCACCTGATCACAGTTGCAACATCAGGTTATTTACATATCTCATGCACTAGCCAGGAGACATTATTTTTTAATTCCCACCCCCACTCCTTTTCTGAAGTCATGTGGTTACTTTTCTGGATTTTGACTGGATGGTAGTGATCATAGCAGAATTCAGTGTAAGGAATACACAGGAAAAAATGCATGTTGACAAGGGGAGTGTAGAGGTGGGCGGGGAGTCTACCGACATCACGACTCCACCCACCGAGCTCCAGACAACAGATCCACCCACAGAATCTGCAGTTTTTCAGGTCTCATAACAGACAGAGGGGAGACATTTAAACAGGTAGGGATACATGCAGGAGGCATCTATATGGCAGTAGTTTAGAAAGGATGAGAGTGGGTTTACATCCACTTTAAGTGATGTAAGATCAATACGTACAAAAGTAGTAGTGGCCAAAGGAATAAACCAATTATGAAACAATATTCTACATTGTAGTTCAGTATAGAATCCACCTGGTGTGGCCTGTAATTAGTAAAGCAAGCCATAAGTGATTTGTTTTTCTTGTTTGCAACCGTTGATTTTGGGTCATTGTTGATAAGGGAATCCCTCCCGAGGCGCTCTTGTGTTGGACGGTTGTCCTGGCGTCAGAATACAATAATCACCACTGGCGGCATTGCCGCCGCCAGTGATTGTACAAAAAAAAAAAAAAAAAAAACGATAGACGATAAATCCACTTCAGTACAACTAGTCTGTTTATAGATGGATCGAAATTCCTGCTGAACCGGACAGATTTAGTTCCATCTATGGCCTGGCTGGGGAAGGGGGGGGGGGGTTGGAGAGGAGAGGGTGGAGTCCGCAGGCATAAGGGGGCTAATGTGGCGGTGAGGCTTAGTGACGTCACCCTTGCTTAAAGGGGCCCACTGGAGGTTGACATGTAGGGTTAATATTGTTAAGATTTTTCCTCTCAGTTTTTTCTTAGAGCGGACTCTAGTAATGGTAAACATATAAAATAGTAAATTATAGATCAGTCAGAGATATAAGAAGACTTTCCCTGGTAAAATGCTTAGATTGGTGGACTTGTATACAGCATCAGGTGATGTCACACAACAGCAATGTGATCAGTAATCAGCATCCCTTTGCCTTCTAGTGATATACGATGGCTGTCCCAAAACACTAACATCGGGGGTTTGGTGGCCAAGGACAAAATCCCGACTCCCTGCTGCCGTCCCCTGTCCAAAGGGATCCTTGGGTAAGTAAAGCAGAGCTGCAATCCCCCAAAAAAATTATTTAGAGTCTGTCGTGTCATCCTCCTCCTCCTCCTCCTCCAGACTGAGAACCAGACAAAATCTGTCCACCGCTCAACAGATTGCTCCAAATTAGCATTTCACTGCAAATATTACCAGCAATGTTCGCCAGACTCTGAGCAGAACATTGCTAAACATTGCTGACTGCTGCCTACCTTGTTTATGCTCCGCTGTCAGTCTGCGATCAGGGAGCTGGAGAGGAGCCCTGCGGCTTTTTACTGCGCTCTTCTGTAAGACGCCAGGTAATGCGTTAACCTGTTAGTGAGAAGCACAGCGCCTCCTGAGCCGCGGTCTCTTTTATTGAGATATAAGCTGAGAAATATTCTGCTGTTTTATTACCGTGTGACCAGTCCTTGAGAATACACCGAGGAGTCCTACCTGGCACTCGGATATTCTGTCCTTTATCTTTCACCCCTCTCACCCCTTCATTTATATCCCTTTACTCGCCCCCTGAACTCCTTTCCTTACATACTTTGTCCCAATTCTCTCCTTTTTATTTTCCTATCTTTTTTTCCTTTCGATCTTTCCTCTTCCATTCTTTCATCTGTTTATTTCATGTACTTCTTTCCACCCTCTCCTTTCCTCTCCCTTCTCCACTTGCTTTCCTCTTACTTCTAATCTGCTCCCCTCCTCTCTATTTTCCTCTTCTCATCGCTCTCTTTTCTTTTCCTCTCTTCCCTCTTCTCCCTGTTTGCTTACTGTGCTTTCCTTCCTCTTCTCTACTCCCCTCTCCTGTCCCCTCCGCTCCTTTCATCTCTGCTCTCCATTCCCTTTATGTCTCACTTCCACTCTTTTCCCTCTCATCTCCACCTAAATTTCCTCCCTTCTCTGGTTTCTCTTCTGTACCCCTTCCTCTCTTATTCCTTCTTCTCTCCACTTTCCTCTCCCATTCCTTCTCTTCCCTTTCCACTCCTATCCCCTCTTCTCTCCCCTTTCCTCTCCTATCCTCTCTTTTCTCCCCTTTCCTCTCCTATCCACCCTTCTCTCCCCTTTCCTCTCCTATTGCTTCTTCTTTCTCCTTTTCGTCTCCTATCCCTTCTTCTCTCCCCTTCCCTCTCCTATTGCTTATTCTTTCCCCTTTTCGTCTCCTATCCCTTCTTCTCTCCCCTTTCCTCTCCTATTGCTTCTTCTTTCCCCTTTTCGTCTCCTATCCCTTCTTCTCTCCCCTTTCCTCTCCTATCCCCTCTTCTCTCCCCTTTCCTCTCCTATCCCCTCTTCTCTCCCCTTTCCTCTCCTATCCCCTCTTCTCTCCCCTTTCCTCTTTCCTCTCCCCCTATCCCCTCTTATCTCACCTTTCCTTTCCTATCCCCTCTTCTCTCCCCGTTCCTCTCCTATCCACTCTTCTCTCCACTTTCCTCTCCTATCCCCTCTTCTCTCCCCTTTCCTCTCCTATCCCCTCTTCTCTCCCCTTTCCTCTCCTATCCCCTCTTATCTCCCCTTTCCTCTCCTATCCCCTCTTATCTCACCTTTCCTTTCCTATCCCCTCTTCTCTCCCCGTTCCTCTCCTATCCACTCTTCTCTCCACTTTCCTCTCGTATCCCCTCTTCTCTCACCTTTCCTCTCCTATCCACCCTTCTTTCCCCTTTCCTCTCCTATCCACCCTTCTCTCCCCTTTCCTCTCCTATCCCCTCTTCTCTCCCCTTTCCCTTCCTATCCCCTCTTCTCTCCCCTTTCCTCTCCTATCCCCACTTTTCTCCCCTTTCCTATCCCCTCTTTTCTCCCCTTTCCTATCCCCTCTTTTCTCCCCTTTCCTCTCCTATCCCCTTTCCTCTCCTATCCCCTCTTCTCTCCCCTTTCCTCTCCTATCCCCTCTTCTCTCCCCTTTCCTCTCCTATCCCCTCTTCTCTCCCCTTTCCTCTCCTATCCCCTCTTCTCTCCTATCCCCTCTTCTCTCCCCTTTCCTCTCCTATCCCTTCTTTTCTCCCCTTTCCTCTCCTATTGCTTCTTCTTTCCCCTTTCCTTGCTTGTTCTCCCCTCCTATTCTTTGCCTCTTCTGTTTGCTCTTATCCCATCTCCAGGCTCCCATTTCCTTTCTTTTCCTCTTCTCTCTTTTTTGTTTCTTTTATCAGTTCTTCCTCTCCTCTCCCCTTTCTTTTCCACTAAATTTGATAGCCTTTTATCTCAGTTCGTTTTATTTTGCTTTTATCTGCTCAAACCTCTCCTTCACTCTGCTTTACCTTACTTCACATACTCCCCTACTCAGTGCCAAGACAAGGAGTGGGCAGGATGGATGGCTGCCCTGGGCACTGTAGTATTCTGTAAGGTTGGGGGGGGGGGGTGCCAGAGGGATATTGGGGGGAGGGGACATGTGTTGGAAGGGATGGGGGAGAAGATTTGTGCTAGGAGGGGGGATTTGGGGGAATTTTTGCTGAAAGGGGGGATTTGAAGTGGGGGAGAGAAGATGTGTACTAGGACAGGGAACATTATGGGTAGAGGATTTGTGTTAGGAGGGATGACTTTGAGTGGGGAGTGATTTGGGGGATGGGAGGGGGGGCAAAGATTTGTGTCGAGAAGGGGGATTTAATTAGGGGGGGGTAGATTTGTATGGGAGGAGGGGGAATTTATGCTAAGGGGGAGATTAGTGTTTTTGTGGGGGGGATTTTTGCTCGTACATCTTGGGGGGGGGGGGGGTGGTGCAGTTCGGCATGTTCGCCCTGGGCTTTAGATGACCTTGTCCCAGCACTGCCCCTACCCTTCTATTCTCTTAAGTTCATTTCCAATTTTTCCACCCCTGACTCCATCATCCTCTCTCCTTTTACCCCTCGCCTTCCCTTCCCGTCTCTTCTGTACTACTTTGGTTCCTAACACTACTACAGTTATTATATGCGTCTAATGGGAACCCTTACAGGTCAACAGTTTGTGACAATGAGGGTCCGCTGTGTGGTTTTAATGAGTGTTTTTCCTCTCCACCCCGTGTCCTGTCCCCCCCCCCCCCATTATTCAGGCATAAGAGGATCAGGTGAGGATTGGACATTCTGATTATTTGGCTCCTTACTACACGCTGTATGCTTTTCCTGTGCAATTCATTTGATATTTGAATTCTCCTGCATCCGGCTCCCCTAAATTCTGTTGCCTCGCCAACCTTTCCCTACAGCTCAGTTATGAAAAGTGCTCAGCCATTCCTTACTAACCTGTTGCCTTGAGGTCTATGCCCATCCAGGACTAAAGTTAGGCCCCTGTCACACTTGTGCGACTTGTCCTGACACTTGGGACTGCAAAGTCGCATGACAAGTCGCACTCCGTGATTTTCAATGAGTTCCATTAATATCTGTGCGACTTCAAAGTAGTCCCTGCACTACTTTGGTCCGACTTTGAGGCGACTTGAGGTCCCTAGACCCCAACATTACACAGGCATTGCTTCAAGTCGCGGCAAAAAAAAAAAAAAATTGCGGGAAAATCACGAAACCTTTCGGTCGCACAAGTGTGAAAGGGGGCCTTAGTTTGAGTGGAAATTTCAGAATTAAAGAAACACTCTAGCCAGGTATAAAACGCCTAGCATTTAAATTGATGTGGTGGACACAGACTACCGTACCTGGGTGGCTCTACTGAGCATTTACCTTGTGTCTATGGCCATCCAACTCTGTATTTCCCTTTGGACACGTGGGCCCGGATTCACAGAGATGGGCGCACATTTACGCCGGCGTAGCGCACACACAGTACGCTACGACGGCACAGCGCCGAGAGGCATGCACTGTATTTAGCAAGCCATTGCTCACCAAGATGCCCCAGCGTAGCGTATTTTCGAAGGCGCAGGCCAGCGTAAGTTGGCGTGACCTCGTGCAAATGATGGGCCGAGCGCCAGACAAGTACGTATAACGAACTGCGCATGCGCCGTGACGTGAACGCATCTCCTTGCGCATGCTCACAACTGCGTCAGAACAACTGCCTAAGATACGCCTGATCACTGTGTACGCCGTTAACGTAACCTACGCCCAGCCAGACACACGTCCAATGTAAAATACGCCAGCTTGTGTGTCCCTGGTGCAGACCTGAGCATGTCTGTTGCTGAGTTACACCTCCTTAATGGGGAATAACTTTACGCCGGATGTACAACTTGCGCGCACCGCGCTGCACCATGCACCCAGCCTAAATGTACGCCCACCCTACGCCGGCGTAAGCAAGTTACGTCGGTGGGGTGTAGCCTGGTTTGTGGGTCTGGTGCACAGATACGACGGCGCACATTTGCACTTACGTCGGCGTAACGTGTTATACATCAGCGTAAGTGCTCTGTGAATCCGGGCCGTGCACTCTGGTTCTGAGGCCTGTTCTCTGTAGCTGAAAGAGAGGAATGCTGCAGCACAGAATCATGTGACAAGAGGCTGAAGGGCTGTTCAGAAGCACTGTGACAAGCAGGTTGAATCTGCTTCTTTGTGGATGATGTAAAACTGAATGGAGTTTCTTGCTGAAGCAGGTATACAATTATCAGATTATCCATTATTTTTATGTGTTGCCTGGTGTTTTGCTTTCCACGCAAAAAACTTTACTACTAGGATGGGCGTAGCCTTAAAAATAATCGTTTTCACCTTCTAAAATTCCCTCAAAATCCATTCAGATTGCATAGACGCTTCTGCTTTGAATGCTGCCTTTGAAGCTTGCTGCGACTTTTTATGTGTATGCGCTTTTGCAGCAGTAAAAATGTGTCCTTTACGTCAATTAACATTCCTCTGTACCTTCCAGGGTCTGCGATCCGCCACTGCGATGACATTAAGGGCTGGATGGAGCCGGATCTGTTTAACTGCACTTCTCCGGCATTTATGGAACTCTCAGCACTGGTAAATCAAAGCGTTGGGTATTTGTCAATGGAGGGGGGGTTAGCCAATGAGTAGCCAATCAGCTTCTAACTTCAACTTGTTTAATTAAGCTGGGTTCACACTGGTGCGACAAACGCTCCGACATTGGGAGCTCATGTCGCATGACGTGTGAAAAATCAATGTTTCCCTATGGGAGCCGTCTTAACTAATCCGACACAAGTCGGTCCGACTTTTAAAATGCTCCCTGTACTACTTTGGTTCGACTTTAATCCTACTTCAGCCCATTGAATATCACTAAAGTCGGATCGCCGTCTTGCCTGATCCGACTTTGGCATGCGATGATGATCTTAAGGGGGAACTCTACGCCAAATAAAAAAAAAAAACTGGCGTGGGTTCCCCCGCCAAGAGCATACCAGACCCTTGGGTCTGCTATGGATTTTAAGGGGAACCCCCTACGCCGAAAACAAAGCGTGGGGGTCCCCCCAAAATCCATACCAGACCCTTATCCGAGCATGCAGCCCGGCCGTTCAGGAAAGGGGATGGGGACGAGCGAGTGCCCCCCACCCCCTCCTGAACCATACCAGACTGCATGCCCCCCCACCTCAAAGCACCTTGTCCCCATGTTAATGAGGACAATAGCCTCTTCCCGACAACCCTGGCCATTGGTTCTCGGGGTCTGTGGATCCAAAGTAGTACGACTGTCGTGTCGTACCAGTGTAAACCCAGCCTTAAGCTTTGACAACAAACCCTGGAAGCCGATTGGTTTCTATGCAGAACTGCACCAGATTTTGCACTCTCCAGTTTTAATAAATCCCCCCCCCCCCCAGATACAGTATATTTAGTGCAATCAGAGCTTTTGTTTTCATACCCGAATCCTACTCCTGGCCATGTGCAGAGTATTTTTTGAGCAGTTTGAACTAATTTCATCAACATTTTTATTGCAATAAACAATTGATTAAAGGCGGCCATGTTTGTATTACCCATCAGCTGGAGAGCTTGGAGAGGAACGAGACTGAGCTTAACACCATTGAGGCCAAGAAGCTGTCCCTGCGTCTCCGTTCTGTGACCGATCACATGGAGCAGTACTTTGGAAACGATGTTCACATTACGTACCGCCTGCTGTCACACCTCATGCAATTCGAGAATAGACAAGAAGGATTCGGACTAACTGCTACTCAAGACGCCCAGTTCACTGAGGTGAGACCAGGCCTAAGGCTGGAACACAGGGGTGATGTGCATACCATTTTGTGATTGGCCATTAAGGCTGCATTAAAGGGGTTGTAAACCGTTGTGGTTCTTCACCTCATTGCATTGTACACATTAGGGTAAAAAACCTCTTGTTGTGCACCAGCCCCCCAGAGCCCTCCTTTTACTTACCTGAGTCTGAGTGTTCCTGTGCTGGGAACGAACACACCCACTCCAGCTGGTGTCTCGGGTCCTGATTGGATAGATTGATAGCAGCGCAGCCATTGGCTCCCGCTGCTGTCAATCAAATCCAATGATGTGGGAGTCGGGGGCGGAGCCGAGTCCTGCTGTCTGTGTCAATAGACGCAGTAGCAGGACACGGGAGAGCACTCGCACGGGTGCCCTGAGGCAAAGCGCTTCTCAGACGAGGTACTTAAGCAAAGCAGGAGCCAGGAGCGCCGCTGAGATACCCCAGAAGAGGAGGATCGGGGCCACTCTGTGCAAAACCAACTCAACGTCAATTACGTGAGGTCATGATTCATTTACATGAATCACGCCCCCACTTCAGAAATTTGAATTGCGCGGTCTTACGCCGTGCACTTTACGCTACGCCGCCGCATATTATGGAGCAAGTGCTTTTTGAATAAGGCACTTGCCCATAATATTTGCGGCGGCGTAGTGTAAAGAGGAAACGCTACGCCGCCGGAAAGATACATTTTTGTATCTGAATCCGGCGCATAGACTTTTACAGCTGAAGAAAACACCCATATTGCATATGTTATAATTTGCCTTACAATTTCTGCTTTTAGAATGTATTTAATATCAGCTGTCCTGGTTTCTGTTGTAGAATCTACTCAGGTCGGGGAGCTCCGTTCTCATGCTTTCTAATAGGGAGCACTGGGAGACCCTACTGCACACTGACCGAGGCAGCGCTGGGCTCATGGAGCTGTTTCGAGAGTACACTGGCACTCTGGCCCGCAACATGAAACTCACCTACCTGAACCCTGTTGGACTGGTGACCCCAAATATTGGTAAGCGTTCAGCAGATTTTTTTTTATCCTCTGTGCTGGGTAGGTTGAGCTGCTGGGAGGGGAGGGGGACAAAAGAGCTGAGCTGCTCATTCACTGCCAGGAGGTCGAGCAAGACGAGCTGAGCAGCTGAGTCTCTGCTGGGAGGGGGGTGCAAGAAGAGCTGAGCTGCTCAGTCACTGCTAGGAGGGGACAGCAAAAAGAGCCGAGCTGCTAAATCACTGCTGGGAGGGGGGTGCAAGAAGAGCTGAGCTACTTAGTCGGTGCTAGGAGGAGGGAGCAAGAAGAACTGAGCTGCTCAGTCACTGCTGGGGGGGGGGGGAGGAGTCAAGTAGAACTGAGCTGCTGAGTTTCTGCTAAAGGGTAGGAGTAGGGTGAGCTTGGCTGCTGAAGAATATAGCAGTCACCATTCAATCGTGATACCAATTGTTAAACAATACAAAATATCCCATCAAAATAAAAATCTGTACAGATCCATCAGTCCCCTGACGACGTCCTTGCTGACGAAACATGTAGGGAAAGGCTACAATGTAACATGACGCACACTCGCCATCTGGAGCCCGCTGCTGTTGTTTCAGCCTGCTACATTGGAAAAGTTATTAGCAGTGATACATATTTGGGCTGTTTTTATGTAAGATTTTTTTGGTACAATTGGTGAGTTTTAATAAAGCTGGGTTTTACGTACTTCACTTTGGAACTATATCAATTTTTATTTTGATGGTGACATCTGATGGTGGTGGAGAGGATCCAAGCTGAAGACGAATCTCAGGCTGGGATACCAAGTTCCCCCTGAAAAAAAGCCCTGGTTAGTTGTCATTTAGGTTTGCCTTGTGTTGTTTATAGGCTAACCATAGCAGGTCTGATAGGAAGTCGTGTTCCCTTGTGCAGAGTTTTCACTCGTTGTGTCATCTTTTTATTTCTTGCAGTTGTTAATATTGAACGTGTGGACAACCAGATCCCTCCCAGAAGGCATTTCCCTAGATATCACAGCAGTCTGTTCCGGGGACAGACGCCATGGGATCCCCATACTCATGTGGTGCTGCCGGCTTCTGTCCTAAAGACGCCTAAAGTGGAAGGTAATAATGTCATAGGGCATCTGATGACTTATTATTGTCAGGGTGAGTGAGCCTGGGTAGAGATCACTGCATTTTCATTACAGGAGATGAGCCTGTACAAGTGTGCAAGACTAAAGGTAAGGCTGGAGTTCAGCTTTAAAGGTTAATAAGTTCACCTTTAATTCAATGGACATTTTTTTCCAGGTAAAAAAATGCGCATTCATTATTTTTACTCACTTCCAAACCAGCAATGTACTCAAACGTTGTGGGCTTTAAATGGTTAAAGCTGCAGGCATCATCCCGGTATTGTTTTTTAGAGCCAATGGTCGGCTGTCTTGTTAAAGCAATCCTAGTGGCTAACTAGCTGGTATCTATTTACTCTGCGTAATATCATCTTTTGTATTTGAATAAAAATTGTGTTATGTATATTATTTTTTTTGCATTAAAATTTAAACAGTGTATTTTGTTCCCAAATAAAATGAAAAACCGCTTTGCAAATACTGTGTGACATAAAAAATTGCAAAACCCATCAATTTATTTTATAAGGCCTCTGCTTTAAAAAAATATATGATGTTTGGGGGTTCTTTTTTCTAGCAAAAAATACTGATTGTTACTTGTAAACAAAAAGTTCCAGAAAATACCTGGTCTGGAAGTGGTTATACATTGCCGCCTTTAAAGAATTGCACCCACAGTCAGCAGATTACTGATGCAATACCAGGATCCTGCAGACTCTCAGTGAGATGTACCTTTCATATGGGCCAGGCACTTACCGAACGTCAGGAAGAACCAATGAACTATGAGAGTGCTCACCAGCGCCCTAGTCATTAATTGAGAACTACAAGCCGTTAGCTGCTATGGCTGATGGTACTTGTAGTCTGATCTTTCAGGCTCCATGCACACTGGGCTTAAAAAAAAACGTCTGTTCTTTTTGGAGTAAAAGACGTCCACATAGAGCATTTTTTGTACAAAGTTTAGACGAGTTTAGGAGAGTTTTACGTTTTTTCTGCCAGTGAGCTCCAATCAGAAACACTGATTCTGCCTCTAAAAGTTGTTCTCAAAAATATGCCTGTAAACGTCCTAATGTGTATGGACACAAAGGATAACATTGAGTTGCTTCTACAGGCAGACCACAAAACTCCTGTAGAAGCAAAGTTTTATTATTCCAGTGTGCATGGAGCCTCACAGGGAACTGTGAATGAATTGAAGTGGCCGTGTGGGCAGAACTCTGCATGTCCTCATTGTTTTCAAATTTTGACAGGGTATGCGGGAAGAAGATCCCCTGCGCACTGTCAGAAAGTGGGAAATCTGGCGGCGGGAGGTGGCCACCGGCCATACGCATATACAGAGCGGTTGGGTTGGCTTTAACGCTTAGCTGCCGCACATATTCGTCCACAGGGAACAGCTTTTCTGTGCTGAGAGCGCACTCTGAGTATAGTAATTAAGCTGTCAAGGGCAGATCGTAATCTCAATCCGGAGCATCCGATCATGTGACTGCTGTGACAGCCAATTGCAGCAGTCACACAGTCAGCCCAGTTCTGCCTTCCAGCATTTAGGTCCTCCTAAAAGGCCAAGTTGAGGCAAGGGGTTAAAAAAAAAAAAAAAAAAAATGGCTCTACATACAGCAAGCCTTTGCTCTTGGACAGTCATTGTCATCCAAAAGAAGATATTTCCAAATACTTTTGTGCAGATTCAGCTGAAAGTAAATGCTTGCTATTAGCCCCACCCAAACACGCTACTATTGGCCTCACCGGCCAATAGAATTGTGGCAGAGGCAGGAAGTAGTGGGCAAGCTTTGCCCGTCGAAGGATTGGCAGGAAGGTTTGAAGGCTTTTCTACTCTGGCAGTCTCTTTAAATGTAACAAACTCCATCTTGGGAGTTCACATTTTTAGTTAAAGGAACGTACAGTATGTAGAGTGAAGCAAATTGCACCTGTTTCTGAGGTAGGGTATCCTACAATTGTCCCCTGACATGGCTTAAAGTAAACCTGCCATGATGTAAAGGGGTTGCCATTCATGGCTTCCCTTTAAAAATGCTAGTTGCCTGGCTGTCATGATGACCCATCAATACTTTGAGTCATTCACCAAAACACATGCGAGTAAGGTCGAATTTCCAAAGAATTTTCTTTCGAAAATCTTATCTAAGAATTTGTGGGCTGCAGCAACAGCCGATTTCCGTGCAGCCATCCAATTTGAGTAATCGGGCATGTTGGAAATTGTTTGATAAACAAACGATTTTCTAATCAATGATGGGAGAATCGTGCGAGAAATGTAATTAAAAAAGAAATGTGCAAGAAAAGAAAAGAAGATTCCCAGCCACGAAAATTCTTTTCTGTAGCAACATGAGGTGAAATTGGTGGTGTGGTTGGTCGAATTTAGAAATCAATGGTGGCGTCATCGGATCACAAAACGCACAAAATTTCTGATTATTTCAAAATACGACCGTGTATGGCCAGTCCAAAGAAAATTCAAAAATCCTTTTCTGTGTACTTGCTTTGGGTCATCAACTCAACGTAAAAAGGGTGAGCCTGGAGCTAAGATTTCAGATAGAGAGCTCCACGATGACAGCCTCCATGTTTCTCCCAGGTTTCTGTTGATCTATTTTATTTTCTCTTGTAATAGCTCCCCCTACGGTTCTACCAACTCCAACCTACTCTGAGAATAACCTAACGACTGCTGTTCCCCCGCCAAAGAGAGCGATCCCTGATCCAGAGCCTGCCGCTACCATCCTTGTCCTGCTAGTCTACCGAACCCTCGGGGACCTGCTTCCAGCCAGATACAGCACCGACAAGAGGAACCTCAGGTGAGCCAATCCCCAGCCACTCTACGGGCTCCAGGACGGACCCAGAAACAGATCTGTACTTCGTGATCTGCATTGTAGAATTGATAGTTTTATAGATTGCTATTTGTAAAGTTGGCATGCGTGCAAATAATGTGAAGGTTTGCTGTGTTATTGGGAACTAGGTAGGGCTCGGGCGTGTTCGGTCCCGCCAGGAAGTCGACACTGCACACCGCTAATCACAGGCAGTGAGACATTTGCGATCCGCACAGATCTCTATTTGGAACATCTAGAAATATTTATTGTGCCTAAACAGTTTGGAGAATGTTCCCTTTTGTCTGTTTTCTTCCTCAAAAATAGCAGTGCTCTTCTTGGTTTATGACTATGCCTAGGCACTCCTGTACCTACATCCTTGCCAAACCTGGAGTGTGATTTGTTGATGTCACTACTGTGCAGCAGCATCTCTGTGTGGAGGCAGACATCTCTTGGTAGATGCACGGATTTGCTTCCTCGTGTCGGAGCCTCCAGCAAGGAGAACATTGTGACACAAGGATGCAAAGCCCTGCCTCTCCCAAGATGGCCGCCTCCACGTGGAAATGCGGTGCTGAACAAGGCATGGACAGTCAGTAATAGGAAAAAAAATCAGCTGCAGGCAGACCACGGCCAATACTGGTGATTAGCCCTTTGCCCTCTGCTTGCCTTTTTTGGCACAGCTTCCAGAATTCTGTTCTTGGTTGTTGGACTGATTCTATAGCTTTAATACTTTCCAAGTCACCGACCTGAACAATCATTCAGATGGGTCACTTAATTTGCTGCCTGCTTGTTCCAGGTCTGTAGTCCAGTAAGCATTGTAAAAATATACAACCAAACAACTAAGGCACAGCTTCCACAGCACAGGTCCTCTTTCAGTTCACTTGTTTTTTTTCCCTGCATGAGCAAAGCACAGATTACTTTTTACAAAAGTGCTTGATATTTAGGGAGATAGCTAACTAAATTATCAGCCTCTTATGCTGTGGTATATTCGGTGCGGGGACAAGGTCATTCAGCACCCAGGTCAAAGTTTCCAAACTGTGCCCTTCCCATTCATTAAAGTGGATGTAAAGCCACTCTCATGCTTTCTAAACTACGGCCATAGTGCTGATCTATAAGGATATAGATGCCTCCTGCATGTATCCTCACCTGTCAAATGTCTCCCCTCTGTCTGATATAAGAACTGAAAAACTGCAGATTCTGTGGGTGGATCTGTTGTCTGGAGCTCGGTGGGTGGAGTCGTGATGTCAGTAGACTCCCCGCCCTCCTCTACACTCCCCTTGTCAACATGGATTTTTTCCTGTGTATTCCTTACACTGAATTCTGCTATGATCACTAACATCCAGTCAAAATCCAGAAAAGTAACCACATAACTTCAGAAAAGGAGTGGGGGTGGGAATTAAAAAATAATGCCCATCTCCAGGCTAGTGCATGAGATATGTAAATAACCTGTCACTCACAGCAAGGGGGTTGAACGGACTAAGGTTTTTCTCTGTAAGTTCGTTTTATTTCACCAAACAATAAAAGAGGATTGCTCAGAGCTGGATTAACTCTGTGTGGCAAGACTGTGCACAGATGATAGGAAATCTTATACTGTACATTGTGACATAAAAAAAAAAAAAAAAAAATCGGGTTTACATCCACTTTAAGTGCGAGCTTAGGGGGTGTGCAGCCCATACCTCCTCCCGGCTCTCTCCTCACTGCTCCCAGCGCTGGGCTTACAAGAGTAGTGATGCTGCTGTCACTACTCCTGTAAGCCTTGTACGAGAAGAAACGCAGCACAGCGTGCCCTCATACCTGCTATAAACCATTGCTCCGGGGGCAGTCGTTCCTCCTGCCCACCCCTTGTCCTGACCCTGGGTATAATCATACATTAAATATATTGTGGAATTTATGATGATTTTTTTTTTTCTCAGGCTTCCCAAAAATCCAGTGATGAATTCACCCATCATAAGCGTGGCCATACTCAGAGACCAGACCTTTATCCACGGGGACCTGGAGGCACCGCTAATATTAGATTTCCAGCTGTTGGAAACCGTGAACAGAAGCAAGCCCGTCTGCGTACAGTGGAACCAGTCCAGCCAGTATGTCTTTGTCTTCTTGTATATCTCCTGGCCAAGCAGAACCTCCACTGACTTCATCCCTTCCACACCCTCTGTAACAAGACAGACCCTCAGCACTGTCTGCAGTACCCAGTCACTCAAATGCACATTAATGTCAGAAGTTTCAGAGACTGCTAAATAGCAAGCAGTGCGGGTGACACATAAGACAGTCCCTTACTTAGTATTGGGACACTTCAGGAAGGCTATCACTTTTTTAAGCTTAAATTAATAAAGCAGCACTTTGGGCCAGATTCTCATAGAAATGCGGCGGCGTAGCGTAAGCCATTTACACTACGCCGCCGCAACTTAACAGAGCAAGTGCCGTATCCTCAAAGCACTTGCTCCGTAAGTAGCGGCGGCGTAGTGTAAATGTCCCAGCGTAAGGCCGCGTAATTCAAAGTGGGCGGCTTGTATTTAAATTAAGCGCCCCCCCCGCGTCGATCGAACTGCGCATGCGCCGGCCGGGGAAAAAGCCCAGTGCGCATGCTCCAGCTCACGTCAGAAAGCGTCGTTGAAACTGACGTCAAAACGACGTGATCGTCATTTACGCAATGCCCTATTCGTGAACGACTTAGTAAAACGACGTAACCCACGGAAAAAGACGACCCTGTCCCGACGCCATACTTAACATGGCAACGACGGAACTTCGTAAGGTTACCCCTCATTATAGCAGGGGTAACCTTACGCTTACGGAAACAACGTAAACGACGACAGGGCGGCGTAAAAGCGTTCGGGAATCGGCGTATTAGCCTCATTTGCATAGGCAAATGAGAAAACAACGTACAGGCCACCTAGCGGCTGGCGATGTCATTACATCTAAGATCCGCCGGTGTAATGGTTTTACACTTGTCGGATCTTCACCTGTATCTATGCGTAAGTGATTCTAGGAATCACACGCATAGATACACGGGGAAAAAAACTGCGATACGACGGGTTATCTGAGATACCCCGTCGTAGCGCTGCTGAGAATCTGGCCCTATATATGTACCGTACCCAAAACTAAGTAAATAACTATGAAATGTTGTATATAAAATTTCAAAGTATAAACCTGCATAAAAATTCAAACAAATGCATGTACATAATAATCCAAGTGTTCCAAACCTTAAAGCATGTGGGAAAAAATGTAAAGGTGAAAGTAAAATATAATAGTCCAAATATGTGCATATAAACATTCCACCACCATATGTCACCATTAAAAAAAGACCTCTTACCAGATAATATGGATCATTCGATTATAAATGGTCAAACACGCTCAAGCTGAATGTTTATTCAATGGCCTCTTGGTACAAGCCTTTCACCTTCGCCTTCATCAAAGGGAAGAATACACATAAAAAAAAAAAAAATGTTTACCGTTATAAAACCTATAAATGTATATCACCACGATTGCGTCTCTCTGCAATAGCAGACTGATAGTACATGCCGGACTTTGAATGGTATGCATGCGTGATGATGTCACGTCGTAGTCACACCCTATGCAGTTATTTTGAAATTACATCGCCGGGGGACTGTAAGCCAGCAGCTATAAATACTGCAGCTGCTGACTTTTAAAAAATGGACACTTACCTGTCCAGGTCGCTCGCGTCATCGGCAGTTGAGGAAGAGCAACCGATCGGCTCTCGGCTTCCCCTGCCGCCATCCTCGGTGAAGGAATCGGGAAGTGAAGCGCTGTGGCTTCATTGCCCGGTTCCCTACCGCGCATGTGGAAGTCGCAATGCGCCATCCTCGCTTGTCCCTGCTGTGTTCTGGGAGTCGTGTGTTTCCCAGAACACAACGGGAGGGGGGGGGGGTGTCCCTTGACGCAAAGGGGTGGGAGTCTTTACAGGTAAGTGGTGCAAATACGTGTATTATACAGGTATCTGCACCCCCTCCCCACTGAAAGGTGCCAAATGTGAGGGAGCAGGGCTCCGAAAAGCGGAGGTTCACCCCAAAGTGCTTTAAAGCATGTTATACAGCACAGTGCCTGTGCTGTGTAATTTGGCCCCCTGTATCACCTGAAATAACTGGCTGATCCTGCCTGGTTCTGCCCTCCTCCTGTAAACTGACCATGGCTGCTGAGCCCTGACAACGTGGTCAGTTTACCTGCCTCCATCATCCGCAGCTCTGCTTTGTCCTTCTCTGTCCTGTACTCCGTCCTCTCCCTCCTCCCCTCCCTGCTATCAACTCTGTGTCATAGCCCGCCCCTGCCTTCCCCTCCTGCTGAAATAACTGTTATTTTCAGGCACTCGCCTGTCTTCCTGAATGCAATGTCCCCAGTGCATTTTTTTATTTAAAAAATGCCGTTCTATACTGTATTTCCCATCGCTGCTCGGCGATCACGTGACCGGCCCCCTCTCTCCTCCTCCTGACTGACATCAGTGGGGGATTTTTGGCCCCTCCCACTGTATCTGTCAGAGAGGGAGCAGCGGCCAGTCACGTGAGCGTAGAGCGGCGCTAGGAAATACAGTATAGGACGGCATTTTTTTTTAGAAACCGTGCATTGAAGAAATTGCTTTCCGGAAGACAGATGAGCGCCAGAAAATTACCCAATGGCGTTACAACCACTTTAAGCAAAAGCCTGATTGTTGTGCCTTACAAACCACTTTTGATAATTCTTTGTGGCTATTGGGATCGTATGGCCTTAGAATCAATGACTGCTCAATAAACCAACTTGCTTTCATTGTGAGGGCCGTACAACACAACTGACTTTGTAAGCTCAAAGTGCTGATCTGTTCTAGAACTTCTCATCGTCTTCTTACTGTGCCTTTGCTTTCAGACTGGACCCCCCAGGGAGCTGGGCAGTGAAGGACTGCGAGATGGTCTTCCGGAACACCACACACGTACGGTGCCAATGCTCTCAGTTTGGAAGTTTTGGTGTCCTCATGGATGGATCACACCGAGAGGTAAACTCTAAACAGAAACGTTAACCTATGGTATACGTGTAAATAAGAAAGCTGAGCCTTTGTAAAGCAGGTATGGCTTGTTTTAACTTTTTTTTTGGATCTATAGGTGGAGGTTAGATTTAAGCAGTACAGTTCTAATGCATATATATTAATCTTCCATGCAGCAGCTGGAGGGAGATCTGGAGACTCTGGCCATCGTCACATACACGTGTCTGACCATCTCGCTGGTGGCTCTTCTGACAACATTTGCAATCCTAACATCTCTTAAGGGACTTAAAACCAACACCCGGGGGATCCATTCCAACATCGCCATGGCACTTTTCTTCTCTGAACTGGTCTTTCTGCTGGGCATCAACAGCACAGAAAGCGAGGTGAGAGATGCAGATTTTATTCAGCAATGGTTAAGAATTCAAATTGGACCTTGCACTTCAGGAGTGCGGTGTGTACAGAGTGCAGGAGTGCGGTGTGTACAGAGTGCAGGAGTGCGGTGTGTACAGAGTGCAGAGTTCAGGAGTGTGGTGTGTACAGAGTGCAGAGTTCAGGAGTGTGGTGTGTACAGAGTGCAGAGTTCAGGAGTGCGCTGTGTACAGAGTGCAGAGTTCAGGTGTGCGCTGTGTACAGAGTGCAGAGTTCAGGTGTGCGCTGTGTACAGAGTGCAGAGTTCAGGTGTGCGCTGTGTACAGAGTGCAGAGTTCAGGTGTGCGCTGTGTACAGAGTGCAGAGTTCAGGTGTGCGCTGTGTACAGAGTGCAGAGTTCAGGTGTGCGCTGTGTACAGAGTGCAGAGTTCAGGTGTGCGCTGTGTACAGAGTGCAGAGTTCAGGTGTGCGCTGTGTACAGTGTGCAGAGTTCAGGTATGTACAGAGTGCAAAGTTCAGGAGTGCGGTGTGTACATAGTACAGGGTTCAGGAGTGTGGTGTGTGCAGAGTGCAGAGTTCAGGGGTGGGTATGTTATGTACAGAGTGCAGGGTTTCTTACAGAGTTCAGGGGTGTACTGTGTACAGAATGCAGGGGTTAGGGGTGCCCTATGTACAGTGTGCAACCCCAACCCCCCTAAAGCTTATCTCTCTCTCCTACCTTCCCTGGCTCTATACCCCCTTAATAGAAGATGATCTGTGTTAGTAATCTTTTTTTTTTCCCCATCCTCAGTTTCTCTGCACCGTCATCGCCATCCTGCTGCATTATTTCTTCCTGTCCACCTTCTCCTGGCTGTTTGTGGATGAGCTTCACATCTACCGCATGCAGACCGAAGTAAGGAACATAAACTTTGGTGCCATGAGATTTTACCACGCCATTGGTTGGGGTGTCCCCGCCATAATCACAGGTAAGGAGCTGCACTTAATAAGGGCTGTAAAAAATAAAACCACCCATAGGGATACTTCTGCTATGGGTGGATCTTGGTGGGCTAATTCTCCCCCTACTTCCTATTATATGTCTTTGCCATTTCATTAGTGAGGCGCCCGGGGGCTCCTGTCATCACGCTGTTGTTGTTCCAGAGTAGAGATGAGCGTCTTCTAAATTCATCTTTAACGCAAACTCCTGCTTTTTTTTTTGTACCCCAATGAGGTGCAGCCGAGGTCATTCCCTACCCTGCATCTCTCTTGGGAGCATTGAAAGTGTTTTGTTATATCTGTTTGATAAGTGCAATAAAATGCCTGCTGATCCTGCCAAACATGAAGTGAACTCATAGCTTCCTGTGTTGTCACCTCCCACCTGAATTATTATTAGACATGTGCAATTCGTTTAGGTCCAAATTCATTTTGTCAAATTCATTCATTTGGAAACGTCAGAATTTTTCCAAAACTTCTGAATTTTTCCAAAACTTCTGAATTTTTCCAAAACTTCCGAATTTTTCCATTTCCGAATTTTTCCATTTCCGAATTTTTCCATTTCCGAAATTTCCCAATTTCCGAAATTTCCCAATTTCCGAAATTTCCCAATTTACAAATTTTTCAATTTACAAATTTTTCAATTTACAAATTTTTCAATTTACAAATTTTTCAATTTACGAATTTACGGAAAATGCAAAAAAAATAAACAATATAACGAAAACTAGGGCTGTCCCATACCGATACCGAGCATTTGCCCGAGTTTACAATGTTTCAGTTTGTAATTGGAGAGGAGCCGCTGTCTTCTCTCCATTCATTTTCAGTGCAGCTGAGGCTGCTGAGAAAGGGACTGGCGAATCTGTGTCCTTAGTCCCTTTCCCTGTCTCAAAGGGGAGATGTCAAGAGGTCTGATAAAAAAAAAAAAACAATTATAAAAAAAATTATTGTAAAAAATAATAAAAAAAACATACTGGCGCTATCCCCCCCCCCTCCCCCTTAAAGCATTGTTAAAAAATAAATTGTAAAAAATAATAAAAAAAACATACTGGCGCTATCCCCCCCTCCCCCTTAAAGCATTGTTAAAAAAAAATGAATAAATTTGTAAAGAAAAAATAAATTGTAAAAAATAAATTAGAAAAAACAACTGACATGTGCCACTGTCACATACGATTATCCTCACTTCCTGTTCATCTGTCGAAAGTGAAACTGCAGGCACATTATATGATTGATTTTTATCTATTTTTAATCATTTTGAAAAGGAATCGGTTAACTTTTATGTCTCTATACCCTGTAAACAGTCATTTCAGCAAAAAAATAATTTCCTTTAGTGACCCTTTAAACACTTAGAAAGGGAGATTAAAGGGGTTGTAAAGGTACATTTTTTTCCCCTAAATAGGTTCCTTTCCCTTAGTGCAGTCCTCCTTCACTTACCTCATCCTTTCAATTTTGCTTTTAAATGTCCACACAGTAATGCGAGGCTTTCTCCCTGGTGTGGAGTGTCGTGCTTGCCCCCTCCTTTGGACTACAGGAAAGTCAGGACGCTCTCTATGTTGCAGATAGAGAAAAGAGCTGTGTGTTAGTGGGCGTCCTGACTCTCCTGTAGTCCAAGGGAGGGGTCGAGCACGACACTCCACACCAGGGAGAATGCTTTGCATTACGGTGTGGAGTTACAGACAGAAGAACAGGAAGTGAGGATTTCTCAGAAGAAATAAGGACATTTAAAAGCAAAATGGAAGGATGAGGTAAGTGAAGGCGGACTGCACTACGGTAAAGGAAGCTATTTAGGGAAGCCTAAATATCCTATGCATTAAGGTGAAAAAAAAAACTGGCAATGAAAGCCACCCCGTTTGTACTTACCTGAGCTTAAATCTGCCGTGCGCTTCCCCAGCGTCCTCTTCTCCTCGGAGTCTGGCCATCGATTGGCTAGATTTGCTAGGTTGATAGCAGCGCAACCATTGGCTCATGCTGCTGTCAATCGCATGCAATGACACAACGCGCCAGGGGGCAGGGTCGCGTGATACAGTCGTCGGCTTTGGCCGCCGGCTGTATCACGGTAGGGGGTTAGCTGATGTGGGGAGGAGCTGAGACAGCCGCCGAGGGACCCCAGAAGACCAGGATCGGGGGAACTCTGTGCAAAATGAGCTGCACAGTGGAGGCAAGTATAACATGCTTGTTATTTTTTTTTTTTAAACGGGAACCTTTTAAAGTTGCTGCGACTTTTAGTTTCACGTCTTTGAACGGTTGTCATTGAAAAACATGGAGTGCGACTTATGCTACTTTAGTGTCCAAAGTCACATGACAAGTGCACATTGAGCAAGCTGAAGTTAGAAGCTGATTGGTTACTTTGCACAGCTGCACCAGATTCTGTGTGCTTCAGTTTTAGTTAATCCCCCCCCCCCCCCCCACTGTGTATTAATTGTTATCATTAAACTGGTCATTTTCATAGATCAGTATTTTTAAATGACTGTAGTTTCTCTTTTTTTTTTTTTTTTTTTTAGGGCTGTTACTGATTAAAATTTTCGTGTTCGGTTAATCGATTTTTTTTTTAATCGATTAATTTCGATTAATTATAATGCACATACAGAACAACTACTTTTAGGCTGATTCCCAGTGCAGTTCCCAACCACTGGAAAAATGGATAGCAGGATACAAAAAACACACAAAGGCAGCGCTCCATGGGAATAGCATTAAAACTTTTATAGTCTTCAAGTAGGTAACCAAATAAATATCGCACTGGAGATAAAATCGATGGAGCTACATAAACTGTAAAAATGGTGCGAGTAATACCAAACGGTACCAAAAGCAGTCATAAAAATATGTAGCCAAGTATGATACTGGTATAAAAATGTGTACAACGATACCACTGCTGAATCCAGATGAGGAGGGGTAACATCAGTCCGTCGGCATGTAGATGTCCCATGAAGGGAACTATCACAACTCCCAGTGGATGGCTGTAGAATCCCAGGTTGATAGAGGGAAGTGATAGAGGGAAGTGTAACAGCCCTTGCGTGTGGCAGATAGTAAGGTCCCGCCGGCATGCAAAGAAGCTCTTCCGATGGACACGGTAAGCCCCGCCGGTGTCGGCGACGTCACCGGATCACCGACGGAACTCCCCGAAGACACGGAAGCCGGCGGAGAGGTGAGTACCAATCAAAAGAATTTTGATCAATCAAAAAAATTAATGATTAATCAAGGAATTAATACTTCATTTCCACAGCCCTAATTTTTTTAAATATTAATAGATTTTATTTCATTTTATTGAAATTTTAAAAAATTTGTAAATTCATGTATTGTCTCTTCCTTGCAGGCTTGGCGGTGGGACTGGACCCGGAAGGTTATGGAAATCCAGACTTCTGTTGGATCTCGATTTATGATAAACTTGTGTGGAGTTTTGCTGGACCCATCGCCATAGTGATTGTGGTGAATTTTTTTTATTAGCGCAAAACATGTTAAAAAATTAAAAAAATTTCCCCCAAAGCTGAGACTTTGTACTAACACTCCTCTCTATCCTGTTCTCTTTAGCTGAATGGCGCCATGTTTCTTATGGTTGCCAAACTCACCTGCGCGCCCGGACAGAAGGAGGCCAAGAAGACTTCTGTCCTGTAAGTCTTTTCTTTCAGTCCATTTTTATTTTTCTACTGGACTTAGCAACCATTCAGATGCTTGTATTTTCTAACCTGTGCTAAAAAAAAACCCAGAAGGGTTCTGATTGGTCAGTTGTGATTCTGAAGAACAGTGGGGCCAAAAGCTCTGTACGTTGCCCAGGGCAACCAAACAGGTTCTTGGAATAATCTCCACTGGAAGGATGGCCACTGTGGTGTGGATGGTTCAGACTGAAAAAGAAGACCTGTATTTTTTTAAAGAGAACCCGTCATTTTGTCCAATCAGGTTCTATCAAAGGTAGACCCTCACCCCCAGCCCCATCCAGTGATACTCACTTTGGCTGCACTCTTTTGCCACTCCATTCGTCTGTCAGAGACCTAAGAAATACCGGGCCCTTGGAGATTTGGAAGAGAAGGGGACCTTTTCTCCAAGATGCAGTGTTGGGGCCTGAGAGGATGAGAGGACAACACTGTCACATGGGGGAGGAGAGGATGTCAAAATCACTGTATAAGCTCTGTAACAGAACTGTTTATACAAGGATTGGACCTATGGCTCCGATGGACAAATGAGCTGAGGTACTGTATATATCAGTAGGTTAGTAGGTGAGCTTTCAAGAGAACCCATCATGTTCCCCTCAATAGGCAAAGTGTATTTATTTTCTTTTTTACTAGTAATGGCGGTGATCTGCGATTTTAAGCGGGACTGCGACATTGCGGCAGACAGATCGAACACTTTTGACACATTTTTGGATCATTGACATTTATAAAGCTATAAAAATGCACTGATTACAGTGTAAATGTCACTGGCAGGAAAGGGCTTAACACTAGGGGGCGATCAAGTTTCTTACTGTATGGGGATGGGACTGACTGGGGGAGGAGACATATCGCTGTTCCTACTTACTAGGAACAAACGATCTGTCTCCTTTCTCCTGACAGAAAAGGGATTTGTGTGTTTACACACACAAATCCCCGTTCTGGCTCACGTGCCCGCGATCGCAGGTGACCGGAGGTGATCGCGCCTGCGGGCCACACGCATCGGGTCCCCCACCGTGCGCGCCTCTGGTGGCTCTTAAAGGAGACAACTCACCCATATGGTGTTTTGCGCACACGTGCCATTTTGACAAAGTATATCGGTGCGAGTGGCTATGAATTGCATTACCAATTTGGCAACTAGTCTTAAATGTCTCTTTTATGTATCTATTGAGTATGTACGTTCTGTATTGGAATGCCTGTGTTGTGTGTGTGAACAAGCAATATTATACATGTGGAGATACCACGGCCAGTATTGTGGGTAGTTGGTCTAAGTTATTATTTTTTTAAGGAATGAGTCATGTTATTTAAAGTGAATAATAATGTATACTTATTATATAGATGGGATCCCCACTCATGATTGTATTTCTGTTTCTGTTAAAGGGGCTTCCACCTTCAGATGACTTTATTCTTCTGTTTGTATGGCCAATCTGTACCTTTAAAGCAGACTTTCCAGCTAACTGGTTAGGTTCACTTATTAAGGGTGCCCCTCATCTCCCCACATCCCCAAAAAAAAAAAAAGTATAAAGGTATTTGTGGGAGGAAGAACTATTTACAGTATATAACATACAGGTTCCACATTCACTTCAAAGGCATGCAATACCGCATGTGGCCAGAGGTGTGGGGGGCCAGAGAGCCTCGGAAATGGAAAGGCCAGAGGACAGCTCGGCTGAACTTGGAAAACCTTAGAAAGGCTTGCGAAACTGAGTATTTCCAAGGTTTTCCAAGCATTATTTTATGTGGTCAGAGGTGGGGGCAGGGCACCGGAAAGCCTCGGAAATGATCGAAAAGGCCTGAGGACAGCTCGGCTGAACTCAGAAAACCTCAAAAAGGCTTGTGAACTGAATATTTCCGAGGTTTTCCAAGCATTTCCGAACGGCTCTGCTCATTCCAGTGCTCCCCCCCCCCCCCCCCCCCCCCCCAGGCCAAACGCTGTGGCTTGAATCCTGCTCGAGACAACACTCGCAAGCCCAGTCAGGATTTTTAAAAATACAATGCTCGTATTGCGAAAGACGCTCATTAAAGAGGAGTTCCACCTAAAAAATAACTTTTTTTTAATCCACTCCCCTCCCCCTTACATGCCACATTTGGCATGTAATTTTTTTGGGGGGGAGTGGGGGCTTCAGTAGGAGTGGGACTTCCTGTCCCACTTCCTGCTTCCGCCGAGGGGCCGGTTAGGCGATCAAGCCTTAATCGCCTACACCAGCCCCTCCCTGTAGGCGATCACATGGGACACATGACAGGTCCCATGCGATCGCCTCTCCAATCAGCGGCGAGCCGCGCCGCGCGCGCATGCGCAGTGCGGCTCGCGCATGCGCAGTGGGTGCTCGGCCGTGAAGCCGAAGGCTGTCACGGCTGGGTGCCCACAGTAGGAATGGAGACGCCGGCCGGGGAGGGGGGGAAGAGGAGCGGAGCCCCGGTCGGCGCGTCGCTGGAACGCTGGAGCAGGTAAGTGAGTGTTTATTAAAAGCCAGCAGCTACACTTTTTGTAGCTGCTGACTTTTAATAAACACAATTTTGGGCTGGAACACCCCTTTAAGCAGAGAGTGGAGCAGATAACAAGCTGCTGGTGACAGAGGCACCTAAACTGACCACGGTGTCAGGTCTCAGCAGCCATCATACACCGTGGTCAGTTTACAGAGGGGAGGGAAGAAACTGGCAGGATCAGCCAGGTTTTTTAGGTGTTACAGGGGGCCAAATGACACAGGACAAGCACTGTGTCATATAACATGCTTTAACCACTTCCTGCCCGGTCAATAGACAATTGACGTCCGGGAAGTGGTTCTGTTATCCTGACTGGATGTCTATTGAGGTCCTGCAGGATAACATGCCGGCGCGCGCCCATCAGTGATGCGGGGTGTCAGTCTGACACCCTGCATCTCTGATCTTGGTAAAGAGCCTCCAGCGGAGACTCTTTACCACGTGATCAGCCGTGTCCAATCATGGCTGATCACGATGTAAACAGGAAGAGCCGTTGATTGGCTCTTCCTCCTCTGACAGACGCGAGTAGTGAAGAGCCGATCGGCGGCTCTCCTGACAGGGGGGGTTTGCGCTGATTGTTTATCAGCGCAGCACCCCCACGGATGCCCACACTGGACCACCAGGGAAGCCGCCAGGACCACCAGGGAAGTCCCAAGCATGTGGATGGCCAGGTACATCCCACATGGCCATCCACATATGCAAATTGATGCCAAATATGTGCCAATTGGTGCCAGCAAATGGGCACTGATTGGCACCATTGTGAAAGACCGCAAATCAATGATGCCCAGCAATGCCACCCATAAGTGCCATCCAGTGCCCATCCGTGCCTACCTATCAGTGACCATCAGTGCCCATCCATGCCACCTATCAGTGCCACCATAAGTACCCATCAGTTCTGCCTATTGGTGCCCATCTGTGCCGCCTGTTGGTGCCCATCAGTGCCACATACCAGTGCCACCCATAAGTGCCCATCAGTGCTGCCTTTCAGTGCCCATTAGTGCCGCCTATCAGTGCCCGTCAGTGCAGCCGCCATATCAGTGCCCATTATTGAAGTAGAAAATGTACTTATTTACAAAAAAAAATAACAGAAACAAAGAAAAATAGGGCTGTTACTGATCAAAATTTTTGTGTTCGATTAATCGTTTTTTTTTTTAAATCGGTTAATCGACTAATTTAGATTAATTATAACACACATACAGATCCAACTACTTTTAGCTGATCTCCTTGCAGGCCGATTCCCAGTGCAGCTACCAACCACTGGAAAAATGGATAGCAGGATACAAAACACACAAAGGCAGCGCTGGATGGGAATAGCATTACAACTTTTATAGTCTTCAAGTAGGTGACCAAATAAATTTTGCACTGGAGATAAAAATCGATGTAGCTACATAAACTGTAAAAATGGTGCGAGTAATACCAAATGGTAGCAAAAGCAGTCATAAAAACATGTAGCCAAGTATGATACTGGTATAAAAATGTGTACAACGATGCCACTGCTGAATCCAGATGAGGAGGGGTTAACATTAGTCTGTCGGCATGCAGATGTCCCATGAAGGGAACTATCACAACTCCCAGTGGATGGTTGTAGAATCCCAGGTTGATAGAGGGAAGCGATAGAGGGAAGTGTAACGGCCCTTGTGTGTGGCAGATAGTAAGGTCCCGCCGGCATGCAGATATGAAGGCACAGCAAAGGAGCCCTTCAGATGGACACGGCAAGCCCCGCCGGTGTCCGTGACGTCACCGGATCTCCGACGGAACTCCCTGAAGGCCCAGAAGCTGGCGGAGAGGTGAGTACCAATCAAAAGAATTTTAATCGATCAAAAAGATTAAAGATTAATCGATTAATTAAAAGTTAATTTGCACAGCCCTAAAGAAAAACTTTTTTATTTTTTCAACATTTTCTGTCTTTTTTTTTTTGCGCAAAAAAATTAAAACCGCAGAGGAGATCAAATACTACCAAAAGAAAGCTCTACTTGCGGTGTATAAGTGCTTGGTATTGAAGTGATTAAAGGAGCAGGATCCTTTTTTTGGGGGGGGGCAGGGTTAACAAATGCTTTAATTGTACTAGAAATTAAATCGCTATATTTTTGTATATTTCGAAAATTCTTCTTTAAAGTTATCTGAAATTGGAACACCCCTTTAAGTAGCCCTCCTGTACCCTGCATGCTCCGGAATGTATTCCCTGTTGGTGGAAATACAGAAGATATGTAGCGGTGTTCTCTTTTCCTGGTGTAATCTGTATGTCTGTTCTCTCTGCACCCTTCTTCCTGTCTCCCTGTAGCATGACTTTGAGAAGTTCCTTCATTCTCCTCCTGTTAATCAGCACTACCTGGCTTTTCGGTCTGCTGGCTGTTAATAACAGCATTCTGGCCTTTCACTACCTCTATGTTCTCCTCTGCAGCCTGCAGGTAAAAAAACAAAAATGACTTGATATTTCTGAAGGCAAATATGTTCATTTTAAAGGGTCACTTCATCCTACGTCAATATTTTATTAAAGGGTAGATCCTTGTAGCTTGAATCCACCCGCTGGATGACATGATCTCCAGAGACATTCAGCAGGGAGGTTTTCCACGCCAAACTGCCACTGCAGGAAAAGGACGGTGCAGGTGGGCGGAGTTGGGAACCCAGTTGCAGATAGACTTGCGCAATTTGTTTAGTTTGGCAAATTAGTTAAAGGGTTTGTAAAGGAAAAAAAAAATAACAAACATGTTATACTTACCTCCACTGTGCAGCTCATTTTGCACAGTGTGGCCCCCAATCCACGTCTTCTGGGGTCCCTCGGCGGCTGTCTCTGGTCCTCCCCGCAAGAACTCCACACATTCATGCGAGAGAGCTTGCATGGTGTGGAGTCCTTGCGGGCGTGCTCCCGTGATACAGCCGACGTGATACGGTGACTGTGCCACTTGGCCCCGCCCCCCGGCGCAGCTCGTCATTGGTTGTGATTGACAACAGCGCTGTTTCAATCGACCACTGAATGAGCCGGGATGGGCCAAGATGCCAGAGCGTTCACTGCGCGGGACTTTCGAGGGGTCAGGTAAGTAAACGGGTGAGGCCGGTGTATCGTCATACTCCGCTCCCCATCACAGACTGCTCCGGAAGTGCTGTGGTGGCCAACTGCGCATGCGCGATGCGTTCCAAACGCATCTGCGATGCGTTCCAATGCATTTACGGCAGTGCACACCAGCGAAACCTCGTTCGGCATCCAGGCTCTTTCCTTAACATCCCCGTGGATTGGAGAATGTTAAAAAAAAAGAGCCAGGAGGCCAAGCGAGCGGAGCGAGCCGCCCGAGCGAAGCGAGGACGTGAGGCCGACTGGCCACTTTCCCCTAAGTCCACGTCGCTCTGAATGACGGCTTCGCTGGTGTGCAGTGTCGTAAATGCATTGGAACACATCGCATCGGAGCAGTCTGTGATGGGGGAGCCGAATATGACGCGTCACCGGTATTGTTGGAAGTTTTTTCACCTTAATGCATAGAATGCATCCAGGTGAAATTTTTGTTTATCTTTACAACCCCTTTAATTGCGAAATTTCAGAATTTTTTGAATTTTAAAATTTCGAATTTACAAAAAATTCCGAAATATCGGAAATTAGAATTTCGGATTATCAAAGTTAGGAAATTCAAAAATTAGAATTTTGGAAATTCAAAAATTAGAAATTTGAAATTAGGAAATTCTAAATTCGGAATATCAAAATTTCTGAAATTCGGAAATTCGAAAATAGGAAGTCCGAAGTTAGGGGTTAAGTGTGCGTGTTCTTACTGTAGGGGGGGGGGGGGCGTGGCTGTGCGTGTGACATCACTGATCGTTCCCTAATACAGGGAACAGACGATCAGTGACACTGCCACACTAGGAAGAACGGGGAAGGTTTGTTTACACTTACCTCTTCTTCTCTGTGACCCGATCACGGGACACCGGCGGCGATCGGGTCCGCGGGTCCCATGGACGCAGTCACGGAGGACAGGACCAGGGTCTCAGCTGTTAGTTTTCCCAGCGAGCAAGCTGTCTCTCAAAGCAGGTACAAGCTGACAAATACACTCACCGGCCACATTATTCGGTACACCTGTTCAATTGCTTGGCAGCACAAATTGCTAATCAGCCAATCACATGACAGCAACTCGATACATTTAAGCATCTAGATGTGGTGAAGCTAACTTGCTGAAGTTCAAACCGAGCATCAGAATGGGGAAGAAAGGGGGATTTAAAGCGTAATTCCACACAAAAGTGAGGAAGAGTTGGAATATTTTTTTATTTACACAGAGTTTTCACAGCTGCTACCGTTTTGCTATAAATTATAGATTGTGTCTCCCATTTTGCAGGTAAGAACATTTCCATAAGAATCATACTGAATATTCTGTCAAGGTTGGCAGCTGATATATTGTATCGTTTTTTACATTCTGTCCCATCGCTCTTCCAATAGGGTGTGGCCATGCTGGTTATCTTCTGTGTCCTCAATGAGGAATTCCAGGAAGTGTGGAAGGTTGTATGTTTCGGCAAGAAAGGGTCGGGAGAGGAGGCGGCGAGACAAGCTCCAATGGGGGTAATGCTTTAGTACTTATACTCTAATATGGAAATACTGTGCAGACGGACTGAGGTGTCACCAACCGCTCTCGGTCATGGCTTCTGAGAGGGCCGCCATCGGGAATTTTTGGGGCCCCTTACACGGCTTCAGGCATGGGCCCCCTGGAGCAGAGAACCGGGGGGGGGGGGGAGGAAGTGCCACGATTGAGAAGCTGGGGGGCTACCGCTGTGAATTAAGGTCGGGGCGCTTTGGGTGCTGACTAACAAAAAAAAAGGGGGGGTGCTATCCACCGGGCCCCTTAGAGGTCGGGGGGGGCTTTGGGTGCGGACGGAAAAAAAATCGGGCCCCTTAGAGGTCAGGGGGAGCTTTGGGCGCTGACGAAAAAAGAAAAAAACAAATGGGGGGGAAGCCATCTGGGGACCACCGTGCCCCTTAAAGGTCAGGGGGAGCTTTGGGTGCTGACGAAGAAAATAAAAAAAAATTCGGGCCCATTAGAGGTCGGGGGAGGGGGTGGGCTTTGGGTGCTGACAAAAAAAGGAAAAAAAGGGGGGGGGGAGCCATCTGAGGACCACCAGGCTCCTTAGAGGTCGGGGGGACTTTGGTTGCTGCTGAAAAAAAAAGATGCCATCTGGGGCCCTGGGGATCACTGGGCCCCTTAAAAGATAACAAAAAAAGGGGGATGCCATCCTAACCCCTGGGGATCACCGGGCCCCTTACAGGTGTACTGCCTGTACCCCCTGATGGCAGCCCTGGCTTCTGATAAGGCGTGAGTGGGATGGGCTGCCAATCATGTGACCGTTGTCAGAGTCAATCACAGCGATCACATGATAAATAAGACAGTACAGCTGGCCCTCTTGCTCGGCAAGTGCCTGGGCCCCTCTTTTGAGCTAATGGGCACCGTGCCCACTACAGGAGGGCCGGCTGTACTGCCTTTTTAGTGACCCTGGCTGTTAACCACCCCTGTGGCATTTCTGAAAATATCAGTAGTAATTCTAGTTCACAACACAAGTATTTACGTAGCTGAAGTTGTCCGTATCTGAAACTAATTATATTAATATCTTTCCTTTCCTTTTTTTTTTAGGGCCCAAATGCCTACAATAACACTGCATTGTTTGAGGAGAGCGGTTTAATCCGGATCACTTTAGGAGCTTCCACTGTGTCTTCTGTCAGCAGTGTCCGCACAGCGCGCACCCACTCCAGCCACAGGCCGTATCTAAGGTAAGTTGTATGCAAGGTGCCACCATGTTATTCTAAGCTAGCAGAACAAAGCATGAGCCTTTTTTTTTAACCACTTCCTGACCGCCCACTGTAAATCCACGGTGGCAGGCGACCGCCCTGTGCCAGATTATGTACCTAGTACAGTGAAGCCTCAGATTGCGAGTGTTTTGCAATACGAGCATTTTTTTTTTTGTTGAGAATCCTGACTCGGTTTGCGAGTGTTGCCTCGCGAAACGAGCAGTATTCAAGCCACATCGGTGTGCAGTACCGCATTTGCGGGGGCGCTGGAGCTGTTCGGAAATACTCCAAAATTATTGGAAATACTCCGTTCCCGAGCCATTCCGAGTTCAGCCAAGCTGTCCTCAGGCCTTTCCGATTATTTCTGAGGCTCTCCGCCCCCCCCCCCCCCCCCCCCCACCTCTGGCCACATGCGGTATTGCATGCCATAGAGGTCAATGCGGAACAAATTATTTTCATTTCCATTGACTTCTATGGGGAAACTCGCTTTGATATGCAAGTGCTTTGGATTACAAGCATTCTCCTGGAACAGATTATGCTCATAAACCAAGGTTCCACTGTATGTGATCTGACACTTCCAAGCATAGGGTGCGCACACCTGCTCCCACTGTGATCACACACACATCGGGAGCCCAGCGGTGGGTATCACGGAGTCAATGCCGCTTAAGCATGAGCTCGACAAAATCCGGGCGCCCGGTCGCAATTGCGACAAGAAATTATGATCTGGTGCCCAGGGAAGCTTAGGCCTGCAGAAGGCCGTGAAGCCGTGGCCTCAATTACCGGCCAAACATTTTCTTTGGACTGCACAACCACTTTAACATTATTTACTTTGCTCTTATTTTCAGGGAAAACATTGCCGCTCGCAAGGGATCAGCCAAGGACCAAAGTTTGCTCGGTCATCCCTCCGGCCCTACTGACCTAGATGTAGCCATGTTTCATCGAGACGCAGGAGGAGGTAAACACTCGCTGATGGCCTCTTGTAAAGAGATGTATTATTTGTTCGTAATTGTTGGAGGTGCCAAAAAGAGGACTTGTCGCCATTGGCACCCAGTTGGCTTCTTTCTGACCTGTCCAAATTTTCTCAAGGAGAATGAACCTGATTAGAACCTAACATTAGTTAACTTATTATTAGTATACCACAGTGATGGCGAACCTTGGCAACCCCCAGATGTTTTGGAACTACAATTCCCAATGATGCTTCTGCACTGTAGTTGAGCATCATAGGAAATGTAATTCCAAAACATCTGGGGTGCCAAGGTTCACCATCACTGGTATACCATATACCGTGTTTCTTCAAAAATAAGCCCGGGTCTTACATTAATTTTGGCAACAAAAGACACAGTAGGGCTTATTTTCGGGGTAGGTCCTACCATGTAATGTGCTGTCTTCTCTCCCCCTCTCTCTCCCTGGAATCCCCAGTGTGATCTGAGTTCAAATGCTTGTAAAATCTTAAAACCCACTCTATTACAGTAGTGACGGAAAAAGAAACCCTGTTGGGGAATATGGGACTTTCAAGGTGCTGTTCACTAGTGAAGCTATGTCACAACTATTTTAGTTATTACACAGAAAAAGAGAAAAAAAAAACAGCATACAGTACTGTTGTATCTAGAGAAAGAAGTACATTTCCTTCATACAATTGTTCCACATTTTATGTTCTACGTGTTTTGCCTTGCGGCTTCCTCGGGAACATGCATGGATATTCTTCTCTAATGGGTAAATGTGGATAGAATTCCAAATTCATATCAAATGCTTTCAAATAGGCTGCACCTATATGTATGTATAGATTAAAATTAAGTTTTAATGTCCTATTTGAAAGCATTTGATATGAATTTGGAATTCTATCCACATTTACCCATTAGAGAAGAATATCCATGCATGTTCCCGAGGAAGCCGCAAGGCGAAACACGTAGAACATAAAGTGTGGAACAATTGTTAGGAGGAAATGTACTTCTTTCTCTAGATACAACAGTACTGTATACTTTTTCTTTTTCTGTGTTACAATAAAAAAACGTTTAAACTAAAATAGTTGTGACATGGCTTCACTAGTGACCAACACGTTGAAAGTCCCATATTCCCCACCAGGGCTTATTTTTCCATCTTTTCTTATAAAGGGGTCATAGGCGTGCGCAAGGGGGTGTGCCTGGGCACACCCTAATCTTGGAGTTGGCAACCCGTCAGTGGTCGAGCAGGTGATAGCTAAACCACAATCCTTCCTTGCCAACCCTCATAACCTGGACAGAAAACCGGCGGGGTGGAATTTAGTGGAACCTAATCCATATTTTCCTACTGCAGCACCTGAAAGTAGGCTTCTCCTTCTCGACATGCGGCTGCCGCAGGAAGAAAATGCATGGGATCGGTACCAATATATGCCACCCCCACCACCTCTTCTGTCCCTATTACTCTTATTTCCCTATTGCTCTTCTTTTTGTTGCCCTGGTCCCCCATGTGCTCCCTTCCTCCCCCTTCCTCCCTATGTTTCAGGATGGAGAGTGGGCAAGAGGCCGGTAAATATGTCAAACACATATGTGTTTGAGCTTTGGGGTACACACCCTAATGCAATAGGCTGAGCACACCTAGGAAAGGGATGATGGCGATAAATAATTAAATCTGGACATTGATCATTCTAAATCATCTATCTATTACCGTTTTATATAATGTACAATGTGTGTGTTTCTGTAATATAATGGTTCCAAATACCTTCATTATAGCATCGCTCTGCACTTCTGTGACCCGCCGAATACTGTAATAGAGGGGATTGTAGGACGTAACAAGCATTTTAAACTAGGGCTTATTTTCAGGGTAGGGCTTATATTGCAGCCCTCCTGGAAAATAACGCTAGGTCTTATTTTTGGGGCAGGTCTTATTTTCGGGGAAACACGGCAGTGTAAGTTCTGTTTTCCAGTTCTCCTAAATCTGCTGGAAATTTGATCTCCCTAGGGCAAGATTCAGACTCAGACAGTGACCTTTCACTGGATGAGGAGCGCAGCCTGTCCATCCCCTCGTCAGAGAGTGAAGAAAATGTCCGCCCTCGAGGCAGGTTTCATCGTCAGTTTAAAAGAGCGGCTCACAGCGAGAGGCTTCTCACCAATCCATCTAGTCACAGCCCTAAAGGTAAATCCACCAGGTGAAATGCAGAATCTCCAATCCAAAGTCTTCACTTTCTGAGTCTATTGTATCCTGATTTTATAATGGTTCTTAAAAATTGCTGAAGCAGTGAAGGATATTTCTCGGGCAACTCCTAGAGACATATTTAAAAAGGGGAACCTCAAACTTAAACTGACCATACACCTATAGATTATCTGCAGATTTTTTATGGTCAGATGGAGAAAGTAGAGATTCCTCCATCCACACAGTTTAGCATACATGGAGAAATCTGTTGCACTTTTTCCATCTAACCACAGAAAATGATCAACATGTACAAATATATAAGGGGTCCATATAGTGAACTTGGTGTTGAGTCATTCACTTTACGGTCATCACTGAGGACAAGGGGGCACTCTTTACGTCTAGAGGAAAAGAGATTTCACCTCCAAATACGGAAAGGTTTCTCTACAGTAAGAGCTGTGAAAATATAGACTCCCTCCAGAGGTGGTTCTGGCCAGCTCAGTAGATTGCTTTAACCACTTAAGACCCAGACCAATATGCAGGAAAAGAACCAGGCCCCTTTTTGCGATTCGGCACTGCGTCGTTTTAACTGACAATTGCGCAGTCGTGCGACGTGACTTCCAAATAAAATTCACATCCTTTTTTTCCCACAAATAAAGCTTTCTTTTGGTGGTATTTGATCACCTGTGCGTTTTTTTTTTTTTTTTTGCGTTATAAACAAAAATAGAGCGACAATTTTGAAAAAAAAATCTATTTTTTTTTAACTTTTTGCTATAATAAATATCCCCAAAAAAAGATATCCTCAGTTTAGACCGATACGTATTCTTCTACCTATTTTTGGTAAAAAAAATTGCAATAAGCGTTTAACGATTGGTTTGCGCAAAATTTGTAGCGTTTACAAAATAGGGGAACGTTTTATGGCATTTTTATCAATATTTTTTTTTTTTTTACTACTAATGGTGGCGATCAGCGATTTTATTCGTGACTGCGACATTATGGCGGACACATCGGACAATTTTGACACATTTTTGGGACCATTGTCATTTTCACAGCAAAAAGTGCTATAAAAATGCATTGATTATGGTGAAAATGACCATTGCAGTTTAGGAGTTAACCACTAGGGGGCGCTGTAGGGGTTACGTGTGACATCATGTGTGTTCCTAACTGTAGGGGGGCGGGGCTGGACTTGTGACGTCATTGATTGTCTTTCCCTTTATCAGGCCAACAGACGATCAATGACACTGCCACTGTGAAGAACAGGGAAGGTTTGTTTACACTCACCTCTTCCCGTTCTTCAGCTCCTGTGACCGATCGCGGGACTCCGGCGACGATCGGGTGCCGCGGTCACGGAGCTTCGGACCGGGTTGCGGGCGCGACCCACGGCTGGGCACTTAAAGAGCACGTACAGGTACGTGATTGTGCCCAGCCGTGCCATTCTGCCGACGTATATCGGCGTTAGGCGGTTCTTAAGTGGTTAAGAAAAGTCTGGATACTTTCCTAAATGTACGTTAATAATATAACTGAGTACTGACATTTATAGGTGAAGTTGATCCAGGGAAAATCTGATTGCCTCTCGGGGGATCAGGAAGGAATTTTTTCCCCTGCTGTAGCAAACTGGATCATGCTTTTGCTGTTTTTTTTTTTTGCCTTCCTCTGGATCAACTGCGGGTGAAGGATTGCATTCATGGGATTGCAATATTATTATTACTGTATTTATTGGTGTATAACACTTTTTTACCCTGGAAATAGAGGGTAAACTGTGCCCGCGTGTTATACGGGGGCTGTGGAATGTTTTTTTTCCTGAAACTTCCCTCTTAAAGTTAGGGGGCCAGATTCACAGAGCCCTTACTCCGGTCTATCTCGCGTTAGACCGGAGTACTTTCAAATTACGCCCGTCGTTTCATTAGTCTGAATCCTCAAACCATGAAACGACGGCTTCGGGCTTCAATCCGACTGGCTAACGTGTTTGTACGCCTTCGGATCTACGCTGCAATAATTTTGCGGCCGCTGGGTGGAGTTCCCGTCGTTTTCCGCGTCGGGGTATGCAAATGAGCTCTTTCCGACGATCCACGAAGTTACCAGCGTCGTTCGCAATCTCTTACGGCATCTGTAGTCATCTTTTTGCCGCGTAAAGTTATTCCAGCTTTTATCTGGTCTAGTATTAGACAGCCCATGTTAAGTATGGCCGTCGTTCCCGCGTCGAATTTCAACGTTTTTTAAAAAAAATTTACGTAAGTCGTCCGGGAATAGGAATGTACGTAAACGACGCTACTCAAACAAAAAATGACGTAACAACGTTATTTCGCGCAATGCACGGCGGGAAATTTCTGAACGTAGCATGCGCAGTTCGATCGCCGTGGGGACGCGCCTAATTTAAATGCTTCACGCCCCCTAATCGCGTATTTCGATTCCGCCGCGAGAAATACACTACGCCGCCGTACCTTACGGGCCAAAATCTACATGAATTAGTCGTAGCGCCAGGTAAAATACGGCGGCGTAGTGTATCTCTGATACGCTGCGCCAATGTAATTGTACCCGAATCTGGCCCAGGGTGCGTGTTATACGCCGATACGGTATTTAGTTTTATGTAAGCAGGGCACTAAGGTCAGTATCATATAAAAATCACTTTTAAGCAGCACACTTAGGCAGGCCATACACGATTCGAATTTCGATCGAAAATCGCATACGAGCGTAAAATCGATTTTCGTATCATTAGTGTGCTTGTTCGACACGCGATTTTCGTACGACAGGCGAAATTTCAAAAACCAACATGTTTTTTTTTCCGAAAAACGTCCAAAAATCATATCGGTAATGGTAGAGTTGGACGATTTTTCCCAAGAAACATAACTGCGCATGATCCGAGTTGGCGCGACCCGACTTTTGACAGTAGGGGGTGTGTTTAAAAGGTCACAGAAGATTACATCACTTCCTCTATAGTATGAAAACATTGTGTTTTCTCGCTCGATTTTCGTACGTAATTGATGGTACACTCGCATGCTTTTGTGAGCGCCGCGTTCGTTTATCGCTCGACGGCTCGTTCGTAATTCTTATCGTGTATGGCCTGCCTAACATTGAAGTTTGCATGAAACAGCATGGATAGGGAACACCTGAGACCAAGCAGCTGTGATCAGTGTAAGGCTGTAGGCTTTATTGAGCAAACAGACTGAGAATGACAGGCCGCCCGTCAGCTCAGGGTATGGATAGTAGCGGCGTCATTCTCAGCCACACACGAGGATGACATCTGTCAAAATGCCTGGTGGATGATGGGAGAGGGGGCCACACTAAATAACACCATCTTTTCTCGTAGACATGGACGGCAATGATTTGATGTCCTACTGGCCAGCTCTGGGTGACTCGGAGGTTCAGGCCAACTCACTGCAGAAATGGGGCTCTGAAAGAAAACTGGGCCTTGATATCAGCAAGGATGCGGCTAACAATAACCAACCGGACCTGACCAGTGGCGACGAACATTCTCTGACGTCTCAAAGACAGAGAAAAGGTCAGTGGGTCGTATAATAATAAAGAACTCAGAATTACTGCAGCAGCTTTTGGCCGGCCCCTGCGGAACTTCTTTACAATCTACTTTGCACAGGTTCAGCTGCATAACTTTTAACTGTTTTAACTTTCTGATGATGTAGTGAGACAGAAGTTACCTCCTATTTCTTTTTTTGCTGTACCTCTGAAAACACTTTCAATAACCAATGTGTGTGTGAGTATGGAGACTAAAGATGTGCAAGGGCCCTTTCACACCAGCAGTCATCGCTGTCCGCTATGCTCCGATTCTGCAGATAGGAAAATCCTATTATTACTAGTGTCATACAACATTAGAATTCTACTATAGCTTGTAGGCGGAACATTTGACCGGAAATGTACGATTGCGGCGTCGTACAGTTTAGCTGCTTCGTCTAATCTTCTTAGAACATCCGACAGACACCATAAGCCTTCAATTGACAGATTCAACCTTAATTCGGATTTTCAGACGAATGCATTTTTTAACGAAACTAAATAAATAAAAAACAATTTCGGGAGTAACTAATACACTTTTTAAGACCGAGTACAAGTACCGATACTTTTTTTTCAAGTACTCGCCGATACCGAATACCGATACTTTTTTTTAATCTCATGTGACAGCGGCACATGTGTCAGTAGTTTTTTTTTTTTATATTTAACAATTTGTTTTTAATTTTTTAGAATTTTTTTTTTTTTTTTTTAATTTTTTATTTATTTATAATGCTTTTTTTTTTTTTTTTTAAGGGGGGGAGGGTGGATCGTGTCAGTGTGTTTTTTCTTTATTTTTTTATTATTTTCTACAATAATTTTTTTTATTCTTTTTTATTTTTGTATTCTTTATTTATTTTATTTATTTTTTCAGCCCTGTTGGGGGGCTTTGGTTAGATATAGGGGGTCTTAACAGACCTCTGACATCTCCCCTTTGAGACAGAGAAAGGGACTAGGGACACATGTTCCCCAGTCCCTTTCTCGGCAGCCTCAGCTGCGCTGAAAATGAATGGAGTGAAGACAGCGTCTTCTCTTCATTCATAAACTGAAACATTGTACTCAAAGTTTACGATGTTTCAGTTATGTGAATAGACAGAGTGATCACTGACTCTGTTCATTCGAAGCAGTAAGGAGCCGGATTTACCGGCTCCTACCGCCGCTCTCCATCCTGACAGTTCCAGGGGTTGAAGGAGGAGCACAGAAGGGGAGGGATACACGGCGGGATACACGGTGGGATACACGGTGGGATACACGGTGGGATACACGGTGGGATACACGGAGGAATACACGGAGGAATACACAGAGGAATACACGGAGGGAATACACGGAGGGATACACGGAGGGATACAGAAACATGGGGGGGGGGCATGGAGGGAGAGAGAAACACGGCGGGGGACATGGACTGCAGCAAAACAGAGGGGGGCTGGAGAAGGACACGGGACAGTCAGCGGTGATCGTGTGTGGGGAAGTTACAAGCACGGATCACCGCTGATTTTAAAGCAGCTGAAAGCCGCGCGCGGGGGAGAGAGCGAGGAGGAGAAATTACTTTAAAATCTATACAGAGGTGATCAGTGCTTGTAACTTCCCCATACACTGATCACCGTGTACAGTACAAGTATCGGGTGAAGCATCGGGAGCATTCACCCGAGTACAAGTACTCGGGCAAATGCTTGGTATTGGTCCCGATACTGATACTAGTATCGGGACAACCCCAGTAATTAAATGTATTTTTCGGACGAAAACGAAATTCTGAAACAAAATATTTCAGTGTGCACATGTCTCTGCTTTGATCTTCCCACATTATTGGATGAGTGATCTCTCACATCGGCACCACCTGTTCTTGAGCAATGATGGGGCCAAATATCTCTGCTTGGGGAGGCACCATTAAGCCAACGTGGACAACGTTCTTTATGCTTCATTTTAAGGCAGTGTTTACACATGTGTGGTTCATTAATAACACTTGCGTTAACTTTTTGAATGGACTGCCAATGCACCCTAGCATACAGGACATTACACCTGACCATTTTTTGGAAACGTAACACTCAACAACACAGTTTAGTGCATTACCATGGGTTGCTGTATGATGTAGTGCAGATTTATTGTTCTAATGCATTGAGGTCCCATTAAAAATGAATAGCATCACAACACACTCATGGTTTTGTACTGTGTTAGGTAGGGTGACCACGTGTTGCGTTTTGCCCAGGACAGTCCCGCATTTTGCAGGTCTGTCCCAGGTACCTTCATTCCAGGACAATACAGTCTCCCATAATGAAACTGACACAGCCACACCCCCGGGCCAATCTGATGCCCCAAAAAAAGCCGCCACATCACCGCTTTACTCACTGACAGGGAATGCCTGAAGGAGCACAGTCCCCGCCCTCTGCTTATGATTGGAGAAATCATAAATCCCGCCTCTTGTGTCAAATCACTGTGCTGTGGTTCGTTACAGCACAAGCTGATTTTTGAGAAGGGGGGTGTCCCTGAATGGTAGTTTGGAAATGTGGTCACCCTAGTGCTAGGATAATTCAAAGGTGTTAATTCTGCCTAAATGTTTATTGGCTAAGTAAGCACAATCTGGGGGTACAGAAACTCAGTGTGGACAGTTTGTAAGGTATTGCCTAATTGTCTGATTTTATTCCCTCCTAGGCATCTTGAAGAACCGTCTTCAGTACCCACCGGGCTTGGGTAGGATGACTAATGAATTATCCTGGTATAAAACCTCCACTTTGGGCCACCGGGCAGTCCCAGCTGCCTCCTATGGCAGAATGCATTCTGGGGCTGGCAGCCTTTCTCAACCCACCAGCAGATATTCTTCACGAGAACAGCTGGACATGCTGATGCGAAAGCAGCTTTCTAAAGAGCACCTAAGCAGGAATAATTCACGGGAGCTCCTGGAAGCTGTACCAAGTAGACACGGCTCCAGGGACCAGCTAGATACTATACCAAGCAGGCACGGCTCAAGAGAGCACCTGGAAATGATCCCAAGTCGACATGGTTCAAGGGAACACTTGGAAAGTATACCAAGTCGGCATGGGTCAAGGGAACATTTAGAGCAATCTGACTTAAGGAACGAAAGGCTGGACATCAATTTGGTGCCAAGGAGGCACGCTTCTAGGGAACATCTAGAAGCGTTACACAACAGATATGGGTCAAGAGAGCAGCTTGATCCCGGGCCGGTAAGAGAGCTCTCAAGAGAGTGGGTAAATACACTGCCAGGTCGGCAAGTACCTAAAGAGCGAATGGACTCTATACTTAACCGACAGACTTCTAGGGAACAATTAGATGTCTTGTCTAGGAGACAGCCTTCAAGAGACCAGCTAGCTTCATCTAGGCAACCTTCAAGGGAGCAATTAGACTTTTTATCCAGAAGATCAAATTCCAGAGAACATCTGGACACAGTGCCTAGTACTCAAACCTTAAATGATAACGTAGACCCTCTTTCTAGAAGGCAACTCTCTAGAGATAATTTGGAGACTCTTTCCAAAAGGCTTCCGTCTAGGGACAATCTTCAACCCCTTTCTAGAAGACAGCCTTCCAGAGAAAACCTAGACACTGTTCCCAGTCGCCATCCGTCTACCGAACAGCTAGATATTCTCTCATCAATCCTTGCATCATTTAACACATCGGTCCTTTCCTCAACGAATCCCACCCAACAGGCAGCCAACCCTCCCGTACAAAACTCCTCAACTCCATCCATGCTGTGCTCCTCCACACCTCATTCTGCAACGTCACACAGCATCTCCGAGATGTCTGCAGATTCTGAGTAAGTGAAATGATCTAAGAATAAAATAGAATGCAATGATTTCTGGTCTCCTTGCTTGACTGTTAATGCTAACTTTGTTTTGGATGGAGTCGAGGGACAGTTGTCACCAATACAAGAATAGAGGGGAAATCTTTTTAATGTGGAAATATTACACTGACAACTGTCAGCAGCACCCCCAGTGGTATTTTGAGTCCCTTTTTTCTTAAAGTGGAGTTTACACCTAAAAAAAGAAAATACATTTTTACTCACCTGGAAATGGCTGTTGCTATGCGGTCACACGAAATCTGCCTTCGGATTCACTTAGGATCCTGACGTCAGCTCCCTCAGCTCCTCAGAACGCTAATGCTCCTGGGAAATGTGTGTCATCATTTCCCATGATGCAGTGCGCTACCCCTAGCACTGGAATCGCGGGACTTCGAAACAGGAATTGACGTGATTCCAGCTCTACGTTGTTGTTGGTTGCCATCACAGTGGCGGGCGCGTCAGACGCCGCCGCCTGTTGTAATGGCCACCCAAGTGGTTGACGACGCGGCGCTGCTGCTGTCTTGCGCATGCGCGAGAATTGGGCAGGACGGGCAGCCCTTTAGCACGCGTCACCAGCGGATTCCCGGAAGTAATTGCTTGTGGGCTTCACAATGCCCACAAGCAAAATTACACCGATCTGCAGACAAGTTTATAAAGTGTTGGATGTGAATAAGTCTGTGGAGCGGTGGTGGATATTTAACTAGTAAGTGGCCGTATGTATAGCCCAACAAATATTGATGAAAGGACATACTTTAAAAAAAATTTTGGTTGGAACCCCGCTTTAATTTCCTTTTTCTGATGTTGTCTGGCTGGTCATGTGACACCACTGGGTCCGCTTTGGTCTGATCCTAGTGGTGGGTGGTCCTGGATGATGCAGAGGGTGGAGATGACATCAGTGCCCCTCTCGGCATCAGTGAAGTGTGAGTGCACAAGGAGTGGGGCCATGACATTTTGTACTACTCTAGGCTCCTGTCTTGTCCAAGCTTGGTGACTTCCATTAAGGCCTTGTACACACGGGCAAGAATCTCGTCAGGAAAAAAGCATTGTTTTTCCCCGACGAGATTCTTGGCAAGGAATCTCTTGCCGCCCGAGTGTACACACAAACCTTTTAAAAGAACCGTGGTTCTCTTGAAAGGCAAGAACGCGGTGACGTCATCACGTACGATGAGCATGCGCTCTTCACATTGGATGCCGTCGCCGCTATCTTGCTTCACCCTACCTATGCCGTAAGTGCTACCGCCCATGCGTCAAAGTCATTTCAAGCATGCGCGGGTTTCCACGGCGACAGGTAAGTATACACACTCTTGGGTTTCTCGTCGGGAAACAGGCAAACGAGAATCCCGACGAGAAAATAGAGACCAGGTTCTCTATTTTTCTCGTTGAGATTCTGGCCAGATTACCAGACGAGAAACCTGAAAGCCTTGTACACACGCTCGGTTTACTCGGCAGCAGTTTTCTTGCTGGTTACTGCCGAGAAAACCGAGCGTGTGTACGAGGCTTTAGAGTGCAGGGAAGAGCCCGTCTTGTGGTTGGATGATTTGGCTGAAGTAGAGTTTTAGGCCCCATTCACTATTATCTAGTTGTAAATTTATGCTTTTGTAGCTATTTTTTATTTTTTTACTATATTTTTTGTCCTTTTTTTCCTTCCAGGTTAGTGAGAAATGACGGTCATTCCTGAAAGCCCAACCCGGGAGAGCAACAGAAAGGAAGATACGGCGGACGGCTGCGTTTGCAAGCACGCGGTTTACACATTTGCTAGCAAAGGTTTGTAGTCCACCGGGCCGGCCTGAGACGTGACCGAGCAGAAGTAGGTCAGCAATCTCAGGTAACCAATTAGCAACAGCACGGAGCCTCTGTGACATCGATGGTGGAATAAAAAAAAAAAAACAGAGCCAAGAAAGTGGGTCACTCAGATAGGAAACTACCGCGGTATCTACGATTCAGCCGTAAACCCTCGCTACGGAACATTCCTTTCACGCGATTGTCATCAGGGGAAGAGGAGACATAAAAAAAAATAAACTGAACAGACTTTTTTTTATACGTTTTGTACGTTTGTAACCAGAGCTTAAGAAAAACAAAAAAAAAAAAAAAGAATTTCTATCCTTATTTTTAGGAGTTTTAATGTCGATGTCATTCCAATGCAGACACTGCTACTACTGGGGCTACGCAAAAAAAAAATGGAGGAGTTCACATTTGAGAGAGGGTGCTTGGATGTGACGACCATAAGATCTGAAGGTTACATTCTGGGCTCGCTGGAAGTTAGACAGGGTGAAAACAACAATTTAACACGTCTAGAAAAAAATATATATTACATTTTATTTATTACACAGATTTGAAAGCCAACTTTAAAGCCTAACTCCAGCCAAGTTGTTTAGTTGTTGTCTTAAAATTTCTGCCTGTGACCTCGATAAGGAGATTTCCCCCCACATCCAGGGCATGTGGGGCCAAATCAAGAAATAGGGGGGGGGTTGTCACTGGCAGGGCCGATCCTAGGGTCACAGGTGCCTGGGTGCAGAAATATTTCTGGCGCCCCACATGGGCATCGTCATTTTACTAGCTCCTCCCCTTTACAAATGTTTCTATGGCAATGACTCAACCACAGAGATGCTCCCCCACGAAGTCTTCATTACCCTGGGATCCTTACATGATCTCTTAACAATAAACAAAATACAGGAAGAGAAGCAGAGTACTTTTTTGGGACCTGGAGGGGGGCCTCTGTGATGGACACAGAGAGGGCTTCTGTTAGAGAGTCTGTTGGATGTTCGGCGCCCCCACCTCTGCAGGCGCCTGGGTGCAATGCACCCTGCCTAGGATCGGCCCTGGTCACTGGGACAAGCAAGCAGGGACAGTAATAAAAAAAACACTGTCAGAACACCCAACCTTTACTTATGCTGCTAAAATGTGTTTTTATCTGTGTTCCTATTGGAGAGATCTGATTGGAAACGAGGAGAAATCTCACAGGGACACAATAGGCAATGAAAACTTGACAGGGGCTGTAATCCCGCCCGATCTAAAAGCAACGTAGAATGATTTGGCTGAAGTAGAGTTTTAGGGCCCATTCACATTTCATGTGCAATGTACACATTAATGCACAGTTGGCAAGTATGATGTAATGCAAGATTATTGTGGGGAGGGGGGGCATGCACCTGGGGCCCCTCAGGAGTGCCCTTGCATTAAGATGGCCCTGGAGCAATGTTTTATACATTTTAAAATGATTACTTTGGGAACACTCCTGGCATTTCCTAGGGGTAGGCAACCTGTGGCACTCAGACTACAAGTCCCATCATGCCTCTGTGAGTAATTGTAACTGCCAACCCCACCATGCCTCTGTAACTGCCACCCTTGCAATGCCTCATGGGAATTGTAGTTCCACAACAGCTGGAGTGCCACAGTTTGCCTACCCCTGCCTCAGCCTCAGTAAGGGGAATGTTCAAAATTGCTGGACCCTCCTACCTCATGTTGTCTGCCAAGAAAATACTAACACCAGAAGTGTGCAAAGTGGGGGCCAGAAGTGTGCAAAGGGGGGGCCAAAGCGAGACACAACTGTATCCACTAATCCTGGAAATGCAACACCCAATAGAAGTTCATTTTGGGATCTCTGTTGGCTGGGTTGTCCCCATTTAAGGGGTTCATTACTTTTTTTGTGGGTTCCTATAACTTGATAGTGGACACCTGGCCACAGCGATGGCACTTATTTTATCAGCTGAGCCAATGGGAATGAAAGTGCAGCCCTATCACTGTGATGTGGCTATGAAAATGGTTGTTCTCACTGTGTTTACATGACAAGTACGTTGTACACTTTAAAGTAGATCCTAAACCAATTACTTCCATGTCATGTAAGCTTTAATTTACTAATATCAAGTTTTTTTTCAACGTGTCATTAAAGAATACCTGCTGATCCTGCCATCAGGTTCTTTTACAGGCACTTCCTGTTAAGGGGTGACAACTGTCTCCTAATTGCACTCCTTCAGCCTTGGATCACACTGCTGCAGCCCCATAGTCATGTGATTTCCAGTGCGGCTTGCTTGCAAATTTCGAGCGGCATTAGAGTCTAAGGCAGTGACCTTGGCACCCCAGATGTTTTGGAACTACAGTGCAAGAGCATCATGGGAAATGTAGTTCCAAAACATCTGGGGTGCTAGGGTTCGCCATCACTGGTCTAGGGGACTCAAGTCGTATTGAAGTTGCATCAAAGTACTACAGGAACTTTTTTTTTAAAGTCGCATTGATTGGAACAGCCGCCATTGAAATGAATTTGCTTTAAACTTGTCAAGCAACTCAATGTGTTGCAAATTGCAAGCCAAGTTACACCAGTGTAAACCGAGGCTTACAGACGCTGTATGCCAGGGGTAGGCAACCTCGGCACTCCAGCTGTGGTGAAACTACAAATCCCATCATGCCTCTGCCTCTAGGAGTCATGCCTTTGTTCCGTCAGATATGGCGATCTGTCAGAATTGACATTTTGCAGTGACGTTTTGTCGTCGCCATCTTACTACACCTCACACTCTACCATAGTAAAGATACACTGAGAAGGGGGTAAGTCAGGGTTTGACAAACTTGCTTTAAAAAAAATTAGGAGCCAGAAAACGCGCCCTGTCCCGCCAGAAGCGAACGCATACGTGAGTAGCGCCCGCATATGTAAACGGTAATCAACCCACACATGTGAGGTATCGCCGCGATTCGTAGAGCGAGAGCAATAATTCTAGCCCTAGACCTTCTCTGTAACTCAAAACATGCAACCTGTAGAATTTTTTAAACGTTGCCTATTGAGATTTAAAAGGGTAAAAGTTTGTCGGCATTCGACGAGCAGACGCAATTTTGAAGCGTGACATGTTGGGTATCAATTTACTCGGCGTAACATTATCTTTCACAACATTTTCCCAAAAATTGGGATAACTTTACTGTTGTCTTATTTTTTTATTAAAATAGTGTATTTTTTCCCCAAAAAGTCCGCTTGTAGGACCGCTGCGCAAATACGGTGTGACAGAAAGTATTGCAATGACCGCCATTTTATTCTCTAGGGTGTTAGAATAAAAAAAATATATATATATAATTTTTGGGGGTTCTAATTGGAGGGAAGGAAATGGCAGTGAAAACAGTGAAAAACACATTAGAACAGCTGTTTTTCTTGTAATGCCAATGGCCACCACCAGATGGCGCCAGGTCACAGAAGGAAGCTTGGGACTTCACAAGGCCGCGGCCTCAATTACGGGCCGTCGCGGGCGCCAGGTCACAATTTCTTGTCGCAATTGTGACCGGGCGCCCGGATTTTGTCGAGCCATGGGGTAAGCGGACATCTTGTTACACCCACCGGAGTTTTGCAGTTTACACCTTTTTTTTTTTTAACAGTAGGCTGAGTTGATATAGTGATATACAGGACTTACAACTTCGTCTGACTGTTTACATGTTGAATTTTAAAAGCCTGCTAATCTCACAGGCTTGCTAATCGGACAGAAGTTCACTGCTTTTAAAATTCAACATGTAAACTTATACACAGAGTTGTAAGTACTGGATTTCACTATATCAACTCAGTTTACTGTTAAAAAAAAGAAAATGATGCAAAACTTTGATGGGTGTAACAAGATGTCCGCTTGCCCCCTTCTCAGTGTATCTTTACTGTGGTGGAGTCTGAGGTGTAGCAAGATGGCGACGACAAAACATCTTTTTGAAATGTCAATTCTGACGGATCGCCATATCTGACGGAACAAAGGCATGACTCCTAGAGGCAGAGGCATGATGGGATTAGTAGTTTCACCACAGCTGGAGTGCCGAGATTGCTTGTTGTGTCCATACTGTGGTGGAGTCCAGGGTGTAGCAAGATGGCGGCGATGAAACGTCACTTCCGTTACTAATTCTGATGGGTTGCCATATCTGACGGAACACCTGTTGATTGTCAGAGTCTTGCAATGTCTCATGGGACTTGTAGTTTCACCAAAGCTGGAGGGCCAAGGTTGTCTTCCCCTGCTGTTTGCACATGGACTATGCAGGCCACGCTCTGCTGTTGTCACTGTCAGGATTCCAGTCCTGCTAGTCCACAGCGATGATGTGCAACCAGTGCACAAAGATGGGAAGTGGCTAAAAGAGCCTGGTGGAGATCAGCAGCATTGAGATGAAAAAAGGTAGAAACAGAATTTTGTCCAAAAAACACAGCAGTTGCCTATGCTGCACAGGGCTAGCTACACGTCGCCCAGTTAGGGTTCGGATCTACAGTACATGAAGTCCTCGTTAATCAGATGCAGGGTTCCTTGGAAGAAGTTCATGGAGCTTTAAGACGTTTTATGTTTTTTACGACATGAGTGGAACATGTGCAAGTTACTGTCCAATGACATTTCGTTATCTGGCGGTCACACCCCCCCCCCCCTCCCCCCTCGTTCACTGTTCCATGTGTACTCCACTGACATCTACAGCCCAATTGGTATTATTGAAGCTTCAAGGCACACATCATAGGGAACCTTAGGTTCCCCTCCCATTCTATGGGTCCCTTTCCTATACACAACATTCCAGAGCTTTGCTGGTCCTATAAAAGAATAGATTGTTAGGAGATTTTGTAGGTTTAGAGCCGGCCTCTGTGCTAAAGAGGGTAGTCTGAACGTTAAAGAGGAGCTACAGTCCCCTAACCCAATTCTGATATTCTCATTCCCATCCAATTATTAAGTACCTGCCAAAAGTGTTGTTTATTACAGGCCTCAATAAAATCCAGGCGCCCGATCGCAATTGTGACCCGGTGCCTGGGGAAGCTTAGGGCTGTAGAAGGCCGCAAAGCTGCAGCCTCAATTACCGGCCGGCGCGGGGCCCGATCGCGGCGGGCCCGCGCTGGCCGGTAATTGAGGGCGCGGCTTTGCGGCCTTCACAGAAGAAAGCTGAGGGAGCGGCGCTGGACCTGCAGTGATCAAGGGATCGGCATTGGTTGGGGGGGGGCATCAGCGCAGGCAAGTAGGACAGGTAAGCGTCCTTATTAAAAGTCAGCAGCTACAGTGTTTGTAGCTGCTGACTTTAAAAAAAAAAATGCGGGTGGAATCCCACTTTAAATCTTCTGCCCTTGATATTGTTTTAACTTTGGATAGTAAAACATTTTTTTTTTTCTGCCGGTAAATACCTTATACAGCCCACTTCCTGTTTCTTGTGTGGTCATTGGCCTAGGCAAGTGATGGCGAACCTTGGCACCCCAGATGTTTTGGAGCTACATTTCCCATGATGCTCCGCTACACTGCAGAGTGCATGAGCATCATGGGAAATGTAGTTCCAAAACATCTGGAGTGCCAAGCTTCGCCATCACTGGTCTAGGCTAATGACATCATGCACAGCTCTCTCTCTCACACTCTCCTGAGAGTTTGGCAGGGAGGGAGGGTGAGTCATAAGGGGGCCAATGAGAGCTGCAGAGCTGGAGGTGTGTCTGTGTAAATCCAGGAAGTGAACAGGCAGAAGCTTCATCTGCCCACGGTTAAAATGGCTGCAGCCAGACTCAGTGGAGGGAGATTTCTGCAGCATATTTGGCAAGTACAGAATCACAGAATATATAAAATAATAGTTGGAAGGAATAATGGCAAAGATGTTTTTTTATTACAAATTGTGTGAGCAGACTGCAGTTCCTCTTTAAATTGCAATCAGTATTATGACATTAGCTGAAACCTTTTTAATTTTGGAGAGATGTTGGTAGTCGAAGTCACCCAGCGAGTTCCTAGCTCCGCCCCCTCACTCTTCAATGTATTTTGTTATCATGGGAAAATGTCGCAATAGAAGTGAGAATCCCCGGAATGGGAACTTAAGACAAAGAGGTATTTTTTGTAAGACAAATCGTATCGGACCAGCAGATTTTAAGTAAATATTCCCCTTACCAAGACCAACCGTGACGGGTGAAAACTTTTCCCACTGGACACAGTAGATATTTCACACACACATTAAGGTAAAATACATACTGGATAATATTTCCAAACTTCATTATATCGCCTCCCTTACTCAGAGTATACATTTTCTCTGGAATTTCATTTGCACTTTTTTTTTTTTTCTTCTTTTCTTTTTTCTTTTCTTTTTTTTTTTTCTTTTTGAAAAAAAAGGAACTTGCAGTTGTTTTATTAAGAAGGCCTTCTCTGCCATTGTATATTTTTGAAGCCTGCAAAAACAGATTCACAGGTTATGTAAAGAAAAAAATAAAAATAAAAGTTACAACCCAACTTATAAATAAAACTGCAAATGCAATTCGAATAAAAAAAAAATGGTGCCGTATGCCGATATAATTATATATATATATATGCTTATGTACATTATATATATGTATATCTGCATACATCTATGTGTGTGTGCGCGTGTGGTTTTGGTGTGTTTTGTTGTTTACCTCTGTTATCTGTTGTTTAAGCAGAAAAAATAAGAAAAAACTTCTTTACTTTATTTTTACAGGATGTATATATAAAAAAAAAAAAAAAATGAATTTCAAAATTCTATTTGTTATGCATATTTATACGTCTGTCTATTTATTTAATTTATGTGATTCATTTGTAAGCCGGGTTTGGTTTTTGATAAATATTTACCACCAAAAAATAGAACAAAATCTTTCTTTTTATTATTATTTTTTTAAACAAAAAGGAAATGCAACAATTTTTTATTTTGTTTTAAATTTTTTTTTTTTTTTACTTTCTTTACAGCAAATGTTTTTTATATTTTTTAATTTGTACTTTTGATGAACATGGAATCATTGATTTGTGAAAAAAAAAAAAAAGCTGCAGTGTCCGTATTTAATGCTTTAAAGAATAATAAAAACAAAAGAAAAAATTGGATAAAAAAAATGAATCCAATAGATAAAGACAATGTACACTTGAATGTATTCTAGAAAAAAAAAAATTGACCCTTGTTTAATTAACATTTTACTTTTTTTGGTTTTCAATTTGTCTTTTTTAATATTTATTTATTTTTTCCTTTGTATCTACATCGCCGTGTATTTTCCCAACAAAGCAAAGTTCAAATATATTTGAATGAGCGCTTTTATAAATAAGCAGGGTAGCTGCGTACGATATTGAGTAGGTCAATTTCTTTAAATTCAGGGAAAAAAATGAGTTTTTTAAAAACGTATTTTGTAATATAGTATGATGGCATTATTGAGGGCAGATTTAAGATTTTTTTTGTATTTCTTTTAAAATAATTGTGTAATAAAGGGCTCCTGTTTTGGACCAAATCTTTTTTTTTTTTTTTTTTAAAGAAAAAAAAACTCAAGGTGATTTTTCTGAGCATAGTTTAACGAGCTAGACTAAAACAGGTGCCTTTTAAATAAAATCGCCACAATGTTTTTAAAGTGTTAATAACATTTAAAACTTTTTTTAGTTTTTAGATTGAGCTGGGGAAAATTTTCAACCTTTGTCAAGGTTTTTGCTGTCTTGGGGAAATTTTCTTTCACTTCCTGTCTTAGTTTCCACAGTCACTGGGGGACAGGAAGTGATGGGAAATCTCCCAAACGGGGGACAAGACAGCACGTACAAACTGGCCAATGATTCTTACCTTTTCCCACTCTGTTCCCTGATGTCTGTGTTTTTGTTGGAGAGATTTCCTGGTGACCGGCCCTCACTTGGGCACAGGACATGTAGGAAGTTCTCCCCGGCTGGGATAACCTGATAGGAACCTTCCCTATTGTATCCAAAGTGAATGAAAAAATAAATGAAAGGGTTGAAGTTTAAGTATTAATGCATTTCCAGTGGTATTTTAATTTTCAAAAAAATAATAATAGTTTTGTAAAAAAATTAAAATCCATGCACAGGAAGTAATTATTATGAGTTATTTACCAGTTTCTGAGTATTACAGCTTAAAGCTGCACTCTAGGCAAACCGCTAAATACATATCTGGCAGTTATTTAACCTGCCAAAGGGATTTGTTTAACTAGTCCAGAGATTTACGTAGCCTTACAAAGCAGCAGAGTCAGGCTGGTAACCTGACCTTTCTCTAGGGCAGTTATGCAATACACCCCGGTCACTTCCCTGCCCCCCCCCCCTACCTGTAATTGGACAGTGAATGAGCAGCTGAAGACCAATGAGGGCATCTCTAGTCCCTTTATTTCTGATCTCTTCCCTGCCCCTTACCTGTAATTGAACAGTGAATGAGCAGCAGAAGACCAATAGGGTAATCTCCTGCCCCTTTCATTCTGTTCACCTTCCTACCCCCCTACTTGTAATCGGATAGTGCATGAGCAGCAGAAGACCAATGAGGTCATCTCTTGCCTCTTTCTTTCTGGTCACTTCCCTGCCCACTACATGTAATTGGGTAGTGCATGAGCAGCAGAAGACCAATTAAGTTATCTATTGCCTCTGTTTCTGGTCACTTCCCTGCCCCCTACATGTAATTGGACAGTGAAAGAGCAGCAGAAGACCAATGAGGTCATCTCTTGCCCCTTTGTTTTTAATCAGATCTATGCCCCCTACCTGTAATTGGGCAGTGAATGAGCAGCAGAAGACAAATGAGGTCATCTCTTCACCCTTAATTACTGGTCACCTTCAGGCCCCCTTTAATTTGACAGTAAATGAGCAGCAGAGCAATTAAGTAATCTCTTACCACTTTCTTTCTGGTCATCTCCTTGCCCCTTTCATTCTGTTCACCTTATTGTCCTCTACTTGTAATTGGACAGTGCATGAGCAGCAGAAAACCAATGAGGTAAACTCTTGCCCCTTTCATTCTGTTCACCTTTCTGTCCCCTACCTGTAATTGGACAGTGAATGAGCAGCAGAAGACCAATGATGTCATCTTTTCACCCTTTCTTTCTGGTTACCTTCAGGCCCCCTACCTGTAATTGGACATTGCATGAGCAGCAGAAGACCAATGAGGTCATCTCTTGCCTCTTTCTTTTTGATCACCTCCTCGTACCTAACCTGTAATTGGGAAGCAAAAGACCCAAAAGGTCATCTCTTGCCGCTTTCTTTCTGGTCACCTCCTTGCCCCCATGTTTAATCTGACAGTAAATGAGCAGCAGAAGACCAATGAAGTAATCTCTTGCCACTTTCTTTCTGTCATCTCCTTGCCCCCTACCTGTAATTGGACAGAGCATGAGCAGCAGAAGACTAATGAGGTCATCTCTTGTCCCTTTGATTCTGGTCACCTTCCTGCTCCCTACCTGTAATTGGTCTTTTGCTGTTCAAGCACTGTCAAATTACAAGTAGGAGGCAGGAAGGTGACCATACTGAAAGGGATAAGAGTTGACCTCATTGGTCTTCTTCTGCTCATGCACTGTCCAATGAGGTCCTCTCTTGCCTTTTTCTTTTTGGTCACCTCCCTGCCCCCTATCTGTAATTGGACAGCAAATTAGCAGTAGAAGACCAATGAGGTTATCTCTTGCCTCTTTTTGGTCACCTCCCTGCCCCCTATCTGCAATTGGTCAGTAGATGAGCAGCAGAAGACCATTGAAGTAATTCAGGCAGTTAGTGCCGTGGTTTGGATTTGAACCAACGACCCCAGTGCTGCTAGGCGGAAGTGCTCTTGCCCCTTTCTTTCTGGTCATCTCCCTGCCCCCTACCTGAAATTGTACAGTGAATGAGCAGCAGAAGACCATCTAGGTAATATCTCTTGCTCCTTTTACTTCTGTCAGCAGATGTGCACAGCAGCAAGCCTGATTGGCTCCTTGTACTGCTCCTACCTACCCAACCCGGGGGGCCACAAGGAATTATAGGAAACTTATGCCAAGCAAAATTCAAGGAATTATTCTAGTTACAGATTAAACTAAACATAAATCAAATATTTGTTTTTTTTTAGAAATATATTATTGCCTTAATTATTGTTGGTTTATATTTGCCTGGAGTTCAGCTTTACACCCATATAGGTGACTCTACCCGTATCCTCTCCCTTTGTTAAAGTAAAAAGCAGACTGCAGTGGTGAAAAACGGACCAAAATCCTGGTGATAGAAATGTGCCAAAACGGATCTGAGCAGATTATGGCGAGATTCGGCCGTAGAAAGGGCGGTCATGGCTGCTCGGCTCCTGGATTTTTCATAGATTTAGAGTGTATAAAAAGCAAAGAATGGGAATATCCCCGAGTATCTCGGGGGGCTTACTTGGCTGGTTGCCGAGACATAAACTGTACTTGTTGCTTGCACAGCCTCGGCAGGTGAGAAGCATCTCACCAATGGAACTGTCCATGTGCGAGGAATATTGAGGAACCCCCAACCAAAAGGCCTGTTTAGGGTTGTAACTGACATAACTAGTTGCGATTAAGGGACTCGGTACTGGTTCAAATTTCTCTTTGTCATCGGAGACATGCACAATAATAAGAACCATATGAGATCTTTGAGAAAACATTTTTTTTTTTTTTTACGTGAAACTCTACTTTTGTGAAATAAAATAAAAAAAATATATATTATTTTTTATTATTTTATATATATATATATATATATATATATATATATATATATGGCTTTTTTTCTCATAAAATAACTGCAGGAACTCCCCCTTCTGAGTCACTTCTTGGCCACGCCCCCTACCCACCTCTGAGCAGCATCCCTTGGTTCCAACACCTACCCACCTCTGAGCAGCAGCCCTCGGTTCTGCCCCCTACCCACCTCCAAGTATCGCCCCTTTTTTAATATATATATATATATATATATATATATATATATACACACACACACAGCTTTTTTCTCAGAAAATAGGTGTAGGAACTCCCCACTTCTGAGTCACTTTTTGGCCACGCCCCCTACCCACCTCTGAGCAGCATCCCTTGGTTCCACCCCTACTCACCTCTGAGCAGCATCCCTTGGTTCCACCCATTACCCACCTCTGAGCAGCATCCCTTGGTTCCACCCCTTACCCACCTCTGATCAGCATCCCTTGATTCCACCCCCTACCCACCTTTGGGCAGCATCCCTTGGTTCCACCCCCTACTCACCTCTGAGCAGCATCCCTTGGTTCCACCCCTTACCCACCTCTGAGCAGCATCCCTTGGTTCCACCCCTTACCCAACTCTGATCAGCATCCCTTGGTTCCACCCCCTACCCACCTTTGAGCAGCATCCCTTGGTTCCACCCCCTACCCACCTCTGAGCAGCATCCCTTGGTTCCACCCCTTACCCACCTCTGATCAGCATCCCTTGGTTCCACCCCCCTACCCACCTTTGAGCAGCATCCCTTGGTTCCACCCCCTACTCACCTCTGAGCAGCATCCCTTGGTTCCACCCCTTACCCACCTCTGATCAGCATCCCTTGGTTCCACCCCCTACCCACCTCCCAGTATCGCCCCTTTTTAATTATATATATATATATATACACACAGCGCTTTTTTCTCAGAAAATAGGTGCAGGAACTCCCCCCTTCTGAGTCACTTCTTGGCCACGCACCCTACCCACCTTTGAGCAGCATCCATTGGTTCCACCCCCTACCCACCTCTGAGCAGCATCCCTTGGTTCCACCCCCTACCCACCTCTGAGCAGCATCCCTTGGTTCCACCCCCTACCCACCTCCCAGTATCATCCCTTAGTTTTCTTTTTATATATGCATATCTATAGATAGATATATCTATAGATATATATTTTTTTCCTTTCTTTTATTTGATTTTTTTTAGTGCAAATATTTTATTAAAGTGTACAAGTCCTATTACACTTCCCAGGTAGACAAAGAAATGTATAACAAAGAGATTCAAAGTAAATTACATCAACAAATGGTTCGTTATAGAGCGCAAAAGAAATCGATCCCAATAGGGTTTTATTTATTCATTTTTTTAAACAAAAGTGGAGTTTCCTTTAAAAACGCATAAAAAAAAAGGTGCAAAAACATACCTAGTCAGGTCCGAAAATAAATGAGACCATATCATGAACAAGGAGCTTCTATTTCTCTGCTCATATCAATCATGGGGAGTCCAGAAATAAAACTTGTGCTAGTATTAAAGTTATTTATCTCTAGACTGTGCCTTTTGTTTTGATCGGGGTTCTTCTTTAACTCAGAGCCGTATACAGTCCAGTAGCAGATCGCATAGCCTGGATGGAGTTCAGAGAGAATGTACATTAGGGAGCGGGGGCCGCCCCCCTCTCCTTGGGACTGAATCGCATGTAGTTCAGCAGAGACATGATTGTAATTCTGTGGGTTCTTCTTTTGTAGGAAAATCATTTTCAGTTTCTTTTCATTTGTGCAGTTATTAAAACGAGAGAAAAAAAAATTTCTTATGTTTCTTGTAAAATTGTAAAATTAAAGCGCCAGATTTGACAATAAAATAATGTAAAATTGAATTTTTCTTGTGTTGTTTTCCAATTATACGGCTTGATACATCTAAGTAGTGAGAAGTATTATGCCAACCTATAGCTAGAGAAAGCTGTGGTTGCATAAGAATGCATGGGTCATCCATTGTATATAGGTCTAAGCTATGGAACTGGACGGGGCAGCCTGAAACCTCCTGGCATCAATCTGCATTGAGAAGGTAAGATCTGAACACTCCTTATCTACTGCAGGAAGACACTTACTATAACCTTATTGTCATTATTGAATATAGATCTGATTTAAAGTGATCCTGTCATAAAAGATATAGGGTGGGGGGGCTGGCCCTCTGGGTAAAAATGCACTGATTACTGTGTAAATGTTGCTGGCAGGGAGTTAACACTAGGGGCCGATCAAGGGGTTTCCTCTGCATGTTCCAACTGTGTGGGGATGTGAGAGACTAGGAGAGAAGCCCCATCGTTTAGGAAGAAACGATAGGACTCCTCTCCTCTGACAGCACAGGGATTTGTGTGTTTACACACACAAATCCCTGTGCTGTCGCTTGCGCACGCGATTGTGCGTGGCTGGCGGCGATCATGCCCGCCGGCTAAGCACGTAGGGTCCCCTGTTGTGCAGGCATCACGCGTGCCCTCTGGTGGCCGAAAACGGGTAACACGTACCTGTACGGGATTTCACCCACCAGTGCCATTGTGCCGCAGTATATCTGCGTGATACGGTCGGCAACTGGTTAAAGGCGACCATAGATGGCTGGAATCTCAGTTGATTCCGCAGGGACCGGCTGAGATACAATCCATCTTTGGGCTGGCTGGTTGTACTGAAGATGATTCATAGATGGTTGTAAGGACTCGTTCTTTTTTTTTTCACACAAACATAAATACTGATAGTGGAGCAAACAGTGCTCAATCAGCAATAGGTTGCATCTACAATACATCCATTCAACATACATATCTCAGCATAGAAGTTCCTTTACAACCGTAGCTCAAGTAAGAAAAGATAAAACAAACATACAGGATCCTGATATTCGGTTCAAAAAGAGGAAAAAATAAGGAAGGATGCGGTCTGAATTTGCATTCCTATCCTATGAATTAAAGTGGTTGTAAACCCGTTACAACCACTTTTACCTACAGGTGAGCCTAGATTAAGGCTCACCTGTAGGTGCTGGAAATATCTCCCAAACCTCCACGGTTTAGGAGATATTTAGAAATGAGACGGGCGCCGATGTCTACGGCGCATGCGCACTTTAGACTCCTTTAGAAACGGAAAGCGTGCCTTTTCTAAAGGAGAATGTGCCCTGACTGGCAGCTCCCAGCGCGAGTGCCCCCTACGTATGGCTGCATTAAATGGTGCGGGCGTGCTCCAGAGTCCTGCTTCTGCGTCCATTGACACAGACAGCAGGACTGCCGGTGTTCGCCAGCGCCAGGCCCGGAAATCCTTTCCGAAATTTGACCAACCCCTGACTTAGCACCCTGCAACTTTTGGCTGTTTGTAAATTAAAAGCACACCGATGTGATGACATCCAGTGCGCCTCGCAACGATACTGCGCTGTGTTCTGTAGGTACCGTATAAGCCAAGTTTTTCAGCACATTTTTTTTGTGCTGAAAATGCCCCCCTCGGCTTGTATTCGAGTCACTTTTTTGCACCTAATCTCCCAGATTTTGAGGACCCGGTACCAGCTGGTCGTAGGTCTCACTCTTGCCACACATATAGCCCCCCTCTTCCTCTATAAGTGTGTAAAGTTTGTTGTCCGGGGGACCTACTGCTGGGGAGCACCGATTTTTCAAACTGGGCACCCCTTCCATAGACTCCTATGTTAAATGGTAATTTCTCCAGTGAATTTGGGGACCCAGTACCGGCCAGCTGTAGGTCCCCTGGACCCCAAACTTGGCACACATGTAGCCCCATTTCTCCTCCCTCTACAACTGTGCAAAGTTTGTTGTCTGGGAGACCTATGACCGGGGAGCACCGATTTTTCAAAGCCAGGCACCTCTTCCATAGACTCCCATGTTAAACGTCAGTCTTGGCATGGACACAGTGAGGCATGGGCACAGTGAGGCATGGGCACAGTGAGGCATGGGCACAGTGAGACATGCAGATGGACACCCAAGGCTTATACTCGTTTCAATACGTTTTCCCATTTTTTTGTGGTAAAATTAGGTGCCTCAGCTTATACTCAAGTATATACGGTATATTACTTGCTTCTATAGCTTTATGTTTTGTTAGTCATAGAAGTTTATAAGTTGCATTACTGGTTACACTTTATTTGTTATGTGCGTGCAGCCTGCCCACAGATCATACATTACCATAGCTAATAAGAACAAGAGCAGTGAACCTGAAATGTTTATGTTCCTTCTGCAGTATGGACTTTATCTTTAAATCCCTATATGGAGTGACATACTGGGGCAGAGGGCTTAATGAAATATTAACAGCTTTTCCATCAGAGATACAAGACCACTCAACATTATAACTCCAGAGATGTCCAGGCCTCTTCACCAAAGACCAATAATGATCCCCCAAAGTGCAAAGGAAGCAGAGTAGCCGGGCACAGGCCTTAAAAACTTGCAACACATGGCTGAAAGATTTGTCAACCTGGGTCCTCACAGCTACAGAATAAAGACACTGGGCCAGATTCAGAGAGAACTTACGCCGACGTATCTGTTGATACGCCACGTAAGTTCTAAGATGCGCCGTCATATCTGTGTTCTGTATTCAGAAAGCAAGATACGCCGAAATTTGGCTAAGATACGACCAACGTAAGTCTCTTACGCCGTCGTATCTTAGTTGCATATTTACACTGGCCGCTAGGTGGCGCTTCCGTAGATTTACGTGTCGAATATGCTAATGAGCTAGATACGCCAATTCACAAAACGTACTGCGCCCGGCGTATTGATATACGTTGTTTGCGTAAGGCGTTCGACCGGCGTAAAGTTACCCCTGCTATATGAGGCGCAGCCCATGTTAAGTATGGATGTCGGAACAGCGTCGTATTGTACGTCGTTTGCGTAAGTCGTTTGGGAATGGGGATGGGCATAAGTTACGTTCACGTCGATATCAATGAATATTTCCGACGTGATTTTGGAGCATGCGCACTGGGATACGTCCACGGCCGGCGCATGCGCCGCTCGTTCGGCGCGTCATTTACGTGGGGTCACGATTCATTAACATACAACACGCCCACTACCAGCTTACTTTGAATTACGCGAGGTTACGCCGGCCCATTTACACTACGCCGCCGTAACTTAGGGCGCAAGTTCTTTCTGAATACGGGACCTGCCGCTCTAAGTTACAGCGGCGTAGTGTAAATGAGATACGCAACGCCGCCAGAAAGATACGAAAATGTATCTGAATCTGGCCCACGGACTGCGTGACATTGGGTTGAATACGGCCACAGCAGCCAATTTTACTAACCAATAAAGAATAAAATAACATCACATTAAAAACATACCAATAAGTGCAAATTCAACAATGCCCAACAACAAGGGGTCTTTGGGAGTCCTTAACCGCTTCAGCCCTGGAAGAATTTACCCCCTTCCTGAACAGAGCATTTTTTGCGATTCGGCACTGCGTCGCTTTAACTGACAATTGCGCGGTCGTGCGACGTGGCTCCCAAACAAAATTTACGTCCTTTTTTTCCCACAAATAGAGCTTTCTTTTGGGGGTATTTGATCACCTCTGCGGTTTTTATTTTTTGCGCTCTAAACAAAAAAAGCGTCAATTTTAAAAGAAAAGCAACATTTTTGACTATAAAAAAAAAATCGCAATAAGCGTATATTTATTGGTTTGCGCAAAAGTTATAGCGTCTACAAAATAGGGGATAGATTTATGGCATTTTTATTAGTAATTTTTTTTTTTTTACTAGTAATGGCGGCGATCAACGATTGTTATCATGACTGCGATATTGCGGCGGACGCATCAGACACTTTTGACACTATTTTGCGACCATTGTCATTTATACAGCGATCAGTGCTATAAAATTGCACTGATTACTGTGTAAATGACACTGGCAGTGAAAGGGTTAAACACTAGGGGGCGATCAAGGGGTTAAGTGTGTCTTAGGGAGTGATTCTAACTGTGGGGGGATGGGCTTTTAGTGACATGACAGGGAGCAGTAGATCTCTGTCCTGTCACTAGGCAAAACAGGGAAATGCCTTGTTTACATAGGCATCTCCCCATTCTGCCTCTCCGTGACACGATCGCGGGCTGCCAGCGAACATGGAGGCGTGGTCACAGAGAGCCGCACAGCAAATTAAAGGGGACGTACAGGTATGCCCATTTGCCCACCGCTGCCATTGTGCAGACGTATATCTGCGTGCATCGGTTGGCAAGTGGTTAAGGCACAATATTAACTGGAATCGTCCATGTCCTTAGCCGCGCCCCAACCGGCTCAAAGACGTTCCGACATCAAATATACTTCCATTCGCCCTCCAGGGGACCTAACTCCTTGGAAAACCACCACTAATCAAGTGGAATCGCCGTACCCTGGATGGGCGCCCCAATTATGTAACCATGTAATTGCTCACTGGCCCCCCAAAGACTCTCTGACTCGCCGACTCCCCAACTGCTGTGACAAAGTGTGCAAATGTATTTATTTTTTGTATATAAACTCAATCAAAACCTGAGACAAAAAAAACATCCCCACTACCCACACACTTCGGTAACCCCTAACACAAGGGCGGGCAGGAGGGAAGTTACCTCTTCTACTGAACTCCTTGGAATAAGCAATAAACTACGTATCTGCAGAGACCCTCTCATCTGCACCCTGCCCATCCAACCTCTGCCTCCAATCAGGTAAGGCTACACCCCTTCCCATCACACTGACTTAGGGTCCTTTCACACGTGCGGACCGTTCGTCCGTTTTTAGACGTCCGTTTTTTGACTGCAATGCTTTCCTATGGGTCCTTTCACACGCATCCGCTAACGTCCGTCTCCGTTAAGCTCCGTTTTTTTGAACGGAAGAAAACCCTATTTTTCTTCCGTCAAAAAAACGGAACGGACGAAAAACGGACGTTAGCGGACGATCCGTTTAACATCCGATCCGCTAACGTCCGTTTTTCATCAAAATATGTAATAAAAAAAAAAGTTCTAACCAAAAAAAAAACGGATGAAAAAACAGATGAAAAAACAGATGAAAAACTGATGAAAACGGATGAAAAACTGATGAAAAACTGATGAAAAACTGATGAGAAACTGATGAAAAACTGATGAAAAACTGATGAAAAACTGATCAACTGATGATAAAAAACGGACCTAAAAAACGGTCCGCACGTGTGAAAGGGCCCTTAGCTGACCATTCCCTAACCCTGTTCCTCCCATAGTCACTCATGCAGCCCCTCCGTAGATTTTCTCCTCCAGGCCTCACTTTATTTGTAAGCTGTAGTATTACTTACTGGGAGGTAGACTGTAGGCCGGGGCTCAGCAACCAGTAGATCGCGGACAGGTGACTAGTAGATCGTGGTCTGGGCTTGCTGACCCACCATCCCAGAGCATCCAACAGAGTGCAATGCAGAGGGGCTACTTGTAAAGTTGGAGCTGTAGTAGGGAGCAAGAGCAGCATTGGCCGATGCCTCCTTTGTAGTCCTGACTCCTGTCCCATCTGGAGTGATACCACCCGCACTCCACCTCTTATACAAGATCTTTATGCCTGGAGACAAGCTTCAGTCTTCAGTCTCAGAGTCATCCCTGGGCCCTATGCCTTATTCAAGCCTCCTTTGAGGAATTGTGGTGTACCCAATTTCACTCTAGATCAGCGGCGGCTGGTTCTCAATATTTTTTGGGGGGGCTGCCAAACCAAAGCCAACCCTCCCCCGCACATGGCAGATGGACTAGAATGCAGAGACCCCCACGGGAGACAGACAGGAGTGCGGCAATTCCCCAAACCCCCCCTGTGGGAGACGGACAGGATTTGTGGCGGCGATCAGAGGCCTCCTTACCTTAGGAAGGAGGCAGATCAGGCAGACATGGATCCGGGCTGCAGCTCCTCACTCCGGGGCTCCAGGCCAAACAGGAAGTGGGTCCCGACTGAGACCCAATTGGCTGGGAGTCTTAAAACTGGTCTCTGGAATGGCTTCCTGACTGGCCAGGAGGAGAACCAGGAAGACAATAGTGAATATTGTCACACAACAGGGTGGGCTGAGGGCGTAGTACTCTGCGCCCCGAGCCCACCCTTTCTTTAAGGCAATTAGAGCCCAGGCGGTGCTCGGAACAGAAGTGGGAAGCTGGTACCTGTCAAAATCGGGTACCTTACTACTCAAAAGTGCCAGTTGTTCAAGAGGAGCTGGGAACAAGTCCTTAAAGCGGGACTTCAGCTTTTGGGAGGAGCTTCGCTTTAACAAAAAGAAGCTTTGAGTATTGAATTACTATTTAAAATCTCCCCTTAACAAGTCATTGGAATCTTGCATGTACCCCATCCTAAAACAAAGACATTCACAGACATTAAAGCCTGGTTCACACCTATGCAGGTTGCAGTTTGCGTTTTTCAATACACGCGTTTCATCCATTGAAGTCTATGGAAACAAAAACCAGGAAAAAGTCCCTGGCCCTTTCCATAAAATGCACAGATGTGAACGACATCTTTACGAAGTCATGTTAAATTGACTTAAATGCAAAACTGAAAATGCACTAAAAATTGCATTGGTGTGAACCAGGCTATAGCACGGCGTGCAGCTGAGACTCCACCGCCTCCATAGACTCACCAACCAAAGTGCAGTTGTCTGCAGATCTATAGGAGGGACGAAAACAAACAACCTTTACTGGAAATGGCCTTTGCTAGACTAGTTGAAGATCCCGTGTTCTCTCCTCCATGGATGATTTCCCTGGGAGTCAGCAGCTGATACACTTTAGTAACATATTACATAGAAGTCCCGTGTCCGCCCCATTGCTGCCCTGTATATAAAGAGAGATAGGCAAAGGCAACACTGCGTGCTGGAATATAGACTAGGAGACTCCAATGCCACATAACAGGTGAGTCCGGTGTTGGGGGACAGTGGGCACAAGTCACTAAAGGTTATTGCATGCGTTATGATGGTCACGGCCTGGATGGCAACCCCCCTTTTTTTTTTTTTTTTTTATAAAAATAAAAAAATCTTATTTTTTTTCTATATTATTTTTGAATTAAAGGGCCCAGAGGTCCCCAGGGCCCGAATGGCAAACAACCCCCCCCCCCCACTTTTTTTTTTATAAAAAAATGTTTTTTTAAATTTATTTATTAAAGGGCCCAGAGGTCCCCAGGGCCCCGGATGGCAACCCCCCCCCCCTTTTTTTATTATAAATAAATGTTTTTACATTTTATTATTATTATTATTTCTTTTTTTTTTAAAAGGGCCCAGAGGTCCCCAGGCCCCCGAATGGCAACCCCCCCCCCCCCCTTTTTTTATTATAAATAAATGTTTTTACATTTTATTATTATTATTATTTCTTTTTTTTTTTAAAGGGCCCAGAGGTCCCCAGGCCCCCGAATGGCAACCCCCCCCCTTTTTTTATTATAAATAAATGTTTTTACATTTTATTATTATTATTATTTTTTATTTTTTTTTAAAAGGGCCCAGAGGTCCCCAGGGCCCCGGATGGCAACCCCCCTTATATTATTTATTTTTGTTATTAAAAAAAAATATATTTTATATTTATTTTTTATTAACCACTTAAGACCCGGACCTTTAGGCAGCTAAAGGACCCGGGCAGTTTTTGCGATTCGGCACGGCGTCGCTTTAACCGTCAATTGCGCGGTCGGGCGACGTGGCTCCCAAACAAAATTGGCATCCTTTTTTTTTCCCACAAATAGAGCTTTCTTTTGGTGGTGACAATTTGGAAAAAAATGCAATATTCTTTACTTTTTGCTATAATAAATATCCCCCAAAAATATATATATAAAAAAAAAATTTTTTCCCTCAGTTTAGGCCGATATGTATTCTTCTACCTATTTTTGGTTTGCGCAAAATTTATAGCGTTTACAAAATAGGGGATAGTTTTATTGCATTTTTATAATTTTTTTTATTTTTTTACTACTAATGGCGGCGATCAGCGATTTTTTTCGTGACTGCGACATTATGGCGGACACTTCGGGCAATTTTGACACATTTTTGGGACCATTGTCATTTTCCCAGCAAAAAATTCATTAAAAGTGCACTGATTACTGTGAAAATGACAATTTCAGTTTAATAGTTAACCACAAGGGGGCACTGAAGGGGTTATGTATGACCTCATCTGTTTATAACTGTAGGGGGGTGTGGCTGTAGGTGCGAGGTCATTGATTGTGGTTCCTTATATAAGGGAACACACGATCAATGACGGCGCCACAGTGAAGAACGGGGAAGCTGTGTTTACACACAGCTCTCCCCGTTCTTCAGCTCCGGGGACCAATCGCGGGACTCCAGTGGCGATCGGGTCCGCAGGTCCCGCGGTCACGGATCTTCGGACGGGGTCGCAGGCGCCTGCCCGTGACCCACGGCTGGGCACTTAAAGAGGACGTACCTGTACGTGCATGTGCACAGCCGTGCCATTCTGCTGACGTATATGTGCAGGAGGCGGTCCTTAACCACTTAAGACCCGGACCAAAATGCTGCTAAAGGACCTTGCCCCTTTTTGCGATTCGGCACTGCGTCGTTTTAACTGACAATTGCGCGGTCGTGCGACGTGGCTCCAAAACAAAATTGGCGTCTTTTTTTTCCCCACAAATAGAGCTTTCTTTTGGTGGTATTTGATCACCTCTGCAGTTTTTATTTTTTGCACTATAAACAAAAATAGAGCGACAATTTTGAAAAAAAATCAATATTTTTTACTTTTTGCTGTAATAAATATCCCCCCAAAATAAATATAATTTTTTTTCCCTCAGTTTAGGCCGATACGTATTCTTCTACCTATTTTTGGTAAAAAAATCGCAATAAGCATTTATCGGTTGGTTTTTCGCAAAATTTATAGCGTTTACAAAATAAGGGATAGTTTTATTGCATTTTTATAAAAAAAAAATGTTTTACTACTAATAGCGGCGATCAGCAATTTTTTTCGTGACTGCGACATTATGGCGAACACTTCCGACAATTTTGGGACAATTGTCATTTTCACAGCAAAAAATGCATTTAAATTGCATTTTTTACTGTGAAAATGACAGTTGCAGTTTGGGAGTTAACCACAAGGGGGCGCTGTAGGATATGTGTGTTCACAGGGTCTGTTTACAACTGTAAGGGGGTGTGGCTGTAGGTGTGACGTCATCGATCACGTCCCCCTATAACAGAGATGACGTGATCGATGCTGCGGCCACAGTGAAGCACGGGGAAGCCGTGTTTACACACGGCTCTCCCCGTTCTTCAGCTCCGGGGACCGATCGCCGCACTCCAGCGGCGATCGGGTCCGCGAGTCCCGGAGCTTCGGACCGGGTCACGGGAGCGCGCCACGGGCGCGCGCCCGTGACCCACGGCTGGGTACTAGAAACCAACGTATATATACGTTGATGTGCCCAGCCGTGCCATTCTGCTGACGTAAATGTTCAGTAGGCGGTCCTTAAGTGGTTAAAGGGCCCAGAGGTCCCCAGGGCTCCGGATGGCTACCCCCCCCCCCTTTTTTTATAATTTTTTTAGGGCTGTTACTGATCAAAAATGTTGTGTTTGATTAATCGATTTTTTTTTTAATCGATTAATCGACTAATTTCAAATAATTATAACGCACATACAGATCCCCAGTGCAGCTCCCAACCACTGGAAAAATGGATAGCCGGATACAAAAAACACACAAAGGCAGCACTCGATGGGAATAACAATTAAAACTTTTATAGTCTTCAAATAGGAAACAAAATAAATTTTGCACTGGAGATAAAATAGATGTAGCTACATAAACTGTAACAATGATGCGAGTAATACCAAACGGTACCAAAAGCAGTCATAAAAACATGTAGCTAAGTATGATACTGGTATAAAAATGTGTACAACGATACCACTGCTGAATCCAGATGAGGAGGGGTTAACATCAGTTCGTCGGCATGTAGATGTCCCATGAAGGGAACTATCCCAACTCCCATTGGATGGCTGTAGAATCCCAGGTTGATAGAGGAAAGTGATAGAGGGAAGTGTAACAGCCCTTCCGTGTGGCAGATAGTAAGGTCCCGCCGGCATGCAGATATGAAGGCACAGCAAAGGAGCCCTTCAGATGGACACGGCAAGCCCCGCCGGTGTCCGTGACGTTACCGGATCTCAGATGGAACTTCCTGAAGGCCCAAAAGCCGGCGGAGAGGTGAGTCCCAATCCAAAGAATTTTGATCGATCAAAAAAAAAATTGATCGATCAAAAAAATTAAAGATTAATCGATGAATTAATAGTTAATTTTCACAGCCCTAAATTTTTTATTCATAATTCTATTTCTTTTTTTGTAAGGGGCCCAGAGGTCCTCAGGGCAACCCCCCGCAATTTCGTGGCACTCCCACCCACTTCCTCCCATGCCTGAAGCTGTGTAAGGGGCCCCATAATTCCTCTTCATAACATATATAATATTTGGGGGTTTTATGTAATCTTCAGGGCCAATGGAACGGCTCTGGCAGCATTGGATGCAAACGTCTTTATTGTACATACAAAAGATCACTAATATTAGTGCGTACTCCTAGAGACACTGTAAACGCTTTTCGGTATGAAATGCGTCAGGAAAAATTTGCTTCCTGTGTGAACTTTGTTTTGATACAATAAAGAAATTTGCTCCCATTTCTGGATTGTGCCGCCATCCATTGTTCAGCTGAAACATATTCCTTAGTGGCATATTATGTGTGCACCTGGCTGTGGATTGCGGGCAAGCCTGGACCGACCCAGGTCAGTATTACTGCTTTGCACAAGGAAATGTTCAAATGTGGGGAGAACATCAATCTTGATGCAGACAGTGTCCTTGTTAGGAAAAAATACAGTATAATGAGGGGTTTTGTGATATAACAGCTGCTAAGGATGCCAGGGGGCGCTTGGTAGCAAGTCACATGTGCAAATTTACTATAGACAGGTTGGCCCTGCTGCCGGCTACCAGAAATGATCACATTATCTAATATTGCCCGAGGCCAGCAGCTGGCACATTGCGAAAACCTCCCCCGTGAATGAGGCATTATCTCCAAACTGGTGCAACCTGTGCAGAAAATAAATGACCAGAGTCCTGTTTAAAGTAAACCATAACAGGATGACATTTAGTTTTTTAGAATATGAGAGAAAAGAGAGAGAAAAAGAGAGAGAGAAAAAAAAGAAAGAGAGAAAAAGAGAGAGAGAGAGAAAAAGAGAGAGAGAAAAAAAGAGAGAGAGAAAAAAAGAGAAAGAGAAAAAAAGAGAGAAAAGAGAGAAAAAAGAGAAAAAAAAAGAGAAAAAAGAGAGAGAAAAGAGAGAACAAAGAGATAAGAGAGAAAAGAGAGAAGAGAGAGAAGAGAGGGGAGAGAGAGAGGAGAGAGGAGAGAGATACACATATACAGTATCTCACAAAAGTGAGTACACCCCTCACATTTCTGTAAATATTTCATTCTATCTTTTCATGTGACAACACTGAAGAAATGACACTTTGCTACAATGTTGTGTAGTGAGTGTACAGCTTGTATAACAGTGTGAATTTGCTGTCCCCTTAAAATAACTCAACACACAGCACCGTTGGCAAAAAAAAAAAAATGTCCCAAATTGGGTCCAATTAGCCATGACTAAGCACTGATCGAGTGCGAAACGCGTCGGCTGTCCTGTTTTCTGTGATTGCTGTGACTGTACATGTTTTTGGATTTACAACAAAGACAACTTTTTTCGTTTGAAAATCCTTGGAGTGCGGCCGTCCTTCCCTCTTTTTCTTCATCATCATAGCCATTTTCCCTCCCCGGTGTCATGTGACTCGTTAGTGTCACAAGGTCTCGGGTGTGAATGGGGAGCAGGTGTGTTAAATTCGGTGTTATCACTCTCACTCTCTCATACTGGTCACTGGAAGTTCAACATGGCACCTCATGGCAAAGAACTCTCTGAGGATCTGAAAAAAAAAGAATTGTCGCTCTACATAAAGATGGCCAAGGCTATAGAAGAAGATTGCAAAGACCCTGAAACTGAGCTGCAGTGCGGGGGCCAAGACCATACAGCGGTATAACAGGACGGGTTCCCCTCAGAACAGGCCTCGCCAGGGTCCACCAAAGAAGTTGAGGTCACGTGCTTAGCGTCATATCCAGATGTTGTCTTTGGGAAATTGAGGTATAAGTGCTGCCAACATTGCTGCAGAGGTTGAAGGGCTGGGGGGTCGGCCTGTCAGTGCTCAGACCATACGCCGCACACTGCATCAAATTGGTCTTTATGGCTGTCGTCCCAGAAGGAAGCCTCTTCTAAAGATGATGCACAAAAAAGCCTGTAAAATTTTTTGCTAAAGACAAGCTGACAAAGGACATGGATTGCTGGAACCCTGTCCTGTGGTCTGATGAGACCAAGATAAACTTATTTGGTGTCAGATGGTGTCAGGCGTGTGCGGCAGCAACCAGGTGAGGAGTACAAAGACAAGTGTGTCTTGTCTACAGTCAGGCATGGTGGTGGGGGTGTCATGGTCTGGGGCTGCATGAGTGCTGCCAGCACTGGGGGGCTACAGATCATTGAGGGAACCTTAAATGGCAACATGTACTGTGACATACTGAAGCAGAGCATGATCCCCGCCCTTCAGAGACTGGACTGCAGGGCAGTATTCCAATATGATAACGACCCCAAACACACCTCAAAGATGACCACTGCCTTGCTAAAGAAGCTGAGGGTAAAGGTAGTGGACTGGCCAAGCATGTCTCCAGACCTAAACCTTATTGATCATCTGTGGGACATCCTCAAACGGAAGGTGGAGGAGCGCAAGGTCTCCAACATCCACCAGCTCTATGATGTCATCATGGAGGAGGGGGAAGAGACTCCAGTGACAACCTGTGAAGTTCTGGTTAACTCCATGCCTAAGAGGGTTAAGGCAGTGCTGGAAAATATTGGTGGCCACACAAAATATTGACACTTTGGGCCCAATTTGGACATTTTCACTTAGGGGTGTACTCACTTTTTTTGTTGCCAGCGGTTTAGACATTAATAGCTGTGTGTTGAGATATTTTGAGGGGACAGCAAATGCACACTGTTATACAAGCTGTACACTCACTACACAACATTGTAGCAAAGTGTAATTTCTTCAGTGTTGTCAAATGAAAAGATAGAAGAAAATATTTACAAAAATGTGAGGGGTGTACTTACTTTTGTGAGATACTGTGTGTGTATTTACATTTTTAATGTAAAATCGCATCCCATTGACTTTAATGCAAAATCACGATGCGATTGACTTCAGTGCGAAATTTTCGTCCATTGACATCAATGCAAAAACGCATCACATTGACTTTAATGCAAAATCACGTCCCGTTGACATCAATGCAAAAAACACCCCCTGATGACTTCAATGCCAAATTGCATTACTATTGGTGCATTTCTGATGCATTTTTTGCATGTGAAAAGGTCAACTTATACCAAAAATAAACTTCAATGCAAAATCTCAATATCATTGACTTCAATGCAAAATATATATGCTGTATACAGTATGTGTGTGTGTATCATAAATTGACATAAAAAAAAAGCAAAAAACACTGGCTCACCTTTTTTTAACCACTTGACCTCTGGAAATGTTACCCCCCTTCATGACCAGGCCATTTTTTGCTTTTTGGCAGTGTACACAAACAACATTTTCTTATAATTTGTCCCCCCACCAATAGAGCTTTCTTTTGGTGGTATTTGATCACCACTGGGTGTCATGGACATGCAATAATGTCTGGCAGCTTACCTTCTCTTCCATGTGTGCCTGACTCTCTTTCTGGCTGCCCTTTATCATCTCTCCTGCCTGTATGGCTCCACCCCAGGCCATCCCAGGAAGTCTATATTAACTAGTGCACTGCAGGTCTCCTTTGCTGTTCAACTTTGTTAGCTTGTGTTCCTGTCTGCCGTGTGCTACGTTTACAGCAGCGAAGGCCATCCTCACCACTAGAGGCACTGGTGAACACCTGCTGGACCTTAGACCCCGCGCCCTGGGGAATCTTGGCCTCACGTTTCCTGTCCATCCACAGCATTCAGCTATTGGGTTCACTACCTTGCGATGCACCCCAGTCTCCAAGGGGTGCATTTGTCACCTGGCCACAGGTGACCTGACACTGGGTTTTAAATTTTTTTATTACTATAAACAAAAAAAGACTGAAAATTCACCACAAAGAATAACAATTCTGCTATAAAACATATCCAATCATCAAAACCTTCTGTGTACCGATTTTGGCTCGTCTCTGACTACTCCTGTTTGCCTGTTACTCTGACCTTTGGCCTGTCCCTTGGTTACCCTCGTCTGCCTGTTGCCCCAACCTCGGCTTACTCATCACTATCCCTTGTGTCCTCAGTGGCTGCTTCCCCTCTCTCCCTACGGAGCGTGACCTGGGGGACTCCAGGGGCCACGACCTGGGTTCAGTTGCAGCGAAGGCCATCCTCACCACTAGAGGCACTGGTGAACACCTGCTGGACCTTAGACCCCGCGCCCTGGGGAATCTTGGCCTCACGTTTCCTGTCCATCCACAGCATTCAGCTATTGGGTTCACTACCTTGCGATGCACCCCAGTCTCCAAGGGGTGCATTTGTCACCTGGCCACAGGTGACCTGACACTGGGTTTTAATTTTTTTTATTACTATAAACAAAAAAAGACTGAAAATTCACCACAAAGAATAACAATTCTGCTATAAAACATATCCAATCATCAAAAAAAAAAATCAAATTTCTTCATACATTTAAGGCTAATATGTATTCTGCTACATATTTTGGTAAAAAAAAAAAAAAACAATAGTTATAGCATCTAAAAACTATGGGATATATGCTGGAATTTGTATTTATTTATTATACTAATTTCCAGACACACTTCAGTCAAGAAACAGTCCTTGTACTTTGTTTTATTAGAGGAATAGAACTTGGATGGGGTGCATTAGGGATGCCCACTTGATTGTAGATAGAAAATGTAGGGACTAAACTATATACACCCATGGTATATACAACCTTTTATTTTCACCTCCAGCACATACACTTGCTTGCAGACTATCACTCTCAAGACCAGCTAGCACTGTGGTTGGGGGCTGACACTGGCTCAGCTAGGCCCAAAGCAAATGCCCTTTGCAGGCAGGGACCGCGGGCCCCTATGGTGTAGCAAAAATTGTAGTACTAAGTGCTAGCTGTCCCACATGTGGCTACTGCTTCCAGTACCACCTCTCAGGCTCTGCCAACCCTCCTGGCTGCAGCTGCCTCTTCCCACTGCCGGTGCCACCACAGTCCTCCTGACTGGCTCTGTACCCATCACAGTTCACTCAGGCATGCCTCCTAGTCCTCCAGACTGTGTGTTACTCACCAGCCCTCTTGGCTGTTGCTCCTGGAGACTTGCCCGGCAGTGTTCTCCCGCTCTCCTCCTTGCTCCCAGTGCCTCCTGGGCAGGACACCGCTGTGGTTTTGGGAAGGTCCAGTCTGCACCTGTGCCCAGGCCCAAGGTCACCCCACCCCTCTAGACTGGGGAGGTCCCTCAAAGGCCATGACAGCCTAACACTCCATCTCCAGCTTCCACCCAAACACAACTCCTCCAGCTGGGCTGACCCTGACCTTGGCTTAGTATCAACTGATCCCCAAATGTTCCACTTCTTATTAAGTGATTGAACAGTACTGACTGGCATATTCAGGACTTTGGATATATTTTTATATCGTTTTCCATCTTTGTACAGTTTCAATACCTTGTTACGCAGGTCTTTTGACTGTTTTTTTCTACCTCCTCATGGCTCAGTGTCTAGCCTGCTCAGTGCATGCATGTGAGAGGTAACAAACTCATTGACTATTTATACACAGAAATTAATTGTGATTTAACCACTTCCCTACCCGCCCATAGTCAAATGACGTCCACAGATGTGATCTCCCATCCTGGGTGGACATCATATGACGTCCTGGGTTTCCCGGCCGTCTAGGGGGCGCATGCGGCATCGCTTGTGACCCAGTGCGCGATTGCCCGTGATTACAGCAGGACCGTGGATCTGATTGTTTTTTTTTTTTGTTTATGTTTTTTAAATGTGATATTTATTAAATCAAAAAGTAAAAAATATTGTGGTTTTTTTTCAAAATTGTCACTTCTTTTTGGTTTATAGCGCAAAAAATGTAGAGGTGATCAAATACCACCAAAAGAAGGCTCTATTTGTGGGGAAACTGCGCAATTGTCATTCAAAGTGTGACAGCGCTGAAAACTAAAAATTGGTCTGGGCAGGAAGGGGGTGAAAATGCCCGGTATTGAAGTGGTTAAAAATCTACAAATGTGGGAAATTAACCTTTAATTTACATTTTAAACTGTGTGTGCCACCTTCTGTGTCTGTACCAAGGCCAAACATTCCTGGGTACATAAACTTTTGATCAGGGTCATTTGGGGGGATTTTGGTTATCATTATGATTTAAGAAGGATCTAAAAAACGATGTGATAATAAATGGCTTAATGTGATTGCTATACTTAAATAAAAGACAATTTCTTGTGGCATGATCAGTCATATTTTCAATATTAATGATAACATTTCACAATTTCTGCCAGGGTATGCAAACTTTTGAGCATGACTGTATATAATCATTCATGGAGCTGTGTTTAGCCTTCTCCTAAACATCAACAAGCGACAAGCGTTGTGTGGTGTGGCTGGAGCCCACAGCCCCGAAATGTCTGGAGAGTAGAGGTCGGAGTAGGAGGAAGCAGGGAGTGTGGCAGAACAAGCTGGAGTGTGTAAATATGTCACAATCTTCACAGTATAAGAAGGCCGTGATCATCCTGAGTGGGAGACTTGCAGGAGCAGGGACCACTGTGAAGGAAATAGTAAGTAGTAATCACTGCTGCTGATTGATGGGAGATCGATTGTCCAGTGGCGGCCACTGCATTGTTGCGGCACGGGCGCCGCCCCACTGACACCTCTGCTGCCCTCCCTATCCATGTACCCGGCCCCTTTCAGGACGCCGGACACATGTATTACTATGGCGGGGATAGGCAGGGGGTGTGTATTTTGAAGCATGTGATTAGAGCGGGAGGCTCTAATAGGCTTTAAAATAGGGTGGGCTCTGGACGGAGAACACTGCGTCCCGATCCCACCCTGTTGTGTGACGATCGTGAATACATTTTTGCTATGGTCACACTACAGTCCGTCCCCGCCAATCAGGAGGCCGGTCTGTGGGATCTGTTTGCCGATTGGGAAAGTGCCAGGCGTCCCTATTGGATGCCTAGCGCTTTGGGGAAGAGGAGACACACAGGGGGGGGAAACCTGAGGAGCGGACACTGGAGCCATCGCTGCCCACACTGGAGGAGAGAAGGACAGCCCCGACACTGCAGGAGAGGAGCAGGACAGCCCCGACACTGCAGGAGAGGAGCAGGACAGCCTGGCTAATGCAGGAGAGGAGCAGGACAGCTTCGCCAATGCAGGAGAGGAGCAGGACAGCCTGGCTAATGCAGGAGAGGAGCAGGACAGCCCCGCCAATGCAGGAGAGGAGCAGGACAGCCTCGCCAATGCAGGAGAGGAGCAGGACAGCCCCGCCAATGCAGGAGAGGAGCAGGACAGCCCCGCCAATGCAGGAGAGGAGCAGGACAGCCCCGCCAATGCAGGAGAGGAGCAGGACAGCCCCGCCAATGCAGGAGAGGAGCAGGACAGCCCCGCCAATGCAGGAGAGGAGCAGGACAGCCCCGCCAATGCAGGAGAGGAGCAGGACAGCCCCGCCAATGCAGGAGAGGAGCAGGACAGCCCCGCCAATGCAGGAGAGGAGCAGGACAGCGCCGCCAATGCAGGAAAGGAGCAGGACAGCCCCGCCAATGCAGGAGAGGAGCAGGACAGCCCCGCCAATGCAGGAGAGGAGCAGGACAGCCTCGCCAATGCAGGAGAGGAGCAGGACAGCCCCGCCAATGCAGGAGAGGAGCAGGACAGCCCCGCCAATGCAGGAGAGGAGCAGGACAGCGCCGCCAATGCAGGAGAGGAGCAGGACAGCCCCGCCAATGCAGGAGAGGAGCAGGACAGCCCCGCCAATGCAGGAGAGGAGCAGGACAGCGCCGCCAATGCAGGAGAGGAGCAGGACAGCCCCGCCAATGCAGGAGAGGAGCAGGACAGCCTCGCCAATGCAGGAGAGGAGCAGGACAGCGCCGCCAATGCAGGAGAGGAGCAGGACAGCCCCGCCAATGCAGGAGAGGAGCAGGACAGCCTCGCCAATGCAGGAGAGGAGGAGCGCCCTGACACACAGAGGGTAAGTGCCGCCGGACCACCCGCCGGTCCAGCTGGTGGTCAGTGCAGCGGGTGCTGCTGTGGTCAGTTTGGTGGGTCATTAGGCGGGTGCCGCGGGTGGTCGCATGGGGGTTGGTGCATGTTTCATGCCCCCTCCAAAAGGAGAACCCACCAGCTGTCACTGTCTCTGTCTAAAGCCTACATCTGGTGTCTGCTGTGTGGGATTGAAGGCTGCATGAGGCATAGAACTCTACATAGTTTAAGGTTAAACCTCTTATTAAACTCCCTCCCACGAAAAAGTTTTATCCCTATTATTATTATTATTATTATTATTATACAGGATTTATATAGCGTCAACAGTTTACGCAGCGCTTTACATCAGGGAAGACCGTACATTCACAATACAAATCAATACATGAGGGATCAGAGGGCCCTGCTCGTAAGAGCTTACAATCTAGAAGGGAGGGTCAAGTGGAACAAAGGGTAGTTAGCTGTGGGGGATGGTCAGATCCCTATTGTGGGGTCACCAGTACGGTATTTGTAAATTGGAATTATATCCCCTCTCCAGAGAGAATAAAGTTCAGTCCTTGCAACCGTTCCTCATCACTAATATCCTCCAGACCCTTTATTAGCACTGTTGCCCTTCTTTGTATTCGCAACATTTCTAGTACATCTTTTCTGAGGACTGGTGCCCAGAACGGGACATCATACTCCAGGTGCGGCTGGACCAGAGTCTTGAAGAGCGGGAGAATGCTGTTGTTTGACACCCTAGGCGAAACCTAATTTTGACGCCCCCTTGGCTCCACCATGGACTCCACCCCATTTGCCCTGCCCATGTATACCCCACCTTTCTAATAAAGAGCCCATCAAATGCAGCCTCACCAGCGCCCATCAAATGCAGCCTCACCAGCGCCCATCAAATGCAGCCTCACCAGTGCCCATCAAATGCAGCCTCACCAGCGCCCATCAAATGCAGCCTCACCAGCACCCATCAAATGCAGCTTTACCAGTGCCCATCAAATGCAGCCTCACCAGCGCCCATCAAATGCAGCCTCACCAGCGCCCATCAAATGCAGCCTCACCAGTGCCCATCAATGCAGCTTACCAGTGCCCATCAATGCAGCCTCACCAGTGCCCATCAATGAATGTTTGCTTGCTTCTTTTAATTCAGGAGTCGAGACACAGTCCTCCGCCGGCGCTGCGCCTCTAACACTATGTGCGAACGGAGCGGCGGCTGCCTGCTGATGCTAAAACGTATTTGCTTGCTGTAAAGAGAAGAGATTAGGAACACCAGTGGCCAGGCGCCCTAGGCAGCGGTGCGCCCTAGGCGACTGCCTCGTTTGCCTAGTGGTAGCACCGGCCCCCATGCATTTCTGAAAACGTATACAATTTATGTCAGAGCCATTATCAAGAAATCGCAACAACCCTTAGAGAGCTTAAAGTGGTTGTAAACCCACTTTTGCAAGTTACACCTACAGGTAAGCCTAGATTAAGGCTTACCTGTAAGCAGGGCTGTCTTAATAAGAGGGCACACCTGGGCACTGCCCAGGGGCCCCAGCTGCATGGGGGGGCCCCTGCATTTTCCCCAAAGCAGCTGGTCCTTGAGCCCACACTGCCCTGAAATTGGGGGCCCCATGATGGCACTGAGAGAGATGGATACACAGGGGAGGCAGTCTGCCTCCTACCTACTCGATGTCTGTTTACCTGCACTGTCATCGTTGTAGGGGCCCCAGAGCATTACTTTGCTCAGGGGCCCATGGTGCTATTAAGAAGGCCCTGCTTGTAAGTGTAAGCAATTTCTCCTACACCTCCACGGTTTAGGAGATATTCGCCAAATGACAGGACCGCTGTCTACTGCGCATTAGCCATAGACAACGGCACGCAGGAGCACCAACAATAGCCGTCCTGCGCATTCGCAGAATGACGTCATTGGCGCTCTGGCCAATCACAGCCCCGGAGCGGCGATTACAGGAAGAAGATCGCCGGAGACATGGCGGCCGAGGGCACGGAGGGGAACTTCGGGGGCTTCGTTCTCAGGTAAGTCGATCATCATGAGCTAATATGCTGTGCATACTAGCTCATTATGACTTTATATTTTTTTTTTCTTTTTAAAGACAAGGGTTTACTTCCTCCTTAAGGCTATTAATGCACAAATCAAATGCAAGGGGTTACATAGTCTCATTTTATTGTCTCTAGTTTTTTTTTTTATAGTTATGGAATAATTAAATGTTGTTTGGTAAATGCATGGATGATAATTGTGATGTATGAATAATGTGTGGAGAAGTAATGTCATTTCATTGTGAATTTGTTTTACAATGACAATAAATCTTATCTATCTGATCTTGTTAAGTTTCACTCTGATGGACACAACAAAATGTGCCCATCAGAGTGCCCCATAACATAAAATGTGCCCAGAGTGCCCCATAACATAAAATGTGCCCAGAGTGCCCCATAACATAAAATGTGCCCATCAGAGTGCCCCATAACATAAAATGTGCCCAGAGTGCCCCATAACATAAAATGTGCCCATCAGAGTGCCCCATAACATAAAATGTGCCCATCAGAGTGCCCCATAACATAAAATGTGCCCATCAGAGTGCCCCATAACATAAAATGTGCCCAGAGTGCCCCATAACATAAAATGTGCCCATCAGAGTGCCCCATAACATAAAATGTGCCCAGAGTGCCCCATAACATAAAATGTGCCCAGAGTGCCCCATAACATAAAATGTGCCCATCAGAGTGCCCCATAACATAAAATGTGCCCAGAGTGCCCCATAACATAAAATGTGCCCATCAGAGTGCCCCATAACATAAAATGTGCCCAGAGTGCCCCATAACATAAAATGTGCCCATCAGAGTGCCCCATAACATAAAATGTGCCCATCAGAGTGCCCCATAACATAAAATGTGCCCAGAGTGCCCCATAACATAAAATGTGCCCATCAGAGTGCCCCATAACATAAAATGTGCCCATCAGAGTGCCCCATAACATAAAATGTGCCCATCAGAGTGCCCCATAACATAAAATGTGCCCAGAGTGCCCCATAACATAAAATGTGCCCATCAGAGTGCCCCATAACATAAAATGTGCCCAGAGTGCCCCATAACATAAAATGTGCCCAGAGTGCCCCATAACATAAAATGTGCCCATCAGAGTGCCCCATAACATAAAATGTGCCCAGAGTGCCCCATAACATAAAATGTGCCCATCAGAGTGCCCCATAACATAAAATGTGCCCAGAGTGCCCCATAACATAAAATGTGCCCATCAGAGTGCCCCATAACATAAAATGTGCCCATCAGAGTGCCCCATAACATAAAATGTGCCCAGAGTGCCCCATAACATAAAATGTGCCCAGAGTGCCCCATAACATAAAATGTGCCCAGAGTGCCCCATAACATAAAATGTGCCCAGAGTGCCCCATAACATAAAATGTGCCCATCAGAGTGCCCCATAACATAAAATGTGTCCATCAAAGTGCCCCATAACATAAAATGTGTCCATCAAAGTGCCCCATAACATAAAATGTGCCCATTAGAGTGCCCCATAACATAAAACGTGCCCATTAGAGTGCCCCATAACATAAAATGTGCCCATTAAAGTGCCCCATAACATAAAATGTGCCCATCAGAGTGCCCCATAACATAAAATGTGCCCATCAGAGTGCCCCATAGCATAAAATGTGCCCATCAGAGTGCCCCATAACATAAAATGTGTCCATCAAAGTGCCCCATAACATAAAATGTGTCCATCAAAGTGCCCCATAACATAAAATGTGTCCATCAGAGTGCCCCATAACATAAAATGTTCCCATCAAAGTGCCCCATAACATAAAATGTGTCCATCTAAGTGCCCCATAACATAAAATGTGCCCAGAGTGCCCCATAACATAAAATGTGCCCAGAGTGCCCCATAACATAAAATGTGCCCATCAGAGTGCCCCATAACATAAAATGTGTCCATCAAAGTGCCCCATAACATAAAATGTGTCCATCAAAGTGCCCCATAACATAAAATGTGCCCATTAGAGTGCCCCATAACATAAAATGTGCCCATTAAAGTGCCCCATAACATAAAATGTGCCCATCGGAGTGCCCCATAACATAAAATGTGCCCATCAGAGTGCCCCATAGCATAAAATGTGCCCATCAGAGTGCCCCATAACATAAAATGTGTCCATCAAAGTGCCCCATAACATAAAATGTGTCCATCAAAGTGCCCCATAACATAAAATGTGTCCATCAGAGTGCCCCATAACATAAAATGTTCCCATCAAAGTGCCCCATAACATAAAATGTGTCCATCTAAGTGCCCCATAACATAAAATGTGCCCAGAGTGCCCCATAACATAAAATGTGCCCATCAGAGTGCCCCATAACATAAAATGTGTCCATCAAAGTGCCCCATAACATAAAATGTGCCCAGAGTGCCCCATAACATAAAATGTGTCCATCAAAGTGCCCCATAACATAAAATGTGTCCATCAAAGTGCCCCATAACATAAAATGTGCCCAGAGTGCCCCATAACATAAAATGTGTCCATCAAAGTGCCCCATAACATAAAATGTGCCCAGAGTGCCCCATAACATAAAATGTGTCCATCTAAGTGCCCCATAACATAAAATGTGCCCATCAGAGTGCCCCATAACATAAAATGTGTCCATCAAAGTGCCCCATAACATAAAATGTGTCCATCAAAGTGCCCCATAACATAAAATGTGTCCATCAAAGTGCCCCATAACATAAAATGTGTCCATCAAAGTGCCCCATAACATAAAATGTGTCCATCAAAGTGCCCCATAACATAAATGTGTCCATCAAAGTGCCCCATAACATAAAATGTGTCCATCAAAGTGCCCCATAACATAAAATGTGTCCATCAAAGTGCCCCATAACATAAAATGTGCCCAGAGTGCCCCATAACATAAAATGTGCCCATCAGAGTGCCCCATAACATAAAATGTGTCCATCAAAGTGCCCCATAACATAAAATGTGTCCATCTAAGTGCCCCATAACATAAAATGTGCCCATCAGAGTGCCCCATAACATAAAATGTGCCCAGAGTGCCCCTATACATAAGAGGCATGCTGATGGGCACATTTTATGTTAAGGGACACACTTATGGGTACTTACAGTATTTTGTTAGTGGAGGCACACTGATGGGCACATCAGGTGGCACTGTGATGGGTACACCTGATGTAAAGGAGAACTCTAATGGGCACACCTGATGTGATGGGGACACCTGGGGCCAGATTCAGGAACAGTTAGGCTGGCGGATCCAGTGATCCGCCAGCCTAACTGTGACTTTGAGCCGGCGTTTCTGTTTTCTGTAACCAGAAAACAAGAAACGCCGGGTTGAAGCTCCGATGCGAGCAGCGTAACTGAGTTTCGCCATCGCATCGTTACTTCAACTTAAAAATGGCGCCGGGGGCGTTCCCGCCGATTTCCGCTCAAAAAATATGTTAATGAGCGGAAATCGGCAATTCACGATCGCATTCCGGCGCGACGCAGTGACGTTACGACGTTTCCGGACGGGATACGCGGCGCATAGTTATACCTACATGGGGTTGGAGTATCCTATGTTAGGTATAGGCGTCGTCATCGTGTCGGAAAAAAAAAAAAAAACGTCGCTTGCGTAAAACGGTCATGAATGGGAATGTGACGTCATTGACGTTCATTCACAGATTTTGGAGCATGCGCACGGGGATGTTTTGACACTCGACGCATGCGCAGTACGTTGGCGGCGGGATCGCGCTTAGTTAGCATACTACACGCCCCGTACCCGCCCAATTTGAATTCCGCCGGCTCATTTGTGATGCGCTTCCGCAACTTTAGGAGCAAGTGCTTCGTGAATGACAGCACTTGCTCCTAAAATTTCTGCAGCGCAACGCAAATGAGAAGCGTTACTCCAGAGCAAAGATGCTCTGGACTACCTGAATCTGGCCCCTGATGTAATTGGGCACGCTGATGACGGCACCTAATGAAAGAGGGCATTCTGATGGGGATAATTGATGTAAGGGGGCACACCGATGGGCACATATTGTGTTAGTGGGGCCGCGCTGATGGGCACATATTACGGTAAATGACACCCAAGTGTACATGAAGCCTAAGGTGCTTTTTTCCCCCACTGACCACCAATGTAGAGGGGCTTTTATCCCACTGACCCTCAAAGGAGTAGATTTTTAGCAGGGGGTTCTCCAAGACCTGCAATTTATTTTAAAGGTTCCTCTGGAGTAAAAAGGTTGAAAGGTTGGGTTAAAGCTTCAGTGGGATTTTAGATTTAAAGGTATAGGGGCTGTTCTGCTTTTAAGAAACCCAGAGATCAAAATCTTCAATGACGTTTCCTAACCTGTTGGTCTTGTCCCTGGACAACCTTGACCTGCCACCTGTATCAGTAAAGTGACCAGATTTTTTAAATGAAATATTACTAGTAATGGCGGCAATCAGCAACTCTCTGCCCGTCGCAGCCCGCCTCACAGCCTGTCGAGTCTTACTCTCCCGGCTCCAGCTACTACTGGGTGGGGAGCGGAGGAAGATCATTCCACCAGGGAAGGCAAGGAGATGAACAGGCAGGCGTCTGGCCGGGGTTTGAGCCAAGGCAGAAGAACATGGGAGCGGAGCTGAATGAGCATGCACCCGAAACTGAAGAAATATTCCCTCCTCTCCGACCAGCACATGATCATCAGATAATGGGAAAAAAATACACCCCCCTGAGCTAGAAGGAGGTTGGGTAATTCTGTTTTTTTTTTTCTTTTTCTGCACTGACTTGGCTAGATTCACGTAGAGCGGTGTAATTTTATGCGGGCATAACGTATCTCAGATACGCTACGCCGCCGTAAATTAGAGAGGCAAGTGCTGTATTCACCAAGCTAATTTACGGCGGCGTAGCGTAAATGGGCCGGCGTAAGCCCGCCGAATTCAAATGTGTTTGGCGTGTTTAATTTAAATTAAGTGTGACCCCACGTAATTGACGTTTTTTACTAACGGCGCATGCGCCGTCCGTGGACGTATCCCAGTGCGCATGCTCCAAATGACGCCGCTATGACTCATTGGTTTCGACGTGAACGTAATTTACGTCCAGCCCCATTCACGGACGAGTTACCCAAACGACGTAAAATGTATAAAATTCGACGCAGTCCTGGCACCCATCTTTTTGTTGGAATATCTTTACGCCTAAAAACGCCTTACGTAAACGGCGTATCTGTACTGCGACGGCCGAGCGTACGTTCGTGAATAGGCGTATCTCGCTGATTTACATATTCTAGGTGTAAATCAGCGTACAGGCCCCTAGCGGCCAGCGTAAATCGGCAGCTAAGATACGACGGCGTAGGAGACTTACGCCGGGCGTATCTTAGCAACATTTAAGCGTATCTCACTTTGAGAATACGCTTAAAGATACGACGGTGCAGATTCTGAGGTACGACAGCGTATCTACTGATACGCGGACGTAACTCTACGTGAATCTGGCCAACTGTCTTTAAAATTGCCCCAGCCCCTGTTCAAATCCAATCCGGGGACAGATTTGGCCCGGGGACAGTGTCCTCAATTCGGGGACTGTCCCCGGAAACCAGGGATGTCTGGTCACCCTAGCATTGGTGATCTACATGATGCATTATGGGTAAGTGGCTAGTGCATTTATTGTTGGGCATAACTATAGGGGTTTTTGGCCATGCTAGAGAGCCTATATCCCAGGTAAAGGACTTTTTGCTGCATGCATTTCTCTTATGTACTAAACAACAAGAATTTCATTGTTTACTTGCATACCGTTGAGAATGATCCTGTGTATTTTGGCAGGTTCCTCTTGGATACACCTAAAACGAACTTCTGGGAAGAGCATTATATCCTCGGTGCCTTCACGTAAGGATTAGACATGCAGAGCAAGGATCCCGTCTACCGTGATGTGAGATATAGCATTGAACGGCCAGTCTTTCACGAACAAGAATTGGGAAGAACTCAGCCTGGTCCAAACAGGACCTTAAAGTCCATCATCAGTGCAGCCAAGCACAAAATAAGGTAGGTGAAGAAAGTGCAGTGCATGCAACAAGGGGTGGAGAACATGGATATTGGCGGCCACATCTTAACCACTTCAGCCCCGAGCCTGTTTTTCAGATTCGGTGCTTACGAGACTAAAACAGTTTTTTTTGCTAGAAAATTATTTAAAACCCCCAAACATTATATATTTTTTTTTTCTAACACCCTAGAGAATAAAATGGTGGTCATTGCAATACTTTTTCTCACACCGTATTTGCGCAGCGGTCTTACAAGCGCACTTTTTTTGGAAAAAATTCACTTTCTTGAATTAAAAAATAAGACAACAATAAATTTGGCCCAATTTTTTTATATATTGTGAAAGATAATGTTACGCCTAGTAAAATGATACCCAACATGTCACGCTTAAAAATTGCGCCCGCTCGTGGCATGGCGTCAAACTTTTACCCTTAAAAATCTCGATAGGCGACGTTTAAAAAATTCTACAGGTTGCATTTTTTGAGATGCAGAGGAGGTCTAGGGCTAGAATTATTGCTCTCGCTCTAACGATCGCGGCGATACCTCACTTGTGTGGTTTGAACACCGTTTTCATATGCGGGCGCTACTCGCGTATGCGTTTGCTTCTGCGCGCGAGCTCGTCGGGACGGGGCACTTTAAAAAAAATTTTTTTTGGTTTTTGTTTTTATTTCTATTTATTTTATAATGTTTAACACTGAAAAAAAAAAAAAAAAAAAAATTATCACTTTTATTCCTATTACAAGGAATGTAAACATCCCTTGTAATAGAAAAAAGCATGACAGGTCCTCTTAAATATGAGATCTGGGGTCAAAAAGACCTCAGATCTCATATTCAGGCTTAAATGCAAAAAAAAAAAAGAAAAAAAAAAAAAGTCAAAATGTAAACAAATTAAATGTCTCTTTAAGAGGCTGGGCGGAAATGACGTTTTGACGTCACTTCCGCCCAGCAGAGGTATGGGGACGGCTGAGGGACATTTTTTCCCTCAGTCGCATCCCCGGACAGCCAGCAACAGGACCCGATCGCCTCCGCCGCTACCGACGGCTACGGTAAGCGGCGGAGGGCGCGGGAGAGCGGCGGGAGGGGGGGGGGGCACCCTCTCCCGCCGCCGGTAACGGCGATCTCGCGGCGAATCCGCCGCGATGACCGCCGTTATCGTTAACAGGACCGCCCCACGAAGAGATGGATATCTTGGTTGTGGCAGCAGCTGCTGCCGTTACCGAGATATCCATCTTCAAAAAAATGACGTCTTTGGACGTGGGGCCGGTCAGAAGTGGTTAAGCAATGGGACACGTAATAAATTTCGTCCTTGATAAGGAAATTGTGTGAACTGTGGCCCCATGAGCTAAAATAAGTATGTCTACTTACTCTTAAAGTACATGTCTAGTATAGCCTGTCAGCTAGGGTGACCACGTGTCCCGGATTGCCCGGGACAGTCCCGCATTTTGCAGGTCTGTCCCGGGCACATTCATTCCAGGACAATACAGTGTCCCGAAATGAAACTGACACAGCCACCCCCCCGGGCCAATCTGATGCCCCCCAAAAAAGGCCGCTACATCACAGCTTTACTCAATGACAGTATTTGTCCTGGCCGGGAATGTCTGGAGGAGCACAATCCCCGCCCCCCTGCTTGTGATTGGAGAAATCATAAATCCCGCCTCTTGTGTCCAATCACTGTGCTGTGATTCGTTACAGCACAAGCTGATTTTTGGGAAGGGGGGGTGGTGTGTCCCTGAATGGTAGTTTGGAAATGTGGTCACCCTACTGTCAGCTACAACTGAAGCTAAACTCTAGGCAAGCGACTAAATACACAACTGAAATGTAATATACAGTATAGGGTCTGTTGTCAATGGAAGCAGCTGCTGCCGGGTGTGTCTGGGCACACCCTAGTCAACCCATGTGCATTAGCATTATCCAGGGGTGGCACCAGATGGGTGGTTGGGGTGCCAGTGGCCAGTGTAAATGCCCCCATTATATTAAAGGCTAGGCTCAACTGTAGGAACACATTACGCCTATACTTAGAATGTAACATAATAGGCTCCCAATCAACTGTCTCCCACCATCAGAGCCTCCTCCCTGTGACAGCAGGTGGCTTTATTGTGTGTTTGAGCTTTGGAGTGCACACCCCAATGAGCTGCGCACACCTATGCCTGTTACCATGTTCTTTGTACATGTAGTAAAGTCTGATTGGTTACTGTGACGAGACCCTTGCTCGCTCTGTTCTGCTCTCCCGACACTCCTCTGCTTCTATTGGATCAGATTGCCGATTACAACGTCTGATGGTCCAGTCATCCAAGGTTCCGGGATCCGAACTACAGCTATGTGCCGTTCGGATCCATTAGAACAAACACCAGGCTGGCTGTATGTAAGTTCAAACAGGACTCATTTATTGAAAGTACACAGCACACTTTTATACAGAATTTGGAACATCCCGCCCCCAACAACCGCTTTCCTATTGGTCAATTGTTAAGTACATTTGTGTTTTTTTCACTCAGGTCCTCTTCCATGCAAATGAGGACTTGAAAATGACGCAGCAGAGATTGGTCAGATAGTTTGAATAACATGACTATGTGTATTGAGACAAAAGCCCCAGGGGGCAATCAATGTACACAATAGCCAGCCACAGAACAATGGGACCGTCTGGAGAGTTGAGTTAGCCTTAAAACAGGGCAGAGACCCTTTTGACTTAATCAATTACAACACAGTATTGGCATCACACAATAGAACATGGTATGTCTTTCAATCCACATCTTTAGACAGACGGGCTGTCTCTGACAGAAGATATTTACATCTGATAAACAAAAGGCTTTTAACAGGCTTATCACATAGTGGACAATGAAATGTCTTTCACAAGCCAGCTCACTTAGCATCTTAAAAGCAGGTGTCCTCGCATTGAATAAGCCAACAGCTTGTAATGTCTCAGTATATCCTGTAATACATGAATTAGGATTTCACGTAAACACTTCCGTATTTCAAAGTCCATGACAGTTACTAATGCTGCCCCCCCACCCTCCCCACTTCTGTGGCCTGAGTACAATTGTGCCAGTCTCCTCATTATACTACCCCGGTGACCCCCGAATAATTATATGCCAGTGATCACTCAGTGGAATCCAATGAGTTGCCAGCCAACACCTATAAGTGATTAAAATACAACATGATTACCTAATATCAAAAAAGTGTACAAAAACATCCTTCAAGTGACACAAAATGAACAGGTATTGAAAAAGAAAAATAACAAACATACCATACTTACCTCCACTGTGCAGTTTGTTTTGCACAGAGTGGCCCCCGATCCTCCTGTTCTGGGGTCTTACGGTGGCTCTCACGGCTCCTCCCCACAATAGGTAACCACCTCTGGTAAGCTCTCTCCCGAGGGGGTTACCTTGCGGGCACGCTCCCGTATCATACACTCGGCCTCCATAGCCGCCGAGTGTATGACTCAGCCCCTGCACTCGTGTCATTGGATTTGATTGACAGCTGCGGGAGCCAATGGCTGCGCTGCTATCAATCTATCCAATGAGGAGCCAAGAAGCCGTGGAAAGAGCAATGCTGGATTGCTCCCAGGGAAATTCGGGGCTCAGGTAAGTAAAACGGGGGGGGGGCCCCTTACACAGCTTTAGGCATAGGCCCCCTGGGACAGAGAACCGGGGGGTGCTGCCACCTCAAATTGAGAAGCGGGGGGCTCCGAAAACCTCAGAAATACTTCGTTCCTGAGACTTTCTGAGGTTTTCCAAATTCAGCCAAGCTGTCCTCTGGCCTTTCTGTGTGTTTCCTAGGCTCTCCTCCGGCGCCCCCCCTACCTGCGGTATTGCATGCTATTGAAGTCAGTGCGGAACAAATTATTTTCGTTTCCATTGACTTCTATGGGGAAACTCGCTTTGGTATGCAAGTACTTTGGATTCCAAGCATTCTCCTGGAATGAATTATGCTTGTAATCCGAGGTTCCACTGTATAGAATAGCTGGAAAGTATCTACAGTAAACATAAACCAATCATCTCTTTTGATATGATTTGATTCATTAATTAAAGCTGAACTCCAGGAATTACCTCTATTGCACGCTTGCATTGGCCCATCTTGGCACAAGTAACCACTTCAGCTCCGGTCCCCCCCCCCCCCCCTTCATGACCAGGACATTTTTTAGGATTCGGCACTGCGTCGCTTTAACTGGCAATTGCGCGGTCGTGCGATGTGGCACCCAAATAAAATTGATGTAATCTTTTTTACCCACAAATAGAACTTTCTTTTGGTGGTATTTGATCACCTCTGCGGTTTTTATTTTTTGCGCTGTAAACAACAAAAAAATAAATAATATTTTGAAAAAAGCATACCCAATAAAATAAATGTAAACAATGAAATTTCTTCATCAATTTAGGCCAATTTGTATTCTGCTACATATTTTTGGTAAAACAAAAAAAATCCCAAAAAGTGTGTATTAGATGGTTTGTACAAAAGTTATAGGGCCAGATTCTCAGAGGCGCTACGACAGAGTATCTCAGATACCCCATCGTATCGCCGTTTTTTTGGCCGGGTATCTATGCGAGTGATTCCTTGAATCACTTTTGCATAGATACGCCTGAAGATCCGACAAGTGTAATACCATTACACTTGCGGATCGTAGTTGTAATGACAACTCCGGCCACTAGGTGGCCTTTACGTTGATTTCTCATTTGCCTATGGAAATGAGGCTACTACGCCGATTCCCGATCGCTTTTACGCCGCCCCGTCGTCACGTACGTCTTTAACGAAAGCGTAAGGTTACCCCTGCTAATATGAGGGGTAACCTTATACCGTCGGATGCCGTCGGGTGCCGTCGGATGCCATGTTAAGTATGGCGTCGGGTCAGCGTCGGCTTTTTCCGTCGCTTACGACGTTTTACTAACTCGTTCGCGAATAGGGCATTGCGTAGTGACGATCACGTAGTTTTGACGTCGGTTTCAATGACGCTTTCCGACGTGAGCTGGAGCATGTGCACTGGGTTTTTTCCCCGGCCAGCGCATGCGCAGTTCAATCGACGCGGGGGCGCGCTTAATTTAAATACAAGCCGCCCCCTTTGAATTACGCGGCCTTGCGCTGGGCCATTTTCGCTACGCCAACGCAAACTACGGAGCAAGTGCATGGAGAATATGGCACTTTCTCTGTTACGTTGCGGCGGCGTAGTGTAAAAGGCTTACGCTACGCCAAGACAAATATATGAGAATCTGGCCCAATGTGGCCCAATGTGTCCCTTTTTTATAAGTCATCACATTCCCTCTGTTCTCAGCTGCATAAGAGCTGGGGGGGGAGGGGGGGTGAGCAGCAGCACACTAATCTTGCCAGTCATTGTCACTTGTTCTGTTTTACTATCTTGTCATGATTGTCCTCTGTTCTGCAGATGTTCCAGGTCAGCAGCCAAGGCCTTGTTGTTTCAGTTCCTCCCAATTCTGCAATGGCTGCCGCACTATCCCGTCAAGGAATGGCTCCTGGGGGACATTGTGTCTGGGGTCAGTGTGGGGATCCTGCAACTTCCACAAGGTAGAATTTTCCAGTTATCTACACAATGCATGATATATTTCAACAGACATATAGTTTGGTTTTTCCATCTGCACAAGAACCCTAAAATGAAACTAAATCTTGCCAGTGTTCAGCAACTACCTGCTCCCTGCCTTTGTCTAGTCCCGCCATGCCCTTTGCCTATGTCTAGTCCCTCCCTGCCCTTTGCCTATGTCTAGTCCTGACTGTCCCTCCCTGCCCTTTGCCTATGTCTAGTCCTGACTGTCCCTCCCTGCCCTTTGCCTATGTCTAGTCCCTCCCTGCCCTTTGCCTGCCTGTGCGCCCGCCGATTGGCTCCCGCTGTGTGCTGGGAGCCGAGAGTTCCCAGTACACAACGGTAAAAACCTGTCTTTTGCCCGAGACTGCGGGCCAGAAGTGGGTGAAGATACCTCCACTTGGGTGGAGATCCGCTTTAAGTACCTCCCTGCCCTTTACCTTTACCTGTGTGTAGTACCTTCCTGCCTGTGTCTAGTACCTCCCTGCCCCTCGCCTGTTTTTAGTACCTTCCTGACCCTCCCCCGTGTTAAGTACCTTCCTGCCCCTTGCCTATGCCTATGTCTAGTACCTATGCCCCTTGCCTATGTCTAGTACCTCCCTGCCGCTTGCCTGTGTTTAGTAACTCCCTGCCCTTTTCCTGTGTTCAGTACCTCCCTGCCCTTTGCCCGTGTTCAGTACCTCCCTGCCTTTTGCCAGTGTTCAGTACCTCCCTGACCTTTGCCAGTGTTTAGTACCTCCCTGACCTTTGCCAGTTTTTAATACCTCCCTGACCTTTGCCAGTGTTTAGTACCTCCCTGCCGCTTGCCTGTGTTTAGTACCTCCCTGCCGCTTGCCTGTGCTTAGTACCTCCCTGCCGCTTGCCTGTGTTTAGTACATCCCTGCCACTTGCCTGTGTTTAGTACATCCCTGCCGCTTGCCTGTGTTTAGTACCTCCCTGCCGCTTGCCTGTGTTTAGTACCTCCCTGCCACTTGCCTGTGTTTAGTACATCCCTGCCGCTTGCCTGTGTTTAGTACCTCCCTGCCGCTTGCCTGTGTTTAGTACCTCCCTGCCGCTTGCCTGTGTTTAGTACCTTCTTGCTCCTTGCCTGTGTTGGTACCTCCCTGCCCCTTGCCCGTGTTTAGTACCTCCCTTTACCCTTTGCCTTTGTTTGGTATTTCCCTGCCCCTTGCCTGTGACCCTCCTCGCCCCTCCCCTTCTTCCAATGTGCAAGCAGCACACCTGATTGGCTCCTAGTGCTGAGCCCCCCCCCCCCCCCAGCCTAAGACCTGCTGTACAGGGAACTAGAAGAGGCTGATACCAATTTATTTATTATTTTTATTTATTTATTTTAATTTTTTTATATCTGTCTGGAGTTCAGCTTTAAGTTAAACCACTTATAATAGGAGAAACAGATGGAGGAAAATAGCTTAGCATCCCCAAAGGGTTAACAGAAACTTATTTTATCCCAGTTGAAGTGCTGCCATCGATTTTTGGCAAATTAGCACATGGCAGACTCACCGTACACACAGTCTGTTTATGGTTCACTTTCTGGTTGGGTTCAGCCTGTCTCTCTCCGCTTTTGTTTCCAACAGGTTTGGCGTATGCCCTCCTGGCCGGCGTGCCACCCGTTTTTGGTTTATATTCTTCTTTCTTCCCGGTGTTTGTTTATTCTATTTTTGGCACATCACGGCATGTTTCCATAGGTAAGTAAAGAATAAAATCCTAAAATAGACAATGAAATCAAGCATTGTTTGGAGATGAATTGGTGGCTATTCTTTTGTTGTTTTCTGATACATTATATTTGGTGTATTCAGGGCCGATCCTAGGGTCACAGGCGCCTGGGTGCAGAAATATTTCTGGCACCCCCACATGGGCGTCATCATTTTACTAACTCCTCCCCTTTACAAATGTTTCTATGGCAATGACTCAACCACAGAGATGCTCCCCCCATGAAGTCTTCATTCCCCCGGGATCCTTACATGATCTCTTAACAATAAACAAAATACAGGAAGAGAAGCATAGTACTTTATTGGGACCTGTAGGGGTGGGGGGGGGGCCTCTGTGATGGACACAGAGAGGGCGTCTGTTAGAGAGTCTGTTAGATGTTCGGCGCCCCCACCTCTGCAGGCGCCTGGGTGCAATGCACCCTGTGCACCCTGCCTAGGATCGGCCCTGAGTGTATTCTGGACAGATAAATCCTCGGCCAGTTCCTTCTATTTCTCTGGGACTCTATTGCATAGCTCCCAACTGTCCCTGATTCCGAGGGACTGTCCCTGATTTGGAGCAATGTCCCTCTTTCCTCCTCATTTGTCCCTCATTTTGATCTGATCTATATAGTTGTATAAAAAATGAAATTTTTATCTTTCAAAAAGTGTTTCCCACTGCTAAACCTTTTATCCAAATGATAAATTGCTGCATTTGTACATTTTAAAAGCCAATATAAAGGAATAGTAGTGGTAAAAAAAAAGTCCCTTGTGGATTTATTTAACCTTTTTTGGGGTTAATTCTCCTTTAAGGGGGTGTGGCAGGGGGCGTGTCCTATGCCTACACACATTTGCTAGTAGGTGTCCCTCATTCCCATCCCAAAACGTTGGGAGGTATGCTATTGTACACCTGCTGTGCTCACTATGAGGGGTTCCCATGATCCCAGCACTGGGTTCACAGGTCCGCACACCTGCTGTGCCCATTTTGAGGGGTTCCCACCATCCTTGTATTGAGTTCTCAAGTCTACACACCTGCTGGGCCCTTGATGTGGGGCCCCCACCATCCCTGTGCCGAGTTCCTGGTCTACACACCAGCTGTTGCCCATTATGAGGGACCCTCACCATCCATGTGCCGAGTTCCTGGGTCTCCACCATCCCTGTTGCATTTATATAAAATATTTATTTTGAATTGCTCACGATTGTGACCGATTTTTTACTTTTTAAAGGGTAATCCCTTTATAATGGACATTGTGTTAAATTGGATTTGTTGTAATTTACAGTAGGAACCTAAATTGTACATATTCTGTATTTCCAGGAACCTTTGCGGTGGTCTCCATCATGGTTGGCAGCGTTACAGAATCTCTGGTTCCTAATGACAACTTCATAATACCAGGGAATGATACAATCATTGACATGGTAGCCAGGGACAAAGCTCGAGTAGAGCTGGTGGCTGCCATGACATTGCTGGTAGGATTGTTTCAGGTAAGGATAAGTCCTTTAGGTGGAGGTTTGGCAAATAACATGGCAATTTTTTTGTATCTGTCCAGATATGCCAAGGCTAAAATGAGCTACAATAAATATCAGTAGATTTAAGTAATATCTGGGTGAAGGGCCACCTGTAAGGGGCCCAGGGGTCGCCAGGGGCCTGGGTGGCAACCCCTCTTTTTTTAATTGTTTTTTCTAAAACAACATTTTTTAATTGTTTATATATATTTTTTAGCTTTTTTATTTTATTATTATTATTTTTTTTTAATAAAGGGCCCAGATGTCCCCAGGGGCCCTATATGGCAACCCCCTCTTTTTTTTATTTTATTTTTATGAACAAAAATACATTTTTTATATATTTGTTTTTAGCTTTTTTTTATTATTATTATTATTTTTTTAATAAAGGGCCCAGAGGTCCCCAGGGGCCCTGGATGGAAACCCCCTTTTTTATTTTATTTTTATGAACAAAAAATTATTTTTTTATATATTTTTTTTTAGCTTTTATTTTTTTTATTAAAGGGCCCAGAGGGCCCCAGGTGGCAGCCCCCCCCCCTTTTTAATAATAAAAAAAAAATGTTTAATTTTTTTATATTTTTTTTTTATTTATTTTTTTATTTTTATTAAAGGGCCCAGAGGTCCCCAGGGCCCCGGATGGCTACCCCCTTTTTTTATATATTTTTTTATATACATATATTTTTTTTTTGTAAGGGGTCCAGAGGTCCCCAGAGCAATCCCCCCAATTTGTAGCAGGTGTTGCCAGAGAAGAGTACTGTCATTGCCACAGCATACAAGGATATTTGAGACAGCTGTGTGCTTCTTAGGGTTGCCACCTGTCCGGGATTTACCCAGACAGTCTGGGTTTTGAATTACGTGTCCAGCTTTCATACTGCCTGAACACATTTGGACACTATTCAGACAGGACTGCAACCCCCCCTGCCTCCAAAAAAAAAATCGGATGGTCCCACCAATTTCCGACCGTCAAGAACGCAGTGACTTCCAATACTACGATGAAATTAAGTTCAATGCTTCCGAGCATGCGTCAAATTGCGCAACTGCTCTATTCTTTAGGGGTATCCCCAATGTATACAGTGGTGAATAATTTGAGAGTAAGCTTACCTGCATTCTCCATTTATGGGGAAAGGAGAATGCAGGTAAGCTTACTCTCTAATTATTCACCACTGTATACATTGGGGATGCCTCTAAAGAATATTAAGTATCTGTTTGTGTGTCAAATATGTTGCGTTGTCACTTATTATAAAAGTACGTTTCTACATTTTTATCTTTGGCAGGTAATTCTGGGCTTAGTGCAGTTTGGATTTGTGGTCACGTACCTCTCGGAGCCCCTGGTTCGGGGGTATACCACTGCCGCCACCATCCATGTCACCGTGTCTCAGCTGAAACATATCTTTGGCCTTCCGCTAAGTGAGAGGTCACAGCCATTGTCTCTCATTTATGTGAGTTTTTTACTGATAATTGTGAACAGAGATGATTACTAATTGCACTGCATGCAGATAAATGTTTTGAGTCTCACTGCTTGAACAATAGCAGGGTCAGTAAAATCAATATATGGCCTCCAGTGGCAGCTGGTGCTCCAATTTTTTGGGGGGGCTCAAACAAACTGAAAAATTCTGAAAAAAAGACCCCATCAATTGCATCCTCACTGTGCCCATTAAACGCTCCCACTGTGCCCATCAAATGCTCCCACTGTTCCCCATCAAATGCTCCCACTGTACCCCATAAAAAATTCTGCCACTGTGCCATCAAATGCTCCCACTGTGCCCCATAAAATGCTCCCACTGTGCCCCATAATAAATGCTGCCACTGTGCCATCAAATGCTCCCACTGCGCCCCATAAAATGCTCCCACTGTGCTCCATAAAAAATTCTGCCACTGTGCCATCAAATGCTCCCACTGTGCCCCATAAAAATGCTCCCACTGTGCCCCATAAAAAATGCTGCCACTGTGCCCCATAAAATGCTCCCACTGTGCCCCATAAAATGCTTCCACTGTGCCCCATTAAAAATTCTGCCACTGTGCCATCAAATGCTCCCACTGTGCCCAATAAAATGCTCCCACTGTGCCCCATCAAATGCTCCCACTGTGCCCCATAAAAAATTCTGCCACTGTGCCCCATAAAAAAATCTGCCACTGTGCCATCAAATGCTCCCACTGTGCCAATTGAATGATCCCACTGAGCTCATCGAATGATCCCACTGTGCCCATCGAATGATCCCACTGTGCCCATCGAATGATCCCACTGTGCCCATCGAATGATCCCACTGTGCCCACCAAATGATCCCACTGTGCCCATCGAATGATCCCACTGTGCTGCCCGGCTCGCTGTCTGCCCGGCACTTACCCTGTCTCGGTGGCGCAGCGGATGATGGCAGGGGGTGGCCAGCTGTGTCCTCCATGTCCTCAATGTCTTCTACCGTCCACTCCTATAAAATGGACGCCTGATAGGCGTCCAATCACAGCGCCTACAGTTTCAGCCAATCAGGAAAGCGAATATTCATTTGCTTTTCTAACGCAGCTGGGTGAGCTGCGAGTGCCTAACATTGCGCTCGCTGTTCACCTTTTTTGACGCCTATTAGAGCCTATGGGCCGGATTCTGATTTACGCGTTGAATATGCAAATGAGGGAGATATGCCGTTTCACGAACTACGTGCGCCCGGTGCATTTTTTTACGTCGTTTGTGTAAGGCTTTTTCCGGCGTAACATTACCCCTCCTATATGAGGCGTACGCAATGTTAAGTATGGACATCGGGACAGCTTAGAATTTTCCGTCGTTTGTGTAAAACGTCCGCGAATAGGGCTTTGCGTAAGTTACGTTCACGTCAAAACCAATGAGTATTTGCGCCGTAATTTTGAGCATGCACACTGGGATACGTCCACGGATGGCGCATGCGCCGTTGGTTAGAAACGTCTTTTACGTGTGGTCATGGTTGATTACCATACAACACGCCCACTCCAAGCCTACTTTGAATTACCTGGGCTTACGCCAGCCCATTTACGCTTCGCCGCCGTAACTTAGGACGCAAGTGCTTTGTGAATACAGCACTTGCCTGACTAAGTTGCGGCGGCGTAGCGTAAAGAAGATACACTACGCCCGCACAAAGATACGCCCAGGAATGTGAATCTGGGCCGCAGGCTCTAATCAGGTGCTTCAAAAACACCCCCCACCGCTGTAATTCAAGCGCCCGGCGCCCTTAAAGGGGACGGGTTCCTGAAATGGGGGCAGAATTGGTGGCCATAGATTCATGCTATCTATAGGTGATAGAGGGGGCGGCTGGAGAGAGGGGGTGGCCCCTGTGCACCCTTATGGACGCCCCGCCACTGATAGCCTCTACATGCTTTTGTAGTCCCTCTGTAAAGTCCCTATAATGTATACTTGGGACATTGCAGACGGCCTCTGCTTCTTTTTAATTCCTTATATGGGAAGCAAGCTACTTACAGAATTCTACTTAGATTTCCCTGTTCAGCCTTCTCAGGCCGTGTACACACGGCAGAGAACCTCGACGGGCAGAACACATCGTTCCGCCCGTCGAGGTTCTCTGCCGGCCGTCGAAATCGGCGACCCGCCCGTCGGGAATGGCAACCAGCCATTCATCCAGGCGGGCCGTCGAGCAAATAGAGAGCGTGCTCTCTATTTCTGCTCGACGGGCTTCCCGACGGGAAGCTCGCCGAGAGCGTACACACGGCTGAGGTCCTCGCTGGAATGCAGCTTCCAGCGAGGTTCTCGCTGGTTTCCAGCGAGAACCTCGGTCGTGTGTACGCCGCATCAGAGGATGCAGAAGGCAGCGGACCTAATGATAAATGAGACCAGCAGCATGTCTGTGTAAAAACATGCATGTCAATGAACAGGATTATAATTGAACGGATGCTGTAGAGCGAGGGTCCAATTTCTTCAGTATGAAGGCAACGTTGTTACATCCAGGAGTGCCCATCAGAGTCCCTCCTTACATCCAGAAGTGCCCATCAGAGTCCCTCCTTACATCCAGAAGTGCCCATCAGAGTCCCTTTCTTACATCCAGAAGTGCCTATCAGAGTCCCTCCTTACATCTAGAAATGCCCAGCAGAGTTCCACCTTACACCCAGAAGTGCCCAGCAGAGTCCCACCTTACATCCAGAAGTGCCAGCAGAGTCCCACCTTACATCCAGAAGTGCCAGCAGGGTCGCTCTTTACATCCAGAAGTACCCAGCAGAGTCCCTCCTTACATCCAGAAGTGCCCATCAGAGTCCCTTTCTTACATCCAGAAGTGCCCAGCAGAGTCCCTCCTTACACCCAAAAGTGCCCAGCAGAGTCCCTCCTTACATTCAGAAGTGCCCAGCAGAGTCCCTCCTTACATCCAGAAATGCCCAGCAGAGTCCCACCTTACATCCAGAAGTGCCCAGCAGAGTCCCTCTTTACATCCAGAAGTACCCAGCAGAGTCCCTACTTACATCCAGAAGTGCCCATCAGAGTCCCTTTCTTACATCCAGAAGTGCCCAGCAGAGTCCCTCCTTACATCCAGAAGTGCCCAGCAGAGTCCCTCCTTACATCCAAAAATGCCCAGCAGAGTCCCACCTTACATCCAAAAATGCCCATCAGAGTCCCTCCTTACATCCAGAAGTGCCCATCAGAGTCCCTCCTTACATCCAGAAGGGCCCAGCAGAGTCCCTCCTTACAGCGAGAAGTGCCCAGCAGAGTTCTCCCCTTAAATCCAGTAGTGCCCAGCAGAGTCCCTCCTTACATCCAGAAGTGCCCAGCAGAGCTGGCTGACTGGCAGTGGATCTATTGGTCTCTGTATTACACTACACAGACTAGATCATTGATGGCGAACCTTGGCACCCCAGATGTTTCGAAACTACATTTCCCATAATAATCATGCTCTCTGCAGAGTGGAGTTGAACATCGTGGGAAATGTAGTTCCAAAACATCTGGGGTGGCAAGGTTCACCATCACCGGACTAGATCATTCACTGCCAGCCAGCCAGGGTACTCTGCTGGACAGATTCTGCGGACAAACTAAAATCTTCTGGTGGGGTTGAGGTGGCCTGTGGGCCGTAGTTCAGAGACCCCTTTAGTGGGTTAGACCTAAAATATACACATTTTCTTCTCTTCTTCAGAGCTTAATCAGCCTTTTCCGAAGAATCCACAAGACAAATATCGGAACTCTAGTTGTCAGCCTCGTTGCCTTAGTGTGCCTCTTTGCCGTGAAGGAAGTTAATCAACGGCTGCGTGCTAAACTCTGCATGCCCATCCCTATTGAACTGATTGTGGTAAGTGAATTGACTTATTGAAGAAAATTGGCAACAATAATTTTTAAAAGAAAACAATAACTCTGCATTGCTGCAGAGGTCGAAGGGGTGGGGGGGTCAGCCTGTCAGTGCTCAGATCATAAGCCGCACACTGCATCAAATTGGTCTGCATGGCTGTCATACCAGAAGGAAGCCTCTTCTAAAGATGGTGCACAAGAAAGCCTGCAAACAGTTTGCTGAAGACAAGCAGACTAAGGACATGGATTACTGGAACTGTGTCCTGTGGTCTGATGAGACCAAGATAAATTTATTTGGTTCAGATGGTGTCAAGCGTGTGTCGTGGCAACCAGGTGAGGAGGACAAAGACAAGTGCGTCTTGTCTACAGTCAGGCATGGTGGTGGGAGTGTCATGGTCTGGGGCTGCATGAGTGCTGCCGGCACTGGGGGGGGCTACAGATCATTGAGGGAACCATGAATGCCAACATGTACTGTGACATATTGAAGCAGAGCATGATCCCCCCCCCCTTCTTTCGGAGACTAGGCTGCAGGGTAGTATTGCAACATAACGTCCCCAAACACACCTCCAGGACCACCACTGCCTTGCTAAAGAAGCTGAGGGTAAAGGTGATGGATGCAAGCATGTCTCCAGACCTAAACCCTATTGAGCATCTGTGGGACATCCTCAAACGGAAGGTGGAGGAGCGCTAGGTCTCCAACATCCACCAGCTCTATGATGTCATCATGGAGGAGGGGAAGAGGACTCCAGTGACAACCTGTGAAGCTCTGGTGACCTCCATGCCCAAGAGGGTTAAGGCAGTGCTGGAAAATAATGGTGGCCACACAAAATATTGACACTTTGGGCCCAATTTGGACATTTTCACGTAGGAGTGTACTCACTTTTGTTGCCAGCGGTTTAGACATTAATGACTGTGTGTTGAGTTATTTTGAGGGGACAGCAAATGTACACTGTTATACAAGCTGTACACTCACTACTTTACATTGTAGCAAAGTGTCATTTCTTCAACGCTGTCACATGAAAAGATAGAAGAAAATATTTACAGAAATGGGAGGGGTGTACTGACTTTTGTGGGATACTGTACATAGGTTCATTGGTGTAAGCTGTAGCTATGTGAATCATATCAGCCAATCAGCCATAAAGAACGTTTTATGTAATATTTCACTTCTTGTCCCCCCCCCCCCCAGCTCGTAATCTCCACAGCGGTATCATATGGAATTAATCTTCAAGCAAATTACGGGATTGGTATTGTGGGCGATATTCCTACAGGGTATGTGTTCTAGGAAGAATTGTGATAACATAATGCCGAATCCTTGAAACCAATGCACTCTCACTGTGTGGCTCATATTGCTGAATGATGCACAATGAATTGCAGAGCTCCCTCTACTGGTTAATTTGCAAATATCTCAATTTAATTCAATGACAAAAATATGGAAGTGCGTGTGATAATACAGTCACATCCAAAACTGCTTACTGGCAATACTCAGTGAAGGCGCTCATTGGAAATACTTGATCGATTTCCGATTACATTAAATTTGGGTTCCTATTATTCAATACCTGTTAAATGCCAACTGTTTATTTACAGACTGGTAGTACCGACGGTTCCCGACCCTAACCTGTTCATGAATGTGGTCGGCAATGCGTTTGCCATTGCTGTGGTTGGATACGCCATCACCATCTCCCTGGGCAAAATGTTCGCTATGAAACACGGATATAAAGTGGACAGCAACCAGGTGAAGGTTTTTCTTCAAATATCTGGGAATTGATCACACTGGGTCCTTTATCTATAAAGTGTCCGAGAAGACGGTGTTCTCCATAGCAACCAGTCAGCATCCGCCGTTCTCTCACAGTGGTTCCCATAGCAACCAGTCAGCATCCTCTATTCTCTCACTATGTTTTTTCCCATAGCAACCAATCAGCACCCTCCATTATCTCTCAGTGTTCCCCATAGCAACCAGTGTCCTTCATTCTCTCACAGTGTTCCCCAAAGTACCCAGTCAGCACTACCCTTTCTCTCACAGTGTTCCCCATAGTAACCAGTAAGCATCCTCTATTCTCTTACATTGTTCCCCATAGGAACTAATCAGTACCCTCCCTTCTCTCACAGTGTTCCCCATAGTAAGCAATCAGCACCCTCTATTCTCCCATAGTGTCCCCCATAGTACCAGTGTTCCCCATAGTAACCAGTCAACATCCTTCGTTCTCTCACAGTGTTCCCCATAGTAACCAGTCAGCATCCTCCATTCTCTCACAGTGTTCCCCATAGTAACCAGTCAGAATCCTCCATTCTCTTACAGTGTTACCCATAGCAACCAGTGTCCTCCATTCTCTCTTAGTGTTCCCCATAGTAACTAGTGTCCTCCATTCTCTCTCAGTGTTCCCCATAGTAACTAGTCAACATCCTCCGTTCTCTCACAGTGTTCACCATAGTAACCAGTGTCCTCCATTCTCTCTCAGTGTTCCCCATAGTAACCAGTGTCCTCCATTCTCTCTCAGTGTTCCCCATAGTAACCAGTGTCCTCCATTCTCTCTCAGTGTTCCCCATAGTAACCAGTCAACATCCTCCGTTCTCTCACAGTGTTCCCCATAGTAACCAGTGTCCTCCATTCTCTCTCAGTGTTCCCCATAGTAACCAGTCAACATCCTCCGTTCTCTCACAGTGTTTCCCATAGTAACCAGTGTCCTCCATTCTCTCTCAGTGTTCCCCATAGTAACCAGTCAACATCCTCCATTCTCTCACAGTGTTTCCCATAGTAACCAGTGTCCTCCATTCTCTCTCAGTGTTCCCCATAGTAACCAATGTCCTCCATTCTCTCTCAGTGTTCCCCATAGTAACCGGTGTCCTCCATTCTCTCTCAGTGTTCCCCATAGTAACCAGTGTCCTCCATTCTCTCTTAGTGTACCCCATAGTAACCAGTGTCCTCCATTCTCTCTCAGTGTTCCCCATAGTAACCAGTCAGCACCCTCCATTCTCTCACAGTGTTCTCCATAGTAACCAGTTAGCACGTCTGTTCTCCCAAAATGTTCTCCATATACTTCTGGCAACATCCAGTCACCTTCCCCCTCCTAACTTGGATTAGAGCCATTACAGGGACATGTGTTTGTCCACCAATAAAGACTTTTATAGACGCGGTCTTATTTTGTTTTCTTCTATTATTTTTCTCTTCAAGGAGCTGATCGCACTTGGATTCAGTAATCTAGTTGGGAGCTTCTTCCACTGTTTTGCGGTCACCACATCGATGTCCAGGACTCTGGTGCAGGAGAGCACAGGGGGGAACACCCAGGTAACATCGATTAGAGACCCGATTACTGGTCCCCACTATGACATATACAGGCTGACGCATTGTAAAGGAATATGACTCCTACACAGTAGAATAGCTCCAAACTGTCCCCGATTTCGAGGGACTGTCCCTCATTCAGAAAGAAAGCCCCTCTGTCCCTCTTTCCTCCTCATTTGTCCCTCATTTTGGTCTGATCTATATAATGCACCACTTATCTTAAAGGTGTTACTCAGTGCTAAACCTGCACTCTGTGTGTAATGTAACCCTGATCATTTCACTCTAGGTGCAGGGATCAGGATTACATAACACATATAGTGCAGGGATCAGGAGTAAGTAAAACAGAGAGTTCAGGGTCCAGGAGGAAGTAACACAAATTAAATGGTTAGGACTAAGTAATGCACACAGTTCAGAGTCTAGAAGTAAGCAACACAGAGTTCAAGGGGTCAGCGGAAAGTTATGCAGAGACGTCAGGGGTCAGGAGTAAATAGCACACAGAGTTTGGGGGAGGGTCAGGACTAAGTGATGTCCAGAGTTCAAGAGTCAGGATTAAGTAAAGCACCAAGTTCAGGGGTCAGGAATAGGTAACACACAGAATTCAGGGGTCAGGATTAAGTAATGCAGAGAGTTCAGGGGTCAGGAGTAAGCAGAGCTCAGGGTTCAGGATTAAGGAATGCAGAGGGTTCAGGGGTCAGGATTAAGTAAAGCACAGAGTTCAGAGGTCAGAATTAAGACTCTGAGTGTTCAGGGGTCAGGAGTAAGTAATGCAGAAAGTTCAGAGGTCAGAAGTAATAACACAGAGAGTCTGGGGTCAGGAGTAAATAATGCAGAAAGTTTAGCGGTCAGGAGTAAGTAGCACACAGAGTTCAGGAATAAGTAATATCCAGAGTCCAAGAGTTAGGAATAAGTAAAGCACAGAGTTCAGTGGTTAGGAATAGGTAACACAGATGTCAGGGGGTCAGGATTAAGTAATGTAGAGAGGTCAGGGGTCTTGAGTAAGTAACCCAAGGAGCCTGGAAAAGGGAACGCATCTAGTTCAAGAGTTAGGATTAAGTAAAGCACAGAGTTCAGGGATCGGGAATAGGTAACACACAGAGTTCAGGAGTCAAAATAAGTAACACAGAAGGTTAGAGGGCTCAGGATTAGGTAATGCAGAAACTTCAGAGGTCAGAAATAACAGAGTTTAGGGGTCAAGCGAAAGAAGCACACAGATTTCAAGAGTCAGAAATAAGTAACGCACAAAGTTCAGGGGTCAAGAATAAGTAACGCACAGAGTTCAGGATTAAGTAACGCACAGAGTTCAGGGGTCAGGATTAAGTAACGCACAGAGTTCAGGATTAGGTAACGCACAGAGTTCAGGGGTCAGGATTAAGTAACCCACAGAGTTCAGGAATAAGTAACGCACAAAGTTCAGGGGTCAGGAATCAGGATTAAGTAACGCACAGAGTTCAGGGGTCAGGATTAAGTAACCCACAGAGTTTAGGAATAAGTAACGCACAGAGTTCAGGGGTCAGGATTAAGTAACCCACAGAGTTCAGGAATAAGTAACGCACAAAGTTCAGGGGTCAGAATTAAGTAACGCACAGAGTGCAGGGGTCAGGATTAAGTAACGCACAGAGTGCAGGGGTCAGGATTAACTAACCCACAGAGTTCAGGATTAAGTAATGCACAGAGTTCAGGGGTCAGGATTAAGTAACCCACAGAGTTCAGGAATAAGTAACGCACAAAGTTCAGGGGTCAGGATTAAGTAACGCACAGAGTTCAGGGGTCGGGATTAAGTAACGCACAGAGTTTCGGGGGCAGAATTAATGCGCACACATTAATGGTCAGGATTTTTGTATTGTTATTACATTGCAGTGGTTGAAAAAATGTGTATCCTGTGACCATAGAACCCGAAAAACTCGAGGGATGGCTCTGTTATCCTTAGTACCCAATCAGAATCAAGCTGTTACTGTTCCATTGCCTTGTAGAAAATTAAAGATAGGCTATCATTGGACGAAACAAAAAAAAAAAAGCTTTTAAATAATTGGAACTGAGCCCTATTTAAATTGGTAAATACTAAAATATCACTTCCAGATTGCAGGATGCGTGTCTTCCTTGATTATCTTGGTAATCATTCTGAGAGCTGGGGAATTGTTCACATGTCTTCCTAAGGTAAGTACATGTCATTTTTAAAGTGTAAATGCACAAGATGAGCTATGAGCTATGATTAAGCACTAATGAAAAATAGAACAAGAAGGGTGGAGTAAGATCCTCCTCCCAACTCTAAGGATTTTACTGTGAGATATCAATCATGGTAATAAGGCAGGCACACCAAAACACGTGGGTTTTATATCAAAAATAGAAAATTTCATTTACATAAAAATTATACAATTTAGACAAATTCATAGAAGGACGACCATAACATTTACAAAACAGCACAAACAAAGTAGATGCACAATTGCCAACTAGTTTCGCACTTCCGTGCTTCCTCAGGGCTTAGCACCTCGATTTCTTCTGAGATATAGTCGTCTGTATATAACAATAAATGCCATTAGTTTAAAACAGCAAATCTCCACCCTTCTTGTTCTATTTTTCATTTTTACGTTACGTGTTAGCATTGTGAGTGTATATCAATCTTTTTCGGGAAACATTTCTCCACCTACAAACCTTTTTCTATGATTAAGCACTAATTTATAGTGCGAAACCCGTCAGCTGTTTTACTCCCGTGTTGTGTGCTGTGACTTGTAGTGCATTTTTCCCTTTTTTAAATAAAGACAACCACCAAGGTTTTTTGGAGTGCGGCTGTCCATATTTTATTTTTCCATTTGTTGCCTTGTGCATTGCCAGCACTATTGATCTCCTGAGACCATACTGATCATCCTAACACAATCCACCTGGAGCGGTAACTTTCTTTCTTACAAGGGATGTTTACATTCTTTGTAATAGAAATAAAAGTGATCAACATTTTTATTTTTTTAAGTGTCAAACGATTCTTTTTTAAGTAAAATTAACTATAAAAAAAAATGTAAGTGCCCCTGTCCCGGTAGCTCGCACGCAGAAGCGAACACATACGCAAGTCCCGCCCCCATATGAAAACGGTGTTCAAGCCACACATGTGAGGTGTCACCGCAACGTTAGAGTGAGAGCAATAATTCTAGCCCTAGACCTCCTCTGTAACTCGAAACATGTAACCAGTAAAAAAAAATTAAAGCGTCGCCTATGGGGATTTTTAAGTACCGAAGTTTGGCGCCATTCCACGAGCGTGTGCAATTTTTAAGCGTGACATGTTAGGTATTTATTTACTCGGCATAACTTCCTCTTTCACATTATGCAAAAAATAAATAAATGGGCTAACTTTCCTGTTTTTTTTTTAAAAGGAGTTGTAAAGGAAAACATTTTTTGCCTAAAATTAATGTCTGCAAGGTAGACAGACAGAATAGTGTAATGATTCTTTTAAAAAAATACCTATTAAATTCCTTCATCTATATCACCTCCGGCGTTCTAGTTTCTGTTCTCTCATTTACTTCCTGGTTTGAGGCGCTCGTTCATGTAAGAACTACATTTCCCAGTATGCATTGCGGCACTCCCAGTAATTCACACCTCCTTGAAGTCTCTAACACATAGGTGGCAAACACAAAGCCCGCGGGCCGAATGCGGCCCTCCAGGCCATTTCATGTGGCCCTCGCACCTCTCCTGCAGCTGCAGCCCACCTCTGGTCCTCCTCCAGTCCCTTACTTTCTGCTTTTAAGCAATGCATCCAGCTTCTTCCCAGCAGCAGCATAAAGAAAGGGGGGTGCACTGTGATGTAAGGGAGAGGGGGGACTCAACTTCTGATGGTGGGTTAGCTCTTGGCATCTAATCTTACAGATACAACCGGCCCTTTTAAAAGGCAATCATAATGTTGATGTGGCCCACAATGAAATTAATCTTGACACCCCTGATCTAACACGTATAGAGTGTCCTGCCACACAGATGTAGTTCCCAGGAGGGGGCGAGCACGTCACTGACCACCGCAGTAAAGCCTCCCTTGACGGTGGTGAGTAACAATCAGACAAGCAGGAAGTGAACAGAACAGAGAAGAAATAGAGCAACTTCTGAGCAAAAACGAACAATGAGGAAGTGAAAAGAGGAATGTCTGCAGGTAAAGGATGCTTATTATGAAAAAAAAATGGTTTTCCTTTACAACCCCTTTAAGCATGAAACCGCGCAAATACCGCGCAACATAAAAAGTTGCAATGACCGCCATTGTATTCTCTAGGGTCTCTGCTAAAAAACAAAACAAAAAAAAAAAAACATATATATATATATATGTACATGTAGGAGAGAAATGTCAGAATTGGCCTGGGTGGCAAATGGTTAAATAAACCAGGTCTGGTCACATTAACGTATAACTAAAAATAATTTTTAAATACTGGTGTTTTACCTTTGGTTTTCTCCATTCCTTTTTCCTGCACCAGGCGATTCTGTCAACGATCGTCATTGCCAACCTGAAAGGCATGTACAAGCAATTCATGGATATATCTGTCCTATGGCGCACCAACAAGTGTGATTTGGTAAGTGTAGTCTGTGCTTTTAACTAGTAACAGGAGGGGGCGGAGACAAGACCAGTCACCCTGCACAGGAAGGAGAGAGAGCAGCAGTGAGCGGTCTTTATTACAGGAAGTCTCACACTGGATTACAGCACAGATCTGGAAGAAATACACAAAACACACCGAGATTCAAGAGCGAAGGGGCTGGACTTTGAATGAAGCATGCACTCAACAGTGGGGGGGGCGTCAAAAATTGTGTATTTAACATGTATCATAATAAAATTCATACAGAATAATAATTTATTTCACAGTATATTTGATCTAAAGAGGAACCTAGGATTACGAGCATAATCCGTTCCAGTAGAATGCTCGTAATTCAAAGCACTCGCATATCAAAAAGAGTTTTCCCATAGAAGTCAATGAAAACGAAAATAATTTGTTCCGCATTGACTTCAATGGCATGCAATACCACGTGTGGCCAGAGGTGGGGGGGCGCCGTAGAGCATCGGAAAGGCCCGAGGACAGCTCGGCTGAACTCGGAAAACCTCGGGAACTGAGTATTTACGTGTTTTTCCAAGAATTTTCGAACGGCTCGGAACAGCTCCGGCGCCTGTAAATTAACTATGATGGTGTCAGTGAGGCCCAACCAAAGAAGAATATTCTTCTTTCTGGTTTGCCTCACAGATCCAAAGCTGATCCTCTGACTTTTTATAGAAATGGCCAATGACAGGTCTTTACTCTTCCTTCCAGCTGATATGGTTGGTGACGTTCTTCTCGACCATCTGCCTCAACTTGGATATCGGCCTTGCAGTGGCGGTGGTGTTTGGATTATTCACAGTGACGTTCAGGACCCAGCTGTGAGTTTCATAACTTAGCCATGATGGTGCTCAAAACAGCCATACGGCCAAATTGGGCTTATTATAGTGTTAGCGACCCCCATACAATCATTTCCATGGATCTGCTTCATCTTACTACCGTAAATACTCGAATATAAGCCAACACTAATATAACACACCTGATTTTACCACAAATAAAATGTGAAAACGCATTGATTTGAGTATAAGCCCAGGGTGGGAAATGCAGCAATTACTGTAAGTGCAAAAGAGGGTCAACAATGCCCATCTTCAGCCTCACTGTGATCATTTACAGCCTCACTGTGCCCATTTGCAGCATCACTGTGCCCAATTACTGAAGTTCTGCTTTAATGTATGGGCAGCTTAAGCCGTCTGATAAGGATTAATTCACTGCTCTGATGACTCGTTCAGTCATCTTTCAGCATAGGTGAAAATAAATCATGCTAAGTCTGTGAAAAGGCCACTATACTGCCATCTACTGGCTGGGAAAAAAACTACTAGAAATTACAATATATTATATTGTAAAATATATATATAATTTCTTTTTAAGAAACAAAAAAAAAAACACAGGCGACTACATTTTAGTATTAGTATTGCATATTGTTTATTTTATAACTTTTTCATTTCACAGACCTCAATATTCCATCCTGGGGCAAATTGCTGAAACAGATATCTACAGAGACACAGAAGAAAATATTATGGTAATTCTAGCATGCAGATGAGAGGTAGCCATGGTCAACAACAAAAAGTGACTATTTATTACTGGAAATAAAGATTTATTTAACCTCTTCCTGCCCACCCTGGCATCCCTTTAATAAGTTTGGAGTGCCGTGGGGCGGGTAAGATGGGAGGATCAGCCAATCACCAGACCATTGTGATTGGCCATCACAGTTGATCCAGGATCGGTCCCACCCAGCTACTGATTTATAGTAGGGACCAGGAGTTGTATTTCACAGGTCGGTCTCTGTGCTAGTAGCGTGCAGTGAGCATGCTCTCAACACAGAAACATTGACCACCCAGCAATGCGTTAGGCGGTCATAAAGGGGTTAAATGGGACCTGCCAAGTCACGAATAAAAGGGGCTTCCACTAGCAACTTGGTTTTGAAGGTGCGAGGCCTGTAGGTGTCACCTTCATCCAATTACTTGAGGGATTAACCTGTTACACAAGCATGTGTCAACTCCCAACCAGTTATTCTGTCTGTGTCCCTGTGACAGGAGTCACTTTGGGTGGGGGGTTTGTGCAACTCAGCTTACCTTGGAGAGCTCTGGATACTTTGGCCCGGATTCACAGACATCGGCGCACATTTATGCCGCCCTAGCGTATCTCTTTTTTTTTTTTTTTAATAATGTTTATTAATTTTCATATAAACATACAAAAGTAACGTCTTTCCATAAGAAATGATTTTTCAATCTGGTTCACATAACAAAGTCCTAGCGTATCTCTTTTACGCTACGCCGACGCAGCGCATAGAGGCAAGCATGGAATTCACAAAGCAAATGCTCCCAACTCTGCGCCGGCATATATTTCATAGGCGTAAGCCGGTGTAAGTTGAAGTAGGTAGAAGTGGGCTGGAAGTGGGCGTGATCTATGGTAATGAAGCGTGACCCCATGCAAATGATGGGCGCCAGACAAGTACTTAAACCGAACTGCGCATGCGTCGAGCCGTGGACGTATCCCCGCGCCCATGCGCACAACCACGTCAGAACAAGTACCTAAGATACGCCGGATCACTGTGTACGCCGGTAACGTAACCTACGTCCAGCCAGACCCATGTCGGCCCATATTCACAGACGTCCAACGTACAATACGTAGGCTTGTATTCCCTGGTCCATACCTTTGCATGGGTTGCGCCTTATCTATGGGGAATAACTTACGCCGAACGTAAAATTTACGCAAACTGCCTAAATCATGCACCGGGCGCAAGTACGTTCGTGAATCGGCGTATCTCCCTCATTTGCATATTTGAATAGAAAATTTATGGGAGCGCCACATGCGCCCAGCGTAAATATGCGCCCACTCTACACCGGCGTAGGCAAGTTACGTCGGTGGGATGAAGTCTGTTTTTAGGCGTATCTTAGTTTGTGGGTCCCACGCACAGATACGATGGCGCATATTTGTACTTACGCGGCGTATCTGGAGATACGTCGGCGCAAGTGCTTTGTGAATCCGGGCCTTTGTGTCCAGCTTCCCCGGGCCCTCTTATGTGTAAATCTCCCTGTGTTTTTAATAGGGGCACAGGGTGACCGAGAAATCCAGTCTGATCTGTACTAATTGGACTCGCTGTACAGCTACATTGGAATGTTGTGTGTGTGTATATATATTTTGTCTCCTTTTGTTGTGTACTCTTTGCTGTGATTGTTTTGGGTGTGACTGTATTGTATTGTTCTATCATGGCTGTCTGCCTCAAATATTATGGGATGTGTAAGTGTGTTGGCTGTTTATTGATGAGAGGTTTGAATTTGGGTTGTCCCGATACCACTTTTTTGAGACCGAGTACAAGTACCGATACTTTTTTTGAAGTACTCGCCGATACCGATTACCGATGCTTTTTTTTTTAATGTCATGTGACAGTGGCAGTATTATTTTATTATTATTTTTTCCTTTTTTTTTTTTTTAACAGTGATTTATTTTCTTTTTTTTAAGGGGGGGGGGGGGGGGTGGATTGTCAGGCCTCGTACACACGACCGAGCTTTTCGGCAGAATCCAGCGAGAAGCTCGCTGGGAGACATATTCTGCCGAGGTTCTTGGTCGTGTGTACACTTTCGACGAGCGTCCCGTCGGGAAACTCGTCGAGCCAAAATAGAGAGCACGCTCTCTTTTTCCTCGTTGTTCAGTGAGGAAATTTGGCTCGACGACCTTTTCGACCGCTCATCGGGAACCTCGTCGGGCGGAACGATGGGTTTAGCCCGACGAGGTTCTCGGACGTGTGTACGCAGGCCTCAGTGTGTTTTTTTTTTTATTTACATTTTATTTTTCATTTATTTAAAAAAAAAAAAAATTATTGCAATTTTTTTTTTTTTTTTTTAAATCAGCCCTGTTGGGGGTCTTTGGAGAGATATCATGGGTCTTAACAGACCTCTGGCATCTCCCTTTTAAGACAGACGCATCTTGATGGCCTCAAAATACACCAAACATTACATTATTTTCCTTATCCCTTTTGCAGCAGAGGCTAGCAATGTTCATAGAGAGTTTCACAGACACTCATTAGAAATCTGTCTCCCGTCCATGCAACAAATAGCGGAACTTGACACAAATTCATGTAATGGTCTGTGAATCTTTCTGTGAATCTGTATGTAAAACTGTTGCAGAGTTGCCTAATACATTAGCACTATACAACTGCCGGAAATAAATGTCAGCAACATACAATTGGATGTCAGTGGACTCTGTGCGATTTCTCCAGATACCTCCTTACCCGAGGACTGCTCTGCTCTCGGTCCTGCTTGTTCTGCTCTCCGCCCACTCTCCGCCCCTCTCAGCAGTTTTTCATCCCGCTCTCCACCCACTCTCCACCCCTCAGCACATTCTTAGGCCGCTCTCCACACCTCTCAGCAGTTTCTCATCCCGCTCTCCACCCACTCTCCACCCCTCAGCACGTTCTTAGGCCGCTCTCCACACCTCTCAGCAGTTTCTCATCCCGCTCTCCACCCACTCTCCACCCCTCAGCACGTTCTTAGGCCGCTCTCCGCCTCCTCTAAGCCCGCTCTCCGCCCCCGCTCTCGACCGAAAAAAAAAAAAAGTATCAGGTGAAGCTCTCCGCCCCTCAGCACGTTCTTAGCCGGCTCTCCACCCACTCTCCGCCCGTCAGCATGTTCTTAGGCCGCTCTCCACACCTCTCAGCAGTTTCTCATCCCGCTCTCCACCCACTCTCCACCCCTCAGCACGTTCTTAGGCCGCTCTCCACACCTCTCAGCAGTTTCTCATCCCGCTCTCCACCCACTCTCCACCCCTCAGCACGTTCTTAGGCCGCTCTCCACACCTCTCAGCAGTTTCTCATCCCGCTCTCCACCCCTCAGCACGTTCTTAGGCCACTCTCCACACCTCTCAGCAGTTTCTCATCCCGCTCTCCACCCCTCAGCACGTTCTTAGGCCACTCTCCACACCTCTCAGCAGTTTCTCATCCCGCTCTCCACCCACTCTCCACCCCTCAGCACGTTCTTAGGCCGCTCTCCACACCTCTCAGCAGTTTCTCATCCCGCTCTCCACCCACTCTCCACCCCTCAGCACGTTCTTAGGCCGCTCTCCCCCTCCTCTAAGCCCGCTCTCCGCCCCCGCTCTCGACCGAAAAAAAAAAAAAGTATCAGGTCAAGCTCTCCGCCCCTCAGCACGTTCTTAGCCGGCTCTCCACCCACTCTCCGCCCGTCAGCATGTTCTCAGGCCGCTCTCCACCTCCTCCAAGTCTGCTCTCTGCCCCCTCTCAGCCCCTTGTCACTGAAAAAAAAAAAAAAGTATCGGGCGAAGCATCGGGTCATTTGCGCGAGTACAAGTACTCACGCAAATGCTCAGTATTGGTCGAGATACAGATACTAGATACAACCCTAGTTTGAATACACCTGACCTGTGTGTCTATTGTCATTGGACAGTTTTACCTGCCCTGAATCCAAGGGTGGGGGGGGGGAAGTGTCTCAGAGTTGGATATCTGTGTACATTTGTGATAATAAATCAGTTTGTTGTTGTTCACCCTACACTGTGTTACGGCTGGTGACTGGGTGAGCTAAGGGGTCTTGGATAGTGCTGGTTCTGGACAGAGGAAGCATCGACGGTGGACATAGTCCTGTTGAGCCTGAGAGTTCATTACAGTCCCCAATGGGGAAATTCCCCCTTACGTCCACCTACCACCACGACAGGAAATTCAGGCTTATTTCCCCAATGGGAATAGGGAGGACAACAAGGCACTTTAATATAGTATAGTAGGAAGGGTTGGAACCTCTGTCAGGATTCTGTTGCTCATTTTAGATGACAAACCTTGACCTCCCTCTATCAAAAATGAGAAAAATAAAAAAAAACTCTAGTTGGATGTTTGGTTTCAATGTACGAATGCCTAAATTTTTATTTTTTTGGTTCAAGGCAAAAGAGATTCCTGGAGTGAAAATCTTCCAGTCAAGCTCGCCCATTTATTTTGCAAATGCGGAGCTGTTCTCCAAAGCCCTGAAGATGAAGGTGAGGGGTGCCTTTGTTTTTCCGTCCTTACAACCAGTTGTGAATTTGCAAGTTTGGAAATGCCGTTCCATGAACCAAAATGACGTCCATTGTGAGCAAAAAAATAATAATTTAATTTACAAACGTGTCTTTCAGATGGGGGTCAATGTGGACAAACTGATTGAGAAGAAGAAAAAAGCCATTCAGAAGAGGAAGAAAGGCCTTCACAAAGTCATGAACCTGGCCAAGATCATCCTTGCCAAGACCCAAAAGGTGAGCGGTGAGTAGGGTGACCACATTTCCAAACTCCCATTCAGGGACACCCTCCCTTCCCAAAAATCAGCTTGTGCTGTAACGAATCACAGCACAGTGATTGGACACAAGAGGCGGGATTTATGATTTCTCCAATCACAAGCAGGGGGTGGGGATTGTGCTCCTCCAGGCATTCCCGTCCAGGACAAGTACTGTCAGTGAGTAAAGCGGTGATGTGGCAGCCTTTTTTTGGAGGCATCAGATTGGCCTGGGAGGGGGGGGGGGGGTAGCTGTGTCAGTTTTATTCCGGGACACTGTATTGTCCTGGAATGAATGTGCCCGAGACAGACCTGCAAAATGAGGGACTGTCCCGGGACAATCCGGGACACGTGGTCACTCTACCCGGCACGCTGCATCATTGATTTGATTGACAGCGGCAGGAGCCAATGGCTGCACTGCTATCAATTATCCAATGAAGAGCCGACTAAAGCTCGGTAGTTTTCTGCAGGTAGTCTGTAGTGGGTGGAGCCTGCTGGGCTCCTCCCACAGCTCTGTAAAGCACAGTGATGAGGTAATTTCAACTTTTACAAGGTAATATCGGAGTATGCAAAGGTATTTTGTGCACACAAAGTGGATTTGTATCACTTGTGGCTATTGAAGAATATATCCAAGTTCAGTCAGTGATTTAGTAGCTGCTTTTTTTAGGCTACCAGATGTGTAATTTGCTTCCTTTTTGTATTTTCTATGCAGGGAAGCGGTTTGGAATTTCTGACCAATGCAGAAGGGGTCCTCGGAAGCCTAAAATCCATTAGCGAGTCCATCCCACAGACTCCGCCCACCCTTCGCTCTCTTGGCCTGGAGAGACTCGACTTCAGCTACCTAATCCTGGACTTCTCAGCCGTCAGCTTCATAGACACCGTTGGGGTGAAAATGTTAAAAATGGTGAGGGTGACAGTGTTGGCGTAAAAGCAAGTCTGCATTTTAAAGATAACTTTAAAGGCAGAACCCCCAACAGTTTTTATCATAAACTCTGGGGTGGGTATTGAGGAGCGCCTAGCACAAAAGTTCATATCGCTTAGAGGTCTTTATGAAATGTCTTAAGGTATAGAGCCAGGGTTTCAGACTGGCAGCCCTCCAGCTGTTGCGAAACTACAGGCCCCTTCATGCCTGTGGGAGTCATGCTTGTAACTGTCAGCCTTACAATGCCTCATGGAACTTGTATTTTTGCAACAGCTGAAGGGCCACCAGTTTGAGACCCCTGGTATAGAGCATCAAATATATTCAACACGTTTCGGGGAAGACCTCCCACTTCCTCAGGAATAATATGTAAAGATTTTTTATCATGGGAGGTTCACTATTTAATACGGTCTGTGCCTTCTTGTCCTAGTGGCAACGAATACTGCAGGTGAGGTGACAGTGGTATCACCAACAGAAATTAAAATTTGAGAGAAGTAATAAAACTCTGGGCTTAGCCAATCTTCACCTTCCCGTCCCCACCAGAGGACCCCAACTATTTAGGTTTTTGTATTTTCTTTTTATGTCTACCTTTTTTTAAATGTATTCAGGCCAGTCAGGGGACCTCTCACATTTCCTCTTCCTCCTTTTCTCATGCCCCAGGAGTCCTCTCTTAATACAAAGAGCACCACTGGCATTATGATGTCAGTTCCCCTTTGCCTAAATGCAATAGGAATGAATAAGACTGTCGGGACCTGCATCAACTGCTGGGGCCACCTCCCATAGTGGGAGGTTGTAGTTCCAGTGTCCACCAGTGGGTGTCTCCCAACAGCCAGAAGATTCCAGTAATCAGTCTCCACCTGATGCTGGCTGCTGGGAGGGTATTGATTCAGTTTTTTTTGATTTGCTGCCAGATACTGCTTGACACTTATCCTGAGCTTAGATCCTGATCTTGCTCATCTGTTCCCTACATGCAGTGGTGGCTGCTCATATGGGGCTCAGCTCCCCTAATCTCTATGCACCCAGACCCTAATCTCCATTCAGGGCGCCGGAATATGTGTTTTTTTTTTTTAGAGGCACCTGATTAGAGCCTGAGGTTTATTTGACTTCAAAATGGGTGGGCTCGGGGCGAAGAGCACTGTGCCCCGAGCCCACCTACTTGTGTGACATTAGCGAATTAATGTCTTCCTGCTTCTCCTCACGGCCAATCAGGAATCGGGTATCAAGACCCAATTGGCCAGGAGGAGAAGCGACTTTAGAATATTCAAATCTCGCAGGTGGACAGGAACAGAGTTGGGAATCTTGGCAAGTAGCTTTCACACTTGGAGAAGTTTTTTTTTTTTTTGATCCAGCGTTTTATAGAAGGGAGGTGCAAGGTCTGCTTCAATGAGGTATGTTACTCTATTGACGCTTTTCATTCTCTTATTTTAGGTTTTTGAAGAATTTCGGGAGATTGAAGTTGAGATGTATCTTGTACACTGTCCATGTAAGTTAATTATGGTTTTAGTGTATATATTAATAACCTTGATTTGCGTTACATTTCACATTCGAAAAACAGACAAAAAACATCTGTTAAAGTTAAAAGGTGAATTTTAGGCCTGAAATTAACTTGAAACCCCATTATATTAAATAAATATAATTATGGAAGTGGCAATTTTTTATTTGTCCAATTTTTTTGGTGTTTTTGAAGCTTACATTTTAACAAAAAAAAAAATCTCTAAAGACTAGACTTTCGTTATCTTTTTTTTTATCTTTAAATTATAGCAAGTTTGTGTGTACTAAATTTAGTTTGAGATTTTTTTTTCGTAAAAATGTAAGCTACAAAAACACATAAAAAAAAATTGCCGCTGCCTTCAAAATGTCACACTCCTCGAGAAAGGTGAACATTATTATGACAATTAAATAGGGAGAGCTTTGAATGAATGAATGAATGAATGAATGAAAAACTTATATAGCGCGGCACATGCGAACTGAATCGCCTCTGGGCGCTTGTTGTTTCTGTCTCTCTGGTCATCAAAAGAGCAGAGTTTTTATCTGTCTTCTGAAGCTCAGGTGGTTTTCCTCCAACCGAATGCTGGTTGGTAAAGCGTTCCATAGTCTGGGACCTTGGAAAGCAAACCTTCTTTCTCCTTTGGAAAAAACCTTTACAGCTCATCTGTTGAGAAAACCGTAAATAATGGCCCTAGAATTAGTTTTGACTATTCTATGACTAGAGGAGACATATCGCTGTTCCTAACTAATAGGAACACACAATCTGCCTCTCCTCTCCTGACACAGACAGATCCCCGTTCTGTCTCTCCTGACACACACAGACCCCCCGCTATAATATTTTTTTAGAATGATAGTGAATGGAGCTTTGATGACTAATGAAACTGTAGGTGTATGTTGTGACATGTCAGGAATACAGGATAATGAAAGGTCCTCTTCAATCTGTTTTAGAGGGTTGGTCTGCAAAAGTGAACACCTGACTAATGCAGAACTAAAGTGGTTGTAAAGGTTTGTGTTTTTTCACCTTAAAGGAACACTAAAGTCAGATTTTTTTTTTAAATAACAAACATGTTATACTTACCTCCACTGTGCAGCTCGTTTTGCACACAGTGGCCCCTAACCCTGTCTTCTGGGGTCCCTCGGCGGCTGTCTCGGCTCCTCCTCGCAAAAGCTTTCTACCTTCATGCGAGCGAGCTTGCATGGTGGAAAGCTTTTGCGAGCGCACTCCCGTGATACAGCGGCGGCCATAGCCGCCGACTGTATCACTCAGCTCCGCCCCCCGGCGCGCCGCATCACCCGCTGTGAATGACAGCAGCGCCAGCCAATGGCCAGTCAACAGCCAGGCTGGGAACTGAAGAGGATGATGAGCACGCGCCCGGGAATTTTGAACGGTCCGGTAAGTAAAACGGGGGCTCGGGGGGGGGGGGGGGGGGGGGGGGCGGTGCTGTCAGATGTTTTTTTAACTTAATGCATAGGATGCATTAAAGGGGTGGTTCACCCAAAAACCTTTTTTTAATATTAGATTGAGCCTCGTTATGTCAAGGGGAATCGGGTGTGTTTTTTACAATCGAAGCAGTACTTACCGTTTTAGAGATGCATCTTCTCCGTCGCTTCCGGGTATGATCTTCTGGTCTGGGCATTCCTATTTGATTGACAGGCTTCCGACAGGCTTCCGAAGGTCGCATACCTCGCGTCACAAGTAGCTGAAAGAAGCCGAAAGCCGGTGCGGCTCTATACGGCGCCTGCGCACCGTCGTTCGGCCTGTCAATCAAATAGGAACGCCCAGTCCCGAAGACCATACCCGGAAGCGACGGAGAAGATGCATCTCTAAAACGGTAAGTACTGCTTCGATTGTAAAAAAAAAACACCCGCTTCCCCTTGACAAAACGAGCCTCAATCTAATGTTAAAAAAAAGGTTTTTGGGTGAACCACCCCTTTAAGGTAAAAAAACTTTTACCTTTACAACCCCTTTAATGCATTCTATGCATTAAAGTGAAAAAAAAAAAAACACCTGGCAGTCACAGGGCCCCCCAGCCCCCCCCACATTTTACTTACCTGAGCCCGTTCACCTGCTCGGCTCATCCCCGGCGTCCTCTTCACGATGGAGTCCCGGTGTCTTGTCGATCTGGTTCCCTTATCTAGATGGTTCCCTGCTTGACTGCACAGGCGTGGATGAAGCCCACGGAAATTGCCGAACCTCGGGCGGCATCCAGGCTCATTCCTTAACATCCCCGTGGATTGGAGGATGTTAAAAAAAGAGCCAGGAGGCCGAGCGAGCGCAGCGAGCCGTCCAAGTAAAGCGAGGACATGAGGCCGACTGGCCACTTACCTCAAATTCAATATGTAATGATCATTAATTAATCTTATTCTTCGCTTTGCAGCAGCCGTGTTACGACAACTGGAGAGCAGCAATTTCTTTAATGAGAACATCACCCCGGCTTCCATCTTTGCCTCCATCCATGATGCCGTTTCCTATATATATTTCCTTTCCAGCGGACAGAACAGTGACTCCAGCTCACTCCAGGAAATCACAGCAATCTAACCAAAATCCATTCTTTGGAGAAGACAATAGAAGGCTAATATCTACCCTATGGACTACGGACACAATAAATAGCCCATTTCATCTCTAATTCAGCTCTAGGGTCGTCAGTTCGAGTCCCAACCTCGGCACTACCTGCATGGAGTTTGCATGTTCTCCCTGTGCGGGTTTCCTCTGGGTACTCCAGTTTTCTTCCACACTCCATAGACATGCTGGTAGTGGCTCCTGTTTATATAGCCCTGGTATGTGTATGTATGAATGCAAGTTATTGGATTTGGATTGTAAGCTCCTTGGGGGCAGGGACTGATGTGAATGTACAATATATATGTAAAATTGATAGCGCTATGCAAGTATTTGTGATAAATAAAATAATTCCTATACATATAATACATATATAAAAACCAGGGGTGTCCAAACTTATTTAAAAGAGGGCCAGATTTGATGAAGTGAACATGCGTGAAGGCACCTTTACTTTAAGAGGGTAGTTTTAGGGGAAAAAAAACGTAACATTTTAAAGAACTGTAAAGCAGAATAAGGGGCAGTGCCCATCAATGCAGCTTAATCAGTGCTCAGCTGCAGCCTCACCATTGCCATGAATACAGCCTCACCAGTGCCCCTAAAGCAGCCTCACCAGTGCCCCTAAAGCAGCCTCACCAGTGCCATGAATGCAGCCTCACCAGTGCCATGAATGCAGCCTCACCAGTGCCCCTAAAGCAGCCTCACCAGTGCCCCTAAAGTAGCCTCACCAGTGCCATCAGTGCAGCCTGATCGATGCCCATCTGCAGCCTCGGAGGGGACAGGGAGGGGTGGCAGGACAAGCGCCAACAGATTACATACAGGAGAATCTCCTGTTTACTCGGCGGCCTCTTTATTTCAAAGTCCCGCCTCCTATTATAGACAGAACAGTCATCCAATGCCAGCCCAGGAGACGGGACTTCCTTTTACAGATGCTGCAGAGTGAATGAGAGATTCTCATGTATATAATCTGATGACACTCATCCCGCCCCTCCCTGTCCCCTCTGAAGTAGCACCAATAAATACGGGGGCCACAAATTACCAGGGGGCCGTATTAAACCAGAACATGGGCTGCCATTGGCTGGACTTTGGACATGCCTGATGTAAACAATAAGTAAAAATCTCATTAATCTTTAACATATTAATCTCACTCAAATGTAATTTTCAATGTTTTTTTTTAATCTGAAGGTTTTGTTAAAATAATATTTGGTGATTCTGCCATGAAGGTCCTTGTTTAAGCACTTCCTGTCATAGGGTGACAAGGCTCTGTCATTGACTCCCTATTGTTCTACTGCATTATCAACCTGCTACATGGACGTCTGATGGAGACTGTTTCAACATACATTACACATTGGCGGTAAGAGGTGAGGAGGGACTAGAGAGAGAGAGAGAAGGATCAGCAGAGCTGGGGGTTACTAATGTGTAGGGGATCAGCAGATCTGGGGGCTACTACTGAGCAGCAGATGAACAAAGCTGCGGGGTAATACTGAGCGGGGCATCAGCAGAGTTTGGGTTTGCTATTGAGCAGGGGATCAGCAGAACTGAGGGTTACTATTGAACTGGGGATCAGCAGAGCTGAGGGTACTACTGAGTGGGCCATCAGTTGAGCTGGGGGTTACTATTAAGTGAAAGATCAGCAGAGCTGGCAGTTACTACTGAGTGGAGGATAAGCAAAGCTGGGAGTAAGGCCGCATACACACGAGGAGACATATCCGATGAAAACGGTCCGACAGACCGATTTCTGTCTTTTGATCGGATATGTCCGCTGAAACTGGTCTGCGGACCAGTTTCAGCAGATATGTTTGATCGTGTGTAAGCGGCCTAAGAGGTGAGCAGAGACCAGTGAGAGAGGAGGATCAGCAAATCAGAAGATCAGCAGAGCTGGGGGTTAGCAATGAGCAGTAAGCATAGCGCCCAACTGTCCCTGATGTTGAGGGACTGTCCCTGATTTGAAAGAAAGTCCCTCTGTCCCCTCATTTGTCCCTCAATTTGGTCTGATCTGTAGGTATTTCAAGGAGGCCTCCCCCCCCCCTGCCAATCCTAGTTGGGGATTGGCCAGGGCTCCCTGAGACACCTCAAACAACTCCACCTCTCTTCCCCTCCTCTTCTTCTAGAATCCTCTAGAAGAAAGAGGGAGGTAACAGTGAGGTAAAACTGTCTGAGTCATAGCTGGTACTCTAGCCACTCCCAGCCCACACAAACCAAAAATAAACACCTGCTCAAATTGACGTACACTTACCAAAGAAAAAAAAAAAACGTCTCTAGCACCTACCCAGGTAGAGGTGCTACACTGCGCCGGGGTGCTACTGGGCTCTTTAAAACAAACAGAAATCAACATGCACAGGGCATTTGCCAAAAGCTTCAAAAAGGCATCATATAAGCATCAAAACCACATAAAAAAAAGCAAGGCAAGTGAAAACACGCTCTTAGCGCCATTCAGTTATCGACTTTCATATTGTTAATTCGTAGTATAATCTTTATAGGGTCTCAAATGTACTTCTGCAGAAACTAGCCCAATGGGATTATCTTCTGGTGCTTGCAGACATGATATTGATTAATTGTGGGGTTATTAACCACTTCAGATCCGAACTTCCGGGTGGGCGTCCTGCTGTGCCCGCTGTGTCACGCAGGTGCCGATGCCTGTGCCTGGCGGCCGCGATGTCCGCCAGGTACCCGCGATCGCCAGTCACAGAGCCAGGGACGTGGATCTGTGTGTAAACACAGACATCTACGTCCTGTCAGGCAGAGGGAGAGGAGACCGATGCTGTGTCCCTTGTACATAGGGACACAGATCGGTCACCTCCCCCAGTCAGTCCCCTCCCATCACAGTAAGAATCACTCCCAGGGCACACACTTAACCCCTTCCCTGACAGTCACATTTATACAGTAATCAGTGCATATTTATAGCACTGTTCGCTGTATAAATGTGAATGGTCCCAAAACAGTGTCAGTGTCAAAAGTGTCCGCGGCAATATCGCAGTCCTGACAAAAATTGCAGATAAAAAAAAAAATCATAAATCTATTCCCTATTTTGTAGACGCTAGAACTTTTGCGCAAACCAATCAATATACGCTTATTTACCAAAAATATGTAGAAGAATATGTATCGGCCTAAACTGAGAAAAAAATAAAAATAAATTGGTATATTTATTATAGTAAAAGGTAAAAAAGATTGGCCCGGATTCACAGAGAGTGGGCGCACATTACGCCGCCGTAACGCAACCGGCATACACCACGCCAACGCAGCGCAGAGAGGCAAGCACTAAATTCACCAAGCTATTGCTCTCAACTCTGCGCCGGCGTAGCGTAATTTCGAAGGCGCAGGCCGGCGTAAGTGGAAGTAGGTGGAAGTGGGAGTGACCCACATGTAAATGATGGTCCGAGCATGGCGCCGTGTTTATACACCCGGCTTATCACGAACTGCGCATGCTCACAACTACGCCTGCACAACTGCCTAAGCTACGCCGGATCACCTTGTACGCCCAATACGCCTCCTTTATGGGGAATAACTTTGCGCCGGACTTGCACACCGCGCGTAGCCTGCGCCAAGCGACGTACGTTCGTGAATCGCCGTATTTGCATATTTGAATGCCCAATCAATGGGAGCAGCAACATGCGTCCAGACGAAAATGCGCCCATGTTACGCCGGGGTTAGTAAGATACGTCGGCGTAGGGTGGCCAGTTTTTGGGCGTATATTGATTTGTGACTCTGACGCACACATACGCCGGCGCACATTTGCACTTACGTCGGCTTAACTTGATATACGTCGGCAGAAGTGCTTTGTAAATCCAGGCCACTGTGTTTTTTCAAAATTGTTGGCTCTTTTTGTTTATAGCGAAAAAATTAAAAAAACGCAGAGGTGATCAAATACCACCAAAGAAAGCTCTATTTGTGGGGAAAAAAATTATAAAAATGTAATTTGGGTACAGTGTTATATGACCGCGCAATTGTCATTCAAAGCGCGTCAGTGCTGAAAGCTGAAAATTGGTCTGGGCAGAAGGGGGGTTTAAGTGCCCAGAAAGGAAGTGGTTAAATAAAAAACTAACAAAAATAAATGATAAAAACAGAAGAGAAAAAAAAATGCAACATATGTGATGGACCAATGTGGTGGAATCGCATTACTCACCATGTCCAGTGCTTGCACCATAACATAATGAAGACTTAATTATAGACTTGCTGCACCCATAAACATCAACGCTGGGCGCTCTGATATTTGCACAAATCTTTACTATTGACTGAATTGGCAGCATTGGAAATTAAAGTCCGATTGTGTTTTCTGTCTATGGGCCAGATTCAGGTAGAGTTAGGCTGGAGTATCAGTGATTCTCCAGCCTAACTGTCACTTTAAGCCGGCGTTTCTGTTTTCTGTAACCAGAAAACAAAAAACGCCGGGTTGGAGTTCCGATGCGAGCGGCGTAATTGAATTTCGCCATCGCATCGCAACTTTAATTTAAAAATGGCGCCGAGGGCGTTCCCGCTGATTAACGCCGAAAAAATATGTTAATCAGCGGGAATCGGCAATTCACGATCGTATTCGGGCGCGACGCAGTGACTTTCCGACGTTTCCGTAAGCGATATGCGGCGTAAAGATAAAGCAGCCCCTAGTGGAGTATCCTATGTTAAGTATAGCTGTCGCCATCGCGTCGGAAAAAAAAAAAATTGCGTCGCTTGCGTAAAAACGTCCATGAATGGGGATTTGACGTCATTGACGTTCACTGACAGAATTTGGGGCATGCGCACTGGGATGCATTGACAGTCGACGCATGCGCAGTACGTTCGCCGCGGGATCGCGCTTAGTTTAAATAATACAAGCCCCGTACCCGCCCAATTTGAATTCCGCCGGCTCATTTGCGATACGCTGCCGCAACTTTAGGAGCAAGTGCTTCATGAATAACAGCACTTGCTCCTAAAATTTCGCCAGAGTAACGTAAATGAGAAGCGTTACTCCAGCTTAAAGATGCTCCCATCTACCTGAATCTGGCCTATATATATATATATATATATATATATATTTTGGCAAAAGCAAACAGAGCGACACAAAACAAAGCCGATCGTCCATTTTTCTTGAATAGCACAGTGGGCTACAAGTGTCGTGTTTTATAAACACGGGTTAAACAAACAAAAAAAAAAGCCATGTATTGATAAATAACAGATGAAAAGTTCAATGACCTGAATCATGGAGTTCTATAGTGAGGGCAGCCAGCGGCCGGTTCTACGAGCGGAGTCAAGGAGCTCAATAGTGCCGGCAGGCAACGGCCATTAGTCTGCAATGGAAATAAATGGCCATTCAAACACGATCAATGAAAGATCAATAAACAGAAAAAGTATAAAGAAAATTGTTCTTTTATACCTAGTAATGTTGCAGACTGGGCGGATCATGCTTGGCTAGTAGCAAGCATAGCGCCCAATAGACATGTGCAATTAGTTTAGTTCCAAATTCGTTTATCGAATTTGACAAATTGGTTAATTCTGAAATTTCTGAATTTTTAAATTTCGAATTTCCGAAATCTTCTCATTTCGAATTCCGATTCTTCCAATTTCCTGAATTTCCGAGTTTCTGAAAAAGACCAAAAAACAAAACAAAAACGACTGACACGAAAACAACGAATTTTTCGGCAGTGCACATGTCTAGCGCCCAACTGTCCCTGATTTCGAGGGACTGTCCCTGATTTGGAGCAATGTCCCTCTAACCCTTTTTTTTCCTCATTTGTCCCTCTCACTTTGGTCTGATCTGTATAGTTGTATATAAAATGCACTTTTTATCTATCAAAAATTGTTTCCCAGCCCTAAACCTTTCACCTGAATTTCTAAATTGCTGCATTTTTGTCAAAGGCCAATATAAAGAAATAGTAGTGGTAAAAATAAAAAATTCACTTGTGGGTTTAACCAATCATTTTCTTTGTATAAATCTCCTTTTAACCAGTTGCTGACCACCTACCACATATTATTTACTGCGGCAGGTTGGCTCTATTGCTCAGAATCACATACCTGTATGACAGTTCATAGCCACCGGGTGGCGCAATCCTGCGCTGATTGGACAGAAGGGATGGCAATCAGCGGGTCCGGCGGACCCGATGTCCGGGGCCAGCCGCGATCGTTCCCCAGAGAGCAGAGCGGCAGAGCAGCGATCTGCCTATGTAAAAAGACAGATCACCGCTCTGACAGGGAAGAATATGGAGATGTCGGGTTGATTTACTAAAACTGGTGCACACAGAATATGGTGTAGCCGTGGCAAAGTAACCAATCACCTTCTGGATTTATTGACAAAGCTTAATTGAACAAACTGAAGATAGAAGCCGATTGGTT